>CM055957.1:78879098-79619098 GCA_029490685.1 Schizonepeta tenuifolia | reverse complement strand
TCAAATGAAAGGGATTCCATTTCACGTCTTAACTTAAATGAAATGAGCGTACTATAATCGGAAATTTTCTAATAGATAGTATGGTAGAAAAAGGAGAATGGAGTTTTTTAAAACAGCAGAAAAGGAAATCCACTTTGTCATTTAGACAAAAAAAGACTCTGATTCTTAAGAACCCAACGGGCCCTTTCCCCTCGAATCAAACAAACTAAAGAAGGGAATCCCGTTGAGTTCCTACGCTTTCATATCTACAACTCCATTTTTATAGTACAAATAGGTTGATGGGAAAAAGAATACTCCTGTCCTGGAAAGAAAAAATATTAAAAATAAAATAGAGTATCTTGTGTTTTTTTTTTAACAAAAAAACACTTTGTTTTAATTCTGCCAAAGTAAACAGAAGAATTCCATTTCCTATGGATTAATTCACCAGGAAATGGAATTGGGGAATTTTCTTTTTGAAAAGGAAGGGTTCAATTTT
Organism: Schizonepeta tenuifolia; assembly: GCA_029490685.1. Classification (NCBI taxonomy): domain Eukaryota; kingdom Viridiplantae; phylum Streptophyta; class Magnoliopsida; order Lamiales; family Lamiaceae; genus Schizonepeta; species Schizonepeta tenuifolia. The sequence continues at coordinate 79,618,623 of CM055957.1, read as the reverse complement.
TGAGTCAGGTCGATTTAGCCAATCATACTTGTTTCCGGGCAATTAAAAAATTCCTTAAAATAAAAGGAGGGATTCGAATAAAAACTGCTTCTACAACCATGAAAAAGAAATTTCTAGATCTCGCATCCACTTAAAATGGAATTGTGGAAATATGATAATCTCTTTCATTGTAAGAATTTTATATTAAATACAACATCATTTTACATCAACGGGTCAAGGAAAAGAAAAAATAAATTATTTAGCATTTCCTTTCGATACTGATTCAAATTGCGTTGCTGTGTCAGAAGAAGCATAGCTATACTGATTCGGTATACTCTAAAGATGCCCTTGGTACAATATTGATCTTACTTTCCTTTTTCGTCTGTCTCATTAGCATAGTCTCATACCAAAAATGGAAACAATTAATCCTTCAAAAACTATAGGACCCACCACTTTCTATCTTTTTATTTTTGTTTCTTAATAGCCGTACCCAAAACAAGTGAGATCTTGCTATTGAGACGGAGGGAGTATATGCTAACCTACTCCTATATACGTACACATATATATTTGTTGAATGAAAAGGTGAATCCTCATTATAATTTAGGTTTTGAATGTGTGACTAATAAAAATTTTTCTAAGTCAATTTCATATTTTAGATAACAATGATCTAAATTGAATATAATTCCTTGATGAACTCTTTATGACAACATTTAATTGATCTACTAAACTTCTTCGGTTGAAGTATATATATATCGTGTAAAAACTAGTTAGAATCAAATAAAATGAGCACCACTATCAATTGAGGAGAACGAAGTATATGTGAAGAATCAATACAACCATCAATGATCAATGCAAAAGTGTTTAATTTGTAAGATTTTTGTTTATTTTTCCTTAAAAAAATATAGACTATTGACGTTGCATAACAACTACGTTATGAACAATTTGTACACATACATATATAGAATTTTGGAAAATGGTAAGCAAATGAGAAACGTATAATAGAGCGAATCTTGTTGCGGTGAGGTCACAATAACGATTAAGTGCAGTTTAACATGTATCAACCATAATAGTTATCATTTCACATGTTCACGCCATTAAAACAGTTTCATTTTATTTTATAAAATAATTTAAACTACAGTAGTCGTGGTGCAACACTTTGGGCCTAGTACAAATATTTTCGAAATATATATTCTTGAAAAGAAAATTACTATAGCATATAAAGATAAAATATTAAATTATTTGTATAAAATGCTTCCAATCAAAATTTTAGTCCAAGTCAAAAGCCTAATACGCTTGTGTTGTCGTAACTTCATCTGTATCACACCAAGTGTTCATTTTCTTTTGAGCACGAATATTTATAAGATGTATAAATAGATAGAAAGTGATAAAATTTACACTTTTTTAGATAAATAAGTTTCCATATTAAGTAAGTGCTTAGTGACCACTTACATATAGAACATTCCAATAAAAAATAATAACCACTAATTATGAAATGGAAGGAAAATATTAGATATAGTGATCAGATTTAAGTTTTTAGTTTGAAAATCCTTACACAATGAAACTAAAAAGCGAAAAGTCATATGTTTGGACTACAAATTTTATATTTCTAACTAATTAGAAATTGGGTAGTGATAATGGGACATAATGTCTTAGACATAATTGAATTTTTTACCCATATAATTTAAAAATCGGTTTTGGTCAAACCGGTTCATTAATTTCTGATTTTCAATTTTTAAATTTTCTCTAATTCACCCTTATATAATTTTAGAATGTTTTAATTATTAATATAATCTTAATTAGGTATATATCTTTTGGCCTTAAAATTAGCAAATCAAATAATCTTCCAAATTTTGCAAATTTCGTTCCAAATTAGCTAATTAAATATATTAAATAAATTTATCAATTCTCATATTTTTTCTTCTAATCTATGTTATATATATATATATATATATAGGGAGTGATTCCCATGCAAACTCCCCTTAAAGTGAGAAATAGGAATTAATCTCCACCATTGATCTTATCTACATGAAGGGTCAAGATTTAGCTTGGTCAAAGCGGGTCAAAGCGAGTCAAACCCGGGTCAATCCGTTGACTTTTTTTTCGATTTTTTTATATTTATATTTATATTTATATTTTTATTTTTATAAACTGTCACACAAGATGCACAACTTCACATATTTAGATGCATCAATTCACATATTCGGATGCACAACTAAGTGTATTGAGATGCACAAGATTTTAAGTTTTTTTTTTTATGTTTTTTTTTTCGTTTTTTTTTTTTTAAGGTTAGGTCATATGCACCACATCATGTATTCATATGCACCACACTATATAATGAGATGCACCACTAAATGCATTAAGATGCACTAGTTTTGTTTTCGTTTTTTTATTTTCGTAAAACATTGTGCATCTAGTTACACTATGTGGTGCATCTAGTTACACTGTGTGGTGCATCTAGTTACGCATTGTGGTGCATCCAATTTTTTTTCAGTTTTTTTTTTTATTTTACAAATTCGGTGCATCTCACTACACATAGTGGTGCATCTCATTATGTATAGTGGTGCATCCGAATATGTGAAATGGTGCATCTTGGGTGACTGTTTTAAAAAAAAATTGAATAAAAAACTGAAAATCTTGTGCATCTAAATGCACTTAGTGGTGCATCTACTTATATAAAGTGGTGCATCTGAATATGTGAAGTTGTGCATCTTGGGTGACAGTTTATTAAAAAAAAAATTGAAAAAAAAACTTGAAAATCTTGTGCATCTAAATGCACTTAGTGGTGCATCTAGTTATATAGAGTGGTGCATCCGAATATGTGAAGTTGTGCATCTTGGGTGACAGTTTTTAAAAAAAAAAAGTCAACGGGTTGACCCGGGTTTGACCCGCTTTGACTTGGCCAAATCTTGACCCTCCATCACCCATAGATCTATGGTGGAGATCTATTCTCATTTCTTAGGATAATATTTATTCTCATATGATCTCTCATATATATATATATATACTATATTTTTTTAAACAAAAAAATAATTTGATATAATACACTATATATATTAATGATACTCAGTATATTTTATTTAAGAATCATTACTTTAATATAATTATATTTCAATTACAATATAATTCATAGAATATCTTTATTTCTTGTCATAACTTTATTTAAAAAACTATCATTAAAAAAATATATCAAATTTATTTCCTTCATAAAATAATTTATTCGAATACTATTGTGACAGAATACAATTATTAATTTTTTATATTTATTTCAACTTTTGCATTTATTGATTTTCGAAATTTAAAAAAATTAATTAGTTAAAATATTATTTTCATAGAATATCATTGTTTGTACTTCTACAAAATTTATCTCTTTATTTAAAAAAAGTAGTATCAAATAAATAAATTAATTGAAAAAAAGTCCATTGAAATTATTAATAGAACTAATATTTATAATTTATAATTTTTATTTCTTATTATACCAAGATTTTGGATTATAACTCTGGATGTAATTGAGATAATTATGGATATAATTGAAATCAATTATGGAATGCGTAGATTTTGATTAATTCTAAAAAAAAATTCCTTAATTAGTACTGATGACAATAGAGTAATCTCTAAAATTGAATTAAATTAATAAATTAATTCGAAAATATTAAAATATGTGATTTGACTAATATACCCTAATTATATCTAGGACTTTATGTCTTAAAAGTGACATCAGTTTTTAATTTATAAAAACTAATTATTTATATTTTAATGCTTGTAAATTGAATATAATTTATTTTTTTAAGTTTGATTTTACCCAAAGTCAAAGCCATGTGAAATTCACAACTAAATCTAAAGTTCGTGTATTTTTTGGCCAAATTGAAAGTTCATGTGAAAAATCAGAATTTAAGAAAAGTTCATATTTTTTATGGCCATTACCCCTTAATTTTACTAATACATACTAACGGTCAAATAAAAAATCAAGAGCAATTTTAATTTTTAAACATAGTCCTCATTTCTCTCTTCATAGCCCCCATTTAAGAAAAATAAAAAAGTAAACAACAAAATTACTATTTCATCCTTACGGCTTCTCAAATCTCCTAATAACATAAAACCACGCTGAACTTTCAAAAGCTTTAATCTTTCAGAAATTTTCGTAGACCATTTGTGAAGTAAGTTGAAAATCTGAAAAATCAAAAGACTCAACATTAAATTTTGGAGATCGATCAAATATCAACAGGAATCAACTAGAGAATAGATGATTCTATACATTGAAAGGATAAACTTTTCAATGTTTTCATATGGGGACTGACCAATCTGAATACAACAGACTATTTAATAGCAATTTTATTATTTTCCTCCTCCTCATATTCTTGAAGACCTTAATTTGGGTTGGAGGTTGATGATTAACTAATTCTTGAATCAACTTTGTAGAATTAATTTCATTTTTCAGCAATATGATTATTAAAGAATTTGGTTTGTCGGGTTAAAGTTTGATAAGTAGCTATAACTAATTCTTGAATCAATTTTGTAGAATTAATGAGTATCATTTTCTATTCGTACCTCTATTGATTAATTACGAGGCCTCGTTGCAAGTTTCTGTAAAACTTCTTCTGCGTGATGGGGGTTATGAAGTTTTTCTGCAGTGGTAGTGTCTCTATAAGGTGTCTCTATGGGGGTCTGATGGAGATAGAGATAATCAGCTGCAGTGGGACTGTCTCTATATGGTGTCTCCATCTAATTAGTTTATTAATTTTGAATATTAACGAGACAGTCTTGAGACAGTGAATGTTGCATTGGGCTGTCTCCATGAATTGGATATCTCAAAACACCCATGAAAACAATCACTGCAGATAATCTAATGGTATATCTACAATTATTTTTATTATTTTTTAAAAGTGGGGACTATAAAGAGAGAATCGGGCTACATTTAAACAGTCTAAACTCAAATTGACTCCACCGTTATCTTAATATTGGTGAGTTGGTACAGATAGCCCAGGACAAATATAACAGTCATATTTTGGTCCAATCCAGTTTTGGATTTCTAGTCCAATAATTCCGCAGTTTTTGTTATGAGCAGCCCATATTTTCTGTTCTAATAAATTAAGCCACACTTATTCTTTTAAGCGTTTGCTAAGCAGGATAAATTAGATAGATAAAAGTAATATATGTTAATTTAACATTTACTTTTTAGAATTAGATTTAAAAAATACCTTATAGCACGTAATCGTTGCTTATATTTTAAACTATTTGTTAACACGTGTGGATTGAAAGAATCTTGAGATAAGGATAGTCAATCAAGCATATTTAGTAAACACATATGCCTTTTTTTTAATTAGGAAAGAAAGAGCGGTGAAGTGTGAACCCTAGATCTTACTACTTACAAATTTGAACATGCACTGCTCCATATATAATATCTTACAAGTACTTCTTCCATCTAATATAGGGATGTTAATTTTTTTAAATCACGATGTAAATATTTGGCTACGTCGACGGTGTTATTGAAAAAAGAAAATAACGTAAGAATATCATACTAATACTATATAGTATTAACATGTAACTAAATTATGAATTAATTATTTACTTTTTTAAAGTATAAAAGCTAGTAGTACACTAATTTTTTTCGTAAGGAATCTGATAACGTGCCCAAGTGAGATTCTCTTTCTAACCAAACAAAGCTTATATGTTTCGTCTAGTTTAACTTGAAAAGTTACAATAATTAAAAAATTACCTCTAAAATAAGTAAAAATACTTGTAATTGATATCGACCATCCAAACCCTAGATACTCTTTACTGAAGTTACTATATTAAGCGAAGAATGTTCCTTGGTTACTGAATAAAAAATCAGTGCATTGATGAATGAAAGCTCGAAGACAAAATTTGCCATAATTAATCACTAAAAATAGAGTCCACTAATTATGTGGTGCAAATATTAAATCATCTATTTTTCATGTCAAACGAAAATAAAAAGGGGGAAAAAATATGGCCAATTTGTATTTACACACGATATATACCAAGATATATAAAGTGCATGCGCATGCGCATATATAGTAGAGAGGACCAAATGAATTATTATTATTATAAATTAAGTAAGAACTAATTTGGACCCATATACATGATCTACTAAACGATCATAAAATAAGCGTTATTGTATACATAAATAAATATTATTGTATACATAAAAATGATTTATTGATTAATTAACTCATGAGAAATATTTATTATGTGAACATATATATATTGGAGGAAAAAGCTCAGGAAGGTGCCGATTTATTGATTAATTAACTCATGAGAAATATTTATTATGTGAACATATATATATTGGAGGAAAAAGCTCAGGAAGGTGTGCTATAAAGTGTTACTCATGTGTCTGTAATCACACTACAGAGAGAGATCTCCAAGAGAATACTCACATTTTTACGTGTTGTATCATATATCGCTTTTTACTGAATTAGTGCGTAACTCATCGAAATTCGACAGGGTTACTTAATATTATAATATGTTATTTTCAAAATACTATTAAATAATTTGTTTTCAATTACAGTACGACGAACAATTACTAAAAAAGTTACATAAAATTATAAGAATTCGAGTTAAAAGAGGGGCTGAGTTCATTCCATTTCTCTCAACTTCTTTAATCTAAAAAAACAAAAGTAAATCAAACTAAATATATGCACAAAATAATACTCATTCCGTCCCATTACTCTTGTCTTATATTCTTCTTTGAGTTGTCTCATTACTCTTATTATGTTTCCTTTTTTGGAAATAATTAGGGAATGATTAAAGCCCAATTAATTTATTAAACAACTCACTTTCAACCTTTCATCTTATGGGATGATCTCCCCTGCGACCTGTCGCTGTGCATACGACCGGGTCCGGGTCGGGTTGACCCGGTCAACCCGGGTTTGACCCGTTGATCCGATCATTTTTTTTTTTATTTCAGTTTTTTTTTTCATCTCCGCCTTCGGCTCCGATTTTACGGCTCCGCCTTCGCTCCGATTACTAATATAAGGATAATCGGCTGACAACATTTTGGACTTTTTCGGCTCGCTCCGAAGCCTTCGGCTCCCCTCGCTCGAATATTAACCAAAGAAGAAGCAGCAAACAAAAAAACGAAGAGGCAAACAAAAAAAAAGGTGGAGAAAAAAAGTAGATTTTTAAAAAAAAATCGAAATAAAAGCTGAAAATTATATAAAAAATAAACAGAAAACAGGAAAACACCAGAAAATAGGAAATTAAAAAAAATCGAAAAAAAAATCAGGCGCGCGAGCAGCTGGCGCGTGTACGCGTAGCATGCGACGAGTCGCATATGAGTTTTTGTATCATCTTATTATTCTCATCATTTTGTGTGTCATTAACTATTCGCTCTTTTTATCGACTTTATTTCACTATTTGAATCCATTTTATGTTATTATTAACTATCTCTTTCCACTTTATTTCACTTTAATAACTCCACTAAACACACCTTCTACCACTTATTGTTTTCCTAATACTCGTGCCCAAAACTAATCAGACAATTCAAACGGGACAGAGGGAGTAATAATCAATTTTAAAATACTTAATTTTGTAACTACCTCTCAATCTGACGAATCACTTTATATTTTAATTTATAAATATAAATTTTAAAAATAATTATGTAAGTTTTTTTTCTTTTTCAAAATGATAATATTGAGACAATTCAGTGAACGAGTGTTACATAGTTATATCAAATTACAATACAAAATAAATCAAGGAAGTATAATCTTACTCGAGGAATAGTATATGTTTTTTTTTTGTCTAAAATCACTAAATTCGTATTTTATAAGCATTTTCCAAACTCTAAACCGTCTCAGCAGCACGTAGACAGATAAATTAAAATTTTGTCTCAGCAGCACGTAGACAGATTTTGAACCATAACTTGATAACTTTAAAAAATTTTAAGAAAATAGTTTCCATGCATATTATAACAACTAAAATATTACTCTCTTCGTCCCTAATAAGGAATTACATTTTCTTATTAAGTTGTCCTGGAATAAGTGTCACTATTTTCTTTACAAGAGCATCTGCAGAGGCATCATTTTTCCAATAGCGCTCGCTGCGGGCCCACCATTTTTGACTGGTTTTACCATTTTAGCCACTTCGCTGGTGGAACAGAGTGGCTCATTTTGCCATTTTGGAGCGCATAGACGAAGGGAGAGGGAGCTGAAGTGGCGACATGGCATTGACTGAAGATATGGAGTTTTTTGTGTGCCGAGGAGCCCACCGAAAATTGGACGACTTTAGGGGGCGCCGTTGTGGACGCTCTAAGGAAATTATATTGCTTTCATAAAAAGTTGTAGACTCCACCACTTTTTATTTTTTGAGTAAGACTCCTGTACCGATGCATGCACCGTGGAAATGGGCACTGCCCCGACCCGACCTGCCAACGCTCCCCGCCTGACCTGCGCGTGAGGTCCATGCCCCCTCCCCCTCCCCCCCGTTTTTTTTTAATTTCTAGTTTTTTTTTCCAGATTTTTTTTTCCGACGGAGCCTTCGGCTCTGATTTTATGGCTTCGTCTTTGCTCCGATTACTAAAATAAGGATAATCGGTGGGCAACAGTTTGGATTTTTCGGCTCGCTCGAATTTTGACCAAAGAAGAAGAGACAAACAAAAAAAGAAACGGTAAAAAAAACTGAAATTAAAAAAAAAAATCAGTCAAAGGGCGTTGACCCAGGTCAAACCCGGGTCGGGTCGGACGGGTCAGACATATCTACACCATGCAGAATCTGTATAGGAGATTTTGCCTTATTTTTTTTACCCTTTAAATACTCGGCTCCTTAATATTCGTATCGAATAAAGTGGCCAATTATTGCGGGATGGAAGACAAAATTTCATAACAAAAATCATTAAATTTCAAGGTGAAATAAGTATGTATGTTTTTTGCTTTTTACATTATATTAAAACTGTATTCCATAGTAGTAGTATTTATTTTAAAGAATATTCTTTTCCAGCCCTTGAACTCGAATGGAAGTTTTTGTTTTGTCCAACTTTTGAAACCTACTTTTGTTAGCTCAAAGTTATTGAGAGGTATACTTGTACAACAACTAAAATGTTTTTATAAGTTGAAAAAAAAAAAAACAAGAATATTCCCTTGTGCGGATGCTTGCGGTCGTTCCTAAGTTAAAATATACTCGTATGTAAATTTTTCATTATAGGTTATTTTAATGGGTCGGGATTCATTTAATCATGTTTGCCATTTGCCACTCCGTCAAAGCGTGCACGCCTTAACTAATGTATTATTGTATACATCTAAACAGAAATATAATTAATTAAATGATAACTCCGAATCTTCTATAATCTGACCAAATTGCCCTCAAATGATTTTGAGAACGACAAGTCAGTCTGTCCTGATGTTCTTCCCCCCCACACAAGTTTCTGGAAATAATTTCCCACCGTTAATTGGAAGCATTATGTATAACGAATGTACAAATTAATGCAAGTTTGTCTTTTGTCTCCAAATCAATGCTTGGATTATTTGGATAAATAATATGTTGCGGGCTGACGAGGCAACAAGATCCAACTCTACACTTGAATCCAAATTAAAATTTTACTTTTTAACTTAAAAAATAATAATAATTGAATTTCAATAGAATAGTTTTGATAAGGGGCATTTCATATGTTTCGCTGCTATATATAAAGGGCCCATACACAAGTTTCTGTGTGTTATTTAAGCGTTTTCTTTTAATTTGATTTTACCGTATGTTATAAAATAGTGATCTAAATATGTCATAAACGCCAATTATTATGATTAAATTGGCCATTTTTTTTCTTGGAGATAATTAAATCGCCGTCTTTTACTCAATACTCTTAATTTAAGATTATTATTAAAAAAGGATAAAAGAAAATTACAATAAAAGGAAAAGGAAAAACGAAAAAAGAAAAAAGAAAGTCTATCTAAAAGGAGCTAATGAAAGGAAGAAAAAAGAAGAAGAAAAATAATCTAGCCGTTTTTGTCATTAAAACGACTAGATATCCAACTAAACAGTAGCTTAAAATAAAGCAACAGACTCTACTACTGTATTGAAGAAACTCGTCCACTCGAGAAGAAAATAGATAGTGGCGCATAAGATGTGACCATGTTCGTACCATCTGTTTTGAAATTCAGGAATTCTTTGCTCATCAAGCAAGGCCTGATGTAGGAGAAAATCCGAACGACTCAAATCGCCAGAAATGAAATCGCAAAAGCGATGTGTCCCTCTTCGACGTCCCTCGCAAACGAAAGATTATGCATCAAAGCAAGGATTAGGCATCAGAAAAAACGCCGAAACAACAACAGCAAGTCCGGAGGAAGCTGGAGCAATCACGCCGGAGTTACAGCAGCATCGCCGGAGAAACTGTAGCATCATCGGAAATGAAGTCACAAACCCGAAGAACGCAACCTCTCTCGAACCTGAAGGCACAAGGCCCTTGGAAGAAGAAGCAACAAGCCACTTGCCCAAAAAATGACGGGGCGAAGGCTGCCGGAATCGCGACTACCGGAATGTCCGCTGCAGAGAAGCACCCTCCAATCTCTATGAAATCGAGCAATTCAAAGCGCTATGACGCATAATTTTCAACCAGGAACAATAATATGTAGTCGTCGTTGATCAATTTCCAGCAGGGATGCCAGAATTCGAAGATGACGACGGCAGAATACCTAAAATCCGATCTCCCTCAAAACTGAACCAAATCGAACAATTGAGAAGGCTAATATGTTCGATTTTTGCCCAGGAACAAAACCCTGTAAACGCAGTTAAGCAACTCCTTGCAGAGAAGACTGAATTTGAAACTGAAAGAACGACGACGTAGAAATCCTAACAAATCAATCTCCCCCAAAAGTTAACGAAATCGAACAATTCAAAGAGCAAATATGTTCAACTTTCACCCAGAAGCAAAGCTTTTTAATCGTCGTTGATCAATTTCCAGCATAGTCCCCGAAATTTAAACTCGAAATACGACGGCGCCGAAACCCTTAAAAATTCAATCTCAGCTGAATACTTCACCAAATCGAACAATTCGAAAGCCTAATATGCTCGACTTTTACCCAGAAACAATTTGTAAACGCCGCTCGCTAATTTGCGGCGAGTTCACCGGAATTTGAAAGTAAAGATCGATGACATAGAAAATCCCAAAACTGGATCCGGGCTCAAAACTTAACCAAATCGAACGATTCAAAAGGCTAATACGTTCGAATTTCACCCAGGATGCTGAATATGTGATCAATTTTGAGAATTGATGAGTAAAAATCCGACGATTTGAAGGAAGAAGAAACGGGAAAAAAAACTTAAGGTTTTTTCGTTTTTTGCGTTTTTTTCATGCTTATAATATGTTGCAATCTCATATATTCTGTCTTTTACTCAATACTCATTAGTTAATAGAGGAGCTTAATTTTTAAAAATTCGCTGATGAGCTTTTCTTACTAACAATGAGTTTAGTCCTACAATATTAGTAAAGTAGCTCTAAATTTTGTCCAAAAGCATTAATTTGGAGTAAAACGACACACACGCATATACCCCATATTTCTGTATCTCATCTTAAGATTTTAAATCAAAATTAATATAGGAATATAAAATATTAATTTCAAGTGGGAGTGGCGATATAATATAATGGTGACTTCCACCTCATATTTAATTTGTTCATGTTTTTGGTGACCCCACTTTCAGCACCACCACAACCCCCTAAAGTAAGGCCACCATCTATAGTTTTTATCTTCTTAAGGATGCATGCACAGTACTAAATATCTTTGATTAAGAAATGGAGTGCTCATTTTCTTTGTGTGTATCTATGCACATTGTTTTAGTATATTTTATTTTATTGCCAAATATTATAGTTGGAATAGAGTTTTTTTCTTTTTTTCTTTAGCAGTTGGGATAAATTTTGTGTGAATGATAAATTGGGGAAATATTTAAAATGCGGAGATATGATAAATATTTATCAGTAATATAACTGATACATTAGGTGTTTTGATGGATTATGTATTGGTATCTTACGTGTATCCCAAAAATATAGGTTCACAATTTTGTCTAATGATAACGTATTTTAAATAGCCTCGTAGTAGTTAGTGTACACTGCCACTGGTATGATAAGGGATGAGGGATGAGGGATGTGTAAAAATTGATGTCAATTTTTGTTTTTGGGTGAACTTTTCGAAGTAATTTAGGGTGTATTCAATCAAGAATCTGTGAGATTTTGAAGGAGTTTGAGAGTTTGAGTGTATTCAATTCAGACTTTTCAAATTGCTTAAAAATCTAGTGGTATTCAATCACAACTTTTTAAACTCCATAAAAATTTTGTGGTATTCAAAACTCCACTGACTTTGTAATGTTGTTAACTCTGGTGAAATTTAACTTGATTTCAACCAATTTTTGTACTAGACGAATTCCGACCTTCAACCACGAGAATTTGAGATTCCATGAAACACCAGCGCCGACGCCTTCCCAAAAACCGTTGGGCTCTATGCGGCCCTCGGCTGGGACCCAGCCCCGGGTGGAATCTGTACACATCATCACCACTTGTACAGAAACTGATGGGCTCTATCTTCCTTTCATGTTGCTTCTCTTGTCCTCATTTACATTATCCTTTCCTATTGCAATTTCAGTAACACTTGTACACAACTTGATAAACATGAGCTGCAAGAAAACTACCATAACAAGAATGAATATGAACGTGCTAAGCTTTACCCAGAAAGTCACAGCTAAAAGATTTCAATACAAATCAATTGTCGAATCAAAGATCTTTTATTCATCTACTGTATATACACTCTATCTGATTTCATATATAAAAATCACAATGACATAATCTTTTAAAGAAAATCATGACACGGCATAATGTCGAATTAAAGCTACACTCGCCATAATCTTTTCACCTAACATTAACAAAAAAAGAAAATCGCTTAATCTCAGTTTACCTTCTTCAACCAGTCCAACACTCTCTCCACAGCCCCACACTTGGCGTACATATCAATCAAGGTGGATCCTATATAAACATCGATAATGAACTTTGCCTGCATATTGAAATTGTGATTTGGGCGTGAACTGAATTGGGTATTTATCCCGTCATGGCCCAGCGACGGCGGCGGGCCAGCGCTGGCTGGCTTTAAGTGCCGCGACCGCTGAGGTCCAGCCGACGCTGGACTCCATCGATTTCAACTCCGACAGACTCATCCAAATCCCACGCGAACTCCATCAGAAATTCCTCACGACTCCACACGGAGTCAATCAACTTCAAAACTCAACAGACTCTCCAAACTCTTTAAAACTCCCACAAACTCTTGATTGAATATACCCCTTAGTGTACTTAATTAATTAGTTCGTGCCGAAGTTAATTTGAGAAAGAACGACCCTAACTAAATGATCTCTCATTATGATACTAATATGGACGAGCTAGCCCAATTTTTTCTAATATACTAATTAATTTCTCATATTAGATCTCTTAATTTGGGATTTTTTTTCTTCACTATTTGAGAGTAAACTCTCCAATTTGGACAAGTTATTGGTTATCATCATGCATGTATACGTATGAAAACATGTGTAGTAAGAATATCATCATTGCGTCGCAGCAAAACTTAGTTAATTAAGTTTATTATTTTTAATATTCAAATAAAATCAAAGTGTAATGATTTGAAAGTTGAAATTTCTTCTAACTAGCTTCTAAATACTGTACATATTGATTTGGAATGATTAATGTATTAAGTTGTTTCCTTCTAAAAAAAATACTATGAATATATTGCATATTACAGTTTACAAAGTTCATAATGAAATTCAGTTAATTTTATAGACCTAATGTTCCTGAGTCATACAAGAAAACTAACAAGATGATGCCATAGCACACTAGTTTTAGTAGATTGATAGTGGTATCGTTTTCAAATTATACTATTATATAAACATAATGAGAGTGCTAATAATCTGGTGGCGCCCATGTCATGATAACAACTGTGGAGCCTTTGGAAGATAACATTACTTTATATCGTTTGGTTTAATTTCAACTCCTCGTTTGATGGCTGATTATGGGTTAAAAGCTGTTAGAACCGGCGTAATCGTTCACAAACTTTACACCAAAACATAAGCTGAATTAGAGAATAGAGAAATCACAAATTATAAAGAATGATAATAATATAGTACAAAACAAATAATCAAACTCTATATGATAGCCGAGTCGAGATAGAATCTCTGCCCGCAAGAAGGAAAACGTTCCGGTTGTATACGAAAGCAAGACTTTTTGCTTGTATACAATTGCTATTTATTTCACTATAATTCTTCTATCTGAAATGTTTATTATTGCATATTAATTATTCGTCCAATTATCTCAATATTAAAGATTATATAGTGTGTTGTAAATCACAGAAGATTATATAATCGGCATCTTATGAGATATAAACTAATATTCACAATCGAGACAACTTGGACGAGTTGTTGGTTTAGATTGTAGCATAATATTATTAAATAGTTTATCTTGACTATTTATTTATGCTAGTACGTTAATCGTATTGAAAGGATCTGACTTATTAAGAATTAAAGATCTTGATGACTTAAATAGTCTTAACCTTAATTGGGCTTATCAGTATGAATAAGTGTCTGACTATTGCTTTGATCTATTATAAATGAGAACTTGATAGTGGTTCGAAATTTCGTATTTTGGGCAGTAGCAGTTCTTATTTGATATTGATAGAGCTGCAATAAGGATTCGTGTCGTATGAATAATGAGATGATGACATCCTCTCGAAGAGCTTAATAAGTTTATTATACTAAACCCTGCAGGTGGAATTAGTTCAAATATAATAATAATTTTAAGTGGTAGCACTAGAGATAATTATTTATTAGTAAATAATTAATTGATTAATTAATTGTTGTCAGAAGTATTTAATTAGTTAATGGATATTCGATAATCTTAAATACGGAGATTAATTAAGTCTAATACTAGCTCCGACTCAATTAAATAAATAAGAGAGTAAGTCAGTATTAATTCTTTAGTGGAATGAATTAATATTTATATCTGATTTATATTCTGGGCTGAATAGATTAAATCGAATATTATCGGACCAATCTTATTTAAGCTAGTAGATCCCTGAACTGGCCCAATGGCCTATGTCTCTAGTGGGCTTAGGCGCCTACTCTCCTACGGCCCGTAAGGGTCGTCTAGGTTTAATGAATGTGAGCAGTTATGTATCTATAAATACAAGGCTCATAAGACTCATTACTTACTTGCATTCTAAGCAATAAAACCTAGAGAGAAAGGGAAAGAGAGCTGCCAATCCCATAGTGAGAGAGGGAGCTTGAAGTCGATCCCATCTATCGTCGTGCTCTAGCCAGAAACACTTTGGAAGATCACTCTGGAGTCGTTGTGCATCAAATTTGCAGGTATTTCTTATGAACATCCTATGATTGTAATTAAATTCATAGGAGCATGCTAGGTGTGGATTTTGTATGTGTTTGTTAGATATCCATAATTGATCCATGGGTGAAAAACGAATCGGTTTTCAATAATTGGTTCCAACAAGCCGAGTCGAGATAGAATCTCTGCCCGCAAGAAGGAAAACACCCTAGTAGTGCTCTCAGGTTGGCAGTCCTTCCCTAAAGGTAAAACGGCTTTGTCTCGACGGATGTAGCACCACAAGTCCGACGAGCTCCGGCGAACTAAACGAGAATCGAGAACTGAGCTAGACCATTATGTTATGCAAATTTCGTGTAGGAAGATATGCAATATTTTTCCATGTAAACAACAATGCAAATGATATGCTATTTATAGGCTCTTCACACATGTAGGGTTTATTGCTCCATTAAGACAATCAAATGCACATTTGACTGTTACATGAGCCTTTACACAGCCATAAAGCTGTTACACATTCAAAATGGTTGTTGTGTGTAAAAGCATTGACCAAATATTAATTTGACGGTTTCAGAATTTTAATTATGCATTGTGTTTATAACGCACATTTGTTTGGCCAAACGGAACGTTTCAGATGAAACATAACAAACTTGTTGGGTCAAATGATTCATTAGCTGAGCCAAATGAATTGAGCTTCAACTTATTTTTATCGGGCTAAGCCCAAGCTCCTTCTACACCAAACAACACCCATCTTTGATTTTCCGTTTCTCACTCACCGAAAATCGGTTTTGAGAAAACATTAGTAACCAAGTTTATCTACTCACGACATAGGTTAACATCCAATAATTATTTTAACAAAATAATTATAATCACAATATGGTTATTCAAAACCAATTTTCCAACAAAAACCTTATTAAATATAAGAGAATATTCCACGAGTAACAATTACAAAATGAATTACTACTGATAAACAAGATCTTCCCCCATAAAATATCTTCAACGAGTACATATTAATTAATCCATTAATCCTCTTTAGCATTGTGATTCTTTTTTCTATTTCCTTCTCATAATAAAAAAAAATAATTTAAATTTAACTTGGGTTGAGGTCTATGATGAAGAAATCAGAATCCACGATGAAAACCGTGAAATTCATAAAATTAATAGGATGATCAATTTTTTATTTTTACAATGAATTTGAAAATTCTTAAACGTGCTGTTGTTAGAAAACTAACTAGAATTTCCCATGATTGCGAAGTGATGAATAATGCCTGAAGAAGAAAAAAGACAAAAGTTTCCACCACTATCAACCTAATGTGGAAAATTTCTTAAAACATTTACATCATATATATATATATATATATATATATATATATATATATACCTATATTAATATAATATAGGTTATAAATTTATAAAATGATATTCGCGATGCATCAGCTTTCCATGGCAGCTACACGCTTTGCAGGCAAAAGTGAAGTGCCACTTTAATGTGAAGGGAAATTTCCCATATTAATTATTTAATGAATTAATTAGTGGAATGACAGCAGTAAAAAGAAAGATTTGTTTTTCTTTGCAGAAAGAACAGAAATAAAATTTAGCTACTACCTTTTGTGATTTATTATCTTTCACAGTGAAGAAATATCGACAAACATTTCTTCCCCCTTGCCTATTTTATGTCTCTAAATTCTTGGACCCTATAAGAAGAATATTAATGTTTTTCTTTTTCTCTTTTTCGATTTGGGAAAGTTGTAAATTTCCTCTAGTAGAATATTCAACTTCATCTCTAAAGAAATGAAAGATAGGCACTTTTTGGATTTTGCTATAATTAACCAATCGTTTTCCTTTTCCAAGTCCACCATATATCTATCTATACATTATTGGCGTAAATGAAATGAAGAATAATAAATCCTCAACAAAAAAAAAAAAAAAAGATACACGATCTTTATCAAAAGGCTTGAAAAAGAGCTACGCACGCGTTACTACATTTTTCTTTTTCGAATTGGGGGAGATGAATGGAATTTGAAACCCGATCTCATTTTTTAGATGAATGAAGAATAGCCCCAAAAAAATATTAGGAAATTGTGAGACATCTATCATTCTATTTCTATCAAAGTTACACCAACATATCAACCACTTATAAAAATCCAAAATAGCAAAAATAAAAATAAAACCACCCAAAAAAGCAAATAAATAAAAAGAAAAAGCACTTTATAATGGGCTTGCATCATATAGCCACATTGTCCTATCAATCATAAAATTTTAATCAATATTGCAAACCACATGTATGGTGCCGATCCCTTCTTCCATCTCATTCAAATCTTTCATTAGTTAATTCAATTCTAACCCACTATTCTCAAAACAATCACTATTCCTTTCTTTACAAGGTGAAAGTGTTATGTATATATATATAGATATATCATCTTCTCACCCTTCACAGCATCTTAGGCATCTTAGGCCAAGGAGGGAGAGAGAGAGAGAGAGAGAGAGAGAGAGAGAGAGAGAGAGAGAAAGGAAAATGGAGAAGAAAGAAGAGGCGAGAAAAGGGCCATGGACTGAACAAGAAGATGTTCAGCTTGTATTCTACGTGAACTTATTTGGTGATCGACGATGGGATTTCGTTGCAAAAGTTTCAGGTTTGAAGGTTGGCGGGAGACAGAATATATAGGTATAGCCTGTTTAGGGCAACGGCCATCGTAACTCGCCCACGACATAAAAAAAGAAAAAAAGAAATTAACACTATAAATTTCAAAACTATTTTTTGTATAGGTTTGAAACGAACTGGCAAGAGCTGCCGGCTGCGGTGGGTAAACTACCTTCACCCCGGCCTCAAAAGGGGCAAAATGACCCCCAATGAAGAGCGTCTTGTCGTCGAGCTTCAATCTAAATGGGGAAATAGGTTATTTCTTTGGGGTTTTCTCATTCTACTTTCCCCCTATCTTAATATGTTAATGATGATATATGTTGTGACTTTTGATTTGATCAAATGTAGGTGGTCGAGAATTGCCCGTAAACTCCCCGGTCGCACGGATAACGAGATCAAGAACTACTGGAGGACCCACATGAGGAAGAAGGCTCAAGAGACGAAGAAGAAAGGGGTTTCTTCTGCTTCCTCCCCTTCGTCCTCTTCCTCTTCTTCTTTTTCTTCCAACTCCAACTCCAACTCCTCCTCCTCCTCCTCCTCAATTGCCCCTGCCAAGGGGGCCGAGGAACTACTCGCCGCTGCTACTCATGGAGAGAACAACAACACGGGTAATTTGGAGGTGGAAGAAGGGAACAAGCTCATCTTCTCCATGGATGATTTATGGCAAGAATTTGAGTTTTCCGAGGAGAATTGCACGCTAACGAACCAAACAGTGGCCTCTCCTATATGGGATTACTGCCCAAATGACTCTTTGTGGTGTATGAATGAAGATGAAAAGAAGATGTTGATGCAGCAGCCAGCTGTGTGTGATCATCACTTTCAATCTTTTCCTTTTTATAATTATATGATATGATTGGTTAACAAGAAAAGTTTGAATTTACATGGAAAAACAAAAACAGAGAGAGATAATTTGTTCATACAAGTTAGGTGTCTAATGGAATGGGAGATGTAATTAGCTCCTTGTATAATTTTATTTAGGATTCCTCAGGTCTCTAGCAAATTTAATGTAATGTAATCTCTTCTAATTAGTGTAATCATCAATGCATCTATAGTGTGAGTACTACAATAAGTTTGTATATTGCTCAATATATCCAAATTATTAGTTTAAATCTAATAATATAGTAGTATCTTTTTGTTCCTCTCCTTTTTGGATTGAGCTTCTATATAAACTAAATCTACTGTTGATGTGTTATTATGGTCCATACCAAGAGTGTATGTATAGTAATGGGAACACTTTTTCTAATTTGGAGTGCTTTGTGGCAACTTTAACAAGTGGGGTAGGGGTAGTGTTCATCTATTGCCTTTTCAATTTATACCAAAAGCATTTGTAGATTGCTTGTTTTATAATATTATTTGCTATGCATACAACTGGGCGATCCACGTCTCTTCAACCATCATCACTCAAATATAAAATTTTGAGTTTAACTTTCTATGGTGGAAAATTGATTTAATAAACTATGTGCTACAGATATGGTTGTATATTTCCCTTGAGATAATAAGAATATTATTTAAAAGCTTACATCAAGAAAATATAAATTTACTTTCACACATGAACAAAACTAATTATGTTTGAATGCAATTCTTCAGAAAGAATGGTCTGTATGGTTATCTCATGTTTTCAACCAACAAATAGAGTATATGACCTAAAAGGCCTATGGCTGATGAGAATCCGAAAAGAGAGAGAAATATGAATTCTTTGTTCGTTGGACTATTTTAAGAATAGATTACATTATATGTTCAGGAACAAATTTTTGGTTAAACAAGAAGACAGTTATAAATTTAGGAGCAAATTTAAATGTAATGCAAAATACAACCTAAATTTAACATTGAAAATAAGCCCGAACGGCGGCCGGAACTTGCACAACTACAAAAACCACAATCCAACGACCAGGCTGTAATATAATCAAAAGTTTTAAAAAGGAGAAAGAAAATTAGTGATTATATCCTAATAGAAATATAAAAGTATCGTAATAGTTAGCTAACGAGAAAAATAACTTTCAAGATTCTCGACAAAACAGATCTACTGCCATTTCCAGAAAACAGAATCTCGAATATCCGATAATAAAAATAAAATCAAAATAAAAAAACCACGATACATGAGTCTCCCCATGATGCAAATTCAACATTAAACCTCTACTAATAGAGACGACAAAAAAGACCAAAGTACATCGATCAAGATATCAAAGCACTACACTCAGTAGTCTCACTCACCCAAAACCGTGCTCAGTAAAAGAAACCTAGTACTTTACCGCCAACATTTTTTCTACGAGCTTCTTCGTGATCCATGATTCCAGCAGACGTCGTCAGCACAATGTAACCAAACTGGGATCATAGAGTAATAGTGTTAGTATTTTTCCTTAAATGAAAGTTGAACAACTAAGTTTACCAAATACAGAGATGCCCCAGAATAACAAAAAGTATAAATGGGTTAATTTAGCTGCCGTATTGCATTTCTAGATGAATAAAATGAAACTAGTTGCAACCAAATATTACCTGTCTTGAGGGGAGCAACCTTGCAGTCCAGGGCTCAATTTCTTTCACACCAACATCAAAACGAGGGCTGATAACACCACATTTGTTCAACCTACCATTCAGTTCCACCACGATTTTTCCAGATCTGTGGTCATCCACGTACTCAAACTCTCCGATATATCCTGTAATACCAGCTTAAGAAATGAGTTTTTTGCATATGAAGCAATAGCCTTGAGCATAAGAATAGGCATACCGTGCTTTTGCATGACAATAAGAAACTTGATAATGACTTTTGATGAAGGCCTGATCATGACCTGACGCTTTCCTATCTTTTCAGCATTATACATGCTCTTCAGAGCGTCATTAAGGACACTAATTCTCACCATCTTGATCTTCTAGGTGCAATCTAGAAGAAACAAGTAAAATATCAAGTACTGCAAAATAACAGTGTTTCATTATTATTGACAAAATCATATTCGAAAGTATCCATAAGAATCTCATTTAATAACATTCAACTTCATCCAAACATAATGAAGCTACAATTGGAAATATGCCAATAGCTGTGTAAACCATGATCTACCCACAACAATCAAATTCTACAGAACTAATCTAAAAACTTGCATCAACAACATCATCACAGCATTAACATAATAAATTCATTAATTCGGAAACAACACATTCAGAAAACATTTTAACTGGAATGACGTGTATAACATCAACATGTTGAGCTGCGTAACCTACAATCTTAGATATTTCGACAGTCCAAGAAACACTACATTATCCAAATCATGCAACGTTGGCAGTATTAGAACACACAATGCCACACCAAGACACTTCCTGCTATATGGCAACATTAAAGGCACTACCAACTGCATTCAGTTTCTACACTAAGCACATTTAATTGATCACTTAAGTCGCTCGACACAAACAAATGAAATTTCAATACATCAAACTAAACATAGACATTTATCATAACCTTATTTACATAAAAGAATTCTTCAGCCTACAGGAAAATCACCTCGATTCTATGCTATCCAATAGTCCACAGCCTATTTCATACATACATGTAAGAAAACGTTGTATTCCAGTACCTACGAGTTTTTCACACACTCACCACACACGCACAACACGCATACACAAACACACCGGAAGTTTAGGATCCGTAAATGACTGGAATCGACTCGACAAAGGATCCCGATATAGGCAGCGTCAACACATTTATATAAAATCGAGATATACAAAACAACCGAACGGTCAATCACCTGAAAAATTATCACGCACGCCTACGCCGTCGTCGCCGCCGCTGCCGGTAGAGTTGGGGATTTTGGTTCAGCAGACAAAGAGAAGATAGGTTAGGGTTTTGAGATTTATATGTGCTCTACTTATCGAATGGACCAATATTATTTTGTTGCGGCAGTTATTGGGCTCAGATTCAGCCCATCAGAAATTAGAATTATGTGTCGCAAGTCGCATACACTTGTTAGTGTCCATTTCCCGATAAATGATGAAAATAGATAACGTTTTCGCTCTGATTATTAATATAAGGATAATCATCGAGCAATAATTTTAATTTTTTCGGCTCGCTCAAAGGCCCTCGGCTCCACTAGCTTAAATCTTGACCAAAGAATAAACGGTAATAAAAAATGAAGAGGCAAACAACAAAAAAGAGGGGAAAAAAATCTGAAAATTAAAAAAAAATCTTAAATTAAAAAAAAAAACGTTGTAGCTCCTGAGATACATGCGCCACGCGTGGAGGCGCGCGCGTGAATCTCACGCGCTAGGTCGGGTCGGGTATCTGCATGATGCAGACAAGATTTTGTCTTTCTTTTTTAAAATATATATTACTATTTTTAGCTAGTGTGTGTGGCTGACTACATTGTGCCCATGGACGGATCTAGGTGGGGGCAAAAGGAGCTCTAGCCCCACCAAACAATTTTTTTTTAATTATTATAAAATTATCAAAAATATAAATAATTTGTTTGAATTATTGTACAAAAGCCTATATTTGAATTATTGGTTCCATGTTTTTTAATTTGAAATATAGAAAATATAGGCCCCACCGACGAATTTTTCTTGGCCATCCCTGATTGTGCCCAAATAACACTGCTTTTAATAAATAGTGTATTATTGTACAAAAAGAAAAGGATTCATAATGTAACGAATTTAATTAAAATAAGTTGGCAAATGAATTTTTGGTTTATACAATAAGAAGTTGCCCCGAAATGTTCAGATTCAGTAGTTTGGCGACTGCTCGTTTTTGTCATATGATTCTGTAGATATATGTAGAAGAAAAACTGCTCAGTTTGAGATTAAGTAATTTTATTTTATGGAATTAGCAGTAGCTTAAAAAACATTTCCTAAAATTTTATATACTTGGTAAAAGAATACTTACTGTAGTTTGGTCC
Organism: Schizonepeta tenuifolia; assembly: GCA_029490685.1. Lineage (NCBI taxonomy): Eukaryota > Viridiplantae > Streptophyta > Magnoliopsida > Lamiales > Lamiaceae > Schizonepeta > Schizonepeta tenuifolia. The sequence continues at coordinate 79,595,822 of CM055957.1, read as the reverse complement.
TATCAAAGAACCGCCCCAACCAATACAAGAAAACAGATCAATTGCGACACGTAACGTGTGTCGCTAACGACTGTTTTAGTGTCGCAAAAGTTAATTTGTGACATTTTCTGCATCATAGTTATTTGTATCGCAAAAGGGGTATGTAGCAAATTTACGACACTTTTTTTTCATTTGTGTCGCAACATATATGACACTTTGTACAACATTAAATTAACTGTCATTTAAAATAAATGACACATTATGCGTCATTAATTGTAGTGACATGTGTCAATTTACGACATATTACGCGTCAACAGTTGAAATGACGCATCCTAATTTGCGACATTTTCAATGTCAGTTTATATTTTTGTCATAAAAATAAAAATGTAGCAATTTTACTACATTCTTCATTTATGATGCAACATTACGACACTTGATATGACGTCCTACTTTGCGACACTAGTTTGTGACATTATCATTATCATCAATGTGATGTAATTTTTGGCTACACATTAATTTAATTGGTCAATATTTCATATTTTTGTTACCAACAAATGCATTAATGAATAATACCACATTAATAAATAATACATTATATAAAGAAATACAGAATACTTATCGAATGAATAAGTTAATCAAATATATTATTCAAAATATAAAAGCAACTATTTTTAAATGTCAAAAGTAAACTATCAAAACTAAAACTTGTCACTCTAGCATATTATTCAAATATCTCAATTCTAACTAATCTAATTACATCCATTCCGGGAAAAATAAGTGAATTGCCATCTTCGTTAGAGAGTGTAGATTTACTACATGAAATCTATTCTCAAATCCTAGCAACTACGACAATGAATTTGGAACTGTAAAACAAACAAAAACAGAGCACACTCAGTTTACGTGGTTCAGCCCAATAATGGCTTACGTCCACGGAGAAAGATGACCGGAATCTTATTACTTCACCGGAGGATTACAACGACGACTACTAGCGTCTCTCTCTCTCAACTTCTCTCACACTGTTACAGATCTCACTCTCTCTCTTGGAATGAAAGTCACGTCCTCTGCATGAGCTAAGAAGCCAACTAATATACCTAGCTAAGAGATGATCTCAACCGTACAAATCCCACGGCTATGATTACAGATTACAAACTAACTAACAAGATAACTAACTCCTATTAGCTAATTGCAATCAGGTCCTCATCTTCATGTAGACTTGTAGAAAACCCCCTCCAGCTCCCATGCAAGCAAACTCACAATCTCCACCTTGCTTGCATCAGCATCGATCCAGTCATCTTCTCAATCACCTTCATTGCAGCATCTTCACAATCCTAAGGCAATGCCTAAACTTCTCCTTTGGCAAAGCCTTAGTCAATGAATCAGCAGCATTGTCTTCAGTTGGCACCTTGATTACTTGGATAAGCCCTTTATTCACCAAATCTCGCACAAAATGATAGCGCACATCTATGTACTTTGATCGCTCGTGAAAAACCTAGTGTTTAGCTAAGTGCAATGCACTTTGATTGTCACATAAAATCTCCACGTGCTTCTGAAACACACCAAAATCTCCAAGTATTCCTTTAAGCCAAACTCCCTCCTTCACAGCCTCTGTCATGGCCATGTATTCAGCCTCAGTAGTCAACAAAGCAACAACAGATTGTAATAAAGATCTCCATGAAACTGTTGTTCCATATAAAGTAAATATATATCCAGTTTGAGACCTTCTACAATCAACATTAGCTGCATAATCTGCATCTACAAAACCCTGAAGTGGATTTCCCTTGAATTTATCATCCTTCTCAAATATAATTCCACAATCAACCGATCCCTTTATGTATCTGAAAACTTGCTTCAATGCTTCCCAATGAGCTCTGCCAGGATTGGCCATATACCTGCTCAACACACTAATAGAATAGGCAAGATCTGGTCTTGTACATATCATCATGTACATTATACTTCCTACTGCATTGGAGTATGGCACAGACATCATTTCATTCTTCTCAGAATCTGACTGAGGGCTTTGAGCTGCAGACAACTTAACTTGTTGAGCCATAGGAACAACAACACTCTTAGATTCATGCATCTTGAACTTGTTAATAACCTTCATAGCATAATCTTTCTGTAATAGGCACAACCTTCCTTTGTCTTGATCTCTAATGATATCCATTCCAAGGATCCTCCTTGCATTTCCCAGTTCCTTCATCTCAAAAACTGATTTCAGTTTATCCTTTAAAAACTGAATTTCCATCTTACTCTTGCTAGCTATTAGCATGTCATCTACATATAAGAGCAAATATACCACATGCCTCTTCCCATCCTTTTTCAGATACACACAACTATCATACCTTGATATGACAAAACCAGATTCCATCATGAAGTTATCAAATCGAATATACCATTGCTTTGAACTCTGTTTTAGCCCATACAATGATCTCTTTAACAAACAGACCTTCCCCTCTTGTTCAGGCATAATGAAACCTTCTAGTTGCTCCATATATATAGTCTCCTCCAAACTACCATTGAGAAAAGCAGTTTTAACATCAAGCTGCTCCAGAAACATATCATTCTTAACCACCAAAGATAAAAGAAGTCTGATAGAACAGTGTTTCACAACAGGAGAGAAAATTTCATTAAAATCTATCCCTTCCTTTTGTGTGAACCCTTTAGCTACAAGCCTTACCTTGAACCTGATGAACTCCTTGCCATCTATGATCTCAAATTTCCTTTTGAAAATCCACTTACAACCAACAGACTTCTGATTCAAAGGCCTATCAACCAATATCCAAGTCTTATTCTTCAGCAGAGAATCAAGTTCTTCTATCATTGCTTGAATCCATTGCTCCCTGTCTTTACTAGTCATTGTCTGCTTGTAAGTGTAAGGCTCTTGATACTCTATATCTTCTGCAACACTCAGTGCATAGGCAATCATGTCTGCCTGACCATATCTTTCTGGTGGTTTAATTTCTCTTCTATCTCTGTCTCTTGCCAGCTTGTAATCACTCACATTGATGTCTTCATCTTGTAGCTCTTGCTCATCACTTGAGTATGATTCCTCATCTGATTCAACAGGTAATGAAACCACCTTGATTTATGGCTCCACCTGAACTTCTGTAGCCTTGTTTTCTTTCACAACTGGCTGCATCATATCCTTTTCTTTGTTGAAGGGCATGATATCTTCTTTGAAAACAACATCCTTGCTCACAATGATCTTATTAATGTCCGGCTCAGTGCACCATAGTCTGTATCCTTTTACTCCTGGCTGATAACCAAGCATCGCACACCTATATGCCCTTGGCTGCAGCTTGCTTTGCTTCACATGAGCAAAAGCCTGGCACCCAAAAACCTTCAAGCTCGAGTAGTCAGTAACATGTCCACTCCACAGCTCATCTGGAGTTTTAAACTTCACTGCTGAAGAGGGGCATTTATTCACAAGAAATGCAGCAGTAGATATAGCTTCACCCCAGAACTTCTCAGGCAGTCCAGATGTAATTAACATGCACCTCATCCTCTCTAATAAAGTTCTGTTCATCCTTTCCACAACACCATTCTGTTGTGGATTTGCAGCAATTGTCCTGTGCCTCTTTATCCCCTTAAGCTTGCAAAACTGATCAAACTCTGTTGACAAGAACTCTAACCCGTTGTCAGTCCTCAAGCATTTGAGAGTCAACCTTTTCTGATTCTCCATCTCTGCACACCAATCTTTGAAACAAGTGAAAGCATCTGATTTGTTTTTTAAAATATACACCCATACCATTCTACTATAATCATCAATTATACTTAGAAAATACCTAGCTCCACCCATTGTTGGTGAGTTAGAAGGTCCCCACAAATCAGCATGTGCATAATCAAGAGGCATTTTGGACACATGTTTCCCCTTTGGGTAAGGTAGTTTTGTGCTTTTTCCCAACAAACATGGCTCACAGTGGTTTATTTTAAACATGCTAGGATTGCTCAAAATTTTTTGTTTCAACAATTCATTCAAAGCTTTATCTCCAACATGACCTAATCTAGCATGCCATTTCATTGATTCATCAACTTGGTTTGATTCAGCCTGACCAGTTAACATCTCAGCATCTAGATAATAGAGGTTATTCCTCCCATGAGCTCTCATTACCAGTTTACTACCCTTATACACATGCACATTGCCATTAGAAGACATGAAACTACAACCCTTCTTTTCTAACATGCCAAGAGATATTAAGTTTCTCCTTAAATCAGGGATATATCTAATCTCAGAGATAATTCTGATAGTATTATCATGCATTCGAATTTTAATACTGCCCATCCCTTTAACATGGCATACCTGGTTATTTCCAAGAAGGACTGAACCATAATCTCCAAGCTGTAGATCAAGAAATTAGCTCTTCTGAGGGCACATATGGAAACTACAAGCACTATCAAGGATCCATGAGTATTCTGCTGCTCCTTGCATCACATTCAATACCTCAGCCCTTGCAACATCTTGTACAACATCTGTAGTATTGCTTGATTGACCTTTCAATTCTTGTTGTTTTCTCTTCCATATGTAGCAATTCTTTCTGAGATGGCCTGGTTTTTGACATTCGAAGCACTTCTTGGCCTCTTTAACATTTGAATCCTTCCCTTTAGACTGGTTCTTCTTCTTCAAATCTTCATATGGTCGCTTCCCTTTTCCTTTAAACTTCTTGATGTGCAAACTCTCTGATATTGGTTCTTGCTTCCCATCATTCAACTTCTGCAATTCTTTTGCACGAAGAGCATTCTGAACCTGGTCAAGAGAGATTGAGGTATCTCTGCTAAAAATCAGAGCATCTTTCACGTGCTCATAGCTCTTTGGCAACGCATTGAGAAGCAGGATCGCCTTGTCTTCATCACCAATCTGAACATCTATGTTTTCAAGATCATCCAATGACTTGAAGAATTCATCTAACTGATCTTCCAGCCCCTTTTCATCCGAGAACTTCAAAGAATATAGGCATTACTTCATGTAGAGCCCATTTGCCTGCGACTTGGTCATATACAATGACTCTAACTTCGCCCAAATAGCAGCTGCCGTCTTCTCCTTTGCCACTTCGCGTAGGACCTTATCGCTTAAGCACAAGAAAATCGTGCTTAACACCTTTTGATCAAGTTGTCGTTTCTTCTTTACATCTTCAGAGCTGGACTCTTCAGCCTTAGTCTTATCCTTCTCTTTCTCCTTTCCCTTTGTTTCAGTTTCCACAAAATCATCCAAAGTATCCGCAAGCCCTTGCTGAACAAGAAGAGATCGCATCTTGATCTTCCACAATGCGAAATCATTCTTGCCGGTGAACTTTTCTGTTTCGAATTTTGTGGAATTCATCGTTGGAGACTTGATTTCTTCCGATCAGCTTCAACCCACTCGATCGCTTTCTTCTTCGATCAATCGATTTCTTCTCCGATCAACCGCGTGAGATCGCTTTCTACAGACATCGCTAATTGTAGATTTACTATGTGAAATCTATTCTCAAATCCTAGCAACTACGACAATGAATTTGGAACTGTAAAACAAACAAAAACAGAGCACACTCAGTTTACGTAGTTTAGCCCAATAATGGCTTACGTCCATGGAGAAAGATGACCGGAATCTTATTACTTCACCGGAGGATTACAACGACGACTACTAGCGTCTCTCTCTCTTAACTTCTCTCACACTGTTACAGATCTCACTCTCTCTCTTGGAATGAAAGTCACGTCCTCTGCATGAGCTAAGAAGCCAGCTAATATACCTAGCTAAGAGATGATCTCAACCGTACAAATCCCACGGCTATGATTACAGATTACAAACTAACTAATAAGATAACTAACTCCTATTAGCTAATTGCAATCGGGTCCTCATCTTCATGTAGACTTGTTGAAAACCCCCTCCAGCTCCCATGCAAGCAAACTCATATAGAGCTTTCTGAATTCATGAGTAGCGTCTTTGATGCAAACACTGCAACCACATATTAGCGGGTGTCTATGTCACACCACATGTTAAAGGTATTAACATTGGGAAAAAAAAAAGAGAAAATAACATAGAAACTTAAATTTACCTTCTGCAACAGGCGCTTTGACGCACTGGTTTCTCAGAAGCACTCACATGAAACAAACCATAAATTCAAAATAAAATCATTTAAGGTGGAGAGGAACTGACAAATCACCTTACATGTTACATTTTGTTGCCCAAGCTTTTGCGATGTCCCAAACCTGTACAATGAATTTAAATTAGCACATCAATGTGAAAAATATCATTTACTTGTTGACATGATTCAACCAAACCACATAATCTAAACATCACACCGCAACACTAGTAGCAAGTTATAAATATCACTACTATCTTAATGTTACTTACAACTGCCAATTATTTTACTCTGCACAAATAATCAACTAAGCATCGAAACTGGAGAGCCTACACTAAAAAATTGGGACAACATACATGTCATAACATGAACATATTCTACAGTCTACTGAGCACCATCAATATCTTAAACAATAAGCCAAAAAGAAAGTGAATCTCACAAAAATTGACAAAAACAATACATAAGTAAATAAGATTACCTTGCAAAACAAAAACATTTCTCAATCTCTTTTCTCACTACATCGAGCACATAATCAATGAATTCTGCTACTTCCGTATAGTGTCATTTTGCCCAATTTTTCTCCACTCCAAACTGCTCAAAAGAAAAGTTATCCTTGCAGAAAATCTGTTTGTCCGGCTAAGATCTGATGTAGGAGAACGTGCACAAACTAGTCACACATGTTTGCAACCACCATAAGGGCATCACATAATAGAATGTAAACATGAGACATCCATATGAACTAAGTTCTACCATATCTCATCGTTGGACGCTAGCCACAAGGATCAACAATGGGTGCGGGGTTTCTGAAAAAAGGAAATACGATAAGAGAGATTTTTGTAAAGAGAAAAAGCGAGAAAAAAAATTATTAAAAAAAAAAGGAAGAAATTACTTGTTTGGTAGGAGCAGGAGAGGCGAAAGATGACAATTTCACATATATTGTGTATAATAATTACTTTTTCCTTTTTTTTTCTTGGATAATTCCGTTTTCTTTTAACTATACATTTTATTCGTACAAAAATTAAGAACTAGTATTTTTATTTTTTTTTTGCATCTTAGAGCTGGACATTTATATTTTTATTAGATAAATCTTTTCTTTAATGATTAGTTTGAATGTGGCAAAATCGAAAAATATTCAATATTTACACTAATTAAGAAATTTGGTTCTAATTTTCAATAAATTCTGACATAGTTTATTAGTTTGATTGAAATGCTCAAAAATAGATCTTAATATTACGAATATTATGTTATTATAGTGTTGTATTTAAGTCAAAAATTGCAACACAATATATTTTATTGATCCGAATATACAGCACTAAATGCAACACTATTCCATATGTGTTGTATAATTATGACAGTACATTAAGGTGTCGCAAATATAATGTCGTAATTTAGACACATAAAAATAAACGTCGTATTTGTGTCATTAAATTGTGACACAATATTTTGACGATTCACAAACAACGCAAATATACGACACTTAATGCAACACTATTATATATGTATTGTATAATTATGACATTTCATTGAGGTGTCGCAAATATAATGTCATAATTTAGAGACATAAAAATAAACGTCGCGTTTGTGCCACAAAATTGTGACACAGTATTTGAATGACACCCATATACGACACTCAGTGCAACACCATTCTATATGTGTAGTATAATTATGACACTTTATTGTTGTGACGCAACGCATGAGTGTCACTAAAAAGTAACACAATATTGAAGTGATGCAAATATACGACACTAAAAATATAAGTGTAGTAATTTTACGATATTTACACGTAATGTCGCATACACATATGTCGCAATAGATCTATTTTCTTGTAGTGAACACACAAGATGACAGCAAACCCCTGTATTTAGGCAAACACAAAAATTTGCGCAGAACGATATAACGATGATATAATTTAAAAATCTGTATGGAAACACATATTTGTTATGAATTCAAATTTTGTAGTCATGATATGTGCAAAATATACAATTTGAATCTCAAGCACGTCTCACTTTTGAGACTTTCGTACAATTTTTTTCTTTTCAAACACAACTAAATGACTAAATCATAGATGTAGATTGTACTACTACCATGGACCATGGTGGGATAATTCACGTCCTATCTATGAAGTGTGAAAAATATAAAATCGTCTATGTCTCGTATTTTTCAATGAACATCAATTTTGAACTTAGTAGGAGTAGTTTTTAAGTACTAAAGCAACCACAGTCCTTGCAATACTAGAGAAAATTCCAAATACTTTCATAAATTCAAGATAATTGATGGCATAGATTACACGATCTGATCAAATAAAAGCAAATTGACATGGAAAAGCGTCCTCTCAGAATTAGAGGAGGACAAGTTACAAGTACATAAATATTACTAAATGGAAGTGATTAAGACCAAATTGGTAATTAGTAATGGCCACTCTGGTTGATGAAGAGGATCTCATAGACAAGGGTTGCGATCCCGGTGCCGGCAAACGGGCCGAGCCAATATCCAGCTCACCACAGCAGGCCCGAAGGAGACGGCGGGGTTCATGGAGGCACCGTCGAAGGCCCCACCGGCCAAGTGTTGGAACAGATTGAAGATCCCATGTGCCAGGAACATTAAGATATTAATTTAATTTAATTATTCACCGATTAATAACATGCAAAGCCACGTAATTCAATTTATGAGATTGCGGAACCATAAATCGAATATACCTTTGTAAAGAACGAAACGAATCTGAGTCGAGGATAATCCACGCACTAATCTCTGCACACGAGATTAGCTCTTGTATTGAGAGATGATTCGACCCACGAATCTTCTAAGATAAACCCTCCTAGATTTGACTATCGATTGGACGATATTCCGTCAAACCTTAAACACACAACCTCACGCCTTTCACTAGCTTTTCTACAATATTTTTTAATCAAATATTGTTCCAAGAAATCAAGTAAGTGGCGCCACTTTTTGTGGTTTTATTTATAGGATTAATTAGGTTATCTTAGGGACTCCTAGGAGGATTAGAACTGGGTCTCCATATTTAATTTAATTCAAGTGTTTAAGCCCAAACACTCTTAAATTAAATAAAATATTAATTTACTCCATTAAAGAATTAATATTGAACTACCCGTTCAATCCGATTTACGAATCGGGCTCCTTTCCAATTATTTATTTCCCGTGTTTAAGATAACGCATGTCCATTAATTAATTTAAGCTATTGACAGCTTTCTAATTAATTAACATCTTATCCAAGAGTAGTACAGCTCAACCTTATTATTATATCGGAAATTAATCCACTTGCAAGGTTTAATATAATAATCATTTTGAGCTCCTCAAGGGGACATCATCAACTCGATAAACCGAGACACGATTTCTAGCTATAATAATAACTATCATATAAATAATATTATCACCCAAAATATCGAGAATATTGAGTTTCAACAACTAACTCTCACTCATTGATAAATCAAAGCAATAACTATTATAAATATATAATTAAATATTATACAACTAGAATTAAGAAATAATAATTAACCGAGATCTTTAATCATCCACTTAGGTCAATATAGGATAATTAATCTCACCGTTGACCCAGTTCAATGTATACAAAATACACTAACATAAGCTAATAGTCAAGACCAACCACTTCAAGCTTATATTACAATCTCTCAAATAATTGTCCATTAATTACTTAGATTGTGAACTCATTTATTACTTTATAAGCATTACAATAATATGATCTTCCGTGTGACACTACACACCATATTATTTATAATATAAAGTAACTGGACTATATTTGTATAACCATAACACGAATAAATATGCAAATCATGTGACAATAATATTCTCATTAAATAGGAAATAATAGTCAATATACAAAGCATCAATTAAAGCATGCTTTTCAGTATATAACTCCAACAATCTCCCACTTATACTCAAAGCATGCTTTTAAGTATACCATATTACATCACCAATCTAACATTTCTCCCACTTATACTCAAAGCATAGCTTGTCATACATCTCAAAACATATTCTTTCCACGAATCCATCAAACGAAAGTGAGGACATGTTCACGTGAAAAGAATAACCAATTTTTGATCCAATGCAATCTTTGACACCACTATATCTCCTCGCCTTACGAATTACTCGTATAAGGTGGTACTTTCACCCAATGTGATTACTCGCCTTTTGGGCTTCGAGATTCTTTCCAATTTGCCACTGCACAAAAATTATCACAATAAATTGTGACATTCATAGGCAAATTAAGAATAACATCCAAGTCCAACAAGAAGTTCTAGGGCCACAGAGCCTAATTCCATGGTGGAGTCTATAAGCATTTACGCATCACACTCCTCCATTAAAAAGCTCCACCTCCCATTGTAACACACATTTCAAGGTAAATTTTATCGAATCTTTATTTGATTGAACAATTAGAACTACATAACCAAAGACTATAGACTATCCGATTGATACACCAACATATACTCATTAATCCCTTAAGGTACTTGAGTATATACATATCAACAGTCCAAAATCTTTGTCCGAAATATAATGATATCATGTAACCATGCCAAGGGCAAAACAGATATCAACTTGAATGCAAAGCATAACATACGCGAAGCTCCTTATTGCCGAAGCATAAAGTCCGAGCTTCTTGTCATCTATCCCTTTTTGTATCTTAGGACACATTTCCTTTGATAGACCAATTCCATCTCCAAAAAGTAAGAAACCTTTCTTGGAATTTTTATGCTTAAATGCTTTAGCACAATTTTGATATAAAACGATTAAGACAAGCCTAAAATCCTTCACTTATGATCTTAAGAGATCTTAGTACCAAGAATACGACCCGCTTTCTCAAAGTCTTCATATCAAACCATTTGAATAATCATTACCCATATGTCCGATAATACCTTTATATTATTTCTAACTAGAAAAATATAATCAACATATAGTACTAGAAAAACCACCACGTTTTCGTTGCACTCTTGTACACACATCTCATACGGACATTGATCGAATCCAAATAAATGGATAACCTCATCAAATCGTATGTTCCAAGATCAAGAAGCTCTGCTTAAGTCCATAAATGGATCACTTCATTTAGCAACAAGATCCTCTTGAATCTTAGCCATGAAACCTTTTGGTTGGCTCATATAGATATTTTGTTCAAGACTTCCGTTTAGAAATTCCGTCTTAACAATCTATTTGCCAAATCTCCAAAAATTCAAATGCACAGCAAAATATAAGAGAATCCGGATTGACTCGTGCAAGACAACAAGTGAGAAGGTTTACATCATAATTGACGTACTCACACTGAGTGTACCATTCGCTACAAGTCTAGCGTTGAAGATCAAAACCTTCCAATCAAATCCGTCTTATATTTGTAGAGTTACTTCTACCAATAGGTTTCACCCATTTAGAAATCTACAAGCTCCCACACTTACAGGAATCTAAAATTCCATCTTCAATTTCATTGCAATTTACCAAGAATCTCCATTCTTATCTTAGACTGCTTCATCATTTGAACAAGGATTCGATTCATCTTCCTTAAGGACCAAGTCAAAAGACATTCCCATGAAAATATATCGACTGAGTTGACAAACAACCCTCCCACTATAATGATGCACCACTGAGGAAAATGTATTAGTGACAACATGTTGTGCAGTAATATATGATTTTTTCACTAGTACAATTGGTATAATCAGTCTTTCAATGCTTAATTCCTTTAGAACGATCCTGCTTATAGATTTTCATTTATAATCTTCTTCCAAGAATCAACTGTTAGTGTTAGTAACGAAGTTCCGATTCTTAAGATTAACAATAACCAATTTCCGTTTACCAAAGATATCCTAGAAACAATCGTATTTCTTTACAAGATGTGAAGAACATACGCCACTGTTTCCAAGGAAAATCCACAACGAAAAAAGAATAAATGAATAGCTTAACATTTATCTAATTTTCTCTAAGAGTTTGGATCCTTCTATCCACCATACTGTATTGCTACAACATTAAAAGTGAAGTAGGATAAGATCCCAACTTCCAACATGAGCTCCAAAAATTCTCCAATAAGGTTGTCGTCAACACGAATAGATCACAATGACTTGATACATTTTACCTTGATGTGTCACCATTCCCATCTTGAATACATTGAATACCTCAAAATTCAGACTGAACGATACATCAAATAAATATATCTTAATTTCGAAACAATCATAATCAAAAATGATGAAAAATTCAAAATTATCTTTAGTTTGGACCAATATTCGGCCGCACACATTATTATGAATCATTTCCAACGAATTATTGGCTCCATTTACCTTTGGCTTTCAAAGCCCCTTTTTAGATTAGTCATCTTACCTTCCAAGCAAAATTCACTGATTTGTATAGTTTAACTCGGAATTTATCCAATAAACTACCAACGACAAATCTTTGAATACGCTTAAGGTAACTATGACCAAATCTTAGATGCCAAATATAAGTTTGATTCACAATTAAAGGTTCCTTTCTTTTCTTAGAATTAGAAAAAGTGCTGAACAATTTATCAAATTGCATAGAGTTTTGTGCATACTTTATAAAGATTGTTCTCCAAAATACCAAGATAAATAAACTAAACTTTCCTTTCGATAACACAAAATCACCAAAAGAAACAGTAGTATTTATCCCAAAACCACTTTAGAAACTGAAACTTATTTCTTTCTTAAGTATGGCATTTGAACAAATCTTTTAAAATTAAACTTATCTACAAAAGATAAATGCACATCTCCCACTGCAACAACCACCACTCTCGTAGTGTTACCCATAATCACAATAATCTTGCCAACACTTAGTCGTCTCGATTTTCGAGAATCCTGCCTTTTAAAGCGCACATAATTATCGACTCTTGTATCTAATCCCCACAAAGTGGTAGAACAATTCGATAAAACATGTTCGACTAATAGCGTACATGGCGTACCTTGATCGTTCTTCTTTATAAGAAGACTTGCTGATTTATCACATGCCCTTTTCGACTGCTTTTAACAATCAGGACAATATTCAAATTTTATTTTCAATCAACAAGAAAAACAATAATTTTATTTTCTTTGAGAATAACAAGCAAGTTGAAAGATATAATGTAATAACTTGAGAATAAAATATATAAACACAATCACATACTTTCGATGCTAATTATATTGAAAAAACCTCAAAACAATATAATGCATCCCCAAACACCTCGAAAAAAACCATATATATAAGCCGCGATAGTGTAGACGTTTATATATACATTCTTCAAGTAGGTTTTAACGCCTTTAATTTTATTATCTAGCCAACTTATACCTTATGGCTAATAAAATTAATAGTCAGTACACACATGACCATATAAAAATATTAATCACCATTCCGATGGGGAAAATTAATAAATTTATATTTAAGTGAAACCCATAATTTAACATCAAAATTATTATTTTATAAAGAATAAGCCTACAGATAGAGAGGTCATACCGATATAAAATAAAACTTTACAGTTATCTAAATGAAGTTTAATTCTATGAACCATAACTGGCATATCCGATAGGGAGGAAGACGCATGTCAACGCGTAGCCAATTATTTCATAATTAAACCAATCATGGAGGCCAAATAAATCGATTTCCATTTATACAAAATAAATAAATCGATTAAACCACTTAATATTTTAAAATAAGGTTTTTAATATTTTCATATATTTCAAGTGAATATCCATAACGTAACACCAAAAATTATTAATTTATAAGAATAAGCCTACAAAAGAGAGGACATACCGATATAAAATATAATTTTATTGTTATCAATAAGAAGTGATGGTCCCGATACGAGTTACTGGTGTATGGGGGGGGGGGGGGAATACACCAGTTAGGATTTTTGAGCTTTCAAAAACTTAACACTTGAAATCAACTTCAACTGAGTGAGAGGACTCAGTTGGGATCTCACAGCTGAGTAAGCAACCTCAGCTGGAAGGTTGGTGCTGTGCGGAATGTGGTGGAAAATAGACTCGTAAAATCAAACTCACGCTTTTATGCACTGTTGGTCAAAACCAAAACTGTTGTTGTGAAAGTATGCAGATTGTATGCGGTTTGTTTGTCAGTTAAGATATGATAATAAAGACTAAACACAAAAGAAAACACGACACACAAGATTTACGTGGTTCGGAGAGAACTCCTACGTCCACGGGGAGATGTGAGTCCACACACCTCAGTCCAAGTTCTTCTGGACAGAACCACTCAGCTTACGCGGGCTGAGCAACCGTTACAGTTTAGTTTCCGGGCACTAAACAGCCTTAGTCAAGTTTGCGGGTACTTGACGACCTGACTACTCAATTACAGGAAGAGTAAGGTCCTAGCACACTTTTTAGGGTGTGAGAAAGGGTAGAATTTCCAACTACAGCTCGATCACGAATGAGAGCTGGATCTAAGGCTTGAACGAATAAACACTCAAACTAAGATCTAAGACAGATTTTCACTCTATGAACCCTCAGCTACTAATGTTCTATCACTCTTGAACTCTCAGCTGCTGATGTTCTTAGAATAGGAGTTTAGCAGATTTTTCTTTCGCTTGTGATTGAACTTTTCTCTCTTGCTTCAGTCTGTCTCGTGTGTCCTCTGTCTCTCGAATGAGAGAATGCCTCTATTTATAGGCGGAGAGAATCAACTAGCCGTTGGAGGAGCAGTTGATCTCTGATCGGTTGATAGCGATGGCTTGTCTCTCATCTCTGCAGACTTTCCTGATATGGCATCTGTGCTCTTCTGCTTTCCATCTGAGACAGCCTTATGTTGGGCCAGATGGGGTAATGACTGAACGGTCAAACCCTCATGTGACTTCCTTTTGAAACTCAAATCTTTGACTGTCAACTTCGGTTTGTCGGTTGAAAGTCTTGACCTTCATCTGAGTGATCTTCAGCTGATGTTCCGATCTGTCGAGTTCTCAGCTGACTTTGAACTTCAAAACAGTTGAACTCCTTGTTCAGATTCTATAACTGAGGTTCTGAAACTGAACCCTCAGTTGTCTTCCACTTCTTTACTCGGTTGGGTTTGAACCCTCACATGATTTCCTTTTCATCTGATGTTCTCTTCCTCTCAACTGTTTCTTATCTGATGAACGCTCAGTTGGTTTCCTTCAACTGATGTTCTGAAGACTTCCCCTTGTTTGCATCTGAACAAATGAACTCTCAGTTGTCTTTCTTCACAACTGATGTTCTGTCTGAGTGACGCCTTGTTGCCATCTTCAGCTGGAGACCTGTAAAGATAAAATCTTAACTTTGCTCAAACAGCGAGCCTAAATTCTAACATTAGGTATTGGCAACATCTACTCGGTTGGGGTCAGCCGGTTTTGGAATTCATCAAAACTTATACTAATAATTTCCCAACAATTTCCCCCTTTTTGATGATGCCAAAACCACTTACAACTTGAAACCACTACTGATCTAAACCTCACTAACTTATCTAAAATCTCAGCTGAAATTCTAGACAGTCTATAAGATACAACATCAAAGGGTTAGCACAGTTATAACATGGTATTTAAAAGACTTTGTGATTCAGAGCTTGGACAATGAGGGATTGTTCATCAAGGTGAATCTTATAACGGAATAGTTTTCATTACAACTGATTGTTACAAAAGATAGACTCAAAAAAAATCAAAAAAAAAAAAATTACAACAGATGCTAGAAAACTAACTGAGCTAGTATTGTAGCCCATACTTGCCAAAAATCCTTACAAAAATTTCCCTCTTAGCAGGTGACTCCTTAGAGATGTCCACTCCATGCTCCTTGCAGACCTGCCTCGCCTCAGATGCAATCTTCTGATGGTTCGGGTTGCTGGAATCCGAGAGAAGAGGTGGCCGATAAGTAACCCTCTTGGGAACTGGAACAGTGTTCAAGTCCAGGTTGGCGTCAATCATGGCCCTCCTGAATTGACTGAACATGCCCGGGTCACCTGAGTGCAACTCAGTCAGCGCCTCTTTGAACGCTCTCCTTGGGTCGTCAGTTGCGTAAACCTTCCTGTAATAGAAGTCGTTCACGAACTCCTGCTTGAACATCTCCCAATCCTCATTTCACTCGGTCGGCATCCACTTGTCAGTATGCCTGAACCAACTCTCAACCTTGGACTTTAGAGGCAACCTTTGTTGCTTCAACCGAGCTTCCGCCTTTGATTGGATTCTGTTGATGCGGCGTCGGCTGCGGGAGGCAACGTTGCGGTCCAGGTTCTGAGAAACCTTCTTCAGCTCAACCTCGAACTGGTTCACCCTCCTCGCCTGGCTGGCGGCAAACTTTCTGATCCAGCTCGGGTTCATGTAGTCCTTCTCCTCTACATCCATAGCCTTGACCGCTGCAATGCACTCTTCGGTTGTTATCCCGTAGAGTTCAGAATCCAGCTCGGCTGCGATCTCGGCTATGGAGCTGTAGGAAACTCCAATCTTCTTTGCCTGCTCCAAGTCCTTAGACATTTCGGCTCCACCGACTTCGGTTATCTTGGCAGCAGCAGACTTCCTTCTCCTCAGCTGAGATTTGGATGGTTGAGCAGCTGGCACTCCTTCTTCTTGGGTCTCTTCTTCTTCCTGTGCTTCACCCTCCTTCTCCTTCTCTTCCCCCTTTTTGGCATCAGCAACAAGGCTTGCTACTGAACCGTCCAGAGAGTTGAGTTTGGCCTCGGTGGATTGAACATGGTTGAAGAGTTCATCGACCGCACACTCCAGTTCGATCTTTTTCGCCAGTTTGGAGTCCTGGCGCTCTTGTTCTGCCTTCTTCAAGACAGAGAGGTTGTCGTTGACCTCTGTCTGAAATGCAACGAACTCAGCCCAACGCGACTCGAACCGGGACTCCCATTCAGCATCCTGCGTCTGTTGGGACTTGGCCAGATTTGAGTCAGCCAAGGACTTGAAGACATTCACTTCCGACTTCAAGCCCAACAGAGTGGATTTCAGTTCCGACACGTCCTGACTGGTGGAGGAGGAGAGATCATTCATCTTTATCTTCAGCTCGGCATTCTCCTCCATCAGTTGTTGATACTTCACTTCTTGAGCTGCCAACTCCCTCAGCTGGTCATCGTGTTGGTGCTGGAGGTTGGCGAGCAGCTCGGTCCTCAACTGGTTTACCCTCTCAGCCATTAGCTCGCAGATTTGTTCTGTTGAAGGAGCGAGCTGATCAGCTGGAGAGGCTTGAGCAGACTGAGCTAGAGGCTCAGCTGTGACCATGGCTTGACGGTTTGCCAGGTACAGCTTCAGGTTCTCCTCCTCTTCTTTTGCGGCGGCGGCTGCTGCATCGACATCTTCAAGGAAGTCGGCTGATTTTACCAACATGCTGTCAAGGAAGTCGACACACTCCTTTTCAGCTGCCTCCCTGGTGTCCTTCCCTTCAGCCAGACTCTGGTCCAACCGTCTAGTGAGCAACGCGATCCTGTTGTTGTACGCCACCTCCAAGTTGGAATAGTTGAAGTAGGCTCGGATGCGGGACTCATCAGATTTCAGCCTGTCCCAGCTCAGTACCCTGATCGTGTCTTCCTTGACATACCACTGGCTGAAGATCAGGTGGAACTGGTACAGTAGCTCGGTTCCCAGTGTGGCGAAGATGGGCATGTCGCGAGCCGCAGGGAATAGACCCAACAGCTTTTGAAAGCAGTAGGCCACCCTGCCTTCGTGCTCGTCAGCAACACCCTGCAGGTCCTCCGCTTCATTGATCGGGGAGGGGGTGAGATTGTATGGTTCGGGTTCAAGAGGTTCATCGATGTTGGCCAAAGAGTCGGTCCCAACACCGGCATCGAGCTGAGAGCTCGGAATTTGGAATTCAGTTGGGGAAGAGGGTGGAATGGTTTCCTCAACATCGGCCGAAGGAGAGGTCACGATGTTGGCATCGAGCTGAGAGCTCGGAATTTCTGGCTCGGTTTGGGTAGAGAGAGCAAGAGGCTCTGGGGGCGGTACAACATTTGCTCCAGCTGTGGGGGAGGTGGTAGCATCTTCGAGGTCCTCAGATGAGGAGGATGCATCCGACGTCTCCATGCCCTCAACCTCATCAGCTCCGGGGCCTCGAGGTGCGATCTCGAATGATGCGGCCTCAGTTGAGCGGCTGGATTCGGAACGCTCCTCAGCAGGTGTGGACTCGACCTGCGCTCCCTCCTCGTCTGGAGCTTGTTCCTCAACTGGCTCCTCAGCTGGAACTTCAACTGGCTCATCAGCTGACTCGTCAGCTGGAACATCAGTTGGCTCATCAGCTGGCATCTCAGCTGCCTTCTTGATTGTCTTCTTGAACCTTACCCTTAACTTTTTCTGGGCAGGTTCATCAGTCGACTCCGTCTCAACGTCAGCTCGGCGACGTGAGGCTTTGGATTTTGTGGGGCGAGCAGCAGCTTGTTCTCCCTCAGCTGTTGACTTAGCTGGCCTTCCCGACTCCCTCTTGTCCTTGGGAGTGTAGACACTCCTCAGCACCTCCTGGCCGTCGGGAACAGCAACAGCTTCTTCAGCGGCGTCTCCTCGCAGTCAGCCCAGACCATGTTGCGGTCCTTTGTTGCGAGGAGTATGAGGGCGGAGATTTTGCATCCGAAGTTGAGCGTGCCCTTCACACTCAGCAGCTTCTCTCCAGACTCAGTCGTAGTCTCAGAGATCTTTGACTTCTCCATCATCAACTGGTTCAGAAAATATTGGAACCAGTTGATTTGGTGTTGGTGCTCCAGGGCCAACAGCTGTTTCAACTTGGGTCGGCTGATGTCACCGAACGCGCCACTGTATCCGAACACGACCTTCGACACGGCGTCGAACAGCAGGCGGTGTTCAGGCTTCAGCTTAGTCCTTTGCATGTTGCTCCTCAACCGCTCTGGCTCGATCAAAGCATCCTGTAGAAATTCATCCGCCTGTTCGTCGGTAATATTCTCCAGGAACTCGGTGGCGGTGTGGTTGATTGGTATGATGTATCGGAGGACATCGGACACGTCAATGGAGAAGGAGACACGACGTATTGTCCTTGCTGGAACATCCCTTTGTCGGCAGGACACCGTCGTAGAAACTCTTTCTGAACTGTCAAGGGGGCGAAGAAGATTGACGTAGAATTCTCCGACTTGACGCCTGAGCAAGTGAGAGGGACAGAGCTTGGCCCATTCCAGAAGTCCGTTCTCACAGAGAGTGTTGGCGAGAGGGGCTAGGACCGGCGACTCTAGATCCTCGTTGGAGAGGATCTGCTCGAAGTGAATCTTCGATACTAACATATCGAACGACTCTTCATACGTTGTAGGCACGA
Source organism: Schizonepeta tenuifolia (assembly GCA_029490685.1). Classification (NCBI taxonomy): domain Eukaryota; kingdom Viridiplantae; phylum Streptophyta; class Magnoliopsida; order Lamiales; family Lamiaceae; genus Schizonepeta; species Schizonepeta tenuifolia. The sequence continues at coordinate 79,576,576 of CM055957.1, read as the reverse complement.
GGGAAGGTCCAGATGATGCCATTCTTTTGCTTTTGGGTGCCATTAAATCACTGCAAAGGTAAAATATATAGGGGAGGAAGAAATTCTATTTGCAGAAAAGGGTTAGGCAGAAAAACTGGAAGACGATGAGTAGTATGATTGATAAGCACGAATGTGGAAAGTAGGAGATATCTTCCTGATTTTTCGCCTTATATAGGTCTTTGACTTGGATGAGATCAACGGCTGGGGTTAAATGGCGCGAATCCATCAACGGCTGGGATTACGCGACTGTTGACTATCTTTGACTCGACGTTTTGATCCGAGTTCCAACCAGCGCGTGAGAAGGTGTACAGTTTCATGTCAGCCCAGTCGCACTATAAAGTAGGCTATGGATGCTCAGCCGTACTTTACATTTAATGCGACATGATGGCTATTTTAATATAACTGACTAGCACATGAATGTTTGAATTTATTTCAAACATTCTCATTTAAGAATATAACACCTTCAGTCATAAATGATACCTGCCAGCTGATGTCTGAATCAGCTGTGTTCATTAGTCGAGTTCCTCAGTTGCCGCTTACCATCAGCTGACTCGAGTTCGTCTGTTCAGCTGACGTTTGACGTCTTCAGTTGGCAATCAGTATCTGATATTCCCCTTTCAGCTGAGCTTCCCCCTTCATCTGAGCTTCCCCCTTCATCTGAGCTTCCCCTTTAAGTCGATATCCGATTCTTCAGCTCGGATGAATCCTTATCAGCTTGGATGACTCTTCTGCTCGGATGAGTTTTTAGCTCGGATCCAAAAGTCCTAGAAGATCACACAGCATCTTGAACCGGGCTTCAGGAAGAGGTTTGGTGAGGATGTCAGCTCTCTGAATCTCAGTTGGGATCTTCTCCATGGACACATCCTTCTTCTCAATATGATCTCGAATGAAGTGATGACGAATATCGATATGCTTAGTCCGAGAGTGATGAACAGGGTTTAGAGAGATATCTATGGCACTCGAGCTATCACAATGTATGGGAACCTGTCCAGTTGAGACTTCATAATATCTCAGCTGCTGCTTCAGCCACAATACTTGCATGCAACAGCTTCCGGCAGCCATGTACTCTGATTCGGTTGTCGAAGTAGCAACACACGCTTGTTTCTTGGAGAACCATGAAACCAGCTTGCTTCCCATGAACTGACAGTGTCCAGAAGTAGATTTTCTGTCCAACCGATCTCCTGCTAGGTCGGCATCTGAGTATCCAGTCAGCTGGATATTGTCATCAGTTGGGTACCACAATCCAACATTGACAGTTCCCTTCAGATACTTAATGATGTTCTTTGCTGCCAACATGTGTGCTTCTCTTGGTTGGACTTGAAAACGAGCACACACTCCAACTGCGTATGAAATGTCTGGTCGGCTGGCAGTTAGGTAGAGCAGCGAACCGATGATCCCTCTATACTGGCTGGCATCAATGAGCTTTCCCTCAGCTCCTGGTTCGATCTTCCAGTTCGTGTTCATAGGGATCTTGGTTGTCTTACTTGTCTGCAATCCGAACTTGGTGATGAGCTCCCTTGTATATTTGGACTGGTTGATGAAAATCCCTTCAGGTGACTGCTTCACTTGTAATCCAAGGAAATAATTCATCTCGCCCATCATTGACATCTCGAACTTTTCCTTCATAAGATCGGAGAATTTCTTGCACAGCTCCTCCGACTTGGACCCAAAAATGATATCATCGACATAAATTTGCACGACAAGTATATCTTCTTCAACTTTGATGGTGAACAGAGTTTTATCAACTGAACCTCGTTTGAACCCCGAGTCCAGTAGAAATCCACAAAGAGTGTCATACCATGCTCTTGGTGCTTGCTTTAGACCATAGATAGCTTTCTTCAGCTTGTACACTCTTCCATCTCCAGTCTCAAAACCAGGAGGCTGTTCAACATATACATCTTCTTTTATATCTCCATTGAGGAATGCACACTTCACATCCATCTGATATACTTTGAACTTGTGATGTGCGGCATAAGCTAGAAAGATCCGGATGGCTTCCAGCCTTGCAACTGGTGCAAAGGAATCTTCAAAGTCAATTCCTTCTTGTTGGCAGTATCCTTGAGCTACCAACCTTGCTTTATTCCTCACAATGAATCCAATGGCGTCTCTCTTGTTTTTGAAAATCCACTTTAGTCCAATCACTTTGACACCATTTGGTCTTTCTACCAACTCCCATACACAGTTGCGTAGAAACTCATTCAATTCTTCTTGCATGGCTGTTGTCCAGTGGACACAATTGAGAGCTTCCCCAACATTCTTCGGTTCTGGAACATCAGCTACATAGCAAGAAATCATGGCAACATCTCCAGCTTGCTCGAACTCCTCTAGAACTGCCAATTCCTCAGCATATTGGGCATAAGTGTTGGGTTCTTCCTCGGTTGATTCTGGATTTGCAACTCTGCTCCTTGTGCGCACACCCTCGGTTGGATCTCCGATGATGTCGTTGGTGGAATGAACTTCATACCATCTTCGGTTGCGTCTTCCTTCTTCTTCCAACAGTGGCTGTTCAGACATCTGAGTTGGAGTCTTCAGAGCTGGTGATTGATCAGCTGTTGAGTATGGATCCTCAACATTTACAATAGATTGAACCGAGTTCGGTTGGGCATCGGATGCTGATGCAGTTGGAGGGACATCAGCTGAAGTTCCCCCTAGGGACGAGCTGAGGTCTTCGCATTCATCTTCAGAGGAGTATGGGTCCTCATCCTCAGTTGCCCATACCAGTGGTTCAGCTCGGTTCTTTTCCCGAAGAGCTTGCGATCTGGTGAGAATTGGTAGAACAGCTGGATCCGCGTGTTGTTCCTTTACCTGTTCCCTGCACTCGAAGGTAGATTCATCAAAACTAACATGAGGTGTTATTTCCACAACACGAGAGCTGTTGTTGAAAACTCTATATGCCTTGATCCGAGCTGCATATCCAAGAAATATGCCCTTCGAAGCTTTGGCATCAAAGGTTTTCAACTGAGTCTTCCCATTGTTGTGAATATAACACTTAGATCCAAAAACACGAAGATAAGAAATATCTGGCTTTCTACGTCTCCACAGCTCGTAGGGCGTCTTTCCCAACCGCTTGGTGAGAAGAGATCGATTCTGTGTGTAGCATGCTGTGTTGATCGCTTCAGCCCAAAATCTCTTAGGCAGTGCTGAGCTCGCTAACATGGATGTGGCTGCATCCTTCAGAGTTCTATTTCTTCGCTCAGCTACGCCATTCTGTTGTGGAGTACGCGCGGCTGATGTCTGATGGGTTATGCCATTCTTGTCGCAATACTCAATGATGGTTTCATTTAGAAACTCCGTTCCACGATCTGATCTGATAGATATGATCTTCATCTCTTGTTGGTTCGATATCCGATCCATCAGCTTGGGCAGCTCATCTCGGGTCTCACTTTTGTGGCGCATGAAGATGGTCCACGTATATCTTGAGTAGTCATCAGTTACAACCAATGTATATTCGTTTCCATTAATGCTTTTTGGTGTAACTGGCCCGAAGAGATCCATGTGGATCAGCTGTAACACTCGGTCAATTGAAGGAGTTGACTTCAACCGGAAGGAGGTTCTAGCGAGCTTTCCCAGCTGGCATGCACTGCAGATGTGTGTTGTTGAAAACACTCGGTTAGGTATGCCTCTTGCATGTTCTTGTCTGGCAAGTCGGTTCATCGTCTTGAAGTTCAGATGGTTGAGCCTTTTGTGCCACAGCCAGCTCACATCCGAACTGCTCTTTGACAACAGGCAAGTGTCAGGGAGGCTGCTGTTCCAGTCAGCGTAGTATACATTCCCTGTTGGAGATCGATTTCCAAACAATATCACCTGCTTTGATCCGACATCTTTAACTCTGCAACCCTGTGCATCAAACTTGACAGAGAACCCATTATCACAGAATTGGCTGATGGAGAGCAGGTTATGCTTCAATCCATCAACAAAAGAGACATTAGAAATTGAAACATGATTGGTTTCAAGGGTACCGTAACCTCTGGTATAACCTTTTGAGTTATCACCAAAAGTAACTGATGGACCTTCTATCTCCACGAAACTTCCAAGCAAATCCTTCAGATTTGTCATGTATTTCGAGCATCCACTATCCATCACCCACATTGTTGTAGACGCCTTCTTCTTCCTCAGTTGTTTCTCCTGTACCTGCAAGGAGAAACTCGCTTAGGTCCCCAATCTCAGTTGGGTCCTGGAGGGTTAGAACCAGTTCCCGCTGGAACCGTGCGTCGCTTTTCTCTGTACACTCGAATAGCCTTGTCATTCCAAATGATCTGCCCATTTTCATCAATTATAACAACACCCCGGTTATCCTTAGGCTTGTTGTTTGAAATGATGCTCTGTTTCTTGGGAGGAGTTGGATTTCTCCCATGTTGGGCTTTAGGAGGTGAGGCTTTCCCCCTGTTTTGATGGCGATTCTTATCCTGTTGAGTTTGTCTGTGAGGTCGGACGCCATTGTGGAATCTTCTTGGCTGATTCTGATTCCATTGCCTTGGCTGTTGACGATAGCTGTTCATGCCCGGATGTTGATTCATGTTGTGGCATGAGTAACCATAGCTGTCGTAACTTTTCCACATAGGTTGACTCTGTTGGAACCTCTGATTGTTGTGGTGATGGAACCGTTGTTGATTATGTCGGTTGAAGCTTGGTCGGTTCTGTTGGTTCCATCTCTGCTGTGATTGGTTTGTTGGTCGGTTATCGCGTCGGTTCTGAGCTTGGATATGTTGTCGATTTTGAGCTTGATTGCGACTCCGACGTCTCCGGTTCCTCCGTTGAGTCTTGGAACATTCCCCCTCAGTTGTAGACTCCAGGGACTGTTTCGTTGGTGCTCCATCTGCAGCTCCTTTGCCTTTCTCAGCCGTAGTTACCTTTATCGGTTGTGAGGGTGTTTGTTCAGTTGCATACTCAACTGTGTTAGGTTTGGCAACCATGACTTCCTCAGCCCTGGTGAAGGTAGCTGGTGGAATTCCAGTGTCCTTTGCCACGTCGTATCCGAGTCCAGACACATCATCCGTTTGCTGTCTGTATTTGATGAGATTCTCTCGATGATCTCGGATGACTGATATAGCTTTGTCAGGTTGTCCTTCTCAGTCTGAAGATCCTTGAGAAGAACAGCTATATGCTCGGTCTGGGCATCTGATGTCTTTATCAGCTGGTCGATCTGAGCCTCTTGCTTGTTCAACTGTTCGTTCTGTGCCTTGATCTGTTCCTTCAACTGTTCATCGGTTGAAGCCTCAGTTTGGTTGGCTATACTCAGTTGACTTTTCAGCTGGTCAATTTCTTCAGCTTGTCTCTTGATTAGATCGTCCTTTTCGGTTAAGGAATCTTCAAGCTTGGCGAACTGGGCTTGAAGACTCTTAAACTCAACTGACTGCTGATGCAGTTCCTCACTGAGTTCTTGAAAATCATTCCAGGAGGGTTCCAACTTATCGTTCATAGATTCCTGCATGTTAGAAGTATTGGAAGAATTTAAGCAAGCAGGATTAGATTGTACCTCAATATCATCTTGGTCGGTTCCAAGTGCCATGAGGCATTGATCCGGACTGATAACTTTGTTGGTAGAGGTCAGGTCATCCTCATCTTCAGTGTCTGTGAAGATGTCCATATCGTCAGTTGCCTCTTCAGCTACCATAGCCTTGTTCTTTGCAGTTTGCTTCGCCCTCAGTGCTTCTCTTTCCTTCTTTGAGAGGTCTGGGCAATCGGCTTTGAAGTGTCCTTCCTTGCCGCATTCGAAGCAACCATTGGTGACTGGCTTCGAACTGTCTCGAGTTCGGTTTGATTTATAGAAACGTTTATATTTGCCGAACCGAGTATCCATATCGGCTAACTTCTTTGACAACGCTGCAATGTTCTGTTGCAGTTCTTCTCTGCTCGGCTCCTTTGCAGTCGTGTCAGCCGACCTGGTTGGCCTTGACGATCTCGACTTTGAGTAGTCAGCTCGGAGGGCAACTGACTTTGATGCTGAGCCGACATCCTCAATTCTATTTTTCTGACTTGAGGGCTGCGACCTCCTTCTGTTGACCTTATACTCATTTCCTTTCAAGATTGAGAATAATCTTTCAGTTCCCATTTCACCTAGGTCAGCTCGGCTCTCGTGGATATTTGTGAAAGTATCCCACTCAGCCGGTAGAGCTTGCAACACTTTGAGGTTTATTTCTCTTAGAGTGTATTTTCCTTTCCGGATGGATTGGATTCTTCTGATGATGTCCATAAACCGAAGCTCTAGCTGATCTATAGTCTCATCAGGTCGCAGACTGAAATTGTCAAAATCTTGACATGCATGCGAGAACTTGTTTTCCTTTGTCTCGTCGCTTCCTTCACTTAGCGAGGCCAGGATGTCCCACATCTCTTTTGCGGTCTCACACTCCTCTATCCAGGGCAGATAATCTTGTCCAACCGTGGACATTATTGTGCTCTGAGCCCAGATATCCAGCTGGCTCACCTTGGCCTCCTCCGGAGTGTAGTCCTCTGGCTGTTTCTCCACATACTCCACCACTGCATCTCCATCGTTGGGATTTGTGGGAGTGCGAAGTATTCTGTCTCGTATGACGATTGGTCCAGATGTGAGAACTTGTTGCATCATATGATGCTTGGACAAAAGGATCTTCTTCATTCGAGTTCTCCATGATGTATAGTTGACAACAGAGAACATGACCGTGATCTTGTCCTTGACGTCCATCTGCACAAACAAAAGTAAGACAACAAAAGTGCAAGCAAGAATGCACTAGCGTGAAAAGATCTGTTCAGTTGACCACTGAAGAAAATTCTCGAATTCACACCTCGTGAAACAGAGTCAGCAGTCTTTTGAACCACTGCTCTGATACCACTTGATGGTCCCGATACGAGTTACTGGTGTATGGGGGGGGGGGAGAATACACCAATTAGGATTTTTGAGCTTTCAAAAACTTAACACTTGAAATCAACTTCAACTGAGTGAGAGGACTCAGTTGGGATCTCACAGCTGAGTAAGCAACCTCAGCTGGAAGGTTGGTGCTGTGCGGAATGTGGTGGAAAATAGACTCGTAAAATCAAACTCACGCTTTTATGCACTGTTGGTCAAAACCAAAACTGTTGTTGTGAAAGTATGCAGATTGTATGCGGTTTGTTTGTCAGTTAAGATATGATAATAAAGACTAAACACAAAAGAAAACACGACACACAAGATTTACGTGGTTCGGAGAGAACTCCTACGTCTACGGGGAGATGTGAGTCCACACACCTCAGTCCAAGTTCTTCTGGACAGAACCACTCAGCTTACGCGGGCTGAGCAACCGTTACAGTTTAGTTTCCGGGCACTAAACAGCCTAAGTCAAGTTTGCGGGTACTTGACGACCTGACTACTCAATTACAGGAAGAGTAAGGTCCTAGCACACTTTTTAGGGTGTGAGAAAGGGTAGAATTTCCAACTACAGCTCGATCACGAATGAGAGTTGGATCTAAGGCTTGAACGAATAAACACTCAAACTAAGATCTAAGACAGATTTTCACTCTATGAACCCTCAGCTACTAATGTTCTATCACTCTTGAACTCTCAGCTGCTGATGTTCTTAGAATAGGAGTTTAGCAGATTTTTCTTTCGCTTGTGATTGAACTTTTCTCTCTTGCTTCAGTCTGTCTCGTGTGTCCTCTGTCTCTCGAATGAGAGAATGCCTCTATTTATAGGCGGAGAGAATCAACTAGCCGTTGGAGGAGCAGTTGATCTCTGATCGGTTGATAGCGATGGCTTGTCTCTCATCTCTGCAGACTTTCCTGATATGGCATCTGTGCTCTTCTGCTTTCCATCTGAGACAGCCTTATGTTGGGCCAGATGGGGTAATGACTGAACGGTCAAACCCTCATGTGACTTCCTTTTGAAACTCAAATCTTTGACTGTCAACTTCGGTTTGTCGGTTGAAAGTCTTGACCTTCATCTGAGTGATCTTCAGCTGATGTTCCGATCTGTCGAGTTCTCAGCTGACTTTGAACTTCAAAACAGTTGAACTCCTTGTTCAGATTCTATAACTGAGGTTCTGAAACTGAACCCTCAGTTGTCTTCCACTTCTTTACTCGGTTGGGTTTGAACCCTCAGATGATTTCCTTTTCATCTGATGTTCTCTTCCTCTCAACTGTTTCTTATCTGATGAACGCTCAGTTGGTTTCCTTCAACTGATGTTCTGAAGACTTCCCCTTGTTTGCATCTGAACAAATGAACTCTCAGTTGTCTTTCTTCACAACTGATGTTCTGTCTGAGTGACGCCTTGTTGCCATCTTCAGCTGGAGACCTGTAAAGATAAAATCTTAACTTTGCTCAAACAGCGAGCCTAAATTCTAACATTAGGTATTGGCAACATCTACTCGGTTGGGATCAGCCGGTTTTGGAATTCGTCAAAACTTATACTAATAATTTCCCAACAAGAAGTTTAATACTATGAACCATAATCAGCATATCCGATGTGGAGGGAGACGCATGTCAACGCGTAGCTAATTACTTCAAAATTAAACCAATTATGGAATGAAAACAAATCGATTTCCATTTAATAGAATAAATAAATCGATTACACCACTTAATATATGAAACCATATTTTAACAATTCTCATATAGCACAAATAATCACATATTATCGCGAATAATAAAATTAATGTGCCATCCACGAGAAAAAAAACATAATAATAATTTTAAACAAATTAAAATCCAATTATCATGATCTTCAGCTCGTCCGGTTTGAGAAATCTCCAAAACACGCCAAACGGGTGTGAAATAGCTGGAAAACGGGTTTGTCAATGGCCTGATCGCTGAAATCCGGCCCAAGCCCCAACTGCAACTGGCCCACAGACTGACCCGGATACTAGTCCAGCCCAAGTCTGACCCGACCCAGATCCGCTAGGGTTTGGAAACCCAAGCATGCTGCAGCCGCGTTCTGCTCTAACCACGCCGTCGCTGGTGCTGCTGGAGGGTGCCGCCAAGGATTCTGGAGGTCTGCTGGATGTCGCCGCACCGTCACCATGACCGGGAAGCTGCCGGAGCAGTCGCTACGCAATACCGCAATGAGCACTGCTGCTCGCAGCCGCATAACACGACTGCAGCGCTGCTGCTCGTTGCTACTGGCGAGGTCGGTCTGCTGCTCTCATTCCCCGTTATCCAGGAGGTTGTAGCGCCGTCACCGTCGCCGGGAAAACAGCCGTGACAGAGGTGATGCAAGAGCCGTTGTGAGCAACCATGCGAGTACATCTACAGCACTTGCCGCTCGCTTCCACCCCTCTGCTGTTCTCCACTGCCCTTGGCGACTTTTGGGAGGTTGCCTTGCTGTCACCGTGGACGGAAAGCTGCCGGAGCAAAGCTGCAGAGCAGCGCCGCCACGAGCACCGCCGCGAGCAGCCGCACGAGGCGACTACATCGTTGCTGCCCGTTTCAGCTGCTCCCACTCAACTTCTACTCATATTCGCATCGCTTGGAGGGTGCCGGCGTTCATGGAGAACACCGGCAGAGTCTGCTCTTGCAGCAGATTTTCGACGCGGCGCCGACACGACCGCTAGGACGGAGTCCAAGCTCGCACCGTTGTGTCTTCTTCCTCCCTCCCACTTCTCCCACTGTTGCTGCCATCTCTCCCACTGGAGAGAACAAGCAACGCAGCAGCAACTGTCCGTAAAGGTCTGCTCGCCGGCGAGTTGCAGCGGAGCTGCTCCTCGTCGCCGGCGGCGTCTCCACAGCAGCCACCACGCTCCCTGCCCATCTATGGTGATGAATCACCACGGGCAGCCGTGGTTCAACGTTGATATATGTCACCTCCATCTCCGTTCTTCTTTCTTTCGTCTCAAGTGTAGCGTCGTTTTACAATTATTTACAAAATAGAACAAAAATGAATCTAAACTAACACGATCAACCCTCGTGTGAAAAACGAGCCATAAACAGGCTTTACATCACCAAAATACGTAAATAAAACCAAACAAATATACCATGATAATTGGATTCCTGCAAAACGAATCTGACAATCCAAACAATCATAATATTCGAATCTAAACACGTATTTCAATTAATCACAATTAAATTAAATTAATAGAGCCTAAATCCGGCTCTGATACCAATTGTTGGAACCGATTGAAGATCCCATGTGCCAGGAACATTAGGATATTAATTTAATTTAATTATTCACCGATTAATAACATGCAAAGCCACGTAATTCAATTTATGAGATTGCGGAACCATAAATCGAATATGCCTTTGTAAAGAACGAAACGAATCTGAGTCGAGGATAATCCACGCACTAATCTCTGCACACGAGATTAGCTCTTGTATTGAGAGATGATTCGACCCACGAATCTTCTAAGATAAACCCTCCTAGATTTGACTATCGATTGGACGATATTCCGTCAAACCTTAAACACACAACCTCACGCCTTTCACTAGCTTTTCTACAATATTTTTTAATCAAATATTGTTCCAAGAAATCAAGTAAGTGGCGCCACTTTTTGTGGTTTTATTTATAGGATTAATTAGGTTATCTTAGGGACTCCTAGGAGGATTAGAACTGGGCCTCCATATTTAATTTAATTCAAGTGTTTAAGCTCAAACACTCTTAAATTAAATAAAACATTAATTTAGTCCATTAAAGAATTAATATTGAACTACCCGTTCAATACGATTTACGAATCGGGCTCCTTTCCAATTATTTATTTCCCGTATTTAAGATAACGCATGTCCATTAATTAATTTAAGCTATTGACAGCTTTCTAATTAATTAACATCTTATCCAAGAGTAGTACAGCTCAACCTTATTATTATATCGGAAATTAATCCACTTGCAAGGTTTAATATAATAATCATTTTGAGCTCCTCAAGGGGACATCATCAACTCGGTTAACCGAGACACGATTTCTAGCTATAATAATAACTATCATATAAATAATATTATCACCCAAAATATCGAGAATATTGAGTTTCAACAACTAACTCTCACTCATTGATAAATCAAAGCAATAACTATTATAAATATATAATTAAATATTATACAGCTAGAATTAAGAAATAATAATTAACGAGATCTTTATTCATCCACTTAGGTCAATATAGGATAATTAATCTCACCGTTGACCCAGTTCAATGTATACAAAATACACTAACATAAGCTAATAGTCAAGACCAACCACTTCAAGCTTATATTACAATCTCTCAAATAATTGTCCATTAATTACTTAGATTGTGAACTCATTTATTACTTTATAAGCATTACAATAATATGATCTTCCGTGTGACACTACACACCATATTATTTATAATATAAAGTAACTGGACTATATTTGTATAACCATAATACGAATAAATATGCAAATCATGTGACAATAATATTCTCATTAAATAGGAAATAATAGTCAATATACAAAGCATCAATTAAAGCATTCTTTTCATTATATAACTCCAACACCAAGATGTTGGCACCCACTATGAACCCAATGGCAATGGGGGCAATTGTGCCAATGTCGCCCTTCTTTGGATCCACTGCTGTGGCGTACACCGTGTAAACCAACCCAAATGTCATCACTATTTCGAACACAACTGCGTTCCATACTGAAACTCCTGATGATAGTGCAAATGCTGATGTTTCCTGCATTTTTTAATTAAAAGATACGTTATACTTATTTTCTAATTCATAATTTTGGACATTCATGAAATATTAGCTCTTTAGATGTTTTTGTAATAATGACTTACCAATCCAACCACAGATCCAAGCAACTGAGCAATCCAGTAGAGAATGGTCCTAAACAAGGTGATGTGACCGCCGACCAAGGCGCCGAAGGTGACGGCGGGGTTTACATGGCCGCCGAAGATATTGGCGCCAACGGAGACGGCCACGAACAGGGCAAAGGCGTGGGCGATCGCGGGCTCCCGGGCCCACCATTGGTGAGCTTAGCAAAGGCCATGCCGGAGCCTTCTCCGGCGAAAACAAATATGAGCATCGAGATGAACTCTGCCGCCGCTGCTTTCATGGCATCGGGCTTGCTCAGGCGATTTTTGCGAGTGGCATTTTCAACAATTTACTTACGAAATTAATTTGCTTAGTTATTAAATGTTTGTTTTCTCTATGTTGATGTCGTAGGTTGTGCTTGGATAGGTTTACTTATATAGTGCCGAGCAGTTATCCACGTCACTGCTTTGGGGGTGCCTCCAATTCGTTACCGCCACGTGGCATTGTGGGATAGGCTGTCCAATGATATAACTCATAATTTGATGAGGGCCGGGAGTGGGGTTCAGAATAGCCGACCATGAGTTGGTAGTATAATTTGGTCTACAAATTATTGTTAACAAAATTTTGAGATTCTGATTGAACCGACCATTCGGTGTTATGAAAGGGATGTGCTATGTCTTGTTACTTGTTAGTGCTGCTGAGAGATTTATTGGTTTGTAATTCTCTATAACATGCAATCTGCATAAAATAAAAATTAAATAAAAATATACCTAGCTACTACTATAACTTATAATAGTATAAGTGATTATTGATCCACTAGCTAATTACATGAAACACTAGGACCATACTTTACAAATTGAATCCTCTATGACCAAAATAACATTTCTTAAAGCAGTAACAAATGATAGCCGAGGGAATTTAAAAATTTATCATGTTTTAGAGTGTTTGAAAATAAAAGAATTTCGAATGTTTGAGATTGCAATTATGTTGTGTGTTGTTTCTAAGAATTACTTTCGGAAATTATTATGTTACTTGCTTTAAAGTTATTACAATACTATCTGCACTTGAAACATTACTTTTTACAAACTGGACATGGGTCTTTATCAACATGAGCCGTTCAACGCTCCGTCGGTTCCCAAATAATAATAATAATAATAATAATAATAATAATAATAATAATAATAATAATAATAATAATCTTTTTCAAAAAAAAAGGGGGACCAGCTGCAGTCACGTAAATTTCTTAAGCTCAAGAAAAGAATAGGTCAGAAATAAACATCTCTAATTTCGTTAACCACTAATATTTTTAAAAAGAGAGTTAAATTATTGGACAACTGTTATAAACTAGAGATAAACTAGATAATAAAGAAAAGAATATGAATCCAGTGTATTCAATATAAGGACTAAATGTCTCTATTTATAAAAGTAGAGAGCTTGAATTTTAGGGTTAATAAATTAATTGCACTACAACAGAATTTGGATATGAGGACTCATACATGCTGAGCGTCCTATTACTACTTTGATAGGACCCTCTTTTATTTTCGTCGTATTTAATAATTTTAAGGCATCACATTAAGTTGAAAATATTTAAAAATTATAAATAAAATAGAAAAAGAAATTAAGGACCGACACAAAGGGGGATCGAATGCTGAACCTCAACGAAATAACACCCAATTCTCAACGAAATAAGGGCAAAATCCCCAAAATCTATTTTTCTCACTCTTTCCTGCGATTTCTCATATCCATATTCTCTCACTTCTCTCTTTGATTGTTTCATTCGCACCCAAATATCTATCTCTTTCTCACAAATTCATGATGATCCGCCAATCCAGAGTTGCATGACGAGATCTCTCTTTTCCTTGATCAAATTCGTTGAGTACTGTCTACACACTTTTGCTTTGGGAATTAATTAAGTTGGTTGCTGCTCCTGCCGCCGCCACCGCATTCCGATCGCCGACAGCTTGCCTCCGCCGCCGTTTCACCACGCAACTTTTTTCAAGGTAATCTCCTAGTCTATAATATTTGGTCTCCTTTCAAAAAAAATGTTCTCGTATCGTATGCCTGGCCGGTGACTGTGAGGATTCTAGAGCTTTTCCATTGCCCGAAATAGTTGTAATTATTTACTAATGTGGCTGCATTTTCAGTAAGCAAGCTTATATTAGTGGATTTTTGCGCTCGTTCGGTGTTGCTGCTACTGATTTCTCTCTCTCACCTTGAGAAAGCGGTGTTCTCTTTATTCGTTACCACTCCATCATTGCACTTGAATCTAGGTAAAACCACTTTAACTCTATCCCTTGATTTTGTTTTTTTTTTCCTTTTCTGGTTTGCCGCTTCTGATGCTGGTTTCTATTATCAATTTATTGGTATTTTGTTCATGTAGATCCGTTTGAGTTTGTTAGTCATGAAATTTATTTGATGAAATTGGGGATTTTAGGTTTATTATATTTTTTCACTTCCTTGTTTACTAATAAACTTGAAGATCATGATTAATTTATTTGTTTTTTAATTTCACTGCTCAGAAGCACAATTCTTCTGTTCAGACGTTGTAAATTTCATTTGGCCAATTTTTGTAATGACCTGATTATTGTTCTACAGGTTTGAATGGTGTTTTTCTAATGGATTTTCCAACTTTTTGTTGCAACTTAATGAAGAGCGAATTTATGAGATTTCATAAATTATTAAATTGATTGTTGTGGCTGCAAATCCCTTTCTGTAGGAAACTAATTAGTGAACATGATGGATATTATTATGATAGTTTTTCAAGCAAATTAGATGAAATTATGAGAAGAAAGGTTATATACGAAATATATATGGAAGACCTGTAGCAATAATGGTTATCAAGGTAACTTATATTTGTTTTTTGTTTTCACATGCAGAGCAGGGGAAAGATTTAAAAGAAATTTTTGAGTCAAAAGATTTAAAGAGTTTTTTGAGTCAATTGCAGGTGCACTCTATTTCTCATATATATTTAGCTGAGACATTCTCAATTATGTACATGTGCTATCTTATCTGTCACATATATTAAGCTATCATTAAATTATAATATTAATTTGGGATAATTATTGTCATGTTTATTTGGGTGTGTTTATTTGCTTGCTTACATGCCGTAAAATAATTTATTTGCTTCCAATTTGAAGGTAATAAATCGATAAGAGTTGGATGAAGTTCCCTAGGAATAGCAGAACGTATTTGAATGGATTGAAAATATTTCTTGATTTTGCTTTCTCCAAAGAAAACACAAGTGTCAATGGAATGATATTGTGCCCCTGTAAGACATGTAAAATGGGATTTTTCTACTTAGGAAAGATGTAGAAGTTCATTTAAGATGTTCAGGATTTATTAGGGGCTACACCCAATGGATAGCTCATGGTGAAACCTCTGATTTTACAACTCCCACTTCAAATTTAAATGATACAAGTGATGGGGACAATATGCAAGAAATGCTTAATGATGCATTTGGAGTACAATACGATGATGCTGAAAATGAGGCTGTTGAAATTGAAGAGTCAAATTCAGAAGCTAAGTCATTTTACAGATTAGTTGATGATTCCCAACAAGAATTGTGGCCGGGGTGTAAGAAGTTTTCGAAATTATCATTTCTTGTACGATTGTATCAAATCAAGTGTCTAGGGAAAATTTCTAATAAGGCATTCACCATGTTATTGGAGCTATTAAATGAGGCATTCCCATAAGGTGTGAAATTACCGAAATCGAATTATGCAGCGAGAACAGTCATTGAAGATTTAGGCCTAGGTTATAAGAAATATGATGCGTGTTCAAATGATTGCACACTTTTCTAGGGTAAAGATGAAAATAGTGTACAATGTGAGACATGTAGCACCACTAGATGGTTAGTTTCAGATGGGGATCCTACTGGTGAAAAGAGAAAAGTTCCACATAAGGTATTATGGCACTTTCCTCTAAAGGGAAGATTGCAGCGTTTATTCATGTCTTCGAAAACTGCATCTTTCATGAGATGGTATGCTGAAAATCGTACCAAAAATGGCAATATGAGGCATCCAGCAGATTCTCCAACATGGCAGTGTTTCCACTTTAGGAATCCAGAATTTGCTAAAGATCCTAGAAATGTTAGATTGGGCTTGGCATCTGATGATTTTAATCCTTTCAAAAATATGAATGTTTCGCATATTATAGTGAAAGCTCCGAGGACTCGAAGATCAAATGTATGCAGAAAGTCAAACCTGGAATTACAAGATGAGGAGATAGAGAATGATGAGCATCAAATCAATCAACAAGCTACTAATAAGCGAGGTAAACCATCAGAGAGTTTATGTCTTGTTTTGCTATTAGGTTGTGGATTATTATGTGTTAAGGTTCAAGCTTTTCACTATGCCATTTGATCAATCAATTCACTATTGGCCAATTCATGTAATTCCGAGGACTCGAAGATCAAATGTATGTAGAAAGTCAAACCTTGAATTACAAGATGAGGAGATAGAGAATGATGAGCATCAAATCAATCAACAAGCTACTAATGAGCGAGGTAAACCATCAGAGAGTTTCTGAAAAATACATACATACATACATGCATGCATACATATATATATATATATATATATACATATATATTACTTGAATGTTTTAAATATCAGTTGCCAGTCAAATAAAAGAGCATGAGCAATCTGAAAAAGACTTCGAGGACTCGAAGATCAACTGTACACAAAAAGTCGAACCATGAATTACAGCTTGAGCATGAAGTTAATCAACAAGGTGCTATGGTACAACAAGCTATTGGAGGGCAAGCTAAGAGAAAGTCGTACTATAGATTACTAGATGAACAGGAGATGGAGGAATCCGAGTAGCAAAGTACAAATCAAATAGAGAAGAACGTGCAATCAACAAGTGTGCAAATGCGGTCAGAAATTTGTCAGGAATCTAATGAAGAACAAGGTAATTAAGTCGTAGAAATAAGTTTTACTTGTCAGTTACAAAATGTGTTTCAAACTTAGAAAAAAAAATTCATTACATGTGATTGGTAGGTTTCTCAAAGAAAAGTCGGGGTCCAACTTACTTGCCTAATGTTTGGGCAAGAAACTCAAATGAGGGGCGCATACTTGTGAATTTCAACAAGAGAGGTCAGCCTATTGGCCCCAGTAAAAAGATATTTATGGGGGTTTTGGGTACATTGGCAAGAAATTGTAGGTTTACTCCACTTGACATAGAAGACTGGCGGAAAGTGCCAAAAATAAGAAAGGTTGAATTGATCAGGATGGTAAAAGTACTAAAGTTTACTCATTTTTTCATTTGACTTAATTATATATTGTTGATAATTTCATGTGTATTTTTTTTCAAATAGGAGAGATTCGATGTTCCCAAAGATGCAGACCATTGGATTTTGTTGTCTATAGGGAAAAAGAGGAGACATTGGAGATCACGAGTCAAAGGTGAATCTTTTATTCCTACATTAGATATTAAGAATCAAGCTCACAATAGACCTATTCGGGTACATGAAGATCAGTGGAAGAATTTATTATCATATTGGGCCAAAGAACTCATTCATAATATCAACAAATGAACTCATTAGTTTTATAATGGTTTTATGCAGAAAGAAAAATTGGGTCGATCAACACCACGTGTAGAGATGTTTGAGGCGTGTTATACTGATCATAGTGGGAACCCATCGTTTGAAGAAGTTGGAGATGCCCTTGTAAGATTCCATTTAAAGATAGTCTATTGTAATATTTGTATATTAAAACTTTCAAGTGAAATATGTTTTTAAAAATTGGCTTGACAGGGAGAAATGAAAGAGATTCAGTCAAAATTATCAATTGGTAGCCTTGATTATGTTGGACCAAGTGACACGTTTTCTAGGGTTATGGGCAAAGAACCACGTGGTAGAGTACACATGCTTGGTTTAGGTGTTAATCCATCAAATATATCAGGTGGTGTTCCAAGTCATAGTGAATGCTATCGCATGGTTTTGGAAAACCAAGTAGATTTGGCAAGAATGGAAGAAAAAGTAAATGCAGCAGCAAATCTGATTACAAGTCTAAAGGAACAAATGCAGCAAAATAATAGTGTTTCTACTGCGCGACGACCTGCATCGCCGCCAATTCAATCATCCAGCCCAGTTAACTTGGTCACTTTTCAGGTATATGCTTGATTTATTTTGAACCTGGTTCATTTAGACACTAATATAGTCAGCTGTTATGTATGTGATCTACATCTGAAGAGGGTAGAATTTGATCTGCATTGCCTTAACTTAATCAAATTCGTCTCTTCTCTTACATTAGTGGTTATAGATCTTGTTCTCTTGATGTGAGGTGGGCTTTTCTTGATGCATATATCAAATTAATCTAATTTAGAACATATATTTCAGGTTGGAGATTCGGTGGTTTTGATAAGTGTTCAATTCTAGAAAAGTTGTGGCAAAAGGTTATGTTCGAAGTGTTGATCCAAATCAAGATGTTGGAGGAAGATGGCTTGGATTAAATTGGTGTGAAGTTCAAGTTTCGGTTCCTATAGAATGGGATGAAGATTTGATTAGGCCGTATTTAAACTTGTCATCAATTGGAGATGCTATCGGAACATGTATTGCATGGCCTCGCCACTTGGTAATCATTTTTATTTCTCAACATTGTTGATTATGTTGCACTCTGCCTTTATGTTGATTCTATGCCACAATTCTAATGGTTTATTCTCGTGCGACTTTTAGGTGAAAGTTGATGATTTGGATTGATAAGATGTTGAAATAGCTTTGAGTGAAGCATAGAGATGTTGAAGAGAGCTAGAGATGCTGAAGAGAGTAGTCAATTGACGAGGATAAGCTGATTCTAAAACAATTGGTATCAAATGATAATATGTAATAAGTTTCAATACTTTGAGTAGTTAATCCTTCACCAGAATATTCATATGTAATGTATGAAATTTCAGATTTGAAATAAAGCTGCTACTGGATACATGTTATTGGAATGTTTTTGTGGATATTTGGAATAATAGTTAATATACTTATCGGATTATTTAATATTATAATTGTATTTTAAAAGCATTTTAGCGTCCTAAACTAAGAGTGACCAAGCATCCCAAAATAGGACGGGCAAAAAACGTCCTATTACATATATTGTGGTTAACTGAAGCGTCCTAAAATGTGTCACTATAAGCATTTCGAAATAGGACGTGCGCATGCGTCCTATAACATATTTTATGACGCGCGCAAATAGGACGCTCTAAGGAAGCGGCCTATAGCAGAGAGCGTCCTATCATGTCACATAATGGGACACTTGCAAGCAAACTATTAGGGGGTTTTTGTTGTAGTGTTGGTCAACACTCATATAGTATATATCTATAAGATCTATAAGATATTTACAACACTCCCCCTTAATGATCAATCCCTAAAACAAATGTTGCCTCATTAAAACCTTGCTCAGGAAAACCCAGTGGGACAAAACCTGATCGAAGGAAAAAGAGTGCAACTGCTCTGCTTGAACTTGATCATTGCATATGTTGAATTAGCGCATGCCGATCTTGTGTACCAACTTTATGAATGTTGATATCTGCAATATCTTCGTGGATATATAAGTCTGCCAAATCTGACAATGATACATGTATAGCACTTTCCATTTGACATTATTGTTGTGACGTGCATGTCTCATTAAAAATTTCCTCAGGAAAATTCTGTGAGAAAAAAAAACTTGATAGAGGAAAAAAAATATGACATACATTACTCATGTGTTGCATCAAGTTGCTTCGTGAAAAACTTTAACTAAGAAAATTCATTGAGGTAAAAACTTAGTAAGGAGAAAAAGAAGAGTACGACAATTTGGCCTTAGAGCATAATCTTTATATTTGCTCAAAACCTTCATGAATCTCACTCCCCTTGAAGATAATAATCTTCAAAATAACATACTCCCTCCGTTCGTAAAATAGTTGCCACATTGTGTACGACACGAGTTTTAAAAAAATAGTAGTTAGTAGTGAATTATATAGTGAGTATTGTTGTAAGTGAAGTAAGGGTCCCCCAATAAATGTGAATGAAGTAGCAAAAGTGGCAATCATTTCGTGGACAAACTTAAGTAGCAAAAGTGGCAACCATTTCGTGGACGGAGGGAGTATTTCAATACTATAAAAATATCATTATAGATGGAGGAGAATTTAGTGAATAAATCAACAAGTTTATTACTAAACTAACAAACTTTTGTGGCCATGGTTCTTAAAGATTTCATTTGTGCAACACAAGTTCTATAATTCTTATGGAGAATAGTGGGGGTACATTTCATATCATTACACCAATTTGAGATATGATATTGTATTATGAAGATGAGATAAATAATCAACATCCTAGTTGCCATCAATGTCAATCTCAATTTCATAAAATAGGGTAAAGTTGTCTTAACCTTTAAGATAACAAATGATATACTTAATATCATTTTAATGTCTCATTGTGAGAATATCATTCAATGTCTCTTTGTGAGAACATTAAATCTCATCAATGTCTACTTATGAGAATATTAAACATTGCTAACAAGTTAATTTTCAAAGTTATATTAGATCTGATATAATAGTGCTCAACAATTAAAGTGGGGAATTTCTAGTCCCATAATATAATCGTTATATTCTATATTCACTTAAAATCAAGTGAACAGACAATCATTGAGGTCAAACTAGATGTGATTTATAATAAAAATACATCTCTTTTCAACCTTTCATATAGGTCGACTGGTGTAATAATAATATGCTCATTTATGGAGATGCTCGATCTTTATATCGAGTCAATACTTAGTTTTAACTAAGTCTCCATTCCAAATTCTATCTAAATGAGTTGACTTTTTCATTAATAGAAGTCATTTTGCGACATTTTGATAAGTACGCGTGTACGTATATTGTTATTCACATATCCTTACTTCATAAGAAATTCACTTACTTTGAATTTATATTTCTTTTTGTTAGAGATTTTGAATCTATCAAGGATTTTCACGTATTCACGTCTAATGACCAACATATATGTGGATCTATGATATTTATTGTTGCCAGATATATTAAACAACGGAACATATATAATGTCATATGTAGGAGAAGATTTGATCAAAATCAATTTAGAATCTCTGCCTAAATCAATAAGCTATTAACATTGCTTTATTATCATCAATTTCTTTTCTCTTATACAACATCCAGTTGTGTTGTGTCCTAAGAGGACATCATTCTTTAGAATTTGTATCATAGAGCAAAAGATTATTTATTTATGTAGCGAGTTAAACTTTGCCTCAATATTGCTTCTTTCAAATTTATTGAGTGTTTATGGCACTCTTGTATGTTCTCTTTGATTCTAGATCAAAAATATCATTTCAAAATGATATGAGCAATTTTGTCAAGGCAAAAATATTGTTGACAATAATAATTTTCGTTCTCCAAAATTCAAGGCAATTTCAACCAACCAGATTTTCATCATTCCTTAATGATATTTTCCTTCTGATTGTTCCGTAATCCCAGTACTTTGATATTTTGTGCACGTACATATGCACTGGGATATTCGTCTGTAGGACAATTCTTTTTAGAAGGCTTATATATATATAGTGATATAATTTCTCTATTTAATTTTGTATTCCACGTATATCTTTATTTTGCACCAATAGAATTCTCATGCTTACGGCGTTAAAGAGTATCATTTAATTTATTTAGTTCACGAATAACTTCTAAATGGTGCACATATAGTATGTATATGAGATTTCATCACTCATTTGACAGTTTATAATTGAACTTTCAAGTTCATCGCGTGAATATTTTATTCAACATATATTCCAATTTTTTATTGGGAAAAAATGAGACTTGAACTGTGCAACAATGTTCAAAGATGATAATCATTAAGTTCTCAACCAATAATAATTTGCATAGGTTGATGACCTAATACGAACCGTTATCACTTATAATTATGCAAAGATACTCATTATTATCTTTTGATATTGTCTCAATGTGATATCGATTACATCGGATATCCTTCTTACTAAAGTATGTAACACACTCTATAATTTTTGTATCATAAATTGATAAGTATAAGCTCTTCTTGAGCTATTTATTGTTTATGCAATTATAAACAAAATTAAGGATGATCATATATGTTATCCATTTTCAATTGCTCATCAAACGTGTAATATTTTTTAGGAATATTAACTGTGCTACTTCAATAATACCAAATATAATCTTTCAAGATTATACATATATTCGTGTTTCTTCAGAAACAACGATAATTATAACATAAGGATTATAGACGATATACCACATATATTTTGCGGTATAATATATTTAAAATATAACATATAATATGAGATATATATCTCTCATGTACCATATACATCATGCTTCTATTAAAAAAAATTGTATAATGCTTTAATAATCAAATTCTGGTAATGTAGCAATCAAAGCATATGAATGCATATTAGCCATAGAGAAATAAAAATATTCAGAGTACACAATTCATAAAAATAAAAATCATAATCCTTCATATAATAAACATGTATCCATATATAATTCGATCAATTGGCTCCCATGAGTCCCATCAAGAGAAACAAACCTTTCCCCGACCAATAATGAAAAAATTTAACAAACTAACATAAGATTTCAAATACGTACATCTGAATTGGTCGGCACACACGAGAAAACAAATTGCTTTACATAATTATTTGGATGAAAAACTTTGCAAAAATCGTTGACCGCAATTCACATTACTTTTTAGATTCAGATTAAATTGTACCTCATTGAAAAGACACGATTCTTTCCTAGGACATATACCTTTAATTTCATTCGACTGGTTGGAGATTCAGGGCTGGAGACTCATGCTGATAACGTGTTATAAACTAAAGAGAAACGAGAGAATAAAGAAGAGAATATAAATCAATTGTATTCAATATGAGGACCAAAGGTCTCTATTTATACAAGTAGAGAGCTTGGATTTTAGGATTAATAACTTGGTCAACACTCATATAGTATATATCTATAAGATGTTTAAAACAACAACATCATTATTCATGATCCAATCATTTTTTCTTCCTCTAATTGCCAAGATGCTTTTGTCTTACTATATGTAGTACCTATATTTTAGTTGTTTTCTAACAATTTATCTATTACGAGTCCCTCTGCGGTGTCGTAATGGAAGGTCGTGATTTCGAATTTCGCATATAACTTAAGATAGTGATTGATATGATAGAATGAAGGGTGTAATGGAATGGTCATTCCTACCTCCATTCTATTTATTTGATTGGTATGGTTTACGATAAGGAATCGTTTATCCATACGGAATGCTCATTCCATTCTTCAAGGGATTGGTCATTCCTTACACAAACCATGGTATTAGTCATTCATTATACTCCCATTTTTATATTTTGACTATTCTATCCTCATATATTTTACAATTTGTCAATTTTATCCAAAAAAAATCAATAAATTATTTCCATCAATTCAACTTATATACACACACTACACACACACCACACACACACTACACACACATATACACACCACACACACATATATATACACGCACTACACACATATACACACTGCACACACACTACACATACATGTACACACACTGCATATATATATACACACTGTACACACACACATGCACACACTACACACACTAATATATACACACACTGCACATATGTATATCTGGTACACCTATGGACTACGAATACGGATATGGCCAGGGTATTGGCTAGGGCTAGAGCTACACTGCACACACACATATATATACACATACTGCACACACACACACTGGACATGCACACAGACATACATATACACATATATACACACACTGGAGACACACACACATATACACAATGCATCAAAAAAATATCGATTCTATTATTCTATTCATTTCATTCCATCATATCAATCACTTCCTAAGTTTGTATTTTGAAGCAATGAGTGTTAACATATATCTACGGGAGGCCAAAAAAAAACAACAACAACAGTAATTTTCTCTAAGGAAAAGTGGGGGTAGTCTGCAACGTTGTATGATGAATGAATGAAATATTAGACGATTTGGTATCACTAATATTTCACGGTCGAGTTCTGTTGTATGAGATTTTTGATTTGGACAATGTTATACTCCCTCCGTATGCATTATATTGGCGCTGTACACAAAGATTAAGAAAGCTGATAAAGTGGTTGTAAGTGGGGTAAAAGGACTTGTAAGGATAATTTTAATCTTAGCTTTTTTAATGCAATTAACACTTGATGCTTAATTAAAAGTGTCCCTCCACTTTATGTTATGGAATAAAATGAACTATTTTTAATTTAGACAATTACATATAATTACAGTCCTAATAAAATGAATAATGTTAATCTTTCCACACTTGATTCAAACTTGGTCGCCTAAACCAGATTTTTTTTTTATCTCAAGCACATTTCAATAACAAATTTAATTTAGAGAATGACGAAAAACAAAATAAATTGAGATAATTAAAAAAATCAAAATAAATTAAAGCCTCAAAAACATAAAGTTGCAGATTTGTTTCCCATAAAATTCTGGGACACCAATAGAAATGCAAGGTGAAGTTTATGGGTTGAGTAATTAGTGGTGGATTAGGGATTTAATTAAATTGGACTAATTAAATGAGTTGAGTAATAACAATGGCAAATGGTGGATTAGGGGTTTAATTAAGTTGGACTAATTTTTGTTTGGGTTGAATGAAATGAAATGAGTTTGGGTTGGGTTAGGCTAATTTTGGGTTGGGTCATTAGAGTTGGATTAGGGATTTAATTAATTTGGGCTAATTAAAATGGATTGGTAAAAGTAATGGTAATGGGTGAAAATAAATGAAATTCTTTAGAGTGTATAAGTCCATAAAGTGAGGGCTTATGAACTAGTAGTAATCAAACCACATCCATAAGTACAGCACCCCTAGTTAAGAAGCCTATTAGTCAGTGAGCTTTAAATTGGATCCAAGACAATGATAAGGAGAACCGTGGCCCTTTTGAGATACACTAGTAAAATTTAGTTCTCAATCCCTATTAATAGTTCCGAAATTTTTACATAATAAATTTTATTAATGAAATAGACGTATTTTCATTCATATAATATGGTTTTAATCCTTTTTCAACTTTGAAGTCCTACAAAGAACCCCCCACCCCCAATAATGACTGAGGTTGAAAATTTCATTAAATAGATCATAGATAATAATTTGATATTGATATAGAAATATTAAAAGTATTAGCTCAAACATTTACAATTTCTGCAGAGGATTTTGGGCTTGTATCATTATGTGTTTGGGAAATGTTGTTTAGGGATTCTGAATAAGAGAAGAATAAAGAGCAAAAGTATTGCACAATACTTAAGAATAAGAAAGAATTCTAGAATAATAGGGGCTAATCCGTTTGGGCCATGACACTTTTGTTAAGTGATGGGCTAAGTTGTTGCTTTTTCTTACCCCAACAAAAAAAAAAACCTCTATGGTGTATATCCCTTGAAAAAATACTTATATTTTCAGTGATCGGCTAAGTGAGGAAAGTACCCTAAAATATAGAGAAAAAATAAAGTCTAAAATATATCATCCCGCATGTTAGTATCTTTGTATTTTCCCTTTAGCCCATTTCAGAGCATACTTCGATTTGTTTTAACTCGACCTAGTTTTCAACAACGTTGCAAACAACTGAACAATGGCTCAATTTTTAAATTGAAATTCTTCCAAATTCATTTGACAATGATACAAACTTTCAAATTCTCATCGATTGAGTCATTGATTATAAAATTTAAAGATATTCTCTAATGGATTTGAAGAGATTTAACAGTTTGGAAGGCAGAGAATTTTATTGCAGATTAGATGTCAAAATTAAATTATGACATAGGTATGAAATTTTGAAGTTATGATTGTTTATCATTATATATCTAAACATAATTAATTACTTATAACATTCAAAGGACATATATTCGTTAGAACATCCAAGCATCTCTAGTGTATAAAGAGAGATCATCATCGCTCACTTCTACTCAACAAAATCATGATTCACACAATTTAAAGCTGTGTAATGTGTCAAAGTTTCAGGCCCAATTCAAGTCCACTATAATTTTATTTTCCAACAATGAGGTGGGAGAAAAATGTGCCAAATTTTGTCGCACCAAACCAATCATATCTCCAATCTAAATCCAATCTTTTGTCGGGACAATGCTAATCATAATCGAGTCTCATAATCTCTCATCGGATTCTTCGTCTTTTACGAAATTCAATTTTGTTCTTTATTTTTATTTTTTTGACAAAAAAATTTGTTCTTTATTAACTCCAATCATTTCACTTAAATGGGGCCAAGCAATTGATTTTTGGGGGATTGCAGACATATATACAATAATTTTATTCTCTATTTAGGGTTCCACAAAATGATTTAGTGAGATGACTGCATAGTCTCTGATAGAAAGTACTGATGAATGATGTGTTGGGTCGTCCAAAGGCGCCAAGGATATACAATCAATGTACTCCAATATACAGTACCAAATTTTCTGACCATTATCATCGTTTGAGGGTTTTTCAGTCAAATAATGCTATTTAGCCATAATTCGGTTTATTATCTAAAAATTGATCGATTTAGTTATACTTTTGATTTATTTTAAAGAGTACAAACATATATTTTATAATACTATCATATTTTTGACTTAAATTATGTCATTCATTAGTGTAAATGAATTCTCTCACATTCTTTCGACAAAAAATTTTGTATTCCCTCTATTATATTTATCAAGATTCATGTTGCCTCTAAATTCAAATTTATCAATATAAATTTTTGGAAACTAAAATTTAAATTATTAGAGGTCGTTTAGAAATTAAAATTATAAATGAATGAAGTTCTTTTTTCTACTTGAATAAATTTATGGCTAGCCATATTGTGTCTACATAGATTTTGTTCTTTTCATTCACTTTGTATTTAGTTAACGTGGGCCTCCACATAGAATAATAATAAGCCATCATAGCAATAAGCTCCTTCTTTTTTGGTGATTAAATTTTTTATTACTATGAAAAAGTATTTGCAAAAATTTATGTACGATCGTTTGTACCGTGCAATTATCCGTGACTATAAAAATGGTAAGGAGAATTAGAGAGAAATTAAAATTTACTGATTTTGATTAAAACTTATTAAATCTTGATTATAATTTATTATTATCAATTAAAGTTAATGTAGCTTCAATAAAATTAATTAAATTAATTACAAAAATATGATGGGCTTACCCACCGTTCCACCACACATGAGCGTATCTTAGTAATAAAGTCTATGTACTGTTATATATAGCATTGTCCAGTTCTAATTTCGTCAAGACTTGCAAGAATATAATCTATTGTTTTCATACAGAAGAAATAAAATTGGTGTTTCACCACATTTTTACTTTTTCTTTTTCAATTTTTCCGCCAATGCACCTACTAACGTCATCATACACAAAAAATTTACTCTATCAATGAATATCATGACCCCTCAAATCCACCATTATGAGAAACAGATTAAACAAATTATTTTAGTTTTATAATTCAAATCATGACTAATTGACATTGTTTGTGGTTTCTATTGCCATTAATAACCAGTAATTTATACTCTTAACTATTTGATTAAAGGAGTTGAAGATATTTCCTGAATAGCTAACATGTGAAATATGGAATTTGCAAAATAGTAATTGTTATTTTCTACTTGGCAAAGTATCAATTTTTTTGAAAACAAAAGAGTATTACGTATTGTCTTTCCTTGGGATGACCTAATAATAGAGTAATTCTGTCTAGACCAAATATCTCGGTTAATTTATGTCCTTATAAATCGAGCATGTGATCATACATGTATTTGAAAAATATAGTTTGCATGCTCTATGTAATTTGCATGTATTTGAAAAGTATAGTGCGATTTCTTACTCTCTGTTCTGTTTCACTCTGTTTTCCCTTATTAAAGCTTTTTGTTAGTGTAGGTAGTACGGTTTTCCTCTTTATGGCCTAATGGAGGTAACACATCTTTAAAAATTACAGGTCCAACCCAATATTTGTTGATCATGACCAAGAGTAAATAAATCAAGAATCCTATGGTTAAAACTCAACATGAATTTGGTGCACCTAAAAGGCCATCATTGGCATTTTCATAGATTCTCGTTTAGACTCAAAACCAAAATATGATTAACACCATCAATCCGTTAATCAGATACTTCGAATTTTATTCCCACTGGAAAGATTTTAAAATCGACCCCATCAATCCTTTAATCAAATTATACATAACATACATGATTAACAACTCCAGGTAACTAAAAGAATCTATTTTTGTGTGGTAAGAAAGTTTTTGTAAAGTAATATGAGTGTCATTTTTTCCAACCCATATAAAAACCTCATGTACAGTAGAATCTCCACAAATGAATACTCTATTAGGATAAACTTCTATTTTGTCATATATTTTTATAGTCCCAACTTGAAACCAATTATAAAATATATATATATATATATATATATATATATATATATATCTTCTTACAATAGATTTAGATTTTATTTAAAATACTTCTTCTAAAGTTGTTTGTGACAATGACTTCATCTTTTTTGTTGTACCATATGTTTAAGTTACGTGTCTTCAATAGCTCGTCCATATGACCACCTTATTGTTGAACCCAAAATATTTCCAACTTGTCGAGCAAGTTAAATGCATACTTTAAGTCATGGACTCTACATATTCTAGGTGAAATAAATCGATACATGTATTGCACATGATACATTACAATACATGTATTTAGTAATTATTTTATTTTATTATTGTTCATGCACATTAAAATTAGAAAAAAATTAAAAAAATTTCTTCGAACTCTATTAGGAAGAATAACCTCCTATTTTGTCATATTTTTCTGCAGTCCCAAAAGTATTCCTTAATAGAGGTTTTATTATAGTTAACTGTTACTATCAGCGGCGGAGCCAGCATGGGGCATGGGGGGTCCATGGACCCCCCATTTTTTTTAATTTTATTAGTATATATGTATTTATATGTTTGATGTTTTGGTTTTTTAAAATATATTGATATGTATTGAATTTAATTATCCTTCTTTTCTATTCTTTATCATACCAGTAAAAATCTGAGTTCCAAATCCATTGCTTGCTTTTTTTGTGATCCCGATAACTAGAATATTATTAAAGACTAGTTATTTAGAATTTGGTTAGTAAGATGCATATGGAAGACACATTTATTTATACATTATCTCTATCTTTAATTATAAAATGATTAAAATATCATGATAGTTAATTATAACATAATTTGTAGTTGATGCATGATTGTTAATTATATTGTTAAAAGTACAGTAAGATAGTTATTTTTTAAATTTTGAACTATATTATGTTATATATACTATTTTTGTTGAACTATTATTTATTCAAAATATTACTTCTAAATTTTTACATTTAGTTGGACCCCCCACGAAAAAATTCCTGGCTCCGCCACTGGTTACTATATTGCTAAATCTTACGGATTATGTTAATTAGTACTAATGGCTCTACCAAGTTAAATATACTACTAGCATTAGAATATATAGTTAATAAAAAATTTGTATGGGGTTTATTTACAGTTATTAGTAGATTTTATTTTATGTAATTGGTAAATATATATACACATATGGTGATTATTGAGTTTTTTAAATTATCATGTATTAAAATTTTAAGATACAACATGTTACGTTAAATCAAAAAAGTATTTCAAATGTGTATGTATTACTTCAAGTATATGACATCATATAATTTATTGTTATAGTAGTATTTTTTTATTTTTTACATCAATTTATCCATTAATTACTTTATCGTCCAACATTCAATCATTAAATTGAATGTATTGTTGGAAGGTCCATGATATGATATTTCTAAAGTGGTGGGGATATAAGGAAATGTGATTACCATTATAATTTTCTTGTCATAGAGTATTCCGATCAGTTGTACTTTCAATTTAATAATATTGGATAATGAATGTCAAATGAAACGATAGGTAAAAAGTAACAGGCGCCATCTTGATGTAAATGTGTAATTGCACCGTTAATTTGAAAATTTGAATTTTTATTGCCAAAATATATTGTTGTATATATAGGGCATAAATTTGATGAAAATAAATATTATATTAGAAAGTGAGAATGATACAAATTTGATGCATTTTATTACATTGGTAATGTATGTATTGCAAAAATGTAATACATATACATTTTGATGCATAAACTGCAATAACTTAATGCATTAATATTGTAATTACATAAATTACAGTTACAAAAATCAAAAATCCAAATTTATTTTCATTTCTCATCTAAAAAAATATTTTCATATATCCTCTCTAGGTAAAAAGCACAAACACGCTCAACCACCCTTCTACTCCCAAGGGGATCAAAGAAGTCATCCAACGTCTAGCAAGAGACAGATACAAATTTTATAGTTATATTTAGGAAAGAAATTGATTTTATTATTTACGCATTCATACACTAAATGTTACTCCTTTCATCTATAATAAGTGTGATCCGATTTATTTTTTTAACATTTACAATAAGTGTAGTCTAGCAAAATATGAACATAATTTTTCACTCTTTTATTCTTAAAAATCTTTTTATTTATCAAATACAGTTATCGTGAATAGAGGGAGTAATATTCTTACAATAAAAAGGATCAACGTATATACGTATCGAGGCTACTAGTATGAATGCGGACTTGAGGTTGAGGAGGCATGTGATCCCTACTAAGGGTAAATGGGTAATTGTCCACTGTTAACAGCAGCCGCATGCATGTGCCGCTCGACACGGCCTACGCCAAGAGAGTCACGTACGCGAAGCCAAAAGTACAACCTCTAAAGCGAAACTATTCGTACACGTGTCGCTACACCATTAACTCCCACATGACCGACTCCTTCTTACCATGTGCCGCCGCGCAACACGACATTTTTGTTTCTGCCCTCCCTTCTTCTTTATCCATCCCTATTAAATGCTTAATTCCGCTTTATTATTATTATTATTATTATTATTATTATTACTACTACTGATATTTGTTTATCTAATAAATTTTTAATTGGATTAAGATATGGTTTGCTAATTAGAGCTTTCCTTGTTGGATCATGTGAGCGAAGTTAAAGTTCCACAACGCAGATTTAAGGTTAAAGTTGCTCGATCTGTGCTAATAAAGTGAACTTTGAGCTAATGAACTTAAAATGAATTTGTCGCAGTAGTTTGTTTACCATAAAACTTTCTTTTATTAGTTTTTTTTTTTTCCAACAAAAGTTCTTAATTAACTACGATATAACTTTAGAAGGCTTCTACTTTCCCCCTCAAGAAAAGAAGACCTCTATATTTTTATAAAAAGAGAGTTTTGGACAACCTATATCTAATTTCTAGTTCTCGTAGGGTTTCAAAAAAAAAAAAAATACTATTAGAAAACACAATAATATTATTTTGAAGAAAAATATTGATCGAGAAAGAACCTATAAATTTTTATAGTGGTATACAAGTTGTTTGCTAATAGTGGGATAAAAGGATCTTTTATTATGTCTTACAATTTGTATGTATCTTTCCTTTATACGTACACCAATTATCAGATCGTAAACTAACATATATAAAATATAGGGTTAATTGTCAAAAAATTCCCCACCTTTTTCAAAATTCTTGTTTTAATTCTCACCTTTGAAATCTGCCTCTAAATTTCCAACCTTTTAATTTTAGCTGATTTTTCCCACGGTCATATTTTCCGGTGGCACTCGTGTTGACATGTTCATTTAATTTGCCAACGTGGCTTACATGTGGCACTCATAACAAAACGACATCGTTTAATAGTAAATAAAGACTTAGGTTAATTGTCAAATAATTCCTGACCTTTTTATAAATTCTGATTTTAATCCTCACCTTTTTAGTCTGCTTCCAAATTCCCCACCTTTTAATTTTTTTGATTATTCCCACAGCGATAATTTCCTCAAATTAACGCTGAGCATTTTGTTGACTGCACTGACCCGTCCTCGAATCGGTAATTCATCCAAGAGAGACGCTTGACGGCATACCAATGGCGCTCAGAAGGAGCATGCATAAACTGAAATAATGTGTTGACTGCGAAAGAGGGTTCACTGCAAATACCAATTTATTTCATTATTGCCGAGATGCCAAGCACAAGGAATGCTGAAAGAGAACGTCGCTGCCCTCAACGTAAAGCCTCGACAAACTGTAACGTTGAGGCCCCTACGGTGCCTTGCCTTAACTTTTTGTAGCTCCTGTTGCTTCTTTAGAGAAGAGAGATGTAACTACTCTTATTCTTTACCCTTGGTGAGTGAGGGATACCGAAGGGATATCCCGAAATGCTATTCTGCTCGATAAACTGCTTCATAAATGGAGAAAGGATCATACTTATCGATTCACGAACTCAACAAAGACCGTACTTCTACTTGGCAAGCCCCAAGAAGGGCATTTAGCGAGGAGCATTGTTTTGAGGGCGTGGTGTCGTCGTCTGACCAATCGGCTCGGACACCAGACCGCCCGGGCCGGCCCATTTTGTCTCGCCCTAAATGGAATGACTCTCTTAGATGCGCTACGCCCCGACCCGAGTCCCCACGTCCGATGCGATGACATTCGTTTCCAAATACATTGTCGACCTGGGCCTTACACGGCATTCCGCTGCTGGATTGAAAGGTACTTGCTAATCGGATAGCGGACTTCGTCTTCAAAGCATTAATACCAAACAAAAGTCTCTTTAAAGGGCTTTCAGCGTGATAAAGGGGTTATGTTGTTCGTCTTCCTCTCCCAAAAGGGTGTCACTTTGCTGATACGCAGTGTCCAAAACAAATTCCATTTGCAACTGAAAATACTTCAACATTACAACACCAACAAACAAAAGTCCTAAAACCAAAATGCTCGGCGTTAATTTGAGGAAAATTATCGCCGTGGGAATAATCAGAAAAATTAAAAGGTGAGAATTTGGAGGCAGACTAAAAAGGTGAGGATTAAAATCAAAATTTATAAAAAGGTCAGGAATTATTTGACAATTAACCTAAGTCTTTATTTACCATTAACGACGTCGTTTGGTTATGAGTGCCACACGTAAGCCACGTCAGCAAATTAAATGAACATGTCAGCATGAGTCCCACCGGAAAATATGACCATGGGAAAAATCAGATAAAATTAAAAGGTTGAGAATTTAGAGACAGATTTTAAAGGTGGGGATTAAAACAAGAATTTTGAAAAAGGTGGGGAATTTTTGACAATTAACCCTAAAATATATGATGAAGATACTCTTTATAAAAGGATAAAATGTCGAGATTAATCCTGATCACTAGCCACAACTATCCCCGCGCGACTTCCTCCACAACGAGAGAGAGAGAGAAGTGAATATTTGAGTCTTGTAAGAAAATGATTTAGAATAAATTAAGTCAAAACACGGTTTTGATAATAATGAGAGTGCATTAAAAAGCGCATGATTAGGTCGACCGGTAAAGTCGTTACTCGTTAGCAACTTTAAGGAGGGAAAAAGGTTAAGCGGTCTCTGCTTTTATCGACCGTTGCTTCGGTGCAATCAAAAGATCCTTCATAAAGAAAGAGTAATTAGCAATTTTTAAAGGGATAAAATTAGCCTACGCCCCTATCCTATAAATCTAATTGAATGTGGATTGAGATGCATTAATTATTATACGTGGTTTCTTCGATCTAATCATGCAATATTATATCTAGTTAAAAAAAAGAACCCATACTTCTGAAAAATCTGAGGTAGCCAGTTTATTGACTGATTTGCTTGTTTATTTATTTGTTAATTTGTTTTTATGCTTGCGTTAGAGTAAGATACACTCACTTATCTCGGATGAATGAAGATCAAATATTAATAAATATTGCTGTATTATGTTTTTAGGGCCTATTGAGTTAGAATTTATTTGCTATATTAAATATTACTATAGCTTAGCGTTTTTTCCTGCTCAAGTTGTGATTATGTGCCGATCTGTGAGAACCAATGCTACTATTCCAATTTGGAAATCTCTTAGTCAAGATTGTGTCTTAATATATATATAGGAGTATATGTATTTTACCTGGGATTGAATAGTAAAAATAGTAAATACAACACACGTAAAAGTGTAAATTTAAAATATATATACAAAAGTATATACGTAGAGATCAATTGTATCGTAATTTAAGGAATTCTTTATCAAATGTATTTATTATTATTATTATTATTATTATTATTATTATTATTATTATTATTATTATTATTATTATTAGAAATAAAAGCTTATAGAAAATCGTATTTGTGATATACTATGTCCGTCAAGTTACGAATTTGTTTGCATCATCCCATTATTAATGTTTTAGATTAAAAATGATAAAAATTAACCCTTACAAAAGTATGAGTCCTATTTTTTTTCTACACCTTTTTATTTTTGTGTCCAACAGTAACAAGTGGGATAAAAGAAATAGTACATTATACCTTTTAGAGATTTTCCGATCCTATGTATGTCTTGTGTATATACGAGTTTATGGTATTCATGTAGTTTTTGTTTTTACTTGAAAATACATAATTGATGATGAATGTTGCATTAAAGTATTAATCTTAAGGGATAAATATATAAGACGATTTAGATACCTAGGAGGTAATATGGAATAATAGGCATGTGCGTATATACGCATTCGTGCTGCTCAAACAGTTGGATGGAAAGAGATTATGAAGCCGCTAAATACATTGTACATAACCCATGCATAATACTAATATTTTAATTTTAAAACCACCTTTGTCCTAATTGGACTTTCGAAATTAATTATATGTATACATACTACTGTCCACACATAAATTTATATATAACTAGGCAGCTTTGTCGTATTTTGTGAAATAATTTAATAAGAGAAGGATTTGAGTGAGGTTGGTCGTTGGATTTATTATGTGCTGTTGATTTAAATTTGTATAAAAAAAATTGTTATCATTTTTTATAATAGTTAGTATTTTAACTAGTTGGAGGATACAATAATAATTTTCTCAAAATAACTAGTATAAATTATATACTCAGAATAATATTTACACAATCGACGTATGGTCAACCGCAGTGTAAGGCGAAGCGGAATATTTGCATTTGGCTACATTTTGACGTTGTGCTGCTGTAAGTAGAAGTTTGTTTAAAGTGAGGCGATAAAAATCTAAAGGAAGCGGCTTGTCGGGGATAAGTGAGAAATAAACAAACAAATGTTAATAAATAGTTTATCCATATTGAAATACAGTACGTCATCCATGTTCACTGTCTTTGTCGGACTTTAATTATTTTTCTTTAATTTATTATTTTTAATTCGGATATAATGTACGTATATACCATAAACAAATGAATCTCCTCTGGGAATCTGGGATCATCAGATCATGATAATACTCCATCAAATTTATTCATTCTTATGAAACCCAGCACGTGTCAAACAATAACATATCGATTCTAATTTTGATTTATACTTTCGTCATGGAATAATCTTTATATAAAAATACTAAATTAAAATTCATTATTTTAGAAGTTTCTTTCGCTGGATACAAAAAATGAACCTTTACCTCCAAAAAAGATAAAGATGATAATAATAATAATAATAATAATAATAATAATAATAATAATAAAATGAACCTTTAACCATTCTTACAACCGATTAACGACGTTTTCATGTAATTAATCAGTTCACGCCCAACTATACATATCATAAAGTATAATCTAGCTGCTAAGCATTATACAACTAATTTTATTTATTAGGGTGCGTTTACTTTGATGAAAATATTTCTATTGGAAAATGATGGATAAGAAAAGATGAGAAATTATTAACATTTTCATTCTTTTCTTATCACATGTTTATTAGGATGGAAAAGAAAATTAACACATGATTCCCCCAGCTTTTTCTCATTTTTATGTTTTTTATCCATTGTAAAATATTATCACACCCCTCTCCCATATTAATATTTTCCACAATTGGTGAGAAATGGATGGAAAATGGGATGCCCGGAAATATTATCCATCCTGCCCAAGAAAAATTAACCAATATAGTAAACGTGTGAAAATGATGGAAAAATGGTGAAAATGTTCATTTTCCGTCTTTTCCATCAAAGTAAACACACCCTTAGTGAAAACTAACGTATGAAAGATGGCACAACTGTCGTAAATTAGTAAACCGGAGTGAGACATAATTAATATATAAACCATTGTATTGTCCTTAACTTTACTATAGTTTTCATAATAAAAAAGAAATTTTTTATTGTGTGGATTAGTCGAAGTCAATGCACCTTAATTTCCTCTCGCATTGCACAATATAATTAAAATTCGTTGATTATATCCTCGAGCTGTAAAACCGTGTCATAGATCTGACATAATTCCAATGGGCGGATAAACATATTTATACATATATACCCCTAACAGAATGAATGTGTAAGCCAGAAAAGATCAAAAACTATACTAATTAATAATAGTATTAGTATATCATGTGCAGATAAATTTGAATTAATTGCATATTGCAGTAAATGGAAAATAGTAACTATGGAATTAACTTACCTAACTTATAACGCAAGTCGATATTGTACATTAATGACACCAGTCAGCAACAAGGAAAGTTCGCGAAAAGATAAACTCTGTGTTAATTACTAATATATTGTCATCGAGTTATAGTACAAAATAAATAAGAACGATTTAAATATAATTTTTAAATTTGACGGTAACAATACTGCAAAAGCGATGTATATTAGTAATTATGGGTAATGATGGTCGGCCACACGGTGGCCAGCCACACGCATCAGAAACTAGTATTATATACATTAATATATACATATATAAAATTTCCACCGATGTTACTAATGGATGTGTTAATTTAGATTAGTTCGAGCGAAGAGTGTCGACTGTAAAGTAAGAGTATTTTTCACTACGAGCATGTTAATCAAGATTTTTTCTATACATTGATATTTTGCCCCTTAATTATTACTCCTTCCGTCCCGTTCAATATGTCTTACTTCTTTTCGGCACGGAGATTAAGAAAATAAAGATTAGATGTAAATTATGTGTTTAGTGTAGTGAATAAAGTGATATAAACTATTTTTTAATTGATAAACTGATATAAAGTGTTTTTAAAGTGACCTAAAGTGATATAAAGTGATTTTGAAGTGATATAAAGTAAATAAAGTGGTTTCTTAATTATTTTCTTAAAATGAAATGAGACATATTGAACGGGACGCCCAAAAAGAAAAAGTGAAACATGTTGAACGGGACGGAGGGAGTATAACATAATAGGAGTTACATATATATACGATAAAAAAAGATTTTTTGTAGAAGAAAATTTAAAAGATGCACGTAATTTAAAATTCCGTTAATGATGAAACCCTAATTTTAACCACGGGAAAAGAGGAGGGAAAAGAACAGTCAAAACTTAAAAAAGGAAAGGCTAAAGCCTAATTAAAAAACAGTAACACATATAAAAAGAAGTTCAATGATACTTTACTTTTCTTAACTAACAAAACCGCGTAATCAACAACTTGCTTTTACATTCACCATTGAGAGGCTCATACAAAGAAGAGCTAGCTATTTGTCAAGGGAGATTATTAAAGCATATTCAAACGATCCTGCCAGATTCTATCCCAAAAACGTAACAATAATTCAGTACTATAAGCTTGTGTGAAATTTTTTAATTCAACGATAAGCTCGCGAACAACCTCTCGTTGTTTTGAAAATATAATCTTATTCATACTAACCATATACATATGATTCTTACACATTATTGGCCTAATCTACGGACTTTAATTATAACTTAGCCCAAACAATTATAAATAACACAGCACTAATTAACAGTAAACTTAATTGAAATGACTGAATAAATAAATTAAAGTAGGATGATCGTATACCAGCGACATGGAATAATAATACAAGTTTACTAGTATTATTATTACTAATTCACTGATAATAACTTGGTAGCATATTTCCCCATAATTTAATTAAAAAAAAAAAGAGAATCATTATATTGCTAAAATGTGACTTTTTGTTCAGAAGTCCTCATGATACAAGAATGAGAGGCTACCTGCACCAATTATTTTAAGAGTATATTATTTCAAATCCTATATAAAAATAGGCACAATACTTAACAATGAAAGGAGTTTGTTGTTTAATGTAAATAAGGTAAGAGAAGACTTTTTTTGTTTGGAAGGTCTTGTGGATTCCATAATACTAATATTTTTCCCTCTTTCAAAATTATGATTTTAAATGTGAATTAAAAAGGCTGTTTTTATTCAGTAAGGTCGCTTGCTGATTTCTTGTCTTTTGTTGACCTTTCCACTCTATATAAGCATCAAATTCTTGTCTCTCAAAACTCCCTTTTCTCCTAAAGATTGTTTTCTTCTGCCACATTTCACTTCTCTAGAGAGAGAGAGAGAGAGAATGGGAGAGATGGCATCTCTGTGGGGTTATTCAGAGGTATGGCTAGCTATTGATTAATTTGTCTCTCACTCATCATATTTCATTTCTTGTTAATTTCTTCGTATTGTGCATCATTATTTTCTTCCACAAACAATTCATAGTCAAATCACATATTCACACACATTCTTCCTGCAAAAGCTTAAGTCGTCAAACAGTAGATGTCTGAAGATTCGGTTATGTTATTTAGTACACCACTTCCTTTAATTCCATATCTAGCTTATATCAATTATTCGAAAAATCATTACTTTTGGCATCCATTTACAACTATTTTGCTGCATGCCAATGAAGTAAAATCAGTATTTTAGTATCATAATATCCCATTATAATTTTTCTGATCTAATGTCTGCATATCTTGTAATGAAAGTCTCTGTTCTAGGCCTCTCTCTCTCTCTCTCTCTCTCTCTCTCTCTCTCTCTCTCTCTCTCTCTCTCTCTCTCTCTCTCTCTCTCTCTACCCTTATAATTAATGAGTATTTTCTAAATTAATATCAGCATGCGGACATGGATCAACTGGGGCAGAAGCTGCTCTACACCAGTTTAGAACTCGAAAAACTGAAATCCGAAGCAATGGAAGAAATGACGAAAAACAAACAATATATTAACCATTTAATCCAACTCCTCAAATGCGCCATTGAAGAGAGAGACGAAGCAAGAAAGCAGCTCGATAAACTTATCATATCTTCCGCCGCCGCCGCCGATGAAATCTTCCCCGCCATTCCCCATTTCCACGGCAAGGCAAATTCGAGCATAACCGAATCCAACAGCCTCTCCGAAACGCACAACTACCACTCCCCCGCCGTCGACTCCCTCTTCGACGCCGCCGTGTCGCCGCCGCAGCCGGACATGAACATGGTCGTCCAGGATTCCGCACCCTCTTTTCCAAACATTAACATTGATCGGGGGTCGTTGATCGTGGAAAATCTTTCCAAGGGGAGAGTGCTGCCGCGGAAGGGGATGCTGCTGCAGGCGGTTATTGAAGCCGGTCCGCTACTTCAGACGCTCATGGTGGCGGGGCCGCTGCCGCGGTGGCGCAACCCGCCGCTGATGCAGCCGTTTCAGATACCCCCCGTCGCCATGAAAGGCGGCGAGGCGGAGGCTTTGACGCAAATGCCGCAGTTGGCTTCGAGACACCTGAGATCATCTTCATCACATTCTCATAAAAAGGTTCCAATTCTGTCAAATTATGGTGATGTAAATAATTATGGGACTAATTATGTGAATAATGGTTCTCTAATATCGTCTGCGATTAGTAGTAATGGCTGTTTTCGTTTGCCCAAACGGCAGAGATTCTGTTGAAGTTAGGGTGATAAATTCATTTTTTGAGATGGGAGTACTAGTGTAAATGCAATACTATGGTTTTTTATTTTGCGTTTCCAGTTTTAATTTATTTTTCGCATCGCCTTTCAGTGTAAAGATCTGGTATTTAAATAAATAAGTTTATACTTATGGTAAGGGTGAATAATTTGTTGTCAAAAAAAAAAAAGGAAGTTATATTGTATGTAGACGGTCAAAAAGAAAAAGTTGGGGTTATTTGGGGAGGGAGTACATTTTTTTTTTGTTTGAGGGAAAGGAGGGAGTATATTTGATAAGGGGAAATTATTTGAAAAATGAGTTGTTGGCAAGTCATCTGTCATTAAAAAAAAATACATTTTTTTTTTGAGATCGAGAGAGAGAGAGAAAACCAACATTTCATTAATGAATTGGAGTAACATCTGAGGATACAATATGTAAAAGCGAATTAAAATAATGGATTGATTAATCCCAGCCCGTGAAATGCACGCATTTATTCTCAATTATGGACTAAAATTATAATTTTTCTGAAAATTTGAAGTTGTATAACACTTTCATTATTAGCTTAAATTAGAGTACTTTAAATCCTGAACTATTATTAGTTTAATACTCTAATTTATTTAAAATCCACATTGGCGACATCATTCGCTACGTAACAACAATGAAAACTCAGAGAATGGAAGATTTGCTCCAACGAGGCAACTCAAACTTCCGATGTTGAAATTGGCATAAGGATCAGTTTATTAGTCTTGCGAATAGTTAGTTGGTGCACTTAATTGTAATCATCAATAATTCAGTATATTGATTTCTCTATACTTATGCAGAGATACTGGTTTCAATTCTTCAACTGCTACAAATCCACAGTTGAAGTTGGGCCACTTTGTTTAATTTGCACTGTTAATATTCGTTTTCGTCTGCTTCAAATCCAATAAAGAAAGACGAGACGTTGGCAATGGAGAGCTTGCTTCGCCCTTCTCTTCATCTTATGGCAACAGAGCATCGATATAACATTAGATAAAAGTACATTTATTAAATTTACCATTTGCATCTTTCAAAAAAGAAAATTTGCTCTATATAGGAGTAGATAAAGTTTCGAAATGTGTTAATGTCAAACATTAAAATAAATAGTTTAAATAGCCCATACTTTGAAGATACAAATTACGGGCCTTAATTAAATTTATAAAAATTAAGAATTCCTAACATAAAAATTAGAACCCTAATATAAATTGTCAGCTCCTCCTTCAATTCACCCTCTCCATTCCATCTCTCATGCCGCTGCTTCTAATTTTTTCATCGTTTCCTTCTTCTTCTTTTTTTTTTTTTTTTTATCAATTGTCACAAACAAATAATTCGTTCCTAGAATTTCTCTTTTCAAGTCAGTTCCCGTTTGTCATTTGCATTTGCAATCACGTTGAAAAAATATCTCCAAAAGGTACTCCCGAATAGATAGATTGTAACTTTCATTTGAAAAATGCAACTACAACTCCGTTCCTTCACCCAACCAAAATTTAATTATTTTTTACTTCAATTTGTGTCTTATTATTTGGCCGAACTTTTGAATTTTGATATGTAACGTAGTAAAAAAAAAATAGCGAAAGTGGCGATTGCATTGAAAATCTGAACAGGTTGGAAAAAGAGTTTGAGACATATAATAGTTGCTAATTTATTGTGGAAACTGAAAAGGCTTTAAAAAAGGAATAGTGAAAAGCAGAAGATTGTGTGATTAAAGTAAACAATATGGCTGAGTATAGTAAAATTTGAGCCGGAAAATGAGTAGCAAATTTCGTTTATATAGATTTATTTATGTGATCTCTTCAACTTTACTCCCCAATCCCAATAGAAGTATCAAAATGATGATTTCTGCAATTTATTATTTATAAATTATTTTTATTTGATAATTTTACATAATAACAATAATTTCATGAATAACAAGAAATAGTAATTTTAATAAAATAACGAAATATTACACCGCGAGCACAAATAAATATGAAACTGACATCATTTTCTTGGTAAGCATTAAAACTAGGAAAAATTTAAACCAAATACGCCTCTCTCTCTCTCTCTCTCTATATCGAGAAGCAGCAGTAGCTCTTCTCCCCTTCGGCGACTGCCAATCGCCGCCCGGTCCGCGACCGCCGTTGAAACAGCGGCGCTTTATTTCTCCAGCCTCTCCAGGTACGTCTCTCTTTCTCTACGGGTGGAAATTGCAGTCAAAACAAATTAGAGTTGTTTTTTTTTTTTTTATTTAAATGTGAGTCGGTTGCAACCGTTTTGGAAGATATTTTCATGTTAATTTTCCGTGGAAGTAGTTGGGTAGTGAGGCTTTCTAGTTAATTTGTTCTCTTGTTGCTGGCGTTGAATCAGTGAAATCGGTGAAGATAACTCTATTATGAATTCTGATGCATAATGTTGAACTAATCAATAGGGCCCAAAAAGAGCATTCAGTTTATGAACTTATGAGTTTGGCTGCTTCGATTTGGAGACTGACAAATGAGTTATGCATTATTGCTTGTGCTCTGTTCTTTGTAAAGTTAGCCTTTCTTGTTACAACATTAAAAATTGCTAAGGGGGTGGCCAAATGGCCTTTAGAGATGTTAGCAGGTTAAATGTTAGATAGAGATATGAAAATTGAAATTGTATTTTTTGGGTGAAAGATATGAAATGTTGTTCTGTCAATTAGTTTAGGAAATTCAGTTAGTTAACATCAATTCGGTAATCGGTATTCAAATATTGCATCTTTGGTTATTTGGTAGTCAGTTATTAGTTCAATAATGTACTAATTGGACCGATTTCCGCCAGTAAACATACTTCAAGTGTATTTTTTATTAGGCATGCGCATAAGAAGAATCATTTATTTATATCTGCAAAATAATGTGTAATTCTTAAATACATATTATGTTTTTCAAAATTTCAGTTCCCTAGCAGTGAGCGCTAGCCCTGCGCGGCTGCGCCCTTGCTTGCCACCTTACCCTCCGCCCGACATTACTTGGTTCCTTAACAGTTGTACTGTCACTCCACTAGATTTATGTTGTAAGAAATATTTTTGGCAGTTTGATCTAAAATGGAAGACCAAAAAAGACGTACCCTGGAAGCTCTAGAGCGAAGATTTGCTCAAGCAAAGGCAGACGTTGAGTCACGGGAACAGAAGAGC
The DNA here is from genome assembly GCA_029490685.1 of Schizonepeta tenuifolia. Taxonomy (NCBI): domain Eukaryota; kingdom Viridiplantae; phylum Streptophyta; class Magnoliopsida; order Lamiales; family Lamiaceae; genus Schizonepeta; species Schizonepeta tenuifolia. Next base: position 79,534,118 of record CM055957.1, on the reverse strand, counting down.
AAGAAAAGGCCAGCTGAAGATAAGAAAACAGTTGCTTTAGATGTTGAACCATTGTGTGCAGATTCACCAGCCAATAGGCCCCTCGCTAAAACTTCATCTAAAAAAGGTTCATTCTTGAGTAGGATTACAGTCTAAATTTTATATTAGAATTCTACTTTTAGTTTTGAATTTTCTTGCTTTCATGTGAAAGAACTGGAAAGCTTAAAATATGTTCTTAGAATATAAGTAGTCAGTAAATGAGCCACTTTATTTGTTGTGAATTAATATGTATCAAATTTGTAAAATCTTTATAGGTAATGCCATTTCAAATTTTAGAGTCTTTAGCATCCTCCACTTGTCTGATGTTTATGCCCTCCGTGGGTTGCTATGCAGGCAGCTTTTCTTTTACGGATTGTACTTTTAAAGAAGGTACTATTGTACTAAAAAATATTGTTCCTGTTTGCTTTATGAGCTCAATAGGTCTATAGAGCTCTTTATGTGATCCACCCTAATTTACAGATGCAAAAGTAAACGATCCCTTCATACTTGAAGCTTTCTCACTCTGTTCATGAACATTTGCTACCAAATGGCTTACAAGTTAGTCTTCAGTCTTCACCATGTTTTATCTGAGTATCCATGTTGTCATTTGGCATGTTTTTAACTAGAAATCGAGTTAACTCTTGCTTCTCTATTTACTCTACTGTCCAGGTTTCTGATGGGAAACTCACAGTTGACGGGGTTTTACACGAGCTTTTCCAACATGGTGATTCAGCTCAGAAGTACAAGCGGGGATCTAAAAGTATAAAAATAGAGAATACAATACTTCTTGATAAATTTGTCCAGAAAAGTGGCGGTTCAGGTTCTGGTCGTATTCGCGCACTACAGCATGGCTCAAAACGCTCTAAAAAGCATATGTCCCTGAAGCAACATAAGAGTTTTGGATCATTTGATTTGCTCAGTGAGTTCCATGAGTAAGTTCACTATTCAGATCTGCTTTGCTTCCTATATGGCATGCCTCACCCCAAACTTAACCAATTAGCACCTGTTTTCGTTTCACACTTAGTTAGTATGCAAGCTTGTGGCATGTTCTTTTGTTCATAAGCAGTTAGTAGAACCATTTTGTGGCATGTTCTTTTCTTTATAAGCAGTTAGTAGAACCATGTAGTTTCCATAAATTATGTAAATGGTCTGCGACCAAGAGAACAACTTGAATTTAGATGTTGCTAGTGATAGTTCACAATAACTGAAACTCCTCCACGAATGCCCAATCCCCCCAAGTAGTGTAGTAGAATGATGGAGTCTCTGTATTTGCAAGAAATATTTTTGCTACGCTGGACAAGATTTGGTTATTGCTGTATACAGACATTTTTGTTTTGATCTTTCTGCGTGTGTAACCACGCATTTTTGTTGGATAGATTTGACCAACATATGTATTATTTTTGTTGGATAGATTTGACCAACATATGTATTATTTTTGTTGGATAGATTTGACCAACATATGTATTATTTACAAGTTACACTAGTTCCAACCTTTCGTTGATATTTATGTTGGTTGTATTTGCCCAAAACCTATTATATAATCCCGTTTTTTTTTTGGTCTAAGATGATGATGTGCTCTGAGTTTTCTCTACACTACTTTTCTCGTAATACCTCAAATTTTGTGCTGACGTTTCAGCTTTGACATCTTTAAGCCTATGCATGAAAAGTGGAAATCCTATGTACAGAAGCTTCTGAAAATCGTTGGGTTAGTTTTTCTGCTCTTTTCATCTTTTAGTAATTCCTTTATCTCGTAACGTATGTAAGCTTGTACTCTTGAATGTTTTTGCAGGAAAGAGCAGTTGGCTCAGTGTTTCCTCAACGCTGACCTACATGGTGCAATTATTTTAGGTTTGGAAACTTTACTCATTCCTTAATTGCTGTATATATGTAAATGGAAAATCCAAAATAAACACTTCCCCACAAATAGTCATACTATGCTTGAAGCATGATTAGAACTTTAGATGTATCTTACTATGCTTGGAAGTATGGATTAGGGGCAGGCTTCTGGTTTTCCGTTTCCAATTGTAGTCGCTAAGCAGTCAGTTTGGCTTAATTGAAAAGAATTTCTTTTGCTGATGTTCCTATAGTTTGTTTTTGCTGGTTTGGATGTTTAATTCTGTCTGTTAAACAGCCATTACGCGTTGATTTATCTGATAGGCATTATGATTTCAGAATAGTAACTATGATTAGGTTTAGTTGCTGAAGCTTTTAAGTTAAATTTATGGGGTTCCTTCTTTTGGATTCTTGCAAATTTATGCGACATATCCAAGTGATCCACATGAATAATTTCATGTAGGTGTGGTTCCCAACTTGTAAGGGACTTTTTTTGGTTAATGCCAAATTGTTATATGATTATTTGGATTTTGGTTTTAGATAAGTCAGGCGGAACTGCAAGTCTGCAACTATTCAAATGCTTGATGGTGAAGAATTAAGCTGATCCATGTATATAGCTTATGTGTCTATGTAGCTGGTATAAATAAGAAAATGAGTTGCATACTAACTCAATACTTATAGTGTTTCGTTTAAACTAGTCTTTAATCTTGGGTAATATAGGCACCAAGCACTGGAATAGTAGGCATGGTTTTGTCTTTTGTTTGACTTTGAGCATGTTGTTAATTTCCCTTCTCCTGTAAAATAAAGTTGGATAAGTGGCTTAGAGTATACTGGAGTTCTGTTCAAAACTTTTTAAGTTCAAATTTTTTGTTTCATTTGTATTGCTATTTAATAAATCATTTGATAAACAATTTTAATGAAAATATGACTTGCTGACTTCTCTTATCATTTCATTTCTACTAGATGATGTCTAATTGTTGATGTCTGCATAGTTGTTCAGTGTAAAATTGCTTCCAACGTTGGGATAAGTGGCATCATGGTGCGGGAAACTAAAGAAACATTTGGAATTGTTACTCAAGATAACAAATTCAAAGGTAATAGTTCATTTTTCTTATTAACAGAAAATTCAAAGATGATGGTAATCCTTAAGATGTATTGACTTTTGTTTAGTTCAAATTGTTTGAGCGATGTCACAATAGCATGATTAAGTACACAAAGTTTGTTGCACGTAAAGAATTCCAAACGCAGCATGCTCCGTAACATATCATGCAGTGGCGTGTTATGATGATAGTTCCAATTTGGAACCTCTTTTCCACTATTTAGGCTGTTTTTGGTTAGCGCTCTTTGTGCAAAAGCAATTAACCTTTGGTACTGTGTGCTAATACTTTTTATGCCAAGTCTGCAAACCTTATAGAAGTGCAGGAAAGGAAGACACTTTTTGTGCATGTCAAATTTAGTTGGTAACAGCAAACCATTATCACTGTTCGGTAGCACGGACATTCTTGCTCTGTGCACACACACGTGTATTGAGGTTGATGGGGACGTACACATGAAGATTCTTTGTCTGATCGTGTGTTTTTTATATTCAGTTGTGCCCAAAAAGCATTCTGTTTTTCTGCTCCAAGCAGATTGCTGGAAGATCACACTACATGGAGATAAACTTGTATCCAGAAATTTGGTTCCATAATTTAATATGAGTGAGTTCTTCCATCTTACTAGTGTTCTATATACTACGTTATATCTTTATCGAAGTTGTGCTGAATCTGTTTCTTGTTATATTTTTGTTGTCAGATTTCTGAAGTCAGTCACTTAGTGCTTGTGCTCAGAGATGAGGGTTTGATCATATGAATTAGAATGAGAATGCTTTTCTAGTAAAATACTTCCTCCGTCCTGGTATTGATGGCATGTTTTCCTTTTTGGAGTATCCCGCTATTGATGGTCTGTCCAGGATTCCGTACCCGCGTTCCCAAACATTAACATTGATCGGGGGTCGTTGATCGTGGAAAATCTTTCCAAGGGGAGAGTGCTGCCGTGGAAGGGGATGCTGCTGCAGGCGGTTATTGAAGCCGGTCCGCTTCTTCAGACGCTCATGGTGGCGGGGCCGCTGCTGCGGTGGCGCAATCCGCCGCTGATGCAGCCGTTTCAGATACCGCCCTCGCCATGAAAGGCGGTGAGGTGGAGTGCCGCAGTTGGCTTCGAGACAGCTGAGTTCATCTTCATCACTTTCTTATAAAAAGGTTCCAGTTCTGTCAAACTATGGTAATGTAAATAATTATGGGACTAATTATGTGAATAATGGTTCTCTAATATCGTCTGTGATTAGTAGTGATGGCTGTTTTCGTTTGCCCAAACGGCAGAGATTCTGTTGAAGTTAGGGTGATAAATTCATTTTTTGAGATGGGAGTACTAGTGTAAATGCAATACTACGGTTTTTTATTTTGCGTTTCCAGTTTTAATTTATTTTTCGCATTGCCTTTCAGTGTAAAGATCTGGTATTTAAATAAATACGTTTATACTTATGGTAAGGGTGAATAATTTGTTGTCAAAAAAAAAAGGGAGGAAGTTATATTTAAGTAGGAGTTACATGGGGAGGGAGTATATTTGATAGGGGAAATTATTTGAAAAATGAGTTGTTGGCAAGTCATGGAAAGGATTAAAGGAATGTATTGCTGTCTTATTAAAAAAAAAATACAGTTTTTTTTTTAGAGAGAGAGAGAGAGAGAAAACCAACATTTCATTAATGGATCGGAGTAACATCCGAGGATACAATCATACAATATGCAAAAGCGAATTAAAATTGTAAATGCAAAAATAAGAGTGACTAGAATACAATTGAGAGATATGTAAAGGATGCAAAATTTTAAGTTGTATAGAACTTTCATTATTAGCTTAAATTAGAGTACTTTAAATCCTGAACTATTATTATTTTAAGAGAAACACTCTTGTGCAGATTTTTGCACCAAGTTTGCACAGAACCCGACCCGACCCGCCACGCGCCAACCCGACCCGTGCGTGAGGTCCACGCGCCTTAGTTTTTTTTTTTTTAATTTATTTTATTTTAATTTCCAGATTTTTTTCTCCGTCGGAGCCTTCAGCTCCGCCTTCGCTCTGATTACTAAAATAAGGATAATCGGTGGGCAACATTTTGGACTTTTACGGCTCGCTCCGAGGCCTTCGGCTTCCCTCTCACGTCTTGACCATAGAAGAAGCGACAAACAAAAAAAAAAACAAAAAAAAAAACTGGTCAAAGGAAGGTTTGACCGGGTCAAACCCGGGTCAAACGGGTCGGGTCAAATGGGCGGGTGTTCTATGGTGGAACAGTTGCACCCAAGTTTTTGTCTTATTTTAATACTATAATTTATTTAAAATCCACATTGGCGTCCAACGAGCCACCTCAAACTTCCGATGTTGAAATTGGCATATGGATAAGTTTTATTAGTTTTGCGAAGAAGTGGTTGGTGCATTTAATTGTAATCATCGATAATTCAGTATGTTTCTGTATACTTAAGCAGAGACAACACATATGCATCGTACTGGTTTCAATTCTTCAACTGCTACAAATCCACAGTTGAAGTTGTGAAGTGTGAGTTATTGGCAATTACTCTTTTAGATGAGATACTCTTATCCAGATCAGTTGCAGCTGAGCATTTGAAGTTGGGTCACTTTGTTTAATTTGCACTGTTGATATTCGTTTTCGTCTCTTAAAATCCAATAAAGAAAGACGAGACGTTGGCAATGGAGAGCTTGCTTCGCCATCCTCTTCAACTTACGGCAACAGAGCATCGATAGGCTTCGGTGTTCCATCTGATCAAATTTTAAAGACAACAGAATTAAGTGACATGCATATTTGAACAATATTATTGGTTATATTGGTTATCAGCATGACAACACTTGAAATGATATAACTCTATGATTTTAACAACCATCTTTTCAAAATAAATTGAAAATCTTGCCCAGCAGATATATATTCAAGCTTGTAAACCCAATTTACAGTATAAACAGGACATGAATTACTGAAAACCAACAACTTCAGCTGACAAATATTAGTAGTAAATAACTAAATGTAATAAAATTTAACAGCTGAAGAAGCATCATTATTTTTAGAGCGGCAAAAAAAGCAGCAGCTACAATAAAATCACAGTTGCTAGTGTAATACATCGACAAATATTATTCAAAGAAAATAATCAAAAAAGGGACAAACGAGAACTCTCAACTCACTCTGTAGCTTCTTCACCAATCAATATGTGCCTGCTGAAAGATCATAATCAACAACAAATTCAACAAGATAATAAGTGTATCAATGAAGAAATTGGTATCTAGTGTTTGAAGACGCCTTTTGCGGCCATGACTGCAGAGCACAACCTTCTGAAACAACCAAAAAATAGACAAATTCATCAGAACAACTCATGAAAGTATATAGCACTAAATTTCTAACCATTCAAGAATCATACTTAAATATAGGAAAATGAAATGGACAGACACGCTAAATACACATAGAAGTGACTTTGACATGTCTATTATTAGATTCTTTTATATAAATAAAATTAAATAAACTGCAGAGTGCAGACAAATACAATTTGACTAAGAAAAAACCCAACACCGGAGCTACAAGAAAATGATTTCTCCAAGAATGCATATAAAGAAGAGATAACGTGGTGAATCTTGAATGTGTGATGATAGAATCACAAGCATCATAGTAAATCCCCTAATCGAACAGCTATGACCAATCTCATATATGCACAAACTGACAATGAGTTATACATCCAAATTCAAACTGTATGCATGCAAGAGCCACTTCTCACAATTAAATCACTTTATTAACAAATATCCAAATTACATTATTACACTGAATCAAAATGAACATCTAGATGGTTTCCTAAAATTATCAAAACTAATATCACTAAAGAAAGCCAAATTAAAGCTTAGCGGTGGCCTAGGAACGAGCTAAACAAGAAGATACCATAATAACACTTATTCCACCTCAATTAACCTTGAGAGCTTCTATCCAGGTGATTATTCCACAACTAAGCCATACAAGCATACACAAAGAATGTCTACTCATTCAATTCAGTAAGAAACCAAGGATTTCTGAGAATTATATCACTCAGTTTAGCAGGCACAAATTTGCAATTTACAAGCACTCATCAATTGCATATAATGCAGCCAAAGACACGCAATAATTTAGTATTTATTCAAGCAAAATAACAATAACATTATGGCCTCCGCAACAAATACAATCTCACCTAGAACTAACAATAACGGTAAGAAATTAGACAAACACTTATTTAGAGATAAAACATAGCAAGATTACCTTAACTTGGGATGAGTTCCTTAGTAAGCTTGCAGAAAAGAGCTCTATCTATATCTTCCTTTTCCAATTTCAGAAGTTGAGTCATCAATGAAAAAGTAGTGCCATAAGGTGTGAATCCCTTTGAATTCATCTCTTTCAAGAGATGCATTGCTTCCTGAGTCTTGTTCATATTGAGAAGTCCTTGAACAAAAACATTGTACGTTACACGATTTGGCAAACAACCGTTCTTTACCATTTGCAAGAGCAAATCCTTAGCCTCATCTATCTGCCCTTCTCGGCAAAGTACACCAATAAGGATATTATATGTCCAACTCGTAGGCTTTAAACCTTTGGATGGAAGCTCGTCGAAAAGATCTTTTGCTTCTCTAACTTTATCATCGTTGCCCAATCCCTTGATGAGGGTATTATATGTTACAATATCTGGAATGATGCCTTTTTCTTTTTCCAAGGAATGCAACACAGAGAATGCTTCAGTAATATGATGAGCACTGCACAACGCATCTATCAAGATATTGTAAGTCACAATATCTTGAGACAATTGTAGAGCTTCCATCTTGTTGAACAGCCTCAGGCCATCCTCAACTCTGCCTTCACTAAATAACGCTTGCATCATTATATTATAAGAAATCAAATCTTGCTCCAATCCGTCTGCACGAATTTTGAAAAAAATGCACGAAACTTCATCAACTCGTTGTGTTTTCAAATACCCGTACATCAGGCTATTGTAGCTTACAATATCAGGCTTGATCCCTGAATTCACTGCTCCATCAATGATGCTTATAGCTTCATCAATTTTGCCTCGCGAGCAAAATCCATGGATCAATGCATTATACGTGAAAATGTCGAGACGAACACCTAACTGCCTCATTGTATCAAGATAATTTTTGGCTGCTTCAAGCCTTCCCGCCTTGCACAAAGCATCAACTAAAACAGTGCAAGTAATCACATTTGGGTAGACTCCGTCAGCCACCATCTCCTTTAGCAAGTTTTTGGCCTCATTCCATCTACCTAACTTGCACATCCCTTGAATAATCGAATTATAAGTAACAACATCAGGTTTGCAAAGTTGCTCGTGCATCACCTTCTTCAACAAGTCACCTGCGCCGTCAATCCTTCTAATCGAACAAAGGCCTTTAATGAGAGTGTTAAAGGTCACCACATCCGGCTCGTATCCACGCTTAAAAAAGCTGCCTAAGATCGCAAACCCAAAATCAACTCTTTTTAGTTTGCAAAAGCAATCAGTCGCAATATTCAACGTGTACTGATTTACAGGGGCATCTCTCTGCAGCATTTCACCAAACACATGAAGGGCAAGCGAGTATTGCTTCATTTTGACGATAGCACTCAATAGTTTGGTGAAATCGAAAACATTAGGCTGCGGCCTCATTCTCACCATATCTTGAAACAGAGCGATGGCATCATCTCCACTACGCAGATATCCAAAATCGAATCTGGAAGAAAAGCGTCTCATTTGGTGGCTGAGATTATCAAAATTGTACGTGGATCCAAGAAATGAGTAATAATGTGTAGAAGTAACAGCAGAAGCAAGGAACTTCGATGAAGAATTTGACAGATTTCTTCCCAAACTCATGGTCATGGCGGCGTGAGGAAGAGAAAATGAGTAATATTCTTGAACAGAAATGTGGAATAGGGTTGGGGGTTGTCTCTCGGAATCCTCTCTTTCTATGAATGAGTAATAGTAGTATCTTACATTGATTGTTGTATTTGACTAGGTCATTGTATTGATTTTGAGGTTAACAGAAAGTTGCCACGTATATTAATCTACACTCTTCAAAGATATATCATAACTGCCCCAACTTACAGAAATGCCCAACAAAAAACTAAATAGACCAAACCCCATGGGCTTGAGTTTTGAGGCTCTTTCCCTCAAAACAAGAGAAATTTTGAAAAGGTAATTTTAAATATACCCCTCTTTCTTTTATTACAGCCTCTATTTAAATTTTGGCCGCTTTTTTCAATTTGGAATAAAAATACTCTTAATGAAATGTGGAGTGAGTCGGATCTGATACGGGCGGGCACAGGTCGGTTTGGACCGGGTATAAAACATTTGGTACATCTGGTACAAATTTAGCCTTATTAGTACCAACTATTTTTGTACATCTTGTACAAATTTAAATTTATTAGTACCAATTGTTCCAGATTTGGTACAATTGAGACGAATTGTCGAATTAGTTCCAAATGTTCTAAGTTATGACATGGTACTCTTGGAACTAATATTCCAATTATTCCAAGTTATATTGCTCCTATTTTGCGGCTCCGCCTTCGCTCTGATTACTAATATAAGGATAATTGTCAGACAACAATTTAGATTTTTTAGCTCGCTTCAAGACCTTCGGCTCCCCTCGCTCGAATCTTGACCAAAGAAGAAACGACAAACAAGAAAATGAAGAGGCAAATAAAAATATGGAAATTAAAAAAATCTAGAAAATAAAAAAATAGAAAAAAAAAGAAAAAAAAATCTGAAAAAAAAAACAGAAAACAAGGAAAATTTGGAAAATAAAAAAAGAAAAGAAATCTGAAAAAAAAAATAGAAAAAAAAGAAGAAAAATCTGGAAAATAAGAAAAAAAAAATAGAAAAAAAAATCTGAAAAAGAAAACAGGAAATAAAAAGGAAAGGAAAAACTTGGAAAGAGAAACAAGTGTCAATAAAATGGGTCAAGGAGCGATGAATCAAAAATTGAAGAGGGAAAGGGCTATTTAGGTCATGAGTTTAAAAAAATGGCCATAATTTATATTTATGAAGATGTTCCGCTAATGGGTGCAAGGTTCCACCCCAACTTAATGTTTATTATGGCTATATCACATGATATTCTATAAAAACAATACAACAACTCACATTTTTGTGTGACTAGCATGCAACCCGTCAAAAATCGACGGGAATCATCATTTTTAAAATTATTAAAATAATAAACGCAATTTACTCAGTAGTTATAGGAATTTATTTTGAAAGTGAAAATATTCAGTTTCTAATTAAATTCAAAAAAATTGTTACGAGATTCTCTTGTTCTCATTTAATATGTTTTAATCGTTTTAGTTCAATTTTTTGATCCATGTGTGTCATTATTTCTACTTTTTTTAGGATTAGAAGATAAGTTTCGACTTTTAAGAAATATTATAATTTTCCTAAAAATCATTGCAAATATTATCATCTCTTTAGCTCAATTATAATAAAATATAATGATTTTATATTGTTTTCTATTTAAGCCAAATTAATCATTGATCAAATTAGATAATTAATATTGACAATTTATTAATGAGAAGATTTTAAGAGTAACACTTCTAAGATAGTTTTTTTAAAATCTAGCACCTCTTATAAATCTTTGAAAATATAGCACTTCTTGACATTTTTACCCTTTCATCACCTATCTAGTAACAAAATAAAAATTTGTAACTGAACAAAATAAAAATATTCCACCACCACAACCCAGCCACCGCCACCGCCGTGCCACCACTTTCTGACCGCCGCCGTCGCCGGCGGTCACAGAAAAAAATTTGTGACTGAATAAAAAAAAATCACCACCACTTTTCCACAGTCGCCGGCGGCCACAAATTTTTTGTGAAGTCAGAAAAAGAAAAGAAAAAATTTGTGAAATCACAAAACAATATATTCCACACCACTTTTCCGCCGTCGCCGCCACTGTCGCCGACGGTCACAAAATTTTGGTGAAGTCAGAAAAAAAAAAGGAAAAATTTGTGTAGTCACTTAAAAAAATTTGTGAAGTCATAAAAAAAATATGTGAAGTCACAAAACAAAAAATAAAAACTTTGTTAAGTCACAAAAAAATAATGACAAAATTTGTGAATGCACAAAAAAATAGGAAGGCCCAGCAGCCTTCCATCTGCTCCCATTAAACTAACCAGCACAATAAAAAACAGATCTCTTTCATCAAACATCAACACACAAATCATACACAATGTCCAGTAATATTATACCAAAAATGTAATCAAATGTCACCCCAAATCATACACAATTTATACAATTGAGCAATATCATAGCTCAATTGTATTACCTCTCACTAGATGAAAACAATCATATCTAAAAACCCTCACGACTCATTCTCCTTATCCCGTAGATACTTCCACTGGAAGAAGAAGGGTGCCGATGCAGAAGATGAAGACAACGAGTGGGAAGACATCTTTAATTTCACCTCCAAATCTCAAGAGAGAGAGAAAGAGAGACCCTAATCGGAAGGAGAGACATCTTGAATTTCACCTCCAAATCTCAAGAGAGAGAGAGAAAGAGAAACCCCAATCGGAAGGAGATGGCAACGCCGACGAGCTGGAGGATTTCAAGCAGAGCTCGGCGTTCCTGGTGGAGCTCGCGACGCCGACGAGCGTGCTCGTGAAGAAGATGGCGTCCGGGCTGGTGAGGATCGTGCTGGAGTGCGAGAAGCGGGTCGAGAAGAAACGGCAGCGGTAGCGAGGCGGCGGCGGCTTTGTAAATCCGACGACACGCCGTCTGAGTCGGCGCCATCACCGCCTCGCCTCACCGCCACTGTTGTTGTTGTTGCTGTTGGGAGGTGGCGTCGCCTCACACGCCGTCTGTTGCCTCGCCTCGCCTCACCAGATCTGCAGAGGAAGGTTGGTGGAGAGAGAGAGAGTGAGTGGAGGAGGGCGAGACACCGTCGGAGGTGGCGGTGGTGAGGTGGTGGAGGCAGCGGTAGCAAGGCGGCGGTGGGAAAGCTAGGGTTTTTAGAGAGAGAGAGGCGCCGGATGGTGAAGTTGGTGGGGAGATAGGCGGCTACGGAGGTGAACGCCGCCCTCGTCAGCGGCAAGAGAGGAGACGGAGGAAGAGGGCGGCGGAGGGAAAGGATTTGAGCAGAGAGCAGAGAGAGAGAGATGGGGAGATGTGAAGAGAGAAGAGATGTGGAATGACAGTAGATAAGAAAAAAGGGACACAATGGAAAATACAAAAATAAAGTGGGGATAAAAAAGATATAAAGTGCTAAATTTTCAAGAATTTATAAGGGGTGCTATTTTAAAAAAAAAACTATGTTAGAAGTGCTAGAAAGGGGGATTTTCTCTTTATTAATAGGGAAATCAAAATTTTCAAGAAAATTAAACCATTTATTTAGCCAAATAATTAATTAACCAAATTAAATTGATTTTGCAAAATAATTTGGAGGAGAAATACACATGGATTTGAGTATTTTATATAGGTTTACTAAGAGTACAGTGTTATAGAAAATTACGTGGTATAAAAGAAATTATAAATTCAAAAAGTGGGCATTGGCTTTATTAGGGATCATATTGGATCCTTAATTTTATGAGTTCAAAATAAAATTATAAAAAAAAAAATGCTCCACTGGTACTAAATTTGCCTATACGCGCATAATTATGGGTCGGAACTGGCCCATTGATAAATCATTAGTAATTTTTTTGTCAATTTTTCTATGTATTCGACGTTTGAAAACGGTGACGATTAATCAAACAATTTGAGGCAGTGTGTTAGGATTATTCAAACCTGTTTGAAATTCATATATAAATTCTTGTTTCAAACCCGATTAAAAAAATTAGTCATATGTGTTCCTTTCTAAAAAAATCCGTATAGCAATACTAGTTGATTAGGAATGCCCTGTCTATCGCCGCAGTTCCCGATCAGAACCAGTTCGTTGACCACGGCTCTGATTTATAAATGCGTAAGTTATGAAGCTCGTTTAAAATTAAATAGACGCAAAATTTAATAAAAAAAAAATTGATTGTACTATCCATTCTCGTCTTTAACGGTATAATACTATTTGTTAATTACAATTATAGATTATGCTAAATTGAAAGCCCAATTACAAATAGCGTAAAAAATTATTCATAGATGATGATTCTAGATTTTAGAAATTACACGAAAAAAAAACGATTAATAGGTAAAGTCTCCCGAGTTGAGGTACCGCTCGGTTGAGAATTGACCCGTTTACTGCCTCAGTTCTGGGCAAGAATCGACCCGTTGACAACCATTTTGATTTATAAGTGCGTAATTTGTGAAACTCATTTAGAATTTATACATACCCAAAATTTAATAAAAGAAACTAATTGTACTATTTGTTCTCGTCCTTAATTGTATAGTAATATTCGCTAATTACAATCATGAATTATGCAAACTTGAAAATTCAGCTACAAATAATGCAAAAAAATAATTCATGGATGACGATTCCAGATTTTAAAAAGATACATGGAAAAAATGCATAAAATAAAAAATTTAAAATAAATAAAAATAAAGAAAGAAGATGTGCCATGTTTTGGGAATCAGCTTACCTAATTAATTGGCCAAATTAAAATTAATTATTATTTATCAAATTAAATAAAAATTAATTAGACTATTTAAAATTTTAATTCGGCAAACTAATAAATTAACCAAATTATTTTGGAACCATTTATTTGGCTGACTAATAAATTGTTTCTCTACAAAAAATAATTATTTATTCGGTCAACTAATAAATTGACGAAATTAATAAATTGAAATATAAAAATATAATTATTTATTCTGCCAACTAATAAATAAATTGACCAAATAAAATTGACGGTGCAAAAGATAATAATAGATTTTATTGAAACAATTGCTATAAAAAATGGCTGTAATAAATCCCATGATTTAAGGATTTTTTCGGTTACATTAAAAGGAATTACAACCCAAATATCGATTTTAATTAAAAAAATATTAACCACGATCATAAAATATAAACGCACAATATTAGTTCTTACTATTTCTTATTAGAAAGCAACTTTTCTTTTTTATACACGTGTGGCTGGTCACCGTGTGACCGAATATTATTACCTTATACTGAAATAAATGAGTTTTGGGAAATTTTCCCTCCAAAATTATATTCCAAGTTCCAATATCTATAATAATTAATTTTAATTCAAAGCTACTTCAATTATTATATCTATTTATGTACTAAAATTATTAATGTATCCATGCATTCCAAATATGTAAAAATTATTTCATTTGTCCAAATTTTTTCTTACGGACTCTTCGATTTCTTAAATAGTCATTTACAGATAAATTAATTAAGTGCGATGCTATAATTAATTCTGTCGAACGGCTATCTCGATTGTCTTCCATTGATATGACTAATAGTAATTTTATTCAATTTTGCTTTTAATGTAAAAGCTCATATGTGCATCACTTTTATTTTAAATTTTTTCTGTGACGAAATAAAAAGAGAAGTTAAGATTATAATTTCTTTAATGTATTTGAGAATCTTTAATTTCATATTTTCTCAAGTTGTAGTATATCATTTTTATTAATAAGCATTTATTTAAGTGGACGTCAATTTTTATAATTGTCCATCCTCAATAACTCATTTAGTTTTTTTAGAAAAATTATTCACATATTAAAAACTAAATAACTATGTAGTCACTTAATAATAATAATAATAATAATAATAATAATAATAATAATAATAATAATAATAATAATAATAATAATAATAATAATAATAATGTTGGAAAATTTATTAAAGTTTTGATTGATTCCAAAACCAACTGACCCCAACCGAGTAGATCTAGCATTTAGGCTCGCTGTTTGAGCATTGTTCGATTTTATCTTTACAGGACTCCAGTTGAAGACGGCAACAAGGCTTTACTCGGATAGAACATCAGATGTAAGAAAGACAATTGAGCGTTCAAGGGGGAAGATGTAAGAGAACATCACATGTAAGAAAGACAACTGAGCGTTCAAGATACACAACATCAGATGTGAGAAAGATAACTGAGTGTTCAAGACAGAACATCAGTTGCAGGACTCGAACTGATAAGATCGACAACATGAAGTTCAAGGCAGCTGAGAGTTCAACTGTTCCTCTTCAGACAGAAGGTCAGATGAAGGAAGCGATCAGATGGAACATCAGCTGAAGACCACTCGGATGAAGTTCGAATGTCTCAACCGACCAACCAATGCTGAAAGACTAAGGTTGAAAGTTGAATTTCAAATTGGAAGTCACGTGAAGGTTTGACGTTCTGTCATTACCTCATTTGGCCCAACACAAGGCTGTCTCAGATGGAAAGCAGAAGTTCATAGTTGCCAAATCGGGAAAATCTGCAGAGATGAGAGACAAGCCATTGCTTTCACAGAACAAAGATCAACGGTTCATCCAACAGCTAGTTGATTCTCTCCGCCTATAAATACAGGCCTTCATTCATTCACCAAGCGACCAAGAAGACACAGCAGAGAGCAAACAAACGAGCGAAAGAACAACTTTATACTGCACACGAGATAAACTGAAATTTTCCTCTAAAAACATCACTAGTTGAGAGTTCATAGAGTATTAGAATCTGTCTTGGTGTTTTCGATCTTAGTTTGAGTCTTCATTTGTTCAAGCTTAGATCCTAGCTCACTTCTTGTTCGAGCTAGTAGTTGGAATCCCACCCTTTTACACACCCCTAAAAAGGTTGTTAGGATCCTACTCTTCCCGAAATTGAGTAGATAGGTTGATAAGTACCCGTAAACTTATCTGTAAGGTTGATAAGTATCCGTAAATTTATCTTAACGGTTGCAAAGCCCGCGTAAGCTTTGTGGTTTCAGTCCTAAAGAATTTGGACTAAGTTGTGTGGACTCACAACTCCCCGTGGACATAGGAGTTCTCTCTGAACCACGTAAATCTTTGTGTGTTTGTGTTTTCTGTTCAGTTATTTATTGCATATCCAACTGACCAACTAACCAGCACTCAAAACTGCATCTTTGCATTCTCAACTGATTTGGTTATTGACCGACCTTGCATCTGAGCGTGAGTTATTTTATACGAGTTATTTTTATCCTCCACATTCCGCACAGCACCACTCTTACAGTTGAGTTTTCCTACTCAGTTGTAATTCCAACTGAGTCCTCTTACTCGGTTGTGATATTTTTCAGGGGGTTGTTTTAAAATTTCTTAACTGGTGTATTTCCCCCCTCCCCCATACACCAGAACTCGTATCGGGACCATCAAATAATAAAATCAATTTTTTACATACCATATAAATACTTGATCTTCAGTCTTTGTCCAAGTGTCATTAACTTTTTTTCAAATTCATATATTTGTTTTCTAAAATAATAATGAGTTATTAAATATTTATAATTTATTTTTTAACTATACTCTAGCACATATAGATACGCATATAAATTTGATATTGACATCTATATATTATTAAAATCATTGCAGATACAAGTTCTCCGTCACGCGGTATTTAAATTTACTTGCAATGTTGTTCAAAAAAAAAAATCATTACAGATTCAAGTCATCTCTTTAATTTTAGGTCCCATGTGGCGCTCTTTCTATTTGGTATTCATATTTATCTTAAATCCTTATTTTAAGTATTTTTAATTACGGTAAGGATATTCAGTCACACAGGTGGCCAGTCACACGCGTAAGAAAAAGGAAAGTTAACTGTAAAAATGGAAATAATAATATTTTTCCCTAGGATTTATGCTTCCTGGGTATATTTTCATTTTCAAAATCTATATCACCATTTTTAACTTGTATGACCGGCCACAGTGTGACCAAATAACACTATCCTTTAGTATAATATATAGATAACGTGAGTCTTTTTTCCTCAAAAAATTAAAATGAAAACAAAGTGACAAAACTGAAAGAAAAAGAAAAGGAAAAGGGTTCAATACAAAAAGAAATAAAAAGGCAGGTAGCTAGGGAGAGAGACCCTAGACTTGCTTATCGTGGTTAGGGCTGTCTAAATGGTTCTGGTTAGACGGTATTTAACCGAAATATGCAATAACCGATTGGTTATTGGTACGGTATCAGTTAGAATTTTTTAAGTCAATTGGTTATTAGTTATAACCAAAACAAAATCATAATAACCAATTAACCAAATTTATTTATTAATTAATATATAAAATAAAAATATATATTATTTTATGTTCGAATTTGTTAGAACTTGGAAGGGACGACTACTTATGAAGTGTGTGACAACACCGAAAATATTGTGTGAAATTATGTTCGAATTGGTTATTAGGATTGAACTTTTATTTTATGTTTTAGTTTTGAGCTTGGATATTATTTATGATTTTTAGGATTTAATTTTGATTATGTTATAGTTTGGAGTTTGGATATTATTTATCATTTTATTATTTACGATTTTGTGGTTATGAGAACGAACATGAGCAATTAAAATTGTGCAGAAATATTGTCCAATTTCTTTTAATAATTTTTGGTTATTTGGGTTAATCGATAACAATACCAATTAAAAAATTTGGTTATCGGATAACCCGAAATATTTAATTCTTTTGGTGTATGGTAGCAATATTTAACCTTAATTGGTTATTGGTTAATTGGTTAATTGGTTATCGGTGCGGTTATTCCACAATCGCACCAATTACCACCCTTAATCGTGGTGAACCCATCGCAGGAGTAAAAATGTTCAATACAAATTGTGATGATTATAACAATGAAAATTAAATTGACTGTACATATTAATTATAGTATTATTACTGAACTCGTTTGGTAAGAGCGATTAGGGTATATAATATGTTTATGACACTCTATTTCTTTGGTACAAATTATACGGCTCTTTTTAAGATTCAGGCTCATATGAATAATACTAATTTTTGTTGTTGCGTATTATAAATATGACTGCAACTAATTGTACCACTAAATTACTATATTTATTGTTTTTGCAGAGAATTTAATACATCGTATCAAACAAAATATTAGTGATTTTTTATACATATAGAAAATCTCAGTCAAACATATCAATTCTTATTCCATACTTTGTAGCAAGCGAGTCTTATAGTATCTCCTAACTATTTTTTAAATGACTTCTCAAAACTCTTACAATGGGCATCAGAAAAACAAGTCCGTTGACCGGTGGGCCCCATTGTTCGTGACGCTACTACTTTTTTTTTTGAAAGGTAAAAGAAATTATATTTCAAATGAGTACAAGGGGTACTCAATCCCAAGAAAAATACAGAGAAAAAGGAACATAAAGGCCAGGGCAGTACAAAATTAAGATAGATTTGTCTGAAAACATCTAATGGGTTCGACAAACCACTCATCGGAAGAGTAGCAAGAGATATCAGGCTTCAACGACTTAATCCATCTCCACGTGCAAAAAATAATATCTTCCACCATCCTAGTAATATCAGGAACTTCTTCAGAGAAGACTCTCTTGTTTCTAGCTTTCCAGATCTTCCAACATACACATTGCCATATAATGTTAAATATCGTCTTTCCCACTTTGTTACCACCCATCTCAACAAACTTGTAGAAATGATCCAAAACCAAAGATGAGGAAACGAAGGGAATTTTCAGCCAACTGCAAATAGAGATCCAAATCATACCAAAAAAAGAACAGTGAAACAGTAAGTGACTAGTAGACTCCACTTGAGCAGAACACAAGGGGCACCCGTGGTTATTGATCTCAAGATAAATTCTTCTTTTCACCAAGTTTTCCCTCGTGGGAATACGATCTTGAAGAGTTTTCTAGATGAAGGCGGACACTTTGCACGGGACAAACTTCATCCAAATTGCCTTGAAAGCTGACGGAATGTTGTCCAAAATCATCGAATCTTTGTGAAGAAGGGCATACATCTCTTTTGTAGAAAAGATTCCCGAACTTGATGTCACAGCCCCAAATCCCGAGAGACGGCAGAAGCCGGGGTGCGACTGGGATTGGATTAAAGAAGCGGGGAAGAAGGGGGCTGACTAAATAAACATACATAAAGGACAACATACAATCAATGAACAAGACTTTACTATTATAAAGGAAGAGTTAATCACGAAGGATTACTCGACAAAATGTACTCGAAAGCATCTAAGTTAAAGATTACAGACTCAAACTACAGTGATTTGTTTAATGTACATAACGTCAAAAAGTCTAGAGTTTTGTAGCGGAAAGTAGGTCATAGCTAAAACAATCCTAACTTCTCAACTCGACTCAACTTCAACCACCGCCGCTCTCGTCGCTTCAACCTGCACATTTAGAAAACATATGCAGGGCTAAGTACAAAAGTACTTAGTGGGCACGATGCCGAAAACATAATCATAAGTAGAGATAATCTGGCATTTCATAATTTGTAGCACATCGGGGTTTTATTTAACATTAGCCCGTGTCTACTAAAACATTTTCTGACTTATTTTCACAATTTACTCGGCCGAGTATTTTCTGGTATGTTACGTTCAAATCTTGACCAATTCTCATTCACCGTGGCTGGTTACCCCTCAACAGGATACCACATACACCACAGGTTACAAAGTGCACTAACTCTGGAAAGCACTTAATAGCTATCTCAGAGCCGATCGTTAGTTAACCTATTTTGATTAACTCATAAATCTGGAAAATACGAATGTTAACTCAGATAGGTACAAGAGAACTCACATAAAACATAAAACAGTTCATGCCATAATTATCACTTTGAAAACACAGATATCAAAGCGATAAAGAAAGGTTTTCGAGCATTGCTCGTTTTGTTTTATATATAAAAGCCCACCTTAGCGTTTACAGAACTAAGTACAAGCTTCCGTTCTCCTGATCTTCCGTCCTTTCCTTACTGCTGGCTTCCTCTTTCATCGTAAGATAATCACACTTTAAATTCGGTCGTATAAGAAAATCGAATATGGAAATTCGAATTAGGTTTTAGTCGTTTCATTTCTTTAGGCATTTGCACGCTACTAGTTTCATTTTAATTAAACGGGAACGAGACTTGAACAAATCTCGTTTAGAACTCGAAAGGTCTCATACACAACTCTTAGGTCAGTAGAGAAGATAGTCGTTAACTTATTACGGCTTAAACGATCGAAAGAAACTAAGTTGCGAAGAAAACAACTTAGGGAAACAACTTCTGAAATTTCACTGCGCAAGCCAGTAGTTCTGGGGACTGCCCAGAACAGGGTAATTGAAAACAGGGGATGAGCCCTGTACCATTAAAAAGCTTGGGAAGTCTAGTTTACGCTCCAATTTACGGATCTCAAATCCGATAAACGAGCTAAAAGATATTACAGTTTCCGGGAAGGGTCGCAAAACTGCCGCGGCTAACCCTAATTGCTCGATAAAAACGACGTATAACTTCCTAAGTTCGTTCTAAGTTCTCGTACTCGATTTCTCACGAAACTTGACTCTCAAGGCAGTCAACACGTACTCCCGTACGTGAAGGACTCCTTTTCAAAACTCGTTTATAACCACGGCGATCAAACCTCGTCGTTTCAACTACCGTTTACTATACCAACAACAAGTTAACAAATTCTCGTTTCTAGTTCTCGACTATAACTACAACTCATATTATAATAATCCGAATGCTCATGTCGTCAACTACAAAGTCGTGCCTTAGTCCATAATAAGCATTATTATCTAATTAGATTCCTTACTCGACTTCTCGATTATTAATTACGTCCACTTGTTCGTCTCTTACAAGATTCCAAAAGTTATCGGAATTCGTTTTCATTTTCTACGACATTAATCAACATCTTACGAGATTCATTATTATATACATCATCACTTCATATCATTATTTAAACTCAACTTAAATCCAATTCTTTGTCTCTTATAACTTCATTAATATTTTTAGAAAATTTCAATTAAATTCATAACATTATCTTTCATTACCTAGAACCTTAATCCATCATCATTTCATCAATAAAAACAAGCTACATGAAATCCCCCAATCCTTCATGAAAAATCGGTAATGACATAAAATTAAAGGGGGTGATTTTCTTCATCAAATAACCTCTTTAATCCATTTATCATACTACTATATCATCAATCAAACAATTACAAGTCTCATTACATCACTAATTTGAAAATCCCAACTCAAACCCTAGCTCAAATTCGGTCCTCCTTAAATTCATAGGGGTTTCGATTTCTTTTTGTTTTAATCATCAATCGAACATCTCCTAAGATCAATTACACAACTAATTGAAGAATCAAAACATCCTACCTAAATCCCCTAAATTTCGGTATTCATTAGGATTTAGGGTTCTTGATTTTCTTTCAATTTTAATCAAAGAATTCATATCTAATCCATCCTATTACACTAATTAAAGATCAAAACATCTAATCTCCATCATCCAAAATTTCGATCCACATGAGAAAAGAAAAGAAATGGAATCCAATTGGATAGGATTAGAGAGGAGATGAATACCTTGAACTTTACTAAAGGAAGAAATAGGATTCGATGGTTGGATTATGCACTTGTGGAAAATCCTTGTCCAAGAACTTGGAGCTTCTTCAATGGAGAAAAGAAAATTGAGAGAGATAGAGTGTGTGTGTGTTTCGAAAATTGAGAGAGAGGGATGAGTGAGGATGATGACTAAATTATGTTATATCATGTATTCAACAAAGATAATAGGTGTAAAGTTTGATTAGAAATATCTAATGGTGAGTCATAACTTAATACTATAGAAAATCAAAATATCAAGCTAAAGAGAGAGTGTGATGTCGGCTAGAGGGGAAAGAAAAAGAGAAATTACGCGATTTTCCGGCGCGATACGACGTTATGGAAATCGAAAGACGAAAAACGTAGCTCGGCACAAAATCGTCAAATTCCGATTCGACCAAAAATTCTAACGTATTTAACTTATTTGGAAAGTAATATTTAAAATCTAAATTCCGACAAAAACTCGGGACGTCACAGTCCGAGTTTCGTCCGGAAAATCATAAAAATGAACTTTCTCGGGCGAGTTCGTATCGCGATTTCGTGAATGTAAAAATCAGACGGTTTTCCGTTCTGAGTTCTAGAACTAAAAAGTTTTCGTACGCGATAACCCTAAATACAGTAGTCATCTAACTGAATTCCGTAATTTATTTTCGGAAACAGATTTCACCGTTGGTTTTAGAATTCAGAATCATAAACTTAGGCGTGCAAAGCCATTTTTATTAATAACTTTAAAATTTTAAGACTGTACGGAAAATCTGGGGTATTACACTTGAGCTTTTCCAAGAGATGGAGTCAGCCTTGGATGGGTGGATAGAAACCCTGCACAATAAAGACCACAAATTCACGAACTCAACAAATTCAATATCGTTAAAAGCTCTATTCCAGACAAAATTCCAGACCCATTCCCCTTCTCTCAAGGCACCCATTTCCCCAATCTTAACAATTTTCTGAGAAGATAAAGAATATAGATTCTTAAACTTAACTTTGAACGCCTCCCTCCCCCTCAAACCAGGGATCATCCCAAAATAGAAAGGACAAACCATTTCCAAGAGTAAAAGATAAATTATCACAAAAGTTTTTTCCTTCAACTCCGTTTAAAACACTTTTCAAATCCTTCCACCACAAAGATTCTAACTTAGCATCAAGCGAATCCCTAAAACTGACATAAGAAGCCCCATACCTAGATCTAATGACTCTCGCCCAAAGAGAATTTTGATCCTTAGCTAGTCTTCAAAGCCATTTACAAAGAAGAGCCAAATTAAAACATTTTAAATCCCTAATACCCAGCCCGCCCTCAGATTTGCTTCTACACACTCTATCCCAACTAACCCAAGCAATTTTATTACTATTTTCCTTCCCCCCCCAAAGAAAATCACGTTGCATTTTAATCAAGGTTCTGATAACGCTCATCGGGGCTTTGAAGAAAGGAAGATAGTAAAGCGGAAGAGCTGACAAGACCGACTTCAAGAGAATAATTCTCCCTCCGAAAGATAGAGTTCTTTTTTTCCATCCTAATAGTCTCTTGCGGAATCTCTCAATCACAGGATTCCAAGTTTCTTTATTCCTATGATTTACACCAATCGGGAGGCCAAGGTAGCAGAAATGAAGGGTTCCAACTTTGTAGCCAATGATATCAGCAAAGGAAAAAAGAGTCTGACTGTCCACGAGGATACCGTGCAGGGAGCTTTTTGAAAAATTAACACGGAGACTAGAAGATA
Source organism: Schizonepeta tenuifolia (assembly GCA_029490685.1). Classification (NCBI taxonomy): domain Eukaryota; kingdom Viridiplantae; phylum Streptophyta; class Magnoliopsida; order Lamiales; family Lamiaceae; genus Schizonepeta; species Schizonepeta tenuifolia. The sequence goes on along the minus strand of CM055957.1, from coordinate 79,511,143 downwards.
TTTCAAAGAGTCTGAGAATACCTTTGATGACCATAGCATTGGCGGGAGTTGCTTTACCAATGATAACAGTGTCATCCGCAAATTGAAGATGACTCGCCGCCACATTATTCTGACCAATAGAAACTCCTTCAAACAGGTTAAGAGCTAGAGTCTTCTTCTTCAAATAGTTGAAGCCTTCCGCTGCAATTAGAAAAAGGAAAGGAGAGAGGGGGTCTCCTTGCCTAATACCTTTCTCAAGTGGAAATTCACTAGAGGGACTGCCATTCACTAGGACAGACATAGTAGCTGACGATAAGCACGCTTTCATCCAAAGTCTCCATTTTGGACAAAATCTCATACCTTTCATCATCTCATCAAGAAATTCCCATAAGACCGAGTCGTAAGCTTTTTCGAAGTCAACTTTGAGAACAAGACTGCTGGATCTAGATCTTTTAAGAAAATCCACCGACTCATTGAGCACCAAGATGCTATCGAGAATCTGTTTGTCAGCCACGAACGCACTTTGAGTGTCAGACACCACTTTCTGATAACCTTTGCCAATCTTTTTGCCAAAATCTTAGCAAGAATTTTATAAGAGCAGTTGATCAAAGAAATTGGGCGAAAATCCTTCACGTGAATAGAAACACTCTTTTTAGGGATGAGGGTGACGAAACAAGGGTTTCCTCCTTTGACAATTCTTCCATGCAGATGAAATTCAGTGAGGAATTGCATGATACCATCCTTTAAAATACGCCACATTTTCTTAACAAAGCAGAAGGTGAAACCATCCGGACCCGGGCTTTTGTTTCCCCCACAATCCCAGACCGCCTCTTTAACTTCAATATCAGAAAAGGGAGCAGTGAGAAGGTCGTTGTCTGATTGATCGATCATCTTCTGAACAAGGGAGTTGATGACGAATCTCTTCTCATAAGACCTTGAGAATTGAGATTTAAAATGATTGAAGACTTCTGACTTGACTAAAGAGACATCTTCGGACCAAATGCCATTGATCATCAGACCCTCTATGCTGTTAAAATTTGTCCTTAAGTTGACACATCTATGGAAGAAAGAAGAGTTAGCCTCCGAGGGCATATGCTTCCCCAAATTAATCTGATGACACATGGCAGTATGGCACCTCATATACTCAGATTTAAAAGTAATTGTAAAAGGAATTAAATTTTGTATACCATACCATGGTTGGCTCGCTTTTGCCTAGCAATTTATGTTCCTTTTTGACTTTGCATTATATATACGGTAAGATAATGTATCATCGTTTATTTCTTTTTTAGGATATGTATTATCGTATTTTTATTTTAGATATTTAAATACTCAAAGAATCTAATCGTTTAATATTCTATACGTTATTCATTTATATGTATTTATTTAGTAAAAGTAGTTCATATTCTTACGTCTCTATGAATACGATATTAGATTAAGTTTATGGCCGTAACTTTGTTACTTGTTTGTTCATAGTAGGGGTGTTAATCAAATCAAATATTTTTATTGATTCGATTAGTTTTGAAATACTTATTAGTAATTATATTAGTCGATTTGATATTCACAAATATCTAATTAGATATTTAAATAATTCTCCCTCCGTCCCACTCATCTTGTCTACCTTTCCTTAAACAGACGACCACTCATCTTATCTATGTCTAAACAAGGAATGATTTAACAAATACATTATACTCCCGAGTAATAGGGTTTGCATACACGGCTTTTCTCTCCAAGCGCACATTAGCAGATCTGGTTATCGTACGCCGCCGGCATGAAACGGGGAAGAGGAAGGCCTAGAAAGACCACTGCAACCGGAGCTAAGAAAGGGAAGAAGATGGTGGGAAACGAGCGAGTAATAATCATTCGATTGAAGCATCTCCACATGCCCTAGATCGGAGTGGATCGCAACAGAGCAATGTAACAGTGAAAATCTCAAATCTGGAAATGGGAGAAAGTTCAGTTGCGGCGAGTGCTAGATCTGAGGAGCTCTCTAAGTTTGTTGAGGCATATCATCAAAGCGAGACTGAAGAAGAGAAAATAATGGAAAAAGAAGCCATATCAGAGTCGAGTGCTGAAGAATCCATGTCGCAAAGCCGTAAAACTGAACCACAAGCTCGACACAAAGGTATGAAGTTAGATTTTGTGCCTCTTACTGTGAAAAATGGTGTGCTTGTCGCTTGTTTAGATAAAAAAGATACTGATCTTGAAGTTGCTAAATGGGAGAATGCGATAATTCTTTATGTGATTGGAGAATCTCCAGCGATTAAGTATCTTAGTACTTACCTTGAAAAACAGTGTCTAGTTGCTTCTCCGGTCATATATTATCACCAGGAGAGATACTTTATTGTGAAATTTCAGAGCAAGGAAGATAAAGATGTTGTGCTGTATGACGGTCCTCATACTATAGCAAATCGGTCGGCAATCGTAAAAGCTTTTGATCTGGAGTTCTGTTTTGAAAAGGAGATTCTCAAGGTGGTGCCACTTTGGATCCAGCTGCCCAATTTACCTTTGAATTGCTGGGGTGCAGGGTCACTGAGTAGGATTGGAAATATCATAGGACGACCATTGTATGCCGATGAGTGCACAACGACTCAAAATAGAATCTCATTTGCACGAATGTTGGTGAAAGTGGATGTCACAATGCAAATCCAGCATGTAGTGATGATAGAGGATGAGAAAAGGAAAAGGGTGGAGCAGAAAGTGATATACGACTGGATTCCACCTTTTTGCAAGAAATGCCAAATTGCTGGCCACTCTTGTGCAGCAACAGGTCAGCAGAAACAACTCCCACAGCAAAAATGGCTCCCAAAAAAATAGGCACCTAGAGTCACTGCTCCACAGCAATCCAAGGGAGAGGGGAAGAAACCTGCAGAGGAGTGGATTATCCCCAAGAAGACCTATAGCCAGATTTTAGTTGGGGAAAATATTGTCTCCTTGAAACATGTGAATAATTTTTCTGAATTGCAAAATGAGTTGGTAGAACAACAAAACATACATACTGAAAGGGGCGGGGACCCTATCCCCTTGGGGAAGACATGAAGCTCCTATTTTGGAATGTGACCCCTTTTTTATGGAAGAAGATGGATGTTTTTGTTGTTTTAGAGACTCGAGTGAAGCTGGGAAATTTTCAAAAGGTCACACAGAAAATAAATAAGCAATGTGTGTTCATTCATAATTACTCACATTCATATAATGGTCGAATATGGCTAGGATGGAATCCAAAGAAAGTGCAAATTACTCAGGTAGACAATTCTGCTCAAGGCATTCACTGCATGCTTCAAGAAATCACCACGGGTAGGAGATTTCATCTTATAGCCATCCATGCGTTTAATACCAATGAAAAGAGGAGAGAATTGTGGCAGTTTATTTCTAGAATTGCTTCTAGTATACAGGAACCTTTGTTACTGGGAGAGGATTTTAACACCATGCTCAATGTAGATGAGAGGTTCCAAGGAGCTCCTATTACTAAAGCTGACATTAAGGATTTTGAGGAGTGTGTAAATCAGAATGAACTTGACCAGATAAGGATGGTGGGTAGTGAATACACTTGGTGTAATAACCAAGAAGGGGAAACAAGAATTTATTCACTCATTGATAGGTGCCTTGCTAATCAAGATTGGTGTGATATAAGTGAGGTTATTGTAGAAGTTTTAGAGAGAAATGTCTCTGACCATTGCCTCTTGCTCTTGAATTTGGATCTTATGGAGGTCAGGAGATACCCTCCTTTTCGTTTTCTCAATGTTTTGGCTGATCATGCAAATTTTCTTCCTGCATTGAATCAAACTTGGCAAGTCCAGTGCAATGAGAATATAATGCTTAACATATGGTACAAATTGAAGAATTTGAAGAATCATTTGAAGCAAATAAATACATGCAACTATAGAAATATAAGTGAGAAGCTCTATAGTTTGAGAGAAAAACTGAAAATGGTGCAAGCTCATTTGGTGACTGACAGGTTGAGTAGTCGATTGATTCAAGAAGAAAGAGAAGTAATAAATGAGCTAGAGAAATGGAGTAGAATTGAAGAAAAGATTTGGTAGCAGAAAGCTAGGGTGGATTGGATTAAACTTGGAGACAGTAACACTAGATTTTTTCATGCTTTTGCAAAGGCAAGACAAGCAAGCAATGCTATCACTTTACTTATCAGAGAAGATGGGACTAGATGTGATACTCAGAGTCAAATTTTGGAGGAAGTTAGATAATTTTATCTATCCTTGATGGGCAGTGCAGCTCCAGCATTACCCATGATTGATAAAACAATTGTGGCCAGAGGAAATATACTTTCTCCTACTTAAAGACAAACCCTCTGTGTAGATTTTACTACATAAGAAATTAAGGGTGCTCTCTTTAGTATGGATGCCATGAAAGCTTCAGGAATTGATGGGTATAATGTTTATTTTTTCAAGAAAGCTTGGCATGTGATTGGGCAAGATATCAGTGAAGCAGTAAAGGAATTCCATAGAACATCTAAAATTCCAAAAGCAATTAATACCACACTGATTTCCTTGCTACCAAAGAAACCAAATGCAAGCACTATAAGAGATTATAGGCCAATAGCATGTTGTTCTGTGCTTTACAAAATTATATCAAATGTCTTGGCAAACAGAATGCAGGGAGTATTGAGTCATCTCATCAGTGAAAACCAGTCTGCTTTTGTCGAAGGGAGGTCTATATTTGACAATATACTACTCAGTCATGAGCTCATCAAAGGTTACAGCAGAAAAGGGATTTCACCAAGGTGTATGGCGAAAATAGATATACAAAAGGTTTATGACTCTGTGGAGTGGCCTTTTTTGAAGTTTCTACTGCTTGAAATGGGATTTCCCCTTACATTTGTCTCATGGATACTGGCATGCTTATCCAGTGTATCTTATGTAGTCAATGTCAATGGGGAAACTACTACTCCTTGTGCAGCTAAAAGAGGTTTGAGGCAAGGAGATCCTATATCTCTATATCTGTTTGTGGTATGCATGGAATACCTCCACAGAAGTCTTCTAGAGCTCAGAGAAAACTAATCATTCCATTACCCACCCCAGGTGCAAAAAGTTTAATCTGATTTAATTATGTTTTGCTGATGATCTATTGTTGTTTGCTAGAGGGGATCTTAGCTCGTTAAGGCAGCTGATGAGGGTATTTGAGAGATTTTCAGAGGCCTCTGGACTCAAGGCTAACCAATCTAAAAGTTGCATTTATTTTGGTGGGGTTAGGCAAGCAATACAAGCTGAAATGATTGCAGAGTTTGGAATGCTCAAAGGAGAAATCCCTTTTAGATATTTGGGAGTTCCACTTTCTTCAAAGAAGGTGTCTGTAATGCAGTGTCAGCCATTAGTAAAGAAGATCTTAGATAGAGTGGACAACTGGTCTTCAAAATTACTGTCATATGCTGAACGAGTTCAACTGATAAAATATGTTCTTTTTTTAGTTCAGGCATTTTGGTATCAGATTTTTCTTATTCCACAGAAAGTTATCACAATAATTCAAGCAGCTTGCAGAATTTGTTTGTGGACAAGAAAATCAGGAGTATCAAAAAGGGCCTTGGTAGCTTGGGAGCATATCCAATTACCCAAAGCAGCACGAGGGTGGGGAATTACCAACATGAAAATTTGGAATCAGGCAGCCAATTAGAAAGCTTTTTTGGTGATTAGCACAGAAAAAAGAAAAATTGTGGTTACGGTGGATTCATGGATACTATATAAAACAACAAGATCTTATGACAATGCAAGTACCTAATCAGGCTTCATGGATTATAAGAAAGATTATTGAGGCAAGAAGGTTTTTTTGGGGCTCTGAAGAAAGAATACAGGTACTTGCCATATCTCATTTTTCTATTCATAAACTGTATACTTTGTTGAGGGGTGAAGTGCAAGGAGTTGGATGGAAGCAACTATTGTGTGCTAATCCTGCTCCTCCAAGATGTGTTTTCATCACTTGGTTAGCAATGCTTGGAAGATTGGCCACGTATGATAACTTAGCCAAGATAGGAATGAATTTAGATTTATGTTGTTGTCTTTGTGGAGAGGAAGAGGAGAGTACTAGCCATCTGTTTTTTCAATGCAGTTTCTCCTCAAGTGTTTGGAATGGTTTGAAGAGGTGGGCATGGATCACAATATTGACTGAGGATTGGCATGCAGAGCAGAATTATTTGACTACTCGATGTAGATCTAAGACAACAAAGCAGCAATTCTACATATTGACCTTTAGTGTGGCAGTTTATAGCATTTGGAGAGAAAGAACCATGCGCAAATTTCAGGATCAGCTGATGATAGCTGACCAAGTGATTCGGAAGAGTAAGGAGCAGATCATATGGAGGTGTACGTTGCAGCCTAAATTAGCTAGAATCTTAGCAAATATCCATTAGCTGCTGCATGAGTTGTTTTGTTTTGGTGTTTGTAATGTTGCACTTTAGCCTCTGCGCTTGGTATTAAAATCATCTAATTACCAAAAAAAAGGAATGATTTAACAATAAATTAGGGCCTTAATTAAAATTAAATGGGCCCCACATTGAATTTAAAAAAATACAAAAAACCCTACTCACTCACATCTAAAAAAGTGGTTCCAATAAATTTATACACTAAACAATTTTTTTTAATCTTCGCGCCCACCCAAGGAAAACAAATTGAGTGGAACGGAGAGAGTAATATAATTTATAATATATGTTTATATTGTATACTTTCATAAGTTGATTATGGATTATCTGCTTACATTTTTAAATATATATTAAACGTGTTATATTAATTTGACCAATCTTCAAGTCCATTCCAAGATAAGGTCAACATCTATATATTATTAATACCGATTTTTGGGAAAATTAGTAAATATTTTGAATTCTATCAAAATCTAACTGACCCCAACTGAGTAGATGAGCCATCAGTTTGACTTTAGCTAGAGCTCACTATTTGAGTGTAGGGATTTTTATCTTTATAAGAATCAAACTGAAGAAGACAATTCAAGACGGATAGGTAGTTCAAGTTCGAGTTGTGATTCCAGGACTGAACCATGCAGTTCATGCATGTCGAGCAGTTCTGTCGAAGTCAAACATCCAGAATTGGAAGAAAGAAGACTTGAAAGATGGAGGAAGATGAAGAACTTCAATTCAAAATTCAAATCTGCTCAGAAGTACAAGACAGACTGTAAATTTTCTAAAATGGACCGACCACAGAGATATGTATAAAGCAAGGCTAGCAATTACCATTTCGAAAAAGTTTGCAGATGAGTAGGTAAAGTGACATGCTTTATGGCAGAGGTCAAATGGCTCTTTCCAATGGCTATTTGATCTCCCTCTCTATAAATAGAGATCTTCACAATTGCGAGAAGACAACTGAAACCACGCGCAAACATTCAAGCATACAAGCATTCAAAGTGTTCTCTCTCAAAAGCAAGGAAAAGTTTCAGCCGAAGAACAAGGACCAATAGAGTGTCCACACCTCCTCCTGTTCTTTTTTCTAGCCTCTCAGAATCCCCTTTCTTGATCGAGTCTAGAATACCATTTCCTTGTAGTTTCTAAGTAGATTCACTAAAATAGTTCGAGTCTGTAATTCTTATAAGGAAGCCTCTACTGCAAAGTGTTGAAGGCTTCATTAGTTAGAAAAACCACCAACCCCATTCTCTAGGTCCTCTTTAAACCCGCAATCAAAGAATCTAGGTCCCTTTGAACCTGAAATCTAAGATAGACTTTACACTTGCCTGGAAAAGTATTGTGAGGTTTAGTATAAACCCGCAATCGAATTGTCTAGGCTATTTAGTGCCCGCAAACCAAATCTAACATTTAATAAGTACGAGCAAACCTATCAAGTGGATTGCTAGCCCGAAAAGTTAGTTGGGGACGTAGGAGTTTATCTCTGAACCACGTTTAAATTCGGTGTCATTTTATTTTCAGTTTTAGTTATTCTCACTAACTGACTGTCCAACATAAAACAATTTTTGGATAAATTGCACTAAGTGTTTGCGAACTTGACCTTCGGGGGAAAAGTGATTTTTCAGTAAAATAACAAGTCTAATATCCACCACATTCCGCATTGCAAATCGAACTCGGATTGCATTTATCGACCTAGATAAGACTTAAATTGAGGTTATAAATTACTATTAATTTCATTAATTGGCCACTAATTTTTGTTAAGTTGTTTTAATTTATCGAAACAATAATTATCTCACTCACAAGTAATTGAGGAATATGGATTACAACAATTAATTAGTTTCACTGATTGAAAACCATTATTTATAATTGGTGTGATTTTATCGAAACACAAACAATCTTACTTACAAATAATTGATGAATTGAGAATACGATGATCAGTTTCACAACATGAACATTGCTTCATGTTTTCTTTGTGTTAATTTATTAAAATTGTAACCATCTTACACACACAAGTACCAACAAAATTCAGATTACGTTGGTTTCATTAATTGAACATTATTTTTATAATTTGTGTTAATTGATAAAAAATCAATCATCTCACTAACAAGTATAAACAATTTCAGATTACGATGATTGGTTTCCACTAACTGAACACCGTTTTTGTTAATTTATGTTCATTTATCGAAATACAAATCATTCATAAGCAAATCAACACATTGATGAGATTTACCCTTAAAAAAAAAAACATTGATGAGATTACAATGTTTAGTTCCTTAGCACCCCAATTTAATTATAACGATCAATTACACTAATGGAACACCAAAGTTTGTTAAAATTTATTAATTTATCAAAATACCAATCATCTTGCTCACAGGTAATCAAGGAAATGAAAATACGGCGATCAATTTTATTAATTGAAAACTATTTTTTTTATTAATATACTAATTTATGACACTTTAAAATTTAATAAAATAGAGATAATAATAATAATAATAATAATAATAATAAAAAAAGTATTCCCTCCGATCCACTCAATTTGTCTACTTATTGTTCGGCATGATAATTAAAAATAAAGGCATAAAGATAGAAAGTGGGTGTTCCATCATTTTTGGAGCGGTTTGAAGGATTACTTATTTGTAAGGATGCTTTTACTTTGTTAGTAAAGTTTTCATTGGAAAATTATGGATAAGAAAAGGTAGGAAAACATTAACATTTCTACCTTTGTTTTATCTCATGTTTATTACTAGGTTGAAAAAGAAATTTTTCACATGGTCCCTCCACTTATTCCCATTTCTGTGCCTTTGGTTAATTGGAAAATTATTTTCTATTTTCACACCACTACACAAAGATAATACTCCCTCCGACCCATTGATATTGACACGTTATTGTTTGGCACAAAGATTAAGAATAAGGGTAAAAAGATGAACCTTGAACCCTGGGTAGGTCCCATCACCTTTGAAGGATTTTAAACGGTTAAAACTTTCTTTATTTGGAAGATGACAATATGAGTGAGACACTTAAATAAAAAAATGATGATAATATGAGTGGGTCGGAGGGAGTGTCTAATATTGGAGAGAAAAAGATGGAAAAAGGGGCTGACCGAGAAGGTTATTTACCTTGCTTGGAGATAATTTTCTATCAAAATTATCTGAAAAAGATGAAAAATGAGAGAAAATATTTATTTTCCACACTTTTATCATCAAAGTGAACCTACCCAAAATATACAAATTGAGTGGAACATATATTTTAGAAAATGTAGACAAATAAAATGGAATAGAAGTAACAAAATGAAATTTGAAAAATTTCAATTTCACAAAGACAACGAAAAGAAACTCGCCAAAAAAATTCACATTCCCTCCTTATGCAAACTATATCCTCCACGAAGATTTCATTTCTTCCTCAGTAACAAAAAGAACCCCTAGAATGCAGAGGGTTGCTGCTTCGTACTATGCGATGCCACGAGCGTCGATGACTGCCTCACCAGCCTTCACCCCTTCATCTCCTTCATTTTGTTACCATGGCGATGCTGCCTATATCTTCAAATCCTAACCCTAACCAACCAATTTTATCATTCTCGCTAATATCCAAAATTTGAACTAATAAATCCATCAACTGCAGACAACAGTGCCTTTCTCCCACTGTTGCCTCCTTTTGATAGTGGTTAATTCACTAAAAGGTGTGGTATGCTGGTAGTGTGGGAACGACTTCGGTTGCTAAAGGGCCTCTGTTTTTTTTCCCCTTTTATTTTTTTTTCCAAGTTCTTGATTCAAGAGGTGAGTAATTGTGAGGCATAAGAATTTCCTTGTGGCATCTATTTTAGCTATATACTTCGTAGAAAAATTATAAATTTTAATGTGGGCTTGCTTTATCACCAACATCATGAGTTTGTTCGTTTTATTGTAGATTTTAGTTTTTGTGAACTTGATAATGATCGTAGTGTAATGGAATTCTGTCAAATTTGGATTATTGGGTTAGAGGCGAGTAATTGTTAAATTTGGAAATCTTTTGGCAAAGTTGGGTAAATCGTTTTATTATGGAGTAGTATGTAGATAAAGGCGAGTTATTATTGATTTTAAAAGTCATCATAATTCACGATAGTTGTTTGAGCATTAACCGTTGGTAGTTAATTTTGTAAATTTAATTGAATCGAGAATAAAAGATAGATTGATGAGCTTTGAGCAAATCAACTAGTTGTATACAGTTTAGTTATTTTCTTACCTTTTTTTCCAGTAGTGTTTGTCTCGTTCTCACCTATTTTTATCAGATAGAATGGGTACTTTTTCCTTTTCATAAATCCTCACAAGGAATATTTTTGAGAGATAAACTTTTTGAGAATTTGATTACTTCTTCATTTTTTTTTGTGATGATGAGTTATTCGTGCGTATTTTTCTCCTTAGTGAAATTGATGATTACTTTTTGCGTTTGATTTGAAATTGTACTGAAATGCTCATTTAGTGACTCGTCTTATCTTCCTTATTACAAATCAAGTTAATGCTATTGAAATTTCCCCTTATTTTAGGGGTAAATTGGAAGCTGAATACACATAGTGTACATTCATATCCTTAATCTTGCTTACGCGTGTCCATTCACTTTTTTGACATTAAAAATTAATTGAAAATTGTAAAAATTGAAATCATGGTTTGGCTAATAATTGCATACTGTTTCCTTTTTTAACAATGGTGTTTCTCTACCCTACCGTGCTTCTACCGTTTCGCTCACTTTTTTTTTTGGTTTTGTTTTTGTTTTTCCTTTTTTTTTCTCTTTTTTAAACAGCTTCAATATATGTCTTCTTTTTGTTCCCTTTTTTGCTGTGCCTCGATACGGCACCGTTTTGTTTCCTTTTTTTTTTTTAAATGTTTAGCTTAAAAATGTTATGTTCTTTTTATTCTCTTTATTATTCTAACATTGTATTTCTCCTTCTTCTTTTTCCTAGATTTTGGAACTTTGAATTTTATTTTATTTTGAAAATTTAACAAAATAAATCACAAACTTTATCTGTTATAACAATTTTGACCTTGCTTTAACTCACAAAATTAAAACATGAACCTTATAGTTTTTGCAATTGAGACCTTTTCAATTTATGACTGCCCGAACGATAACGTGGATGTCAATATGAATTGAAGAATACGGAATTGTTTTGCTATAATACTTGAACGATGTTGTCCTATGAGTAGTAAAATACATGATATTGAAAGTTAGAAATTTATTGAGGACGTTCCGAGTTAAACGCTTTATGGTGACAAAATGTTATTTAAGGACTTGAGCAAAACAACGCCATATTTTTCAATCCGCGTAGTCGTTTTCGCTGCAAAAAAATTAGTGAGGTCTCAATTACAAAAATTATAACGTTCGTGATTTAGTTCACAGAATTTTAAAAGTCACATTTGAAATTTCAAAAACATGAAGTTAGTAATTTATTTTTCTAACACTCCTTTTATTTTTATCATATAATTATTAATGTCACAGCCCCAAATCCCGAGGGACGGCCAACCCGGGGTGCGACTAGGGGTTGGATTAAAGAGACGGGGAAGAAAGGGGAATAACTTGAATAAACAGACATTTATAACAGAAACTACTATGAACTTGACTTTATTGAATAAAAAAGGAGTCAATCCCGAAGGATCACTCGACATATTTGTTTCAGAGTAAGCTCGGTGCAAAGTATGAAAACTTTGACCGATAGATTACACAACAAAAAGTGTATTAGTTTACAGCGGAAAAACGTGGAATGATATCACATATCAAATGTGAAATCGAGGCTCAACTAAACTTTACTTCCTTAAATACGACCTTTATTCAACCTCCTCTGCCTTCGTCACTCAACCTGCACATTTAAAAACAAACATGCAGGGCTAAGTACATAAAGCACTTAGTGGGCACATTGCCGAAAACAACTCACAAGAGTATAGATTAATCATGCATCTTTTCATAAACACTCGTAAGACTTATACTGCTGTACACTTAATTCTGGATAACACACTGAAGGTTAACTCAGAATCCGATCGTCTGGATAGCACTCTGTGGGCTAACTCAGAATCTGTCCCTCTGGATAGCACTCTGTGGGCTATCTCAGAATCTGATCGTTTAGTTGGAATCTCTGGATAGCACTCTGTGGGCTAACTCAGAATCCAATACTCTGGATAGCACTCTGTGGGCTAACGCAGAGAAGCACAAGAGAATTCACATAAAACAATTCATTATGCACTGATAGTTACTTTAATACACAATTATTAAAGCAGTAAGTAAACACTTTCGAGCAATGCTCATTTTATTTTGATAGAAAAGCCCACCTCAATCGTTTACAGAACAAACTTTAACCTTCTGTCTTCCGTCCTGTCTTCTAATCTCAACGTCCTCCTTCTAACGTAAGATAATCAAATTTTAACAAGCGGTCGAGACAATAAAGGAAAAAGAAATCGAATTCGTTTTAGACTTTTAAGCCTTTGCACTTTACTACTTTCTTTTGATTAACGAATAAACGAGACTCGAACACTTCTCGTTTAGAACTAACTCGGTTCCTTACTCGACACTTAGGTCGGTTAATAACGGAAGTCGATAACTCATAACGACTTAAAAGTTCTTAAGAGATTGAGTTGAAAAGAATTCAACTTAAGAAAATGAGTTTTGGAAATTTCTGCACAGGTCAGTAAGTTCATACAGAACAGGGTACTTCGAAACAGGGGATGTGCCCTGTACCAAAAGAAAGCCACGGATGTCTAGTTTACTCTCCAATTTACGGATCTCGATTTCGTTAAGCGAGCTAAGAGTTATGACAGTTTCCGTGAAACGTCGCAAAACAGTCTGCGATTAACCCTAGTGCTCGATAACTCGACGCACGACTTCCTAGGTTCGACTTATGTTAAACCACTTATATACTCACGAAAATTCTGTCTCAATGCAGTCAACATGCAATATCCCTTAATCGGGTTCACATTCACGTCTTTTGATTAAACAAACGACGAGCATTTCCTCGTCATTTTCAACTAACCAATTACTAAACCAAATCAAATTTCAAATTATATTTCATTCATCAACTTCTCGTTTATTAACTAAAACTCAAATCATCTCGTATCTCGGATGAAAATATCGTCAACTACAATATCGTTCGTCAAACGACAACAATCATTATTATCAAATTGGTTTCCTTATTCGACTTCTCTATCAACGTTTAATCTCGTTTCTTCGTCTCTTATCAAAATTCGAACCTTCTAGAATTCGTTCAAAATCTAAGGTTACGAACATTAACTATCAAGATTAACATAGGTTCGAATCACAAACCTAAATCATTATCTAATCTCGACTTATCGACGATTCTTCGTCTCTTATTTAAAATCTGACGTTCTCCAATTTCGCTCAAACATTACAATATCATTCATCATCTATGAAGATTCACTAATACGTAAACCATATACTCAAAACATTAACGAGTCTCAACTTATTGTCGGGTTTTCATCTTTTACGATTTTCATTTTATTTTTAGAAAAATTCCAATAAATTATATAGTCATCCACATACATACTACATCTCATTTCTATTATCATAACATGCAAATCATAACATCTACTACACCAAATCATCAATTCTTTCTCTCTTACATTTCTATTTTTATTTTTAGAAAATTCTAAATTAATTCATGTGATCATCTAACATCACATAGAACATTAATCCATCAATCAAACATCAAGAAAATCGAACTACAACAAACCCCTAAATTTCCCTAAAATTTCGGTAATAACAAATAGGTTAGGAGGGATGATTTCTTCATGATTTCAATCCATAGAATCATTCCTAAACATACTATATCATGTATTAAACAAAGATTCATCATGCTTCTTCATCCTCTATATTTTTCGGAAAAAACAACTTGATGGAAAAAGATTTTTGTTCGGTTCATTACGTTGACGAAGTGCCTACCTTGTCGAATATGGAATCGGATCTAAGATCGATCGGTAGACGGATGACTTGTGAAGCTTTGAAAGCTTGAAGGAGATGACTTCAATGGAGGATTTTGAGAGAGAATTGAGAGAGAAATAGAGAGGGGGGGGGGGGGGAGGGCGGTATTGACAAGTGAGGGAGGGAGGATGACTAATGTTTAGATATTAACTCATAAAGTAGGATGACTCACAAGGTGTGAGTCATGGGGGGGTAAGGTGGCGGTTTAAGATAGAATTTTAGTCGAAAATATCTCGTTTTCGGGTCTAATACGACGTATTAAAAATCGAGAAATAAATTCTTAGTCGGTCATGTTTTCGTCGAAATCTAATTCGACCATTAGAATAGAAATAAATCATATACTCGGAAAGCATATTTCGTTTTTCAAAATCCGATAAAAAGTCAGGACATCACAGTCCAAATTTTGTCCGGAAAAATAATAAAACGGATTTTTACTAACTTACTCGTTTTGCAAAATGAGTGAATGTAAAATCAGACGGTTTCTCGATTTGAGTTTTCGGACGAAAAATCTATCGGACGCGAAAACCCTAATACAGTAGTCGTTCAACCGACTTCTGAAATTTATTTTCAAAAACGAATTTCACTGTTAGTCTTTAGAATTGAAAATACTTAACTTAGGCGTGCAAAGCCTTAATTTATTAGAAATTTTTTTTATTTCTCGTCGGAAGAAAATATCTGGGGTATTACAATTAAACTCATTTATTTTATTTTTTTGTCATAAAATGCATAACATATTACTTGTCATAGTATAAGATGGATTTCGTAAGATTAAATATGTAATAACTACTGGAGCAGTATTCCCTAAACAAAGGATTGTTGGAGCATTATATGATATATATAGTCTTTTTATGTCTATTTGAATCGTCTTGTTGGTTTATAATATATTGATAGCTCTAATCTTAGACAAAGGTCGAGAAAAATATATTGCTTTTTCATTATATATTTTCAAATCTAAATTTGTTTAGAATTTTTCTACATCTCGATTAAAATTGTGACTTTATTGTATATACTCGTTGCAAACCCCTTGGGTAATAGTACTTGATAAAAAATACGAACACTATAAAGTTAATTAGTAAAAATTGTTCTTTTTATGTCTATGTGAATCATCTCATTGGTTTGAATCATCTCTTGGACTGTCTAATTGGTTTCGGTTAGCCAGTTTTTAACCGAAATACGCACTACCAAATTGGTTATTGGTAACAGAAAACCAATTTTATTGGTTATTAGTGCAGTTATCTGTTCGAATTTATTAAGGCAATCGATTATGGGTTATAACCAAAACCAAACCATGATAACCGATTAACCGAATTAATTAATTAGTAATATAATATATATATATATATATTATAATTAATAATTATATCCCTAAATAAGAGTCTGGCAGCACCGAAAATATAATTTGGAATTATTTTTGAATTAGTTATTGGGATTGAACTTTTATTATGTTATAGTCTGAAGTTTGGATATTATTTATGATTTTATGGTTTGGAGTTTGAAAACATGACATGTTAATGAACATGAGCAATTAATATTATGCAGAAAAGCTGCCTAATTTTTTTTAATAATTTTGGGTTATCTGGGTTAACCGATAACCAAATCGACTAACAAAATTGATTATTGGTTAACCAAATTATTAATTGATTTGGTATATGGTAGCAATATTTAGCCTTAATCAGTTATTGGTTAATCGGTTATCGGTACAGTTATTTTATAACTGAACTGATTACCACCCCTAATCATCTCGTTGATTTATAATAAATTAATATTTCTAATCTTAGTCAAAGGCCAAGAAAGATATATTTACATTTTTAAGATGTTTTTTTAAGCTATCTAGTCATACATTAGATTCAATGTGATATAAGTAGTATTTTCTAGCAGGCTTCGATCGAAGATTTTTGAAAAATATGAATAAAAGATAAAGAGAATTCCATATAAATATATTGATTAAATATATTTATTTAGTTTTCATAGAGATTTTTAGTTACAAAATTTTTATGACCTCTTAAATGCTAATTGCTTATTTTGTTGCTTTAAAATTAATTATTGGCGCTACTTGTAGACTAACTTAAAAAATAATTTTACTTTTAATATTATTAAACATTAAGAATTGAGATATAATATATAATATTAATATTATGAATTAATGATACACAAAGCTTTAAAGAAGTGTAAAGAATGAGATAAAGATAGTAATAACAAATATACACGAGTCATGAGAAATTATTATATAAATATAATAAATAATATATGTGTATTTTTATAAATTAATAATGTCAAAATACCAGAAAAAAGATAAATTAGAACGGAACACTGAGGAAGAAGCACCGTTTATTTTCCTATTATTAATAGATTAGAGCTTAAGGATTTTTGATATGGTTGAATTGTTTTTTAAGGATTTTGCGTTTTTAAAGCAAAATTAGAAAAATTAATTCACTATAAAATAGGGAGATAAGAAAGAAAGAAAGAGCATAAGAAAATGGTTCTGTGGACGGTCAATGTGTCATTTGTAAGTCAAAAGTTGTATGGAACTCAAACTCTACCATAGTAGCAAAATAATAATACAAAAAGTAGATGAATAAAAATTAAATGGAATTGAAATTAATTGACATATGTACTGTGGATATGAAGCAGGATGTACATTATGTGATTGCAAGGTCCAGGTTCCCTATTTTAGGAGTACTTATAGAATATGTGGGAGCTGGAAAATCTAGTATAGTGTTGCAATTTGTGATGAGTAGTTTGTTGAATTTCATGTGTGTTTGACTTAAACGGAAAATTTGATATTGCTTGACTTTTCGGCTCTGTTATATTCAACTAGTTTGATATTGTAAATCAAATAACTACTATTGTAGCACCATGGAAGATGGCGTCGAAAATCTTCTGTGATAGCACCATATCCATGGCTAGAAAATAAACTTGTTTCATACAGTATAAATTGTCTCCCTTCACATAAAACATTATTACTACTCAGGTTTATCCCGGACAACTTTTTCCAGCTTTGAGTTTCATATATTATTGATGATATATTTTTGAATTTTGAAAAAAAAAATGCCTTTCTTGAATAGGTTATGAGTGGCGATGTGTGGATAACGGTTGCCAAGTTTTTGTTTGAATGGTAGAGTTGTAATTGCTTCAAATGGTTTGTTGGATGAATGGTAGAGGTGTTGTAAACTGCTGCAAATGATTTTATGGTATCGTATGAATATTGAAGGTAGCGTGTAACTTCAATTCTTCTAGTAATAATTTCTTGATATAACTTTTCTTAAATACCCATACATGCTGAAAATTTACAATTGGCAAAATTTATTGTCTTATATATCAAGGGACAAAAGAAAATAGAAAATGCCAATATTAATGCAAAATGATACTCCACAGCAAATTTTAACAGATGTTAGACTATTGCGAAAAATTAAATGGATTGAAAAAAAACATTTCATACATGATGAGTAAAAACTTTGTTGCATTTGCTTTCAAGAACCCTATAGCACAGAGTAGATTGGTA
Source organism: Schizonepeta tenuifolia (assembly GCA_029490685.1). NCBI lineage: Eukaryota > Viridiplantae > Streptophyta > Magnoliopsida > Lamiales > Lamiaceae > Schizonepeta > Schizonepeta tenuifolia. Next base: position 79,493,357 of record CM055957.1, on the reverse strand, counting down.
CGATACAAGTGGAAAATTGTTATATGGAAAAATTCTTGTATTAATGTCTTCGGTAAAAAACTACTAGCAATGAAAAATGCCTTATTTGGCCAAGTACATTCCAGTCATCCCTTACTTCCAGTTTTGCTTGAAGGGCGAAAGATGAATGCAAAAAAAAAAAAAAAAAAAATTCAAATGAGTACAAGGAAAAAAAACTCATAGTTTAAAAAAATTGTGAAGGCAAATACATTCAATGATTCAAATAACATTCTAAAGCTAACACGACAGTACAAGATATGTATATAAGAGAAAAAAAAAAATTAAACACCAATTATCTAGACAACCTTCTTGTTGGAAGGCCTAAAGACTCAATGTTGCTCAGATGGACCATTTGCTCTTGCATTACCAAATATCCAAGTTAATATAACTTGATCACTTTCTCATCTATGAATCACAATCATCAGCGACCGGAACTCTTGGCTTTTCAATGGAATCTTAGAACATGCAATTTTCGGTTTGGTATTATGCTACTCCCTCCATTACTGAATACCTGTCCCATTTGAGGAATGCACGGAAATTAAGAAAGTTGAAAAAGTGGGTTTGAGTGGGGTAAAATTTAGAAAGTAGGGGTAGTGTTAATATAGTAGGCTACTTTTGTTAATCCTTCATTAGTTTATAAGAGTGTTTTAAACCATTGAACTTAATTTTTCTCTACAGTTTTTTTTTCTTGTCTAATTTCTGTACACATTTCTTCTTAATTTCTGTACAAATTTCTTCTTAATGTCTGTGCAATTTTTTTTTTCTTATACAGTTGGCATTGATAATTTCTGTGCACAAACTGTACAGTTGCAATTCCTGTGCAGTTTTTTTTTCTTATAATTTCTGTACACCACCAAAAACTGATGTGATCAAAAAGAAATTGGAGGGAAGTTTTCATTAATTAAGGAGGTGATGGAGTCCAAGGATCGTCGTTGGTGCAAGTTCCGGTGCATGTTCCTGTTGGACCAGTTACAAGATCTCGAGCCAAGAAGTTTAAGGAGAGCTTGATGGGTTTTGTTCAAGAAATTTGGAATCAAGAGTTGATGAAGAAACCTATCGAAGTTGGCGAGTTGAATGGTCCGAGCTACATTAATCTTATCATGTGCGAATGGGCTCAAGTTTGAAGACTTATTTTGTTTTGAAGACTTAATTATTTATTTTCGTTTTAGTTGAGTCCATTAGTGTTAGTTTTATTATTATTATCGTTTTGGGCTTGTTTTATTAATTAGTTCGTGGGTTATTACTATAAGCCCATCCGTTAAGTAGTTTCCTTCTTAGAATAGGGTTTGATTTTCGCTTATATATAGAGGCTATGTAATGGACGCCGTTTTTCATACTTTGATAATATAATTCGTGAGTTTTGTTCTCTCTTGAAGAGTTCTCGAATTCCCTTCAGTTTTACCAAGGCGAGTTCATTATCCGGCGAATCAACGAGTCAATCATCCCTCGTTGTGTGTCATTCATCGTCCCCGAGTTGCCGTAGCGTCCTATCGTTGGGTTCTAGGGATCTAATCGCCTAGTTCACTTGTGAGAAACTGTTACGGAGGTTTTGGGATCTCCATCTATCGTATCTTGTTCGAGTCTTCCGCGTGCGTGTGCCGAGGTTCATATCATTTTGGTATCAGAGCCACGTTTCGTATCCAGGTTCTTCGTGTTCCTTGAGTCTTGTTTTTCGTATTTTTTTTTCTGTCTTCGTCTTCATCTTCTGTCCTGTCGCGTCGTCGTCTTTATCGTTTCTGTTCGTCGTGTTCTTCGTGTCGTCGTCAACCAAAAAAAAAAAATCGTTCGATCCGTTTAGTATCTCATCTGTGTCCAGTTCTTGTTGTTTCCTTATTTTGTCTCCATAACTTACCATATAGAGTCAACCATATCTTACCATATCAATATCTTTCCATATCTCTCATACATATTTTTCCATATCTCTATCTTACCATATCCATACCTTCCATATACACGCCCATACTCCCATATACTACGCCAGATTCCATTACTACTCGACACCTTACATCCGACTCATATCATTACCATATTATACGCCCTAAGAGACCATAATAACCACCCACACGCCCTTTACACCAAAATTCCAGTTTGACATAAAAGCGGTCGCCAAAGGCGGCTCGTTCAGAATTTCGTTCCGTTCTTCGCATTTTTGAAATCCTAAGGGGCAAATTTTTTCTGTGGGTTTCTTGGGTCGTATAGAGTCTTTTGGAGCAGTTTCTGTGAGCACTTTTTCCGACTTTTCGGTTGCGTGTCGTCGTGTTTTTTAGGTTCCTGGGGTCGTGTAGAGTCGTTGAGCACGTTTCTATGCAACGTGTTTTTGAGTTTCCAGTTTTCATTTCTTCGTGCCTTTCGTTTCTTGTTTTCGGTTTTCCTGTGTTTGGTTGTTTCGTTGTTAGTTGGTGGTGAATTCAAGTGGTAGATTGAGAGGATTCGATTCCTTGAGAGAGAACTTGAGTGGAAAAAGGCAAGAGAGGTGAGATTATTAGAGTGAAAAAAAGCCATATTTGAGTGATACACGAGTGCTGAGTGATTCATCATTGAGTGATACACGAGTGCTTGTGAGGTGGTGAGAATTCTATTTTACTAACCTTTGTTTCTTGTCAAGATGTCTAATGATGGTAAGCAGGTGGTAAATGAGGAGGATCAGCCCGTTGGAGATCCAAAGATGAAGCTAATGATGGAAGTCCTTTCATCACAATTGGGGAAGATGCTAGATTCAAAGATGGAAGGGGTGTTTGAAAGATTGTACCAGGTTGAGCAGTCTCAGACCAGAGAGACCAATTTCAATCGAGGTCGTGGTGGCAGAGGAGGACGAGGTGGCAGAGGACGTGGAGATCGACGAGGTCGTACAGAGTATGATGACTATGTGGAGGACACCGAGTTCGATGAAGATGATGAAGGCAGTTTGGCAGAGAGGCGGTGACAGAAACGCCCAAGATAACTATTTGGGCAACATTAAGATGAACATTCCCTCCTTCCAAGGGAAGAATGATCCAGAGCTGTACCTTGAATGGGAGAGAAAGGTGGAGCTTATGTTTGATTGCCATAACTATTCAGAGATTAAGAAGGTGAAGTTGGCAGCAGTGGAGTTTTCAGATTATGCACTTGTTTGGTGGGACATGTTGGTGACCAGTCGGAGGAGAAATGGCAAGCCACCTATTGATACTTGGCGTGAGATGAAGGCTGTGATGAGGAGGCGTTTTGTGCCAAATCATTACTACCGAGAGCTTTACAACAAGTTGCAGAATTCAAAGCAAGGCAGTAGAAGTGTGGATGAATACTTCAATGAGATGGAGATAGCTATGATTCGAGCCAATATTGTGGAGAAAAGAGAGGCGACCATGGCGAGATTTTTGGCGGGTTTGCAGTGGGAGATTCGAGATAGAGTGGAGTTGCAGCATTATGTTGAGTTGGAGGACATGGTCCACATGGCCATAAAGATAGAGAGTCAGCTCAAGAGGAGGGGCAATCAGAGACAGAATCCGGTCAGTTGGAGGTCTTCACAGTCACCTTCTAGCGGTTTTTCATCAAAAGGGAACCAATGGAAAAAAGAGGTGTCCCCGACCGAGGAGAAGAAGCCGTTCTTTAAACCCCGAGTGGAGAGTTTGAATTCAGCAAATCAGGCCAAACCAGCAACCCCGGACAACCGAAATCGAGATAAGAAGTGTTTCAAGTGCCAAGGATTTGGGCATATCTCGAGTGAGTGTCCGAATAGAAGAATCATGATCTTGAAAGATGATGGTGAAGTGGTGACCGATGATGAAGATCGTGATCCAGAGATGCCAGCTTTGGAGGAGTCCGGCGAAGAAGATGAAGAGATTTTACCTCCTGTTGGGAAGCTGTTCGTGACTAGAAGGGTTTTGAGTGCCCAAACTCAACCCGATGAGAGAGAGCGGCGAGAGAACCTCTTTCACACGAGGTGCCATGTTCAAGATAAGGTGTGCAGTGTCATTATTGATGGAGGAAGTTGCACGAATGTGGCCAGCGCAGACATGGTTGAGAGATTGGGGTTGATTGCGGTGAAGCATCCTAAGCCGTATCGATTGCAGTGGTTGAACGAGTCTGGCGTCATCCGAGTGGCGAAGCAAGTGAAGGTTCCTTTTCGCATTGGGAGGTATGAAGATGAAGTGTTGTGCGACGTGATTCCAATGCAGGCGAGCCACATCTTGTTGGGACGTCCGTGGCAGTTCGATAGGCGAGTTACTCATGATGGCTTCACCAACAAGTACTCTTTTGAATACAAGCAGAAGAAGGTATCCCTTGTTCCTCTTACTCCTAAACAAGTTTATGAGGATCAAATGCAGATGCAAAAGGAGGCGGACAAGGTGAAGCCCAAGGAGTTGGTAGAGCAGAAAAAGGAGTGCGGGTTGGCGCATAATTCATTTCTAGCCAGACCGAGAGATTTGAAGTGGGCCAGTCGTATTTAAGCTATCGACTACTCTCTCTACTGACCTAAGAGTCGAGTATGAGACCTTTCGAGTTCTAAACGGGATTTGTTCGAGTCTCGTTCCCATTTAAGTAAAATGAATCTAGTAAGCGTGCAAATGCCTAAAGAATGAAACGACTAAAACCTATTTCGATTTTCTTTGATCGATTATCTTTTACGACCCGAGTTTAAGTATTTTTATTTTACGATGAAGGAGGAAGCCAACAGTAAAGAAAGGACCGAAGATTCGAAGATTGGAAGCTAGTACTTCTTAGTTCTGTATTACGAGATGGGCTTTTATATACAAAATAAAACGAGCAATGCTCGGAAAAATCTTTCTTTATCGCTTTGATATCTGTGTTTTCAAAGTGATGATTATGGCATGAACTGTTTTATGTTTTATGTGAGTTCTCTTGTACCTATCTGAGTCAACATTCGTGTTTTCCAGATTTAGAGTTAATCTAACTAGGTTAACTCACGATCGGCTCTGAGTTAGCTGCTAAGTGCTTTCCAGAGTTAGTGCACTTTGTAACCTGTGGTGTATGTGATATCCTATTGAGGGGTACCAGCCACGGTGAATGAGATTTGGTCAAGATTGAACGTAACATACCAGAAAAATGCTTGCAAGCTAATTTGAGAAAAGAGTCAGAAAATGTTTAGTAGACACGGGTTCTTTCCAATAAAACCCCGATGTGCTACAATTATGAAATGCCATATTTATCTATACTTATGATTATGATTTTCGGCATCGTGCCCACTAAGTACTTTTGTACTTAGCCCTGCATTGTTTTCTAAATGTGCAAGTTGAAGCGACGTGAGCGGCAACGGTTGAAGTTGAGTTGAAAAGATAGGATGCTTTAGTTAGGACTCTTCCGCTGCCAGAACTCTAAGTCTTTTGAGAATATGTGTATATTGAACAAAACTCTATAGCATAAGTCTGTAAACTTGAATTTAGTTGCTATCCTGTACTTTTGTCGAGTAATCACTCGTGATTAACTCTTTCTTTATTATATTCAAGTCTTGTTCATTGAATGTTTGATGTCGTTTATGTATGTTTAGTTAGTGATGGTCCCGATACGAGTTACTGGTGTATGGGGGAGGGGGGAATACACCAGTTAGGATTTTTCAACTTTCGAAAAACTTAACACTTGAAATCAACTTCAACTGAGTGAGAGGACTCAGTTGGGATCTCACAGCTGAGTAAGCAACCTCAGCTGGAAGGTTGGTGCTGTGATGAATGTGGTGGAAAATAAACTCGTAAAATCAAACTCACGCTTTTATGCACGGTTGGTCAAAACCAAAACTGTTGTTGTGAAAGTATGCAGATTGTATGCGGTTAGATTGTCAGTTAAGATATGATAATAAAGACTGAACACAAAAGAAAACATCACACACAAGATTTACGTGGTTCGGAGAGAACTCCTACGTCCACAGGGAGATGTGAGTCCACACACCTCAGTCCAAGTTCTTCTGGACAGAACCACTCAGCTTACGCGGGCTGAGCAACCGTTACAGTTTAGTTTCCGGGCACTAAACGGCCTAAGTCAAGTTTGCGGGTACTTGACGACCTGACTACTCAATTACAGGAAGAGTAAGGTCCTAGAACACTTTTTAGGGTGTGAGAAAGGGTAGGATTTCCAACTACAGCTCGATCAAGAATGAGAGCTGGATCTAAGGCTTAAACGAATAAACACTCAACCTAAGATCAAAAACAGATTCGAATTCTAGGAACCCTCAGCTACTAATGTTCTCTCAAATTGGAACTCTCAGCTGCTGATGCTCCTAGATGATGATGTTGCAGATTTGCTTTGATTTCTCTCGAGAAAGCTCTTGAATTTTTCGTCGTCTATGTGTCTATCTGCATGTCTGTACTTCTCGAATGAGAGGATGCCTCTATTTATAGGCGGAGAGAATCAACTAGCCGTTGGAGGAGCAGTTGATCTATGATCGATTGAATGCGATGGCTTGTCTCTCATCTCTGCAGACTTTCCCAATATGGCATCTGTGTTCTTCTGCTTTCCATCTGAGACAGCCTTGTGTTGGGCCAAATGGGGTAATGACTGAACGGTCAAACCCTCATGTGACTTCCTTTTGAAATTCAAATCTTTGACAGTCAACTTCGGTTTGTCGGTTGAAAGTCTTGACCTTCATCTGAGTGATCTTCAGCTGATGTTCCGATCTGTCGAGTTCTCAGCTGACTTTGAACTTCAAAACAGTTGAACTCCTTGTTCAGATTCTATAACTGAGGTTCTGAAACTGAACCCTCAGTTGTCTTCCACTTCTTTACTCAGTTGGGTTTGAACCCTCAGATGATTTCTTTTTCATCTGATGTTCTCTTCCTTTCAACTGTTTCTCATCTGATGAACGCTCAGTTGGTTTCCTTCAACTGATGTTCTGAAGACTTCCCCTTGTTTACATCTGAACAAATGAACTCTCAGTTGTCTTTCTTCACAACTGATGTTCTGTCTGAGTGACGCCTTGTTGCCATCTTCAGCTGGAGACCTGTAAAGATAAAATCTTAACTTTGCTTAAACAGCGAGCCTAAATTCTAACATTAGGTACTGGCAACATCTACTCGGTTGGGGTCAGCCGGTTTTGGAATTCATCAAAACTTATACTAATAAATTTCCCAACAATTTCCCCCTTTTTGATGATGCCAAAACCACTTACAACTTGAAACCACTACTAATCTAAACCTCACTAACTTATCTAAAATCTCAGCTGAAATTCTAGACAGTCTATAAGATAAAACATCAAAGGGTTAGCACAGTTATAACATGGTATTTAAAAGACTTTGTGATTCAGAGCTTGGACAATGAGGGATTGTTCATCAAGGTGAATCTTATAACGGAATAGTTTTCATTACAACTGATTGTTACAAAATATAGACTAAAAAATTACAACAGTTGCTAGAAAACTAACTGAGCTAGTATTGTAGCCCATACTTGCCAAAAATCCTTACAAAAATTTCCCTCTTAGCAGGTGACTCCTTAGAGATGTCCACTCCATGCTCCTTGCAGACCTGCCTCGCCTCAGATGCAATCTTCTGACGGTTCGGGTTGCTGGAATCCGAGAGAAGAGGTGGCCGATAAGTAACCCTCTTGGGAACTGGAACAGTGTTCAAGTCCAGGTTGGCGTCAATCATGGCCCTCCTGAATTGACTGAACATGCTCGGGTCACCTGAGTGCAACTCAGTCAGCGCCTCTTTGAACGCTCTCCTTGGGTCGTCAGTTGCGTAAACCTTCCTGTAATAGAAGTCGTTCACGAACTGCTGCTTGAACATCTCCCAGTCCTCATTCCACTCGGTCGGCATCCACTTGTCAGTATGCCTGAACCGACTCTCAACCTTGGACTTTAGAGGCAACCTTTGTTGCTTCAACCGAGCTTCCGCCTTTGATTGGATTCTGTTGATGCGGCGTCGGCTGCGGGAGGCAACGTTGCGGTCCAGGTTCTGAGAAACCTTCTTCAGCTCAACCTCGAACTGGTTCACCCTCCTCGCCTGGCTAGCGGCAAACTTTCTGATCCAGCTCGGGTTCATGTAGTCCTTCTCCTCTACATCCATAGCCTTGGCCGCTGCAATGCACTCTTCGGTTGTTATCCCGTCGAGTTCAGAATCCAGCTCGGCTGCGATCTCGGCTACGGAGCTGTAGGAAACTCCAATCTTCTTTGCCTGCTCCAAGTCCTTAGACATTTCGGCTCCACCGACTTCGGTTCTCTTGGCAGCAACAGACTTCCTTCTCCTCAGCTGAGATTTGGATGGTTGAGCAGCTGGCACTCCTTCTTCTTGGGTCTCTTCTTCTTCTTGTGCTTCACCCTCCTTCTTCTTCTCTTCCCCCTTTTTGGCATCAGCAACAAAGCTTGCTACTGAACCGTCCAGAGAGTTGAGTTTGGCCTCGGTGGATTGAACACGGTTGAAGAGTTCATCGACCGCACACTCCAGTTCGATCTTCTTCGCCAGTTCGGAGTCCTGGCGCTCTTGTTCTGCCTTCTTCAAGACAGAGAGGTTGTCGTTGACCTCTGTCTGAAATGCAACGAACTCAGCCCAACGCGACTTGAACCGGGACTCCCATTCAGCATCCTGCGTCTGTTGGGACTTGGCCAGATTTGAGTCAGCCAAGGACTTGAAGACATTCACTTCCGACTTCAAGCCCAACAGAGTGGATTTCAGTTCCGACACGTCCTGACTGGTGGAGGAGGAGAGATCATTCATCTTCATCTTCAGCTCGGCATTCTCCTCCATCAGTTGTTGATACTTCACTTCTTGAGCTGCCAACTCCCTCAGTTGGTCATCGTGTTGGTGCTGGAGGTTGGCGAGCAGCTCGGTCCTCAACTGGTTTACCCTCTCAGCCACTAGCTCGCAGATTTGTTCTGTTGAAGGAGCGAGCTGAGCAGCTGGAGAGGCTTGAGCAGACTGAGCTAGAGGCTCAGCTGTGACCATGGCTTGACGGTTTGCCAGGTACAGCTTCAGGTTCTCCTCCTCTTCTTTTGCGGCGGCGGCTGCTGCATCGACATCTTCAAGGAAGACGGCTGATTTCACCAACATGCTGTCAAGGAAGTCGACACACTCCTTTTCAGCTGCCTCCCTTGTGTCCTTCCCTTCAGCCAGACTCTGGTCCAACCGTCTAGTGAGCAACGCGATCCGGTTGTTGTACGCCACCTCCAAGTTGGAATAGTTGAAGTAGGCTCGGATGCGGGACTCGTCAGATTTCAGCCTGTCCCAGCTCAGTACCCTGATCGTGTCTTCCTTGACATACCACTGGCTAAAGATCAGGTGGAACTGGTACAGTAGCTCGGTTCCCAGTGTGGCGAAGATGAGCATGTCGCGAGCCGCAGGGAATAGACCCAACAGCTTTTGAAAGCAGTAAGCCATCCTGCCTTCGTGCTCGTCAGCAACAGCCTGCAGGTCCTCCGCTTCATTGATCGGGGAGGGGGTGAGATTGTATGGTTCGGGTTCAAGAGGTTCATCGATGTTGGCCAAAGAGTCGGTCACAACACCGGCATCGAGCTGAGAGCTCGGAATTTGGGATTCAGTTGGGGAAGAGGGTGGAATGGTTTCCTCAACATCGGCCGAAGGAGAGGTCACGATGTTGGCATCGAGCTGAGAGCTCGGAATTTCTGGCTCGGTTTGGGTAGAGAGAGCAAGAGGCTCTGGGGGCGGTACAGCATTTGCTCCAGCTGTGGGGGAGGTGGTAGCATCTTCGAGGTCCTCAGATGAGGAGGATGCATTCGACGTCTCCATGCCCTCAGCCTCATCAGCTCCGGGGCCTCGAGGTGCGATCTCGAATGATGCGGCCTCAGCTGAGCGGCTGGATTCGGAACGCTCGTCAGCAGGTGTGGACTCGACCTGCGCTCCCTCCTCGTCTGGAGCTTGTTCCTCAGCTGGCTCCTCAGCTGGAACCTCAACTGGCTCATCAGCTGACTCGTCAGCTGGAACATCAGTTGGCTCATCAGCTGGCACCTCAGCTGCCTTCTTGATTGTCTTCTTGAACCTTACCCTTAACTTTTTCTGGGCAGGTTCATCAGTCGACTCCGTCTCAACGTCAGCTCGGCGACGTGAGGCTTTGGATTTTGTGGGGCGAGCAGCAGCTTGTTCTCCCTCAGCTGTTGACTCAGCTGGCCTTCCCGACTCCCTCTTGTCCTTGGGAGTGTAGACACTCCTCAGCACCTCCTGTGCTTTCTTGGCCATCGGGAACAGCAACAGCTTCTTCAGCGGCGTCTCCTCGCAGTCAGCCCAGACCATGTTGCGGTCCTTTGTTGCGAGGAGGATGAGGGCGGAGATTTTGCATCCGAAGTTGAGCGTGCCCTTCACACTCAGCAGCTTCTCTCCAGACTCAGTCGTAGTCTCAGAGATCTTCGACTTCTCCATCATCAACTGGTTCAGAAAATATTGGAACCAGTTGATTTGGTGTTGGTGCTCCAGGGCCAACAGCTGTTTCAACTTGGGTCGGCTGATGTCGCCGAACGCGCCACTGTATCCGAACACGACTTTCGACACGGCGTCGAACAGCAGGCGGTGTTTAGGCTTCAGCTTAGTCCTTTGCATGTTGCTCCTCAACCGCTCTGGCTCGATCAGAGCATCCTGTAGAAATTCATCCGCCTGTTCGTCGGTAATATTCTCCAGGAACTCGGTGGCGGTGTGGTTGATTGGTATGATGTATCGGAGGACATCGGACACGTCAATGGAGAAGGAGACACGACGTATTGTCCTTGTCGGAACATCCCTTTGTCGGCAGGACACCGTCGTAGAAACTCCCTCTGAACCGTCAAGGGGGCGAAGAAGATTGACGTAGAATTCTCCGACTTGACGCCTAAGCAAGTGAGAGGGACAGAGCTTGGCCCATTCCAGAAGTCCGTTCTCACGGAGAGTGTTGGCGAGAGGGGCTAGGACCGGCGACTCTAGATCCTCGTCGGAGAGGATCTGCTCGAAGTGAATCTTCGATACTAACATATCGAACGACTCTTCATACGTTGTAGGCACGAGGGAAGGTCCGGATGATGCCATTCTTTTGCTTTTGGGTGCCATTAAATCACTGCAAAGGTAAAAATATATAGGGGAGGAAGAAATCTATTTGCAGAAAAGGGTTAGGCAGAAAAACTGGAAGACGATGAATAGTATGATTGATAAGCACGAATGAGGAAAGTAGGAGATACCTTCCTGATTTTTCGCCTTATATAGGTCTTTGACTTGGATGAGATCAACGGCTAGGGTTAAATGGCGCGAATCCATCAACGGCTGGGATTACGCTACTGTTGACTATCTTTGACTCGACGTTTAGATCCGAGTTCCAACCAGCGCGTGAGAAGGTGTACAGTTTAATGTCAGCCCAGTCGCACTATAAAGTAGGCTATGGATGCTCAGCCGTACTTTACATTTAATGCGACATGATGGCTATTTTAATATAACTGACTAGCACAGGAATGTTTGAATTTATTTCAAACATTCTCATTTAAGAATATAACACCTTCAGTCATAAATGATACCTGCCAGCTGATGTCTGAATCAGCTGTGTTCATTTGTTGAATTCCTCAGTTGCCGCATACCATCAGCTGACTCGAGTTCGTCTGTTCAGCTGACGTCTGTTCCATTGTTGCAGCATACCATCAGCTGACTCAAGTTCATCTCCTCAGCTGACGTTTGATGTCCTCAGTTGGCAATTCGTATCTGATATTCCCCTTTCAGCTGAGCTTCCCCCTTCATCTGAGTTTCCCCCTTAAGTCGATATCCGATTCTTCAGCTCGGATGAATCCTTATCAGCTCGGATGACTCTTCAGCTCGGATGAGTTTTTAGCTCGGATCCAAAAGTCCTAGAAGATCACACAGCATCTTGAACCGGGCTTCAGGAAGAGGTTTGGTGAGGATGTCAGCTCTCTGAATCTCAGTTGGGATCTTCTCCATGGACACATCCTTCTTCTCAATATGATCTCGGATGAAGTGATGACGAATATCGATATGCTTAGTCCGAGAGTGATGAACAGGGTTTAGAGAGATAGCTATGGCACTCGAGCTATCACAATGTATGAGAACCTGTCCAGTTGAGACTTCATAATCTCTCAGCTGCTGCTTCAGCCACAATACTTGCATGCAACAGCTTCCGGCAGCCATGTACTCTGACTCGGTTGTCGAAGTAGCAACACACGCTTGTTTCTTGGAGAACCATGAAACCAGCTTGCTTCCCATGAACTGACAATATCCAGAAGTAGACTTTCTGTCCAACCGATCTCCTGCTAGGTCAGCATCTGAGTATCCAGTCAGCTGGATATTGTCATCAGTTGGGTACCACAATCCAACATTGACAGTTCCCTTCAGATACTTAATGATGTTCTTTGCTGCCAACATGTGTGCTTCTCTTGGTTGGACTTGAAAACGAGCACACACTCCAACTGCGTATGAAATGTCTGGTCGGCTGGCAGTTAGGTAGAGCAGCGAACCGATGATCCCTCTATACTGGCTGGCATCAATGAGCTTTCCCTCAGCTCCTGGTTCGATCTTCCAGTTCGTGTTCATAGGGATCTTGGTTGTCTTACTTGTCTGCAATCCGAACTTGGTAATGAGCTCCCTTGTATATTTGGACTGGTTGATGAAAATCCCTTCAGGTGACTGCTTCACTTGTAATCCAAGGAAATAATTCATCTCGCCCATCATTGACATCTCGAACTTTTCCTTCATAAGATCGGAGAATTTCTTGCACAACTCCTCCGACTTGGACCCGAAAATGATATCATCGACATAAATTTGCACGACAAGTATATCTTCTCCAACTTTGATGGTTAACAGAGTTTTATCAACTGAACCTCGTTTGAACCCCGAGTCCAGAAGAAATCCACAAAGAGTGTTATACCATGCTCTTGGTGCTTGCTTTAGACCATAGATAGCTTTCTTCAGCTTGTACACTCTTCCATCTCCAGTCTCAAAACCAGGAGGCTGTTCAACATATACATCTTCTTTTATATCTCCATTGAGGAATGCACACTTCACATCCATCTGATATACTTTGAACTTGTGATGTGCGGCATAAGCTAGAAAGATCCGGATGGCTTCCAGCCTTGCAACTGGTGCAAAGGAATCTTCAAAGTCGATTCCTTCTTGTTGGCAGTATCCTTGAGCTACCAACCTTGCTTTATTCCTCACAATGAATCCAATGGCGTCTCTCTTGTTTTTGAAAATCCACTTTAGTCCAATCACCTTGACACCATTTGGTCTTTCTACCAACTCCCATACACAGTTGCGTAGAAACTCATTCAATTCTTCTTGCATGGCTGTTGTCCAGTGGACACAATTGAGAGCTTCCCCAACATTCTTCGGTTCTGGAACATCAGCTACATAGCAAGAAATCATGGCAACATCTCCAGCTTGCTCGAACTCCTCTAGAACTGCCAATTCCTCAGCATATTGGGCATAAGTGTTGGATTCTTCCTCGGTTGATTCTGGATTTGCAACTCTGCTCCGTGTGCGCACACCCTCGGTTGGATCTCCGATGATGTCGTTGGTGGAATGAACTTCATACCATCTTCGGTTGCGTCTTCCTTCTTCTTCCAACAGTGGCTGTTCAGACATCTGAGTTGGAGTCTTCAGAGCTGGTGATTGATCAGCTGTTGAGTCTGGATCCTCAACATTTACAATAGATTGCGACTCCGACGTCTCCGGTTCCTCCGTTGAGTCTTGGAACATTCCCCCTCGGTTGTAGACTCCAGGGACTGTTTCGTTGGTGCTCCATCTGCAGCTCCTTTGCCTTTCTCAGCCGTAGTTACCTTTATCGGCTGTGAGGGTGTTTGTTCAGTTGCATACTCAACTGTGTTAGGTTTGGCAACCATGACTTCCTCAGCCCTGGTGAAGGTAGCTAGTGGAATTCCAGTGCCCTTTGCTACTTCGTATCCGAGTCCAGACACATCATCTGTTTGCCGTCTGTATTTGATGAGATTCCCGATGATCTCGGATGACTGATATAGCTTTGTCAGGTTGTCCTTCTCAGTCTGAAGATCCTTGAGAAGGACAGCTATATGCTCGGTCTGGGCATCTGATGTCTTCATCAGCTGGTCGATCTGAGCCTCTTGCTTGTTCAACTGTTCGTTCTGTGCCTTGATCTGTTCCTTCAACTGTTCATCGGTTGAAGCCTCAATTTGGTTGGCTATACTCAGTTGACTTTTCAGCTGGTCAATTTCTTCAGCTTGTCTCTTGATTAGATCGTCCTTTTCGGTTAAGGAATCTTCAAGCTTGGCGAACTGGACTTGAAGACTCTTAAACTCAACCGACTGCTGATGCAGTTCCTCACTGAGTTCTTGAAAATCATTCCAGGAGGGTTCCAACTCATCGTTCATAGATTCCTGCATGTTAGAAGTATTGGAAGAATTTAAGCGAGCAAGATTAGATTGTACCTCAATATCATCTTGGTCGGTTCCAAGTGCCATGAGGCATTGATCCGGACTGATGACTTTGTTGGTAGAGGTTAGGTCATCCTCATCTTCAGTGTCTGTGAAAATGTCCATATCGTCAGCTGCCTCTTCAGCTACCATGGCCTTGTTCTTTGCAGTTTGCTTCGCCCTCAGTGCTTCTCTTTCCTTCTTTGAGAGGTCTGGGCAATCGGCTTTGAAGTGTCCTTCCTTGCCGCATTCGAAGCAACCATTGGTGACTGGCTTCGAACTGTCTCGAGTTCGGTTTGATTTATAGAAATGTTTATATTTGCCGAACCGAGTATCCATATCGGCTAACTTCTTTGACAACGCTGCAATGTTCTGTTGCAGTTCTTCTCTGCTCGGCTCCTTTGCAGTCGTGTCAGCCGACCTGGTTGGTCTTGACGATCTCGACTTTGAGTAGTCAGCTCGGAGGGCAACTGACTTTGATGCTGAGCCGACGTCCTCAATTCTATTTGTCTGACTTGAGGGGTGCGACCTCCTTCTGTTGACCTTATACTCATTTCCTTTCAAAATTGAGAACAATCTTTCAGTTCCCATTTCACCTAGGTCAGCTCGGCTCTCGTGGATATTTGTGAAAGTATCCCATTCAGCCGGTAGAGCTTGCAACACTTTGAGGTTTATTTCTCTTAGAGTGTATTTTCCTTTCCGGATGGATTGGATTCTTCTGATGATGTCCATAAATCGAAGCTCTAGCTGATCTATAGTCTCATCAGGTCGCTGACTGAAATTGTCAAAATCTTGACATGCATGCGAGAACTTGTTTTCCTTTGTCTCGTCGCTTCCTTCACTTAGCGAGGCCAGGATGTCCCACATCTCTTTTGCGGTCTCACACTCCTCTATCCAGGGCAGATAATCTTGTCCAACCGTGGACATTATTGTGCTCTGAGCCCAGATATCCAGCTGGCTCACCTTGGCCTCCTCCGGAGTGTAGTCCTCTGGCTGTTTCTCCACATACTCCACCACTGCATCTCCATCGTTGGGATTTGTGGAAGTGCGAAGTATTCTGTCTCGTATGACGATTGGTCCAGATGTGAGAACTTGTTGCATCCTATGATGCTTGGACAAAAGGATCTTCTTCATTCGAGTTCTCCATGATGTATAGTTGACAACAGAGAACATGACTGTGATCATGTCCTTGACGTCAGAAAAGAGTCAGAAAATGCTTGCAAGCTAATTTGAGAAAAGAGTCAGAAAATGTTTAGTAGACACGGGTTCTTTCCAATAAAACCCCGATGTGCTACAATTATGAAATGCCATATTTATCTATACTTATGATTATGATTTTCGGCATCGTGCCCACTAAGTACTTTTGTACTTAGCCCTGCATTGTTTTCTAAATGTGCAAGTTGAAGCGACGTGAGCGGCAACGGTTGAAGTTGAGTTGAAAAGATAGGATGCTTTAGTTAGGATTCTTCCGCTGCCAGAACTCTAAGTCTTTTGAGAATATGTGTATATTGAACAAAACTCTGTAGCATAAGTCTGTAAACTTGAATTTAGTTGCTATCCTGTACTTTTGTCGAGTAATCACTCGTGATTAACTCTTTCTTTATTATATTCAAGTCTTGTTCATTGAATGTTTGATGTCGTTTATGTATGTTTAGTTAGTGATGGTCCCGATACGAGTTACTGGTGTATGGGGGAGGGGGGGAATACACCAGTTAGGATTTTTCAACTTTCGAAAAACTTAACACTTGAAATCAACTTCAACTGAGTGAGAGGACTCAGTTGGGATCTCACAGCTGAGTAAGCAACCTCAGCTGGAAGGTTGGTGCTGTGCTGAATGTGGTGGAAAATAAACTCGTAAAATCAAACTCACGCTTTTATGCACGGTTGGTCAAAACCAAAACTGTTGTTGTGAAAGTATGCAGATTGTATGCGGTTAGATTGTCAGTTAAGATATGATAATAAAGACTGAACACAAAAGAAAACAGGACACACAAGATTTACGTGGTTCGGAGAGAACTCCTACGTCCACAGGGAGATGTGAGTCCACACACCTCAGTCCAAGTTCTTCTGGATAGAACCACTCAGCTTACGCGGGCTGAGCAACCGTTACAGTTTAGTTTCCGGGCACTAAACGGCCTAAGTCAAGTTTGCGGGTACTTGACGACCTAACTACTCAATTACAGGAAGAGTAAGGTCCTAGAACACTTTTTAGGGTGTGAGAAAGGGTAGGATTTCCAACTACAGCTCGATCAAGAATGAGAGCTGGATCTAAGGCTTAAACGAATAAACACTCAACCTAAGATCAAAAACAGATTCGAATTCTAGGAACCCTCAGCTACTAATGTTCTCTCAAATTGGAACTCTCAGCTGCTGATGCTCTTAGATGATGATGTTGCAGATTTGCTTTGATTTCTCTCGAGAAAGCTCTTGAATTTTTCGTCGTCTATGTGTCTATCTGCATGTCTGTACTTCTCGAATGAGAGGATGCCTCTATTTATAGGCGAAGAGAATCAACTAGCCGTTGGAGGAGCAGTTGATCTCTGATCGATTGAATGCGATGGCTTGTCTCTCATCTCTGCAGACTTTCCCAATATGGCATCTGTGTTCTTCTGCTTTCCATCTGAGACAGCCTTGTGTTGGGCCAAATGGGGTAATGACTGAACGGTCAAACCCTCATGTGACTTCCTTTTGAAATTCAAATCTTTGACAGTCAACTTCGGTTTGTCGGTTGAAAGTCTTGACCTTCATCTGAGTGATCTTCAGCTGATGTTCCGATCTGTCGAGTTCTCAGCTGACTTTGAACTTCAAAACAGTTGAACTTCTTGTTCAGATTCTATAACTGAGGTTCTGAAACTGAACCCTCAGTTGTCTTCCACTTCTTTACTCAGTTGGGTTTGAACCCTCAGATGATTTCTTTTTCATCTGATGTTCTCTTCCTTTCAACTGTTTCTCATCTGATGAACGCTCAGTTGGTTTCCTTCAACTGATGTTCTGAAGACTTCCCCTTGTTTACATCTGAACAAATGAACTCTCAGTTGTCTTTCTTCACAACTGATGTTCTGTCTGAGTGACGCCTTGTTGCCATCTTCAGCTGGAGACCTGTAAAGATAAAATCTTAACTTTGCTCAAACAGCGAGCCTAAATTCTAACATTAGGTACTGGCAACATCTACTCGGTTGGGGTCAGCCGGTTTTGGAATTCATCAAAACTTATACTAATAAATTTCCCAACAGTTAGTTAGCCCCCTTCTTCCCCGCTTCTTTAATCCAACCCCAGTCGCACCCCGGCTTCTGCCGTCCCTCGGGATTTGGGGCTGTGACAATTATATTCTTAAAAATTTTAGTTTCGGAACCTTCAAATAGTCTCAAACGTGTTGCGAAATTGTAATTTCGTAACGTCAAATAAACGAATGAAAATGCACAGGTAGTTACGAATTTCACAATTCGCTACACTATATACGAATTGTGAAATTCGCAACATTATACACCTAAAAATTTAAGATTCGAAACATTCAAAAAGCCTCAGACATGTTGCGAAATTGTAATTTCGTAACTTCAAATTAATGAATCAAAATTCACAGTTAGTTACGAATTTCACAATTCGTAACACTATATACGAAATCCGTATATGATGTTGCGAATTATGAAATTCTTAACATGTATTCGAAACATTCAAATTGCCATAAACATGTTACGAAATTGTAATTTCATAACATTCCAGCAAACATACGAATTTCAGATCTGAACAGATCTGGAAAAAATCGTAAAATCGACCGAAAATCATCCTAAATATACCACGAATCACCAGGAATCATATGAACACTTGCAAATCATAAAAAACAAATACGAAAATACCATTATTTCCAGTTAGATCTAAGATTTATGCTGTGGAATGAAATGAAATGAAACGAAATGGGTGGCTTCTTCTTCTCCGCCGGTTTGGGTGCCTTCTTCTTCTTCTCCGCCACCTTCTTCATCTCCGTCGGCTTCTTCGTCTCTGGCGGCTTCTTCGTATCCGGCGGTTTCTTCGTCTCCGGCGGCTTCTTCTTCTTCCACAGACGGCGGAGTTTGTTCTTCTTTCACAGATCTGGTTTGTTCACTGTCGGAAGTCATAGATGGACGGCTTAGGGTAGCGGTGGCGCGACGGCTGAGGGTGGACAGTGGAGGAATGTCGACGGCGGTTGTGGCGAAATGGAGGAAATTTTGTGGTGGAATGGAGGAAATTTGTGGTGGAGGAAATGGAGGAATGGAGGAAAGTTTTTTAGAGAGAGAAAATGTTAGATGGGAAATGAGGGAAATGGAAAGGAAAGGAAACGTTTTTTTTTTGCTGAAAACCAAAAATAACTCCTACAGTGTACTAAGGGTATAATTGTCCCAAAAATAGATTTTTGGCTATATTTTTACCATATTATGTTGCTTGCCAACTATTGTAATCTAAGGGGGGGCTTTTGCTATATGGGTGCTTCACTCAACTTATAATTGTAATTAGTGAATATTTGAAAGGTCATAGTTATATTTGAGAATTTGAAAAAGATTGGTTTTAAACACGAATTTGAAAAAATATCGGGATTTTTTATGCATTTTTGGCTTTTATTTTCTATGAATATATTTTGAAGATGATTATTTATATAATACTACAATTTATAATTAAATTTTTATTTATTAAATATTGTGTGAATATTTTTGAAATATAGTTATGTATATAATTAAATATTAATTTCAGAAAAAAAGAAAACAAATGTCATCATTAATTTTTTTGTGAATATATTTGGAAGTTGATTATTTATATAATTTAAAATCAGTATATTTCATTACTTTCGATAATTGTTAAAACTCTGTTATTCTACAAAACCGATGTGGGCAAAAATATATTTCTCTCTTAAATGAAAGCGACTCTTAAGCTGATTTTTTTTTTGTTTTTTATAAAGAAAAAGAGGCAAGGGAAGACACTTACAAATCAGAGTCGTGGTCAACGGGCCAGTTCCGAAGCAGAATTGTGGCGGTAGACTAACATACTGATTTTTTTTCAGAAAGGAACACAAATGACTAATTTTTTAATCGGATTTTAAACAAGTACGAGTATATAAATTTCAAACAAATTTGAATAATTCTAAACACATCATCTCAAATTATTTGATTAATTGTCTTCGTTGGAAAACGTAGAATATGTAGGCATTACTAACGATTTATCAACGAGATCAAAGCCGTATTAAAAGCGCAACATTGTGAAAAAGGGAAACAAAAATCTGAAAAAAATTAGAAGTATATATGGTCATCTTAATTGAGGATGATTATTATTATATTAATAATTTTTATTTCAAAACTTTGAGAAATTAGATAAATGAGAATGGAAGAATTTAAGGTGTGACACATAGGATAGAGTCATTTTCGAATGGAGGTTATGTGTGCCACCAAATAATGAAGAGATTATGAAACAAATTTTGGATGAGGCACATAGAACCTTATATTCAGCACATCCTGGTAGTACGAAGATGTACCAGGACATGAAGACATGTTTCTGGTGGTCAGGGATGAAGAAGACAATTGCTATGTATGTAGAACGTTGTTTAGCTTGTCAGCAAGTAAAGGCAGAGAACCAGAGACCGCCAGGATTGTTGCAACCTTTGCCAATACCTGAATGGAAGTGGGAAAATATTACCATGGATTTTGTGATTGGACTTCCGAGAACATTGAAACGTCATGATGCCATCTGGGTCATTGTGGATAAGTTGACAAAATTGGCACACATTTTGCCAATAAGGATGACCTATACATTGGATCAATTGGCACAGCTATATGTGGAAGGAATAGTTCGGTTGCATGGAGTTCCAGCATCGATTGTGTCGGATAGAGATCCGCGATTTACTTCAAGGTTTTGGAAAAGTTTGCAGCGAGCTATGGGTACACAACTGAAGTTCACGACAGCTTATCATCCACAAACAGATGGGCAGTCTGAGAGAACAATTAAGACTTTAGAGGATATGCTTCGTACATGCGTTTTGGATGTAGGAGGAAATTGGGAATCACATTTACCACTTGTGGAGTTTGCTTTTAACAATAGTTATCAAGCTAGTCTCGGGATGGCGCCATTTGAAGCACTCTATGGGCGCAAATGTAGATTCCCATTGTATTGGGATGAAGTTGGCGAAAGGAAAGTTTTGGGTCCTGAAATAGTTGAGAGGACGGTCCAAGTGGTAGAAAGGATTCGAGAAAGACTTAAGACTGCTCAAAGTCGGCAGAAGTCGTATGCTGACAAGAGAATAAGGGAGTTGCAGTTTGAAGTCGGGGAAAAGGTGTTCCTGAAGGTGGCACCTATGAAAGGGGTTTTAAGGTTTGGTAAGAAAGGAAAATTGAGGCCTCGATTTATTGGACCTTATGAAATCTTGGATCGAATTGGTGGAAAACGATTCTTTCTTTGAAACAATCCTACGTGGCACCCCTTATATTTCTCCATTCATATTTATCTAAATTCTCAATTTTTTTAATTTTTAAATGTAAAATAATAGATTTTAAAAATCTATACTAAAATCTTGTGTCCCACATCGGTTTCTCAATCAAACTTCACCTATTGAAAAGCCTATAAATACCTAGAACTAATGTGTATTTTCTCATCTTTTGATCCACCAGTTTTATTTGGCCAATTTATTTATTAATTGGCCGAATAAATAACTATATTTTATAGTTTTATTTAATTTAATTTGGTCAATTTTTTAATTGGCCGAATAGATAATTATTTTTTGTAGGAGTTTTATTTGACCAATTTATTTATTAATCGGCCGAATAAATAACTGATATATTTTTATAGTTAAATTTAATTTAATTTAATTTGGTCAATTTATTAATTTACCGAATAGATAATTATTTTTATTAGGGAACCAATTTATTAGTTGACAGAATAAACGGTTCCAAAATAGTTTGAATAATTTATTGGTTGACCGAATTAAATTTGGAAATAGTCTAATATTTTTTTATTTAATTTTATAAAAAATAAGTAATTTCTAATTTATCAATTAATTAGGTAGACGGGCCAATTCCCAACTGACGGGCACCTCAACTCCGGATCCCACGTGACACATTTTCATTCTTTATTCTTGTTAATTTTAAAATTTTCATTTTATTCATTTTTTTCATGTATTTTCTAAATTTTAGAATGGTCATAAATTGTGCATTTATAAATCAAAATCGTGGTCAACGGGTCAATTCTGATTGACCCAGAACCGTGACGGTAGATGAGCCAATTTCCAACCGACACTCGAGAAATTTTTCATTTTACGCTTTTTTCCCATGTATTTTCTAAAATTTATAATCGTCATCCATGAAATAATTTTTACGTTATTTGTAATTGGGTTTTCAGCTTTGCATAATTTATAATTTTAATTAACGAATATTACTATACGATTAAGGACGATAACGGATAGTACAATCATTATTTTTATTTAATTTGGATTTATATAAATTCTAAACAAATTTTATAAATTACGCACTTATAAATCAGAGTCGTGGTCAACGGGCCAGTTTCGACGCAGAAGTGTAGCGGTAGACTAATATACGGAATTTTTGTCAGAAAGGAACATAAATGACAAATTTTTTAATCGGATTTTAAACAAGTACGAGTATATAAATTTTAAACAAGTTTGAATAATCCTAAACACATTATTTCAAATTGTTTGATTAATCGTCTCCGTTGGAAAACATAGAATATGTAGGAAAATTGGCAGAAAAATTACTAACGATTTATCAACGAGTCAATTTCGACCAATAATCGTGCACGTAGATGGACCAATTCAATACTTGCGGGACAATTTTTTTTTCAATATATTATATAATTTTGAATTCATAAAATTAAGAATATTTATGGTCAACTTTTATCTTATATCATTGACTAAATAATTTTATGAATCACAATCAATCCACATAAAATTTTGTAAAAAGGAAAAACTACCAATTACATAGTGAAAAAATTCTTGAAGTTCTATTCTTAGTTAAAAAAGTTATTCTCGAAGCTGGTAAAAAAGAAAATGAATGTCATCATTTATTTTTATATGAATATATTTGGAAGATGATTATTTATATAATACTATAACTTATAATTAAATTTTTATTTATTAAATATTGTGTGAATATTTTTGAAATATAATTATATATATAATTATATATTAATTTTAGGTACAAAGAAAACAAATATCATCATTAATTTTTTTGTGAATATATTTGGAAAATGATTATTTATATAATTTAAAATCAGTATTGTAGTCAATAGGCCGGTTACAGGTCGGAACAGACGGGGTAGACGGGATGATTGTGAAGCGGTGGTTTAACTTATTTATTTTTCTTAATCTTGTGTTGAATTCATAATGTGGGGTACTTATGATCACTTTCATTTTATAGACAATCTTAACATCTATAGTATTATTCGCTATCTATATATCTATTCTCTCTCTCTCTCTCACTACCCGCTCCTTCCCTTCCATCTTTTTCTTCATAAAAGCTAAAAAGATCAGCCTAAGAGTCGTTTTCCTTTGAGAGAGAAATATATTTTTGCCCACATCGGTTTTGTAGAAAAAGAGAGCTTTAACAATTATCGAAAGTAATGATAATATATTAGTTATAATTTTAACAAACATAACTATATGGTTTGAGACGTAAACATGTGGTAAAATTACTTTTTAATTTAATTTGAAATGTGTTGAAGGGATATAAATTCTAAACGAGTTTAGTAGATTGCATAATCGAATTATTTAACGATAAAATAATTAACAAATAATTTTTTTTCTATCACATATTAGTACTATTTAATCAAATTTTTGAATTTTTAAATGTAAAATAATAGATTTCAAATATCTATACTAAAATCTTGTGTCCCACATCGGTTTTTCAATGAAACTTCACTTATTGAAAAGCCTATAAATACCTAGAATTAATGTGTATTTTCTCATCTTTTGCTCCACCAGTTTTATTTGGCCAATTTATAATCTAATTTAATTTGGTCAATTTATTAATTGGCCGAATATATAATTATTTTTTATAAAAGTTTTAATCGGCCGAATAAATAAAAGCTATGTTTTTATAATTTAATTTAATTTAATTTGTCAATTTATTAATTGTCCGAATATATAATTATTTTTATTAGGGAACTAATTTATTAGTTGACAGAATAAATGATTCCAAAATAGTTTGGATAATTTATTGGTTGACCGAATTAAATTTGAAAATAGTCTAATATTTTTTTAGTTAATTTGATAAAAATAATAAAAAATTTCTAATTTGTCAATTAATAAGGTTGACGGCCAATTCCTAACTGACGTGTACCTCAACTCGGGATCCCACGTGACACAAACGATTATTACTTTGAAAAAATCCTACATGGCTTCCCTTGTATTTCTCCATTCATATTTATCTAAATTCTCAAATTTTTGAATTTTTAAATGTAAAATAATATATTTTAAATATCTATACTAAAATCTTATGTCCCGCATTGGTTTCTCAATTAAACTTCACCTATTGAAAAGTCTATAAATACCTAGAATCAATATGAATTTTCTCATCTTTTGCTCCACCAGTTTTATTTGGCCAATTTATTTATCAATCGACCGAATAAATAATTATATTTCATAGTTTAATTTAATTTAATGTGGTCAATTTATTAATTGGCCGAATAGATAATTATTTTTTGTAGGAGTTTTATTTGGCCAATTTATTTATTGATCGGCCGAATAAATAACTGCTATATTTTAATAATTTAATTTAATTTAATTTAATTTTGTCAATATATTAATTGACCGAATAGATAGTTAGTTTTATTAGGGAACCAATTTATTAGTTGACAGAATAAATGATTCCAAAATAGTTTGGATAATGTATTTGTTGACCGAATTAAATTTGAAAATTTGATAAAAAAATAAGCAATTTCTAATTTATCAATTAATTAGGTAGACGGGTCAATTTCCAATTGACGGGTACCTCATTTCGGGATCCCACGTGACACATTTTCATTCTTTATTCTTATTAATTTTAAATTTTCATTTGATTCATTTTTTCATGTATTTCTAAAATCTAGAATCGTCATCTATAAATTGATTTTTACGTTATTTGTAGTTGAGTTTCAAATTTTGCATAATTTATAATTGTAATTAGTAAATATTAATACTATACAATTAAGATGAGAATGAATAGTAGAATCAATTTTTTGTTAAAGTTTTGAGTTAATACAAATTCTAAACGAGTTTTATAAATTATGGGTCCTCGTCCTCCTCTAACTGCTCTGACTCCGCGTCAGACTCCTCACTCGGTACAAAGTCTGGTGGTATCTCCAACAAAGCGGAAAACTCTGGGTCCAACTCTAAAGGCTCTCGCTCGGTCTCTGCTGGAAAGTGACGGTAGGGGAGATGCGGCTCAAAAGGAACTGGAAGCATGAATCTGCTGTCAAAGAATCGCCCGTGTATATATAGGGCGAATCCCGTGTAGTTGCCCGTCGGCTCGGTGTCGTCGCCGAAAATCCCAAGAAAATACCACGCCACGCGGTGCTCTCAACCGCGCCACTCGTCCGGTAGACGTACAACCAGGTCGGATATCGCCTGACTCTCCGGAATAAAGTGTCGTGTTGAAAAATAAACTGAAGAGAAGTTGCTCACTATCTGCCCCACATCTTCCATATCGTAATCTGCCTTGTAACTGTGATAAGCGTCCTGTAAAAGGTCTGCTAAGGTACGTTGTGGTGGGGATTGACTCTCCTGAGTCATGTCACTACTGGAAGCCATCCTACAAAAGTTTTAAGGAAACACGGATCAGTAACGGGTAGGGAAAAATAACTTATCTTAATGAAATACTTAGATTACAAAATGAACATTCCTTATTCAATTGTAATATCACAACTTAAACAACCGAACAAACTTATCTTAAACATCTAGCAATTTCACAGAAAATTGCACTCGAACATCAATATATAGAAATAAAATTTCAAGATTTTATTTCCATTCGTTATCTTATTATTCATTTTATTCCTTCCTGATTTCTCTCATAAACTTCCTTCCCCGAAGGAATTTCTTATCGATTCTCTCTTATTAAAAACAAAGTGCGTCCACTTTGTTCATGTTACTCCTTCAAAAAGTAACATTCATTCTCAAAAGACTTGTCGTTTTACAACACTTGATACACGTACTAGTTGAAATTCTCGTTTAAAAACGAAGTATAGAAATAAATTCCAAAGCAATATGGAATATTAATTGGGGAATAACTTTTAGGACATAAGTTCCAATCGTCGTTGGATACAATCGATTTTTGGAAAAATTTAATCAAGCCTCGTGCTCGATTCTCAATAATAAAACATTTTTCTTCTCGAAGTCCGAATGAAGAGAACTCCGCTAAAACGAAACGAAGCGACACGAAACAACGTAACGTGAACGACGTTGTTCTTGTTACTTATACGTAAGTAACATTCGTTTATTTCCGTTGTCTTTGATTCTCTTTATTTTATCCTCTTCGTCTCGATCATATCTTTCTTGGTCTGAAGCCAACGTTTCTCGTACGTTTACTCGTTTCTTTCGTTCACTTGACACCAAGTTAATTCATCCCGTCATTATTCATCTCATTTCCTCGAAGGAAATTATTACCGGCTCCTAAGTATAAAAACAAGATTCAAGTTTGTTGAGTCTTGCTCATGTCACTACACGCACGTGACATTCGCCTGAAAGAGTCGTTCTCGTTTCACGATCTCCTTTCGAAATCATTTGATATAACGTTTCTTAAAACGTCTAAGTTCTCGAGGGTTCAGAAAAAGACCTTAGATTTCAAGTCTACGTTCTCATTGAACCGGGAAAAATCCCTAGAATCATTCTAGATTCTCGTGCCAAGGTATTTTTAAAAATAATAGAAATTATTACGCAAATAATTTCACGTAAGATAGTACTCGTACTATCACATAATCACATAACAAGCAAAGTATAAATATATACTTGCAAAATAATTCTTATTCTTGGCACGTAAATTTCATTCTCATTCTCATTTTCATTCTCATTGAATACTCATTCAAAAATTTCTTTTAAAAGAAATTACATTACTGAAAACTCTTTCCTTTCTTTCTTTCCTCGTTGAGTCGACATAGCGGGAAGTTGAGTTGTCGTCTATACTTTAAATCTTAATGTCATAACTCTAGCTCTTAACTTTACGTGGAAGAAGACTCTGATCTAGAGTGCATACAAGTACTCTATCTCGTGACTCGAAAGAAAGACTCGTATACAGAGCAGAAACGATTGCTCTGATACCACTCTGTGGTATCACTAGAAGGAATGACTCATACTAGGGAAATGACTCATGACCAGAGCAGGAACCGGGATTGGATTAAAGAAACGGGGAAGAAAGGGTCTGACTGAATAAACATACATACACGACTACATAATTTCTATGAACAAGACCTCGATTATAATATATATAAGAAAAGAGTTGATCTCGAAAGATCACTCAACAAAGTGTTCAAAAAGAAATCTAAGTTATTAACAGAACGTAGACTACAGTGATATAATTACATAACATCAAAAGTGTTTCAAACGTCTAGAGTTTGGCAGCGGAAAAAGTGAGACATAATACAAGTCTTCTCCTAAAGACGACTTCAAATCCTAACTCAACCCTTCTCCGCTCTCGTCGCTTCAACCTTTGCACATTTAGAAAACATATGCAGGGCTAAGTACGATAGTACTTAGTGGGCACGTTGCCGAAAACATAATCATAAGATTGAAAATCAGGCATCTCATTTTATAGCGCATCGGGGTTTTCATTTAAAAGAGCCCGTGCCTATTAAACATTTTTATTGTGAGCATTTTTCCATAGATGTTACGTTCAAATCTTGACCAGTCATTATCACCGTGGCTGGTTACCCCTCAACAGGATACCACATACACCACAGGCTACAGTGCACTAACTCTGGAAAGCACCTAATTGACTAACTCAGAGCCGATCATTAAGTAGTTAACACCTAAATGGTTAACATACAATTCTGGAAAGCACGACGGCTAACTCAGATGGTACAAGAGAACTCACATAAACATAAAACAGTTTATTTATGCCTGATATCACTTTGAAAACTCAATATCAAAGCTCATAAAACTCACTTTCGAGTTGTGGAAAAACCCACATTTTATTTGTTATAGATAAAAGCCCACCTTAGCTTTACAGAACTAAATAACAAGCTTCTCCTCTTTAGTCTTCCGTCCTTTCCTTGTACTAACTTCGTCCTTCATCGTACATGAAACATAACCTCGATGAGTCGTTGAGACGACAAAAGAAAATGGAAATCGAAAACAAGTTCGATTTAGTCTTTTACGTTTCAACTTTTAGGCATTTGCACGCTTAACTGATTTCTTTTATTTAATCAGAAGCGAGATACGAAGCACATCTCGTTCAACACTCAAACTCTGAACTTGACTCTTAGGTCAGTAAAATAGGTAGTCGTTAACTCATTACGATTTAAAAGATCGAAAGAAACTAAGTTGAGAAGAAAACAACTTAGGAAACTAAGTTCTGAAAATTCACTGCGCAATGCAGTAGTTCTGGGGACTGCCCAGAACAGAGTATCTGGAAACAGGGGATGTACCCTATACCGTTAGAAAGCCATAGAAGTCTAGTTTACGCTCCAATTTACGGATCTCAAATCCGATAAACGATCTAAGAGATATTGCAGTTTCCGGCAAGGGTTGCAAAACTGCCGCGGCTAACCCTAAATGCTCGATAGAATTGACGTATGACTTTCTAGATTCGTTCTAAGTTATCGAACCTACATTCTCACGAAAATATCACATCAAGGCAGTCAACACGTACTCTCGTACATGAAGAACTCCTTTTCAAAACTCGTCTATAGACACGACGTTTAAAAACTCGCCGTTTAAAGCTAAACAATTACTATACCATTCAAGTGAACAATTTCAATCCTAACTTCTCGATTATAACAAGAGCTCGGCATTTCATAGCTCGGATCAACACGCCGTCAACTACAATTTCGTTCCCTCATCATTAATGATCATTAATATCCAATTATCTTTCTTACTCGACTTTCCTATCATTATTTACGTACATTTGTTTGTCTCTTAAAAAATTTCCAAAGTTATCGGATTTCGATCAAATTCTATATTATCAATCTTTATCTATCGAGATTCATTATTATCTATATCATCATCTCATATCATTATTCAATCTCAACTAATTATCAAACCTTTGTCTCTTACAAATTCATTATTATTTTAGAAAATTCCAATTAAATTCATATCATCATCTAATATCATAAGAGTCATTAATCCATCATTATAACATCAACTAAATCAAACTACATCAAACCCCTTTAAACCCTTAAATTTTCGGTATTAGGAAATAATTAGGGCAAGTGATTTTATTCATTAATTTCATCCATTAATCCAATTCTAAACCTACCACATCAAGTATTATTCAAGAATTAACAATCCTACATCATTAATTTAAGATTTCCAACTCAAACCCTAACCTAAAATCAGTGGTCATCAAATTATTAGGGGATTCCATTTATTTTTGCATCATTCCTCAATTAAACATCCCCTAAGCTCCATTATACAAACAATTTATGAATTAAAACATCCTATAGTAAAGCCTTAAATTTCGGTCCTATAAGATTTTAGGGTTAAATGATTTTCATTCCATTTTAACCATAGAAATCAACTTCTAACCAACTAATTGCATTAATTAAAACTTAAATCATCATCTATTTCATCATCCTAATTTTTGGTCCTTATGGAAATTAAAAGAAATAAATTTCACATGGATAGAAAGGAAGAAGAGGTAATTACCTTGAAGATTATGATATTAGAATCGAAAATAGAGGGATGGTTGATGATCCATGATGAAAATCCTTGCTCAAAGCTTCAAGCTCCTTTAATGGTGGGGAAAGAACTTGAGAGGAAGAATGATGATGGGGGGCGGTTTTTGTGTGGTTGTGGGAGAAGAAATGGATGATTAAATGTTAATGGAAATAGTATCCAACAACTAAGGTGGAAAGTTATCTACCATGAGGTGTTACATTTAATCATTACATATGTGAGTCATAAAGTTTTAATTAGTATAAAAATGAAATATCATTGCATGTGTGTATGGTGCAAGTCGGCTAAGGGGGGGATATTTTCCAAAAATCCCGTTTTCTGGCTCGTTACGTCGTTACGAAAAATCAGGATAACGTATTCGGCTCGTTTCCGTCAAAATCCGACTCGATCATAAATTCCGATATATTTTACTTACTCGGAAAGTAATATTAAAAATATAAATTCCGACAAAACCTCGGGACATCGCAGTCCGAGTTTCGTCCGGAAAATCATAAAAACGAACTTTCTCGGGCGAATTCGTATCGCAATTTCGTGAATGTAAAAATCAGACGGTTTTCCGATCTGAGTTCTAGAACTAAAAAGTTATCGAACGCGATAACCCTAAATACAGTAGTCATCTAACTGACTTCCGTAATTTATTTTCAGTAACGGATTTCACCGTTAGTTTTAGAATTCAAATTCATGAATTTAGGCGTGCAAAGCCATTTTTATTTATTAATTTCATTTTTAGAGACAATTATAATTTCCGGGGTATTACATCCTACCCCCCTTGGAAAAAATTTCGTCCCGAAATTTGCATATCTTCTGCAAAAAAATGAGGATATCTCTCCTTCATCTTCTCCTCGAGCTCCCACGTGGCTTCTTCCTGCCCGTGGTGATTCCATAGCACTTTCACGATTGGTATCGATTTGGTTCGTAACTCTTGAACTTTTCTATCCACAATCGATATCGGCTTCTCTTCATAACTCAAGTCAGACTCAAGAACAACGTCTTGATGTCTTATAACATGCTTAGGATCATAGACGTATTTTCTCAATTGAGAAACATGAAACACGTTGTGGACACTTCCTAGACTTGGCGGTAAGGCCAATCTATAAGCAACAGGTCCTATTTTCTCGAGGATTTCGTAAGGTCCTATGAACCTGGGTCTTAGTTTACCCTTAACACCGAATCTAATAGTTCCTTTGGTCGGTGAGATCTTAAGGAAAACCTTATCACCTACTTCAAAACTAAGGTTGGTTCGACGATCAACGGCGTAGGACTTCTGTCGGCTTTGGGCTTCTTTCATTCTATCTCGTATCTGCCGAACTAGCTTAATCATCTCATTTACTGCATTTGGGCCTAGGTTCTTTCTTTCACCTACTTCGTCCCAATAAAGTGGTGATCTGTATTTCCTTCCATACAAAGCCTCGTACGTCGCCATTCCTATCGTGGCCTGATAGCTGTTGTTGTAAGCGAATTCGACCAAGTGTAAAATTTCTTCCCAATTCGCGCCTCGATCCAATACCATTGTCCTTAACATATCAACTAAAATCTGAATCGTCCTCTCTGACTGTCCATCTGTCTGTGGGTGAAACGCTGTACTGAAGTGAAGCTCGGTTCCCAACTCTTTCTGCATAGTGGCCCAAAATCTCGAGGTGAATTTAGCGTCTTTATCTGATATTATGACCTTCGGTACTCCATGCAGACGTACAATCTCTCTAACGTACAACTGAGCTAATCTTTCTGATCCATACGTAGTCTTAATCGGTAGGAAGTGAGCTGATTTTGTAAGTCTGTCGATAATCACCCAAATGGCTGTGTTTCCTCTCCTTGACTTAGGCAAGCCTGTGACGAAGTCCATAGCTATGCCTTCCCATTTCCACTCTGGTATATCTAATGGCTGCAGCAATCCATACTGTCGTATGTGTAAAGCCTTAACCTGCTGACATGCCAAACATCTTTCAACAAACGAGGCAACGTCTCGTTTTAGCCCATTCCACCAGAAGTTAAAAAAGTTATTCTCGAAGCTGGTTAAAAAGTAAACGAATGTCATCATTTATTTCTCTATGAATATATTTGAAAAATGATTATTTATATAATACTACAATTTATAATTAAATTTTTATTTATTAAATATTGTGTGAATATTTTTGGAACATAGTTATGTATATAATTAAATATTAGTTTCAGGTAAAAAGAAAACAAATGCTATTATTAATTTTTTTGTAAATATATTTAGAAAATGATTATTTATATAATTTAAAATCAGTATTGTAGTCAATAGGCTGGTTCTAGGTCGTAACCGTCAGGGTAAAAGGGATGATTGTGATGCGGTGGTTTAACTTTTTTTTTTAATCTTGTATTGAATTCATAATGTGGTATTTAGGTCACTTTCATCTTATAGACAATCTTAACAGTATTATTCGCTATCTATATATCTCTTCTCTCTCTCACACTACTTGCTTCTTCTCTTGCCTCTTTTTCTTCATAAAAAGCTAAAAGATTCAGCTTAAAAGTCGCTTTCCTTTGAGAAAGAAATATATTTTTGCCCACATCGGTTTTGTAGAAGAATAGAGCTTTAACAATTACCGAAAGTAATAAGAATATATTAGTTATAATTTTTAACAAATATAACTATATGGGTTTGAGACGTAAACATGTTGTAAAATTACTTTTTAATTGAATTTGAGATGTGTTCAAGGGATATAAATTCCAAGCGAGTTTAGTAGATTGCATAATTGAATTATTTAACGCTAAAATAATTAAAAAATAATATATTTTTAAATCTATCACATATTTATACTATTTAATAATTTTATTAATTTTTATAATTTTCCGTCGATTTTTGACGGGTTATACGCTAGTTATTATATAAACGAAAACGACTATTCTTTTAAAAAATCCTATGTGTCACCCCTCAAATGCCTTCATTCATATTTATCTCAATTCTCCAATTTTCTGAATTAAAAATCATTATTTATCATTTTTATATTCTATTATTATATTATATTTCATGTTTCTAATCACATTTAGGTTTTCTAATTTGCAAATCACTCAATATATCATGTAATATATGAGGTGAGGCAGCGTCTCTTTTTCTTCTCTCAATTCATCACTTTTCTACAGAGTTGCATTCGGCGCCGATTCATCAGCGAAGCTGTAAGCCTTTTGTGCAATCGAATACTAAACAAAATAGTGTTTTGGAAGATAACAAGAGTCGGTTTTTCTTTTTTAGGATGCGAAGTTGCAGGGTCTTTCTTGAGGAGATTTCTGAAGAAATTAATTCTCGAAATTGGATCGAGTGGCGGGATTGTGTTGGATGAATTGTATGAAAACTATGCATCATCCATGGTCCTCTACCTTCAAGTCTCTCTCACGGTATGCATATTAGTTTCATAGTTATTGTTATCTTGCCGTATATTCGCGTAATTCTGCACTCGAACTGCTCTCTCCTTCTCTTAAACCCTTTTTTTCGAAACAGAAAGTATTTCTTATGTTTTAGCATTTGCCTATGATGGTGGTCGTATATTTGAATAAGTTGTGTGTATACAGCTTTATCATTGGATTATTCGTCGTCTACTTAACTACAATGAGTTTGTAAATAGTGCTTATATATTTTAGTCTCAATGGAGATTTGTTATTTTATGCAACGATATTGACAATATTCAACAGTTTTATTTGAATGTGGTTTGTTGGTAGTACCTCAAATCATCAAATAACAAACAAAAGTTTGTATCCCTTTCTCTCTTCTTTTATTTCGTTATTTCTTTTTCTTCTTTCATCCCGTTTCTAAATTTGATGTGTTTGATATTCCGTTTTTACGAATCCTTTATGTTGCTCTCACTCTCACTTTTTCTCATCCCATGCCAATAAATTATATCGGCCCTTGATTCTATTTATTTTACTATTTTCTTCGTTCTTTATTTTACAAAAGGAAGTTTAAATTGCTTGGTTAATTTATTATGTGTTTGTTTTGTAGGTACTAGACTGAGGATCTCTTTCAACTCAAATCTTTTTGTTGCTTTGTTTAGTTATTTGTCACTTCAATAACGATTTACTTATTTTTGTTTTTGGAAGGTGATTTTATATAATATATATTGTCCACAATTATTTCACCATATCAAGGTGTTCGTGCTTCCTAAGCAACCGTCTCTGGATCATTGCAAACCCGTGCAGCTGGAAAAGTTTCTATCCCTTTATTTCATTACTTTTTTTTTATTTCGTTCTTTTGCTTTCCCGTTTCCGAAGGTTTCGAGTTTAAATGTTTACCTGTGTGCTTTAGTGATTGTTGAGGTGCAGAGAAACGGAAGATGCTGGCCAAAGAGCCATATATGAGTATTTGAGAAGGAAAGTGTTGGATGCTTTTCCCAAGTACAAGAAAAAAGCAGAAGATCATCTCTCCAAGAATGTAAGTAGCGTTTAAGAAATCAATGTTACTATTTTTTTAATTTTGGAGGTTTCTTTTGGCATTGGGCCGTTTTCCATGTAATATTTTTCTAGGTAATTAATTTAGTTTCTAAATATATTTTTCGAAATGTTGATGCAACACGATGCATTTTTGTGTGGAAATTGGTAAGAGAAGCTCGGTGAGTCTAATAATTAACAGTAATGTAGAACTCCACATAATAGTCTATGAGTAGAAATGGTGTTAATTTGATTGTGAGTAGGATACGGAAAACGTTTGTCCGCTATTTCCATGGTTGGTTTTCTGATACGTTTAGGTTTTGTGAATTTTTTTTTCCCTTTTTTTCATCCATCGAGAAAAAAAATTGTATCCCTACTCTATCCTGTGATTGCTTGTTAATGCGTCTCTTTATGTGAGTTATATATTTTTAATTTTATTTTTAGTTTTCAATTGCTACTTGATCAAACTCTTTTAACATATTTTTATTTGGATGAGCTGAGGATTAGATGATTACTCTACCGGTGTTTGTGTTGTTATGCGAAGATTGCTATTAAATTGGGAGTAAGATTGTGGCTTAATTTGTATAACCAATAGTGGTATCATATAGTGAAATCCTTGAACTGGTTACACATCGGAACATTTGTGTTTTGATTTATGTGGGTATTTGTATTTCCTAACACTATACATATTCACAGAATGAGAGTTAGATTTGTTGCAGTTAATTTGAGTGAATTTGCAATTAATTTGAAACATTGTGTGTTCAACAATGGGGCAGAAATCGACGGGGACAATGGATTGAAGAAGCCAGAGTATTTATCGTTAGTGTCTAACAATATATTATTAGTTTCATAATTGAAATTTCTATCCACTCAATTGAATTATTAGTATGCACAACTGATGGTCCCGATAAACGAGTTCTGGTGTATGAGAGGGGGGGGGGGGAGAATACACCAGATAGGAAATTTTAAAACAACTCTCGAAAATATCTCAACCGAGTAAAAAGACTCAGCTGGATTCACAACCGAGTACGAGAACTCAGTTGGAAGAGTGGTGCTGTGTGGAATGTGGTGGAAAAATTAACTCGTATAAAATCAACTCACGCTACAATGCAAGGTTGGTCAAAAACCAAGTCAGTTAAGATGCAAAGATATGCAGTTTGAGTGCTGGTTAGTCGGTCAGTTGAATATGCAATAAGTTAACTGAATAAATAAACACAACACACAAAGATTTACGTGGTTCGGAGAGAACTCCTACGTCCACGGGGAGTTGTGAGTCCACACAACTCAGTCCAAGTTCTTCTGGACAAAAACCACAAAGCTTACGCGGGCTTTGCAACCGTTAAGATAAGTTTACGGGTACTTATCAACCTTACAGATAAGTTTACGGGTACTTATCAACCTATCTACTCAATTCCGGGAAGAGTAGGGTCCTAACAACCTTTTTAGGGGTGTGTGTGAAGGGTGTGTTTTCCAACTACTAGCTCGAACAAGAAAGTGAGCTAGGATGTAACACTCTATGAACTCTCAACTAGTGATGTTCTCAAGGTTGGATCAAAAACACCAAGACAGAATCTAACACTCTAGAACTCTCAACTAGTGATGTTCTTAGAGATTGAATTCAGTTTAGCTCGTTTGCGATATGAACTCTCAACTGGTGATGTTCGCTCGTCTATCTCTTTGCTCTCGCACTTGTCTGTCTCGTTCTCATTCTCGTTAGTCTTGGTGAAATGAATGAAGGCCTCTATTTATAGGCGGAGAGAATCAACTAGTCGTTGGAGGAGCTGTTGATCTCTGCTCTTGTGAAAGCGATGACTTGTCTCTCATTTCTGCAGTCTTTCCGGATTTGGGAACTGTGGACTTCTGCTTTCCATCTGAGACAGCCTTGTGTTGGGCCAAATGAGGTAATGACAGAGAGTCAAACCTTCACGTGACTTCCTTATTTGAAGTTCAAATCTCAACATTAGCTTTTCAACAACGGGTGGTCGGTTGAGAAGTTTGATCTTCATCTGATTTGTCTTCAGCTGATGCTCTATCTGAATGCTATCTTCATTTGACAATCTGTTTGAAGGACAGTTGAACCCTCAGCTGACTTGAACTTCATTTCGTTGATCTTACATCTGATATTCTGAATCTTGAACGCTCAGTTGTCTTTCTGATGTTCTGAATCTAGAACGCTCAGTTGTCTTTCTGATGTTCTGAATCTGGTCAGTTGGCTCGAACGCTCAGATGACTTTCTTCCATCTGATGTTCTCTTACATCTTCTCCTTTAAACGCTCAGTTGTCTTTCTTGCAACTGATGTTCTCTTACAACTTCTCCCTTTTTAATTCTCATCTGATGAACGCTCACTTGTCTTTCTTACAACTGATGTTCTATCCGAGTGAAGCCTTGTTGCCTTCTTCAGCTGGAGACCTGTAAAGATAAAATCTTAACATTGCTCAAACAGCGAGCCTAAAAGCTAACATTAAGAAATGACAACATCTACTCGGTTGGGGTCAGTTGGTTTTGGAATCAATCAAAACTTTACTTAAATTTCCCAACAACTATTATAAATTAACATGCTTTTTACTAATTTTTACTTAGTTATTAAATTTTACTTTGTCTTTGATCAAGAAACAATCTTCTTGATATATTTTTCTATTATTATTTTATCGGTTTTGTATCATTTTTTAATAAATTATCGAAATAATATTCTCTAATCGTATTGAAAAGTTACAACATAATATATATGATTCTCGCTCGATTGTCAATTATTAACGAATATTACTATACGTGTTAAGGACAAAAATGAATAGTACAATTATTTTTTATAAATAAATTCTAATCTTTATAAATTCAAAACGAGTTCCATAAATTATGTACTTTTAAATTTATATTTCAATTTTTTTAATCTTTTATAGTACGGGCCAGTTCAGACACAGTTGATTCTAATCAAAACCGTGGTGAACGAACCAATTCTGACATAGAACGTGGGGTTTAGGTGGGTCATCTTAATTCTTATAGATAATCTTCAAAATTATTATTTTATTTTAAACCAATGTGGGAAAAAAATATTTGATATCAAAAGTAACCACCTCCATTCTCATACAAACTCAACTTGGGACATAATCTTTTTGAAAGCCAAATATGCTCGTGTCCCATATCGATTTTAAACGGTTAGTTGGCATTCCTAATCTTTTTGATTTTTAGAAAGAGAAGGCAATGCGAGAAGGTGGGAGTGGCGAGGGAGAAAGAGGAGAGATAAATATGTTTTATTTTATTTCTCTATTTAAGTCTTTTTTTTCAGAGTTATTGGGAAAGGGTGGTACATAAAGGTAAGGAAATTAATAAATGTTATTCCCTCCGTTCCACCAGGCTTGTCTTATTTCTTTTGGGTACGGGGTTTAAAGAGAAAATAATTAAGAATAGTTGTATGTTTAGTAAAATTTTTAAAGTAAAATAAAGTGGGTAGAGAGAGAGTGAACATGTACGGGGCGATAGACTAGTAAAAATATAAAGGCTATTAATTTATTTTAGATGACAAAATAAGAAAGACTCTTTGTATTCATTAACTATTTTTTACACACTAAAATAATGTCTCTTGGTATTCAACTACTACCAAAAAGTACTGATGCAAATTATTGTTACATTTCAGTTTAAGCAAACCTACAGAAAATTAGAGGGAAAGATCAAGACAGACATGGCCTAACAAAACCACGAAGAACATTGTCATACTGAAGGGCCAAACATTTATGAAGAAACTTTCAGGAAGTATTCAAATAGGCAAGAAAAAAGAAAGAAATCCAATCACTAATTCGGGTAAGACTTCAATTCACATATTGTGCTTGCTTTAATGTATTTTATACACATTTTTTTTTTCATCTTTGTTATATTTTAATACTGATTAGGTTCATCCAAGAGTCTTCTTAGACTACCCACAGCGGTGTCTCCATGGGCGGTTTCGAGATGCCAAAATCATGGAGACACCCCGCTGCAGACCCCTATGTCTCGAGATTGTCTCTTCACCACGAGACAGTCTCGATCCCCTTAAAAAAAAAACAGAAATTAAATGTATATATAAATTAATGTGTTTATATTTTTAGTAATAAGGCTTTAGCCTAGTGGGTTGAAGGCCCTTATTCTTCTTCAATGGGGAGGGTTCGAATCCCTTTGGAGGATTTTTTTTTTGTTCTTTTTTCTTCACCATTTTTTTTTCTTTTTTTCTTCAGTTTTTTTTTTCCTTTTTTTTTCTTCATTTTCTCTTCTCTTCTTCTTCAGTTTTTTTGTTCTTTGTTTTTTTTTGTTTTCATTTTTTTCTCCAGTTTTTTTTCTCTTTTTTTCTTCAGTTTTTTTTTTCCTTTTTTTTTTCTCATTTTTCTCTTCTCTTCTTCTTTGGGTTTTTTTGTTTTCATTTTTTCTTCTTTGATTTTTCTTTTCTAGTAATGTAATTTGTTTTATTTCTAGTAATGTATTTTTTTATGTCTAGTAATGAAATTTTTTAAATTAATGAAATTTTTAAATTTTCTTATTAAAATTAATGTAAAATACATATTCAGAAATTCCTTAGAGACACCTCTTAGAGACAGCCCCACTGCAGCTCACTGTCTCTATTTCCAAAAAATCCTTAGAGACACTCTTAAGTAAACATTAGAAAGGTACCTTGATTTTGGGGATAATAGCATCAATAATTTTCCTTGGATCTCTCATGGATTTTCGTTTGATGTAGGCTGCAAGAAATAAGAAACACTTGGTAAACTACAAAATGGGATTCAAGACGATGATAGAAAAACTAGAATTAATCTTTTTTCTTCATTATCAATACCTGCATATTTTGAGCGAGCCAAAAGAATTCTATATTTTGCCTAATTGCTTTATAGTTGAGTGCCATCTTCATAGGTCAGGTTTATTCTCCAGAACCTTATAAGAATATATAGAGAGGAGGAATTGACTCTTAGCAAGATTACTTAGTGAGAACTTGATTATTATGCTTAACCACGAAGTCAGACGTAGAATTAAGAAATTATGAACGACTTTTTGGTGTAGAATTTACGATTTTACACAACTACTTCAATTTAAATCGGATAAAACACAATGTATCAATATTCTTGGCTAACAATAGCATTCCGTGGTGATTGTGATTTGTGAAAGAATTGATAGAAGAGAACTCGAGAGGCTACGTGCAAAGAGGTGCTTGCAAAATGAAAGTAATTTTTTCTCAAATCGATAGCGTTAAATTTTGATTAGCTTTATTAAATTTTGATTGTATTAATTTGGTGCTTACAAAAATAATATCATAATTATTGCACGGGCGGAACACTAGTAGATGTTTATGGGAGAAAAAGGAA
Organism: Schizonepeta tenuifolia; assembly: GCA_029490685.1. Classification (NCBI taxonomy): domain Eukaryota; kingdom Viridiplantae; phylum Streptophyta; class Magnoliopsida; order Lamiales; family Lamiaceae; genus Schizonepeta; species Schizonepeta tenuifolia. Next base: position 79,454,514 of record CM055957.1, on the reverse strand, counting down.
AAAGGAGAAGAATAACTTAATTTTGGTTTAAGCTAACATTCGGCTGATACATTTATAGTTATTTTTTATTGCAATTTATCCGCTTTTAAGATATAGCGTAATAACACCACTGTCTCATATAGGCGACTACTTTTTTCATGGGAATTGACTCATTTAAACATAACATGTGTATCGAGTTTTTCAATCTAATAGTAGTAACAAAACAAATTGACATTTTAGGACAAAATAATTTAAACTTTTATTATTAATTATTTGAATTTATATTTAGATTAGTTCTAATTAAAATTTAATAACTTTCATTATGGTTTTAATAACATTAATAAAATTAATACGGTAGTAATTACGAATTACTAACTTTACTTCAAAAAAATAAATTCTAAGTATTAATTGCAGATTTAGAGGCCCCACCATATTTTTGCCGTCAAATTTGGTTTGGTTGCTTTTAATCGTACAAAAATGTAGTAGTAATATGTTATGTTCATAAATCTAAGTGGCTGACAAAGTACCTGCTGTAAACATTATGTGCACTGCACATATAAAAAAGTTAATGAATGGATTTGCAACCAATAAAAACGTAAAGATTTAGATTACCACAAATTTATAATAATCACACAATACAGTATATAAATGACTAAATTTGCACCTGATATATTTTTCCGTTAAAAGAATATGATGAAGTAAACAATCCCACTACAAAAATAAAAGTAAAAGTAATACAGGTAGTACAATAATATAAAGAGAGCGAGGGAAAGACAACGTAAGCCCGCCGGCGAAAACCCCTACATATTTTTCAGCTGCCGATCAAAACAAATTTTAGATCACTGTAAACTATTTGCTCTCGGTAGAACGGCGCCGTATCGGCGGTTTCTCGCGTATTTTACCCTTGCTAGATGTACGTATTCTACGCGAATAATGTTGAATTTTTTCTTCTTGACTGGTACTGAATTTGTTGATTTCTTTTGGGTGGAAAAACAAAATGATGCAATGGTTTGGTGTAGAGTGGTGGCGGCGGCGGCGGATGATTGGATTTAGCGATGACGGAGCCACCGTCGCAGTTTCTGCAGAAATTTAATGAGAACAAGCTATTCAAATTGGCGTTCGCCGTGACTGGAATCATGTCCACTCTTCTTATATATGGAGTTTTACAGGTGCGATTTTATTTTCTTCCATTTTCTTCAATCGTAGCTACTGTTTATGTAATTAATTTGTGAGCTGATGCGATTTGTCAATAACGAGAAAAAATTGAGGAAATTTGTAGATATACTAATTGGTTGTATTGTTTAATATGCTCACTGCAATAGTTTGTGATTTCCTCCGATTCAAATGGCGAGGCAAGAATTGTTCGTTTGGGGTATCAAATAAAAAAAGAAGATTTATTATATCGTTGTATAAAATATTTAGTTAAGTGCTATGAAAGCCTTAAGGAAAAAGGACGATAATAAATAACCACAATCTAGAATAAAAGAAATTTAAGTACTTTTTACTCATAAACCTCCCTTCTGAATTTAAGCAAAATGGAGAGAAAAATTGAATCTTTACGACTGCCTTTGAATGTTAAGTTGTTTGAACATTAGAACTAGAGGCTCAGTATTAACTGGAGAAGGACATGTACTTGCACTTTGTATGATGATATCATGCTGGCACAACTCCTTGCAAAATGACAAAGATTTTATTAGGTAGATGTGAAGTCTCCTGTTTTGCTCTATAAATCAGACCAAAACCATTTTCAGATTGACAAGGATGTATACTTCTAGGCTTTGCTTGTGCATTGAGTTGATATACTTTTACATCAATAGCTGCCCTGATCTTGATCACTTTCAGAGGGCTTCTCCATTTACCTCTGGTGCTGTTATTTCTATTTTTAGGATCTCGTGTTAGCATAGTGGGTGTTTTTGTGTGTGATGTTGTTAATACCTCTCTCTAGTCTCGTTTGATGTACTTGTCTTTAGTGTTGATGTAATTATATTTGGTATGCTCTTCTTATTTGGGGACTGCTTCAATCAGATCAGAATGTTTACGCCTAGAGAAACTAATTGATAATTGTTTGTTTCAGGAAAAGATTATGAGAGTTCCATATGGTCCAAACAAAGAATATTTTAAGTATTCATTGTTTCTTGTCTTCTGCAACCGCATCTCAACCTCTGCTGTGTCTGCTGGGATTCTACTGGTAATTATGTTCTGAAGCTTGAGTGGGTAGTTTTTGTGTTGTGTAACTTGATATCCTGTTTGAATGTTCACTTCTATTTTGAAGCACATCAGTGTAGATGGTTTGTGATTTGATAGCTTTGGAATGAATTGGTTCAACTCGATATTCTGTTTGGCATTATATAATAGTCTTCCAGAGTACAATATGGCATATGAAAAATGCAAGTTTAATTTTGACCCGAGAATGGGACTTGGCATATGAATTATCTCAGATGTGCTGGAACTTTTGATCTTTTATTTTTAGGTCATTTTACGTGCTGCTGTCTTCCTTTCATTCTCCAGGGAAGTAAAAAGGTTCTCGATCCTGTTGCTCCAATTTACAAGTATTGTGTTGTATCGGTGTCTAACATACTTACCACGACCTGTCAGTACGAGGTAGGCTGTATTCCTTGTCTGGTTGAAAGAAACTCTCTAAACGTTACCCTGAAAGGATCATTAATAAGGATAAATTCTAAGATCCACTCTGACCTTGATTCTTAGGAATTTATGCTGTTCTCAGATGTAAAGAGAAGTATGTGCTAAAAATCCAAAGTTTTTGATATCTTTCAGGCCCTTAAGTATGTCAGTTTTCCAGTGCAGACGCTGGCGAAGTGTGCCAAAATGATACCCGTGATGGTGAGTTTGTCTAAGTTTTGTAATGCTTGTGATTCAGTACTTGAAACCCTTCATGTACTTTTATCTGGTGACTCAACGAAAAATTAAAATCTATTACTTAAATTCGAAATGATAGTCTGCTCTGACAGAGCACCCTGATTAGACATATGGGGATTATATATGTCCTCGATCTAGATTAGCTTCCTTAGGGCCAAATCAGCAGTTATAATTTGAATTGAAGACCATACGAGCAATTTTTTAGTTTTAATTAAAACATGCACTTTCTGGCCCAGTAAAAGTTGAACTCATTGATAGCCATGAGATTACCTTTGGATATCGTGGATTCAGATTGATACCTTGTAGGTACATCTACATACACATATGTTCTTTTACCATTATAAAAAATCTAATCTCTTTGGAAAAGTTGACTAATAACAGTTCCAAAAGAAGTGGTGTATACAATGTTAACTGAGATCAAGGAATTACTATTTGCAGTTCACATGTGGGAACATGAAAATGAACAATGAAACCGTGTTGCTTTTGAGGTAAAGCACAGTTGAAAGTCTGGAATTGGCTCGAATGTTTTGTATCATTAACTTTGTTAATGCTTTCTAGCTTAATCAAAATACTTTAGTTCTCGGTTCTTTAGGATGTTTGTTGCTGCTCTTCTTTCTACTGTCTCATATTTACTCTCATTTGGTTGCAGATTTGGGGCACTGCCATTATGCAAAAAAAGTACACTGGAAAAGATTATCTATTTGCCGTTATAGTCACTGTTGGATGCTCAATATTTATATTATTTCCGGTAAACATTCTGATTTCTGACAAATTTCTTAACAATGTTTTTTGTTATTACTGCATGCCATGTAACCCCAATGGTGATTTTGCAACAAGATACTCTTATGTGAGAAGAAACTATTGACATCATATGTCATCTACGATGAAATACCTTTTTATTCCAAATCAAGTTCTAGTGAAATATTTCCTATTCCAAAAAACCAATAAGTTAAGTCTATCTATATCTATACATAAATAAAAAATTATGTTCCAATATTTTTTATTCCATAACTATTTTCCATTTGAGACTATAAAATTGTAAGTCATATCAATATGAATATGCATACTATCTAGTAATATTCTTCCAATTTTCACTATGATTTGTATCTTCAATCTTATATTATAGTACAACAATTTAATTTAAATATTATAAGCCCATGCTTCCTTACTTATAGTTACTATCATGCATTAAATTAATCGATTTATTATATAAGTATACATTTTTATAGTATTAATTTTGTAAGTTTCTTACTTCAAAAGGGGCATTATCTAGTTTTATTTACATGATACAGGTTTCTGGCTTTTCTTGAAAAAAAAGATTTTTTGGTGCATGCTGTCGACTTAATTCAGTTTAGGATTAGATTGGAAATTGATGAAATAGAAATGTCAATTATTGGAAAAACATGACAACCCTTCAGAGAGATAATTGCTATTATGACTGTGAAATTAATACCATTACTGCGACTATTGTTGAAGTGCTACGAAGGAGCATTCCTATGGAACCCTGGCTTTTATGTTTCATCTTCGCTTCTAAAGAATAAGCTGTATATGGACAATTAGGTTCAATGCTGAAGACCTCTTATCTACAGGCATCCTGGCTAACAAAAAAAGGGTAGGAAAACCAAATGGACAAAATCTTCTGAGATATTTGGAACTTCTTAAAATATTTAAAAGTAAGTTCATGATCAGAGTAAAAGAAATTTGGGTACCATGGTTCTGAATTTTGATTTTGACTAAAAATATGAGATTAGGGTATCATGAGGAAAACACATCTGATGAAAATATTGAGTGTTTCATGCGCTATATCTTGTTAATTTATCACGTACTTTACAAGAATTCAAATATTTTAATTTAAATGTAGGCGGAAGGTGACATTAGTCCATACAGTAGAGGACGAGAAAGCACTGTGTGGGGTGTTTCTTTGATGATTGGTTATCTTGGGTATGTCCAGTAACTCATTTCCTCATTTTATTTCTTTCCACTTTAAATCTATTTTTGTAATTTCTCCCGGGACCAGGCCTGCATGTATTCTGTTATAAAACTACAAGCTTCTATGTCTCTGTAAAATGGATGGACTTAGCCTGCGTGATGTATTCTTGTATTCTTGTACTAATGTATTGGTTTTGCAGGTGTGATGGCTTTACTAGCACATTTCAGGATAAACTTTTTAAAGGCTATGATATGGACATACACAACCAGATATTTTACACGACTCTCTGTTCTTGCATGATAAGTTTCACTGGTAAGATACATCATTTACTTCTTATAGGTAGGTTATAGATTAAATTGTAAATGAAGTTGGTTATAACGGATAACTGGATAAGTCCACAACTTTATAAAGAACTATTAAGCTGAGGTGAAAAAATTAGACCTTTTATGGTTTCATATTCAAGAAGATTCTTTTTACTTGTTGCAGTTTAGGGCTTTGAAAATGCATTTATTTTACTGATCTTCACCATAAAAATGGCTTTTATGTTCATTGTTCAAATCTGTACTTAAACTAAGCGTCCACTTTGGCGTTTCAAGCATCTGTTAGACTCGTTATTGGAATGTTAGATTGTATATTATTTTTCAGATTAAAATACTTTTAACATTTTCATTCTTTATGCCTATATAATTCATATATGACAATCCATTATCAACAGGAAAACCCAGTGAAAATAATCAAATATGAAAAGTGTGATTGCATTGTTTCATATTTGAAACTCAATTGTCTTAGAAAATTACACCTACTTAAATTTAACTTCTATAGGCTGCATAGTAGTAGAGGGCCAACTCCCATCTGCTTATGTTTTTTTTTATGGTTCTTTTCAAATCGGAACCTTTTTAAAAGACCTTCTCCAATCTTGATTGATATTATGCTGCTAGAGTAATGGCTAGAGAAACTTGCCTCAATATTGAATACACTTATTTTTGAAGAACTGCAACTTCTATAGCTTTTTATTACACACAAGGCCCTGGAATGTCCTTTTTTTTTTGGTGGCTGTAACTCATACTTGTCTCACCAATTCTGGCATGAGTTATTGCAATCAGTGACTAATTATGTAGAAACCCAACTTGCTTCAGAACACATGAAAATGCAATATTTTTTTAGTAACCAACTATTAAGTAGCACAGGATTGTGAAAATTTACTTCTAACACTGGGATTCCCTTGGTCATAGAATAAAACTTCATCTTTGGCTTCTCGACAGATTTAGCATTCTCCTTTAAAATTGAATTCAGTGCATTTTGCTGGATTCTTTATTCTATGTGTTTTTATGAGTTGCTTTCCTTTCTTCTACACATATTGTACAGGACATAGATTTTTCTTATGATGAGTTGTTTGGCTTTTAGGTGCCGATATTCAAAAGACGGTTCTGTTTGCTCTTTATGTAGGTCTAATCTTACAAGGGAATCTTTTCTTGGCTATAGACTTTGTTTCTCGGCATAATGATTGTTTCATTGACATTGTTATACTTTCTACAGTAAGTCACCGGATTCGATCTTCACTCTTTACTTCTACAATCCTCCGTATATCACTTCATCATCCTATCAATTTCCTCTCTGATTTCTATTGCTCGTATATTTATCATTCCTTGTCCTGCAAATCCACAATGTTGAACTGTCTTTCATAACTGGGAAACTTTTTTGCCTAACTTTATCTTGTATTGCAGGTAGCAACAATTAGTCAGTTCTTCATTTCTTACACTATCCGCAATTTTGGAGCTTTGACCTTCGCCACCATAATGACCACAAGACAGGTATGTGATAGTGGCAAAAGATAGTTACGTTATGTCCCTTATATTTTCAGGTGTTCGTTCTGGTAGAATTGAGTCGTATATTTCTATACAGTTGGTCAGCATTCTATTATCCTGCGTGTGGTTTGCTCACCCACTCAGTGCAGAACAATTGATTGGAGCTGTAAGCATCTATCTTGATCCTCATGTTTTTATGTTTGTCATAAAATCTCAGTCTTTTCATCCTATGTTATTTTATTTCATTTGCCAGGTTATAGTGTTTGGTTCCTTATACTCAAAAAGCTATTTTAGAAGTAAACCGAAGCCATTGCCGTCAGAACAAACAGAAGATAAAGCTGTTAGTCCACCAAGGAGTAATCCATGATGACATACATGGATGTAAGATCTCCTACTAATTCTAACTTTTTCGTTGAGAAAGACGTCTAGCTGTTAACTTGAAAGCTTAGGCTTGGGTTGGAGTAATTTTACCTGTTTATATCAAATGCTGATATGCTCCCAGAGTTCTCTCAAGTAACCTGCATCTGATGTCTGCATGATAGAATGAAAATATACCCTCTGAATTTTTTTATTTTATTTTTTTTCATTTTTATTATATTTAATCAGGTACAGTTTAGTTATTACTGAGACCACAGGCTTGCTCCCTTAGGATTAGGCTGATATTTATTTAAGTTATGCTGAAATATGCCAATTACTTTTCTCGATGTGCTAATTTGCAATTTAATTTGTGGAGTAACGGTATATGATGTAGAGATATTTCAGTTTTTGCTGCAAAATTTTAAGATTTGTTGCTTTTTATAGGTTATATATGTATTTGGTAGGGATTTTATGCCTTTCTTTTCTTGTTGTAGCATCAACTAAAGATCCAATTGTAACAATATACTTCCTCGGTTCACGATAAGTGTGGTCCGGAAGGAGTGACACATGTTTTAAGAGTGGGTGAGAGTGAGTTAGATAAATATATTGTGAGTGAATAATGGGATTTATGGTTACTGTGAGTGGAGAGTGGATTAGATAATTTTCATTTATAGAAAAACCACACTTATAGTGGACGTTTCAAAAAAAAAATAAAAAATCGGACCACACTTTATAGTAAACAGAGAAAGTGATTTATTATCCGATTTATCTGAAAACAAAAAGATTTATATCTCGACGAAACTCAACTTCTTCACTATTTCTCCACTCAACTTAACTTTATACCAAATTCCTTTCGCCACCAAAAGTCTGCTTTATACAATGATCTCTACGCTGAAGCTCTTCTCAGTTATATCTGTGTTTTGTGCTCTAAAAAAAAGTATATATGTGTTTTGTGTTCTCCAAAAAAAAAAAAAAAAAAAAAAAAAAAAAAAAAAGTGCATCTGTATTTTGTGCTGCATGAATATTTTTAATACAGGCAACTAATGTGAGTTTGCCATTTATGTAGTATCTTTTATATGGAGCAGGTTTTTGTGGCGGAATCAGCCCCAACAAATTGAGTACTCATAAATCTTGTACTGAAGAATTTATTCTTTTCATGATTCTGATTTAAGAAACCTAATTCACGTTGCTCAAGTCAACATCGGGGCAACTATAAAAATGATTATCAAAAGATATTTCCGTAATCTGGGTAAAGATTTTTATTAGAATGATCCGTGCTACTCATTATTTTACTTTTATTTTCTCAATCTCTCAATTAAATTTTATTTTCTTGACCCCTTCAAAATCGTTAGCAAATTGTTGATGGCGTGCAGGCGGCGGCGGTCCACTTAGTTAAGTAATTAGGATTTGACTAAGATTCATGAATTTCCTAAACGCTAACTATGATCTAGAGATCAACGCGGCACTAGTGGATGCTTGTGTAGATGAAACGACTCTAATTTATTTTGTTTTTTATATTGCGGGAACCTGCAGCAGCTGGCGTGCACACTTTAGTTGAGAGAGAGGGGAGGAGTGAAGATTGACCCTTGAACCCTTTATTTTGCAAAAAAAATATTCACATTGGGGATGTCCCCAAGGGAACATATATAAATAATTTGATTAGACCTGAAGATATAATAAATTATGACTCGTCTCTTAGGGTTACTAAAATTGTGTCACACGAGATAATTTGTTGAAGTGCAAATTTATTTTATATATATTTATATAAAAAGAGTTTTATTTTACAAAATTTGAATCGCCTAAAATATTCTTACTATAAAATAAAATTAAAGAAAATAACATAATATAATAACATTAATATAATACATATTATTAATTACAAGAAATACAAATTTACCTTATTGATAATTTATTATTTACCTTATATATAATTTAAAAGAAATATATTTATTTATTAAAAATTAAATTTACCTTATATATAATTTAAAAGAAATATATTTGTTTATTGAAAATCAAATTTACCTTATTAATATTTAAATGATATAACTATCTTGTAGTTTACCTTATCAATATTTGATACCAATATCGTTAAAGTTCATATGTGAATTCCCTCAAAAAAGTTCATATGTAGGTAATTCACATTATTTTGCTTTCTTTCTCTCTTTATTTTTGCAACTCAAAGTTGTTTTCTGATGGTCCCGAAACGAGTTACTGGTGTATGGGGGGGGGGGGAATACACCAGTTCGGATTTAAAAACTTAAACCTGAAGAAACACTTCAACTGAGTAAAAGATGACTCAGTTGGAATTTCACAGCTGAGTAAGCGACCTCAGCTGGAAGAGTGAGGTTGTGCGGAATGTGGTGGAAAAATAAACTCGTTAAAAGCAACTCACGTAATACAGCTCGGTTGGTCAAGAACCAAAACAGCTCGGTTGAAAATGTGCAAATGCAGTTTGTATGTCAGTTAGATTGATCAGATAAATATGCAAAAGCAACTGAATAAAAACAAACACAGACACACAGGATTTAACGTGGTTCGGAGATAATCCTCCTACGTCCACGGGGAGATGTGAATCCACACACCTCAGTCCAAGTTCTTCTGGATAGAACCACTCAGCTTACGCGGGCTGAGCAACCGTTAAGGATAAGTTTGCGGGTACTTATCGACCTTACAGTTTAGTTTCCGGGCACTAAACAGTCTATGTCAAGTTTGCGGGTACTTGACGACCTGACTACTTAATTACAGGAAGAGTAAGGTCCTAGCACACTTTTAGGGTGTGAGAGTGGGTGGGTTTTCCAACTACAGCTCGATCACGAATGAGAGCTGGATCTAAGGCTTGAACGAATAAACACTCAAACTAAGATCTAAGACAGATTTTCACTCTATGAACCCTCAGCTACTAATGTTCTATCACTCTTGAACTCTCAGCTGCTGATGTTCTTTGAATAGGATTTTAGCTTGATTCTCTTGTGATTGCACTTTTCTCTCTTGCTTCAGTCTGTCTCGTGTGTATATCTCTCTCGAATGAGAGAATGCCTCTATTTATAGGCGGAGAGAATCGACTAGCCGTTGGAGGAGCAGTTGATCTCTGATCGGTTGATAGCGATGGCTTGTCTCTCATCTCTGCAGACTTTCCCGATATGGCATCTGTGCTCTTCTGCATTCCATCTGAGACATCCTTGTGTTGGGCCAGATGGGGTAATGACTGAACGGTCAAACCCTCATGTGACTTCCTTTTGAAATTCAAATCTTAACCTTTCTGACAGTCAACCTTGGTTCGTCGGTTGAAAGTCTTGGTCTTTATCTGAGTGGTCTTCAGCTGATGTTCTGAACTGTTGGACTCTCAGCTGACTTTGAACTTCAAGCAGTTGATCTTCTTGTTCGAGTTCTACAACTGAGGTTCTGAAACTGAACACTCAGTTGTCTTCCTTGTATATACTCAGTTGGGTTTGCACCCTCAGATGACTTTCTTTTTCATCTGATGTTTTCTTCCTTTCTACTGTTTCTCATCTGATGAACGCTCAGTTGGTTTCCTTCACAACTGATGTTCTGAAGACTTCCCCTTGTTTGCATCTGAACATATGAACTCTCAGTTGTCTTTCTTCACAACTGATGTTCTGTCTGAGTGACGCCTTATTGCCATCTTCAGCTGGAGACCTGTAAAGATAAAATCTTAACTTTGCTCAAACAGCGAGCCTAAATTCTAACATTAGGTTCTGGCAACATCTACTCGGTTGGGGTCAGTCAGTTTTGGAATTCATCAAAACTCATACTAATAAATTTCCCAACAATTTCCCCCTTTTTGATGATGCCAAAACCACTTACAACTTGAAACCACTACTGATCTAAACCTCACTAACTTATCTAAAATCTCAGCTGAAATTCTAGACAGTCTATAAGATAAAACATCAAAGGGTTAGCACAGTTATAACATGATATTTAAAAGACTTTGTGATTCAGAGCTTGGACAATGAGGGATTGTTCATCAAGGTGAATCTTATAACTGAATAGTTTTCATTACAACTGATTGTTACAAAAGATGGGCTCAAAAACCGAAAAATTACAACAGTTGCTAGAAAACTAACTGAGCTAGTATTGTAGCCCATACTTGCCAAAAATCCTTACAAAAATTTCCCTCTTTGCAGGTGACTCCTTGGAAATGTCCACTCCATGCTCCTTGCAGACCTGTCTCGCCTCAGATGCAATCTTCGTGCGGTTCGGGTTGCTGGAATCCGGGAGAAGAGGTGGCCGATAAGTAACCCTCTTGGGAACTGGAACAGTGTTCAGGTCCAGGTTGAATTGACTGAACATGCCCGGGTCACCTGAGTGCAACTCGGTCAGCGCCTCCTTGAACGCTCTCCTTGGGTCGTCAGTTGCATAAACCTTCCTGTAATAGAAGTCGTTCACGTCCTGCTTGAACAGCTCCCACTCCTCATTCCACTCGGTCGGCATCCACTTGTCGGTATGCCTGAACCGACTCTCAACCTTGGACTTTAGAGGCAACCTTTGTTGCTTCAACCGAGCTTCCGCCTTTGATTGGATTTTATTGATGCGGCGTCGGCTGCGGGAGGCAACGTTGCGGTCCAGGTTCTGAGAAACCTTCTTCAGCTCAACCTCGAACTGGTTCACCCTCCTTGCCTGGCTGGCGGCGAACTTTCTGATCCAGCTCGGGTTCATGTAGTCCTTCTCCTCTACATCCATAGCCTTAGCCGCTGCAATGCACTCTTCGGTTGTTATCCCGTCGAGTTCAGAATCCAGCTCGGCTGCGATCTCGGCTATGGAGCTGTAGGAAACTCCAATCATCTTTGCCTGCTCCAAGTCCTTAGACATTTCGGCTCCACCGACTTCGGTTGACTTGGCAGCAGCAGACTTCCTCCTCCTCAGCTGAGATTTGGATGGTTGAGGAGCTGGCACTCCTTCTTCTTGGGTCTCTTCTTCTTCCTGTGCTTCACCCTCCGTCTCCTTCTCTTCCCCCTTTTTGGCATCAGCAACAAGGCTTGCTACTGAACCGTCCAGAGAGTTGAGTTTGGCCTCGGTGGATTGAACACGGTTGAAGAGTTCATCGACCGCACACTCCAGCTCGATCTTCTTCGCCAGTTCGGAGTCCTGGCGCTCTTGTTCTGCCTTCTTCAAGACAGAGAGGTTGTCGTTGACCTCTGTCTGAAAGGCAACGAACTCAGCCCAACGCGACTCGAACCGGGACTCCCATTCAGCATCCTGCGTCTGTTGGGACTTGGCCAGATTTGAGTCAGCCAAGGACTTGAAGACATTCACTTCCGACTTCAAACCCAACAGAGTGGATTTCAGCTCCGACACGTCCTAACTGGTGGAGGAGGAGAGATCATTCAGCTTCATCTTCAGCTCGGCATTCTCCTCCACCAGTTGTTGGTACTTCACTTCTTGAGCTGCCAACTCCCTCAGCTGGTCATCTTGTTGGTGCTGGAGGTTGGCGAGCAGCTCGGTCCTCAACTGGTTGACCCTCTAAGCCACTAGCTCGCAGATTTGTTCTGTCGAAAGAGCGAGCTGGGCAGCTGGAAGGGCTTGAGCAGACTGAGCTAGAGGCTCAGCTGTGACCATGGCTTGACGGTTTGCCAGGTACAACTTCAGGTTTTCCTCCTCTTCCTTTGCGGCGGCAGCTGCTGCATCGACATCTTCAAGGAAGTCAGCTAATTTCACCAACATGCTGTCAAGGAAGTCGACACAATCCTTTCCAACTGCCTCCCTTGTGTCCTTCCCTTCAACCAGACTCTGGTCCATCCGTCTAGTGAGCAGCGCGATCCGGTTGTTGTATGCCACCTCCAAGTTGGAATAGTTTAAGTAGGCTCGGATGCGGGACTCATCAGACTTCAGCCTGTCCCAGCTCAGTACCCTGATCGTGTCCTCCTTGACATACCACTGGCTAAAGATCAGGTGGAACTGATACAGTAGCTCGGTTCCCAGTGTGGCGAAGATGGGCATGTCGCGAGCCGCAGGGAATAGACCCAACAGCTTTTGAAAGCAGTAGGCCACCCTGCCTTCGTGCTCGTCAGCAATAGCCTGCAGGTCCTCCGCTTCGTTGATCGGGGAGGGGGTGAGATTGTATGGTTCGGGTTCAAGAGGTTCATCGATGTTGGCCACAGAGTCGGTCACAACATCGGCATCGAGCTGAGAGCTCGGAATTTGGGATTCAATTTGGGAAGATAGTGCAATGGTTTCCTCAACATCGGCCGAAGGAGCGATCACGATGTTGGTATCGAGCTGAGAGCTCGGAATTTCTGGCTCGATTTGGGAAGAGAGAGCAAGAGGCTCTGGGGGCGGTACAACATTCACTCCAGCTGTGGGGGAGGTGGTAGCATCTTCGAGGTCCTCAGATGAGGAGGATGCATCCGATGTCTCCATGCCCTCAGTCTCATCAGCTCCGGGGCCTCGAGGTGCGATCTCGAATGATGCGGCCTCAGCTGAGCGGCTGGATTCGGAACGCTCCTCAGCAGGTGTCGATTCAACCTGCACTCCCTCCTCGATTGGAGCTTGTTTCTCAGCTGGCTCCTCAGCTGGAACATCAACTGGCTCATCAGCTGACTCATCAACTGGAACATCAGTTGGCTCATCAGCCGGCACCTCAGCTGCCTTCTTGGTGGACTTCTTGAACCTTACCCTTAACTTTTTCTGGGCAGGTTCGTCAGTTGACTCCTTCTCGGTGTCAGCTCGGCGACGTGAGGCTTTGGATTTTGCGGGGCGAGCAGCAGCTTATTCCCCCTCAGCTGTTGACTCAGCTGGCTTTCCCGACTCCCTTTTGTCCTTAGGAGTGTAGACACTCCTCAGCACCTCCTGTGCTTTCTTGGCCGTCGGGAACAACAACAGCTTCTTCAGTGGCGTCTCCTCGCAGTCAGCCCAGACCATGTTGCGGTCCTTTGTTGCGAGGAGGATGAGGGCGGAGATTTTGCAGCCGAAATTGAGCGTGCCCTTCACACTCAGCAGCTTCTCTCCAGACTCGGTTGTAGTCTCAGAGATCTTCGACTTTTCCACCATCAACTGGTTCAGAAAATATTGGAACTAGTTGATTTGGTGTTGGTGCTCCAGGGCCACCAGCTGCTTCAACTTGGGTCGGCTGATGTCGCCGAACGCGCCACTGTATCCGAACACGACCTTCAACACGGCGTCGAACAGCAGGCGGTGTTCCGGCTTCAGCTTAGTCCTTTGCATGTTGCTCCTCAACCTCTCTGGCTCGATCAGAGCATCCTGAAGAAATTCATCCGCTTGTTCATCGGTAATATTCTCCAGGAACTCGGTGGCGGTGTGGTTGATTGGTATGATGTACCGGAGGATATCGGACACGTCGATGGAGAAGGAGACACGACGTATCATCCTTGCCGGAACATCTCTTTGTCGGCAGGACACCTTCGTAGAAACTCCCTCCGAACTGTCAAGGGGGCGAACAAGATTGACGTAGAATTCTCCGACTTGACGCTTGAGCAAGTGAGAGGGGCAGAGCTTGGCCCATTTCAGTAATCCGTTCTCGCGGAGAGTGTTGGCGAGAGGGGCTAGGACCGGCGACTCTAGATCCTCGTCGGAGAGGATCTGTTCGAAGTGAATCTTCGATACTAACATATCGAATGACTCTTCATACGTGGTAGGCACAAGGGAAGGTCCGGATGATGCCATTCTCTTGCTTTTGGGTGCCATTAATAATCACTGCAAAGGTAATATATAGGAAATGAAAGAAATCTTTTTGTAGAAATGGGTTAGGCAGAAAACTGGAAGACGATGAATAGTTATAAAAGATAAGCACAAATGAGGAAAGTAGGAGATATCTTCCTGATTTTTCGCCTTATATAGGTCTTTGACTCGGATGAGATCAACGGCTGGGGTTAAATGGCACGAATCCATCAACGGCTGGGATTACGCGACTGTTGACTATCTTTGACTTGACATTTTGATCCGAGTTCCAACCAGCACGTGAGAAGGTGTACAGTTTCATGTCAGCCCAGTCGCACTAAGTAGGCTATAGATGCTCAGCCGTACTTTACATTTAATGCGACATGATGGCTATTTTAATGTAACTGACTAGCTCAGGAATGTTTGAATTTATTTCAAACATTCTTATTTAAGAACATAACACCTTCAGTAATAAATGATACCTGGCAGCTGATGTCGATATCAGCTGTATACCTCAGTTGTGCTCCTCAGTTGCCGCATACCATCAGCTGACTCGAGTTCGTCTGTTCAGCTGACGTTTGATGTCGTCAGTTGGTAATTCGCATCTGAGATTCCCCCTTCATCTGAGCTTCCCTTTTCATCTGAGCTTCCCCCTTAAATGGATATCCGATTCTTCAGCTCGGATGGATCCTTATCAGCTCGGATGACTCTTCATCTCGGATGACCCTTTAGCTCGGATGAGTTTTTAGCTCGGATCCAAAAGTCCTAGAAGATCACACAACATCTTGAACCGGGCTTCAGGAAGAGGTTTGGTGAAGATGTCAGCTCTCTGAATCTCAGTTGGGATCTTCTCCATGGACACATCCTTTTTCTCAATATGATCTCGGATGAAATGATGACGAATATCGATATGCTTAGTCCGAGAGCGGTGAACAGGGTTCAAAGAGATAGCTATAGCACTCGAGCTATCACAATGAATATGAACTTGTCCAGTTGAGACTTCATAATCTCTCAGCTGCTGCTTCAGCCACAATACTTGCATGCAACAACTTCCGGCAGCCATATACTCTGACTCGGTTGTCGAAGTAGCAACACACGCTTGTTTCTTGGAGAACCATGAAACCAGCTTGCTTCCCATGAACTGACAGTGTCCCGAAGTAGACTTCCTATCCAACCGATCTCCTGCTAGGTCGGCATCTGAGTATCCAGTCAGCTGGATATTGTCATCAGTTGGGTACCACAACCCAACATTGACAGTTCCCTTCAGATACTTAATGATGTTCTTTGCTGCCAACATGTGTGCTTCTCTTGGTTGGACTTGAAAACGAGCACACACTCCAACTGCGTATGAAATGTCTGGTCGGCTGGCAGTTAGGTAGAGCAGCGAACCGATGATCCCTCTATACTGGCTGGCATCAATGAGCTTTCCCTCAGCTCCTGGTTCGATCTTCCAGTTCGTATTCATAGGGATCTTAGTTGTCTTACTTGTCTGCAATCCGAACTTGATGATGAGCTCCTTTGTATACTTGGACTGGTTGATGAAAATCCCTTCAGGTGACTGCTTCACTTGTAATCCAAGGAAATAATTCATCTCGCCCATCATTGACATCTTGAACTTCTCCTTCATGAGATCGGAGAATTTCTTGCACAGCTCCTCCGACTTGGAGCCGAAAATGATGTCATCGACATAAATTTGCACAACAAGTATTTCTTCTCCAACTTTGATGGTGAACAGAGTTTTATCAACTGAACCTCGTTTGAACCCCGAGTTAAGAAGAAACCCACAGAGAGTGTCATACCATGCCCGTGGCGCTTGCTTTAGACCATAGATAGCTTTCTTCAGCTTGTACACTCTTCCATCTCCAGTCTTAAAACCAAGAGGCTGTTCAACATATACATCTTCTTTGATATCTCCATTGAGGAATGCACACTTCACATCCATCTGATATACTTTGAACTTGTGATGTGCGGCATAAGCTAGAAAGATCCGGATGGCTTCCAACCTTGCAACTGGTGCGAAGGAATCTTCAAAGTCAATTCTTTCTTGTTGGCAGTATCCTTGAGCTACCAACCTTGCTTTATTCCTCACAATGAATCCAATGGCGTCTCTCTTGTTTTTGAAAATCCACTTCAATCCAATCACCTTGACACCATTTGGTCTTTCTACCAACTCCCATACACAGTTGCGTAGAAACTCATTCAGTTCTTCTTGCATGGCTGTTGTCCAGTGGACACAGTTGAGAGCTTCCCCAACATTCTTCGGTTCTGGAACATCAGCTACAAAGCAAGAAATCATGGCAACATCTCCAGCTTGCTCGAACTCCTCTAGAACTGCCAATTCCTCAGCATATTGGGCATAAGTGTTGGAATCTTCCTCGGTTGATTCTGGATTTGCAACTCTGCTCCGTGTGCGCACACCCTCGGTTGGATCTCCGATGATGTCGTTGGTGGAATGAACTTCATACCATCTTCGGTTGCGTCTTCCTTCTTCTTCCAACTGTGGCAGTTCAAAATTCTGAGTTGGAGTCTTCAGAGCTGGTGATTTATCAGTTGTTGAGTCTGGATCCTCAACATTTACAATAGTTCGAACTGAGCTCGGTTGGGCATCGGATGCTGATGCAGTTGGAGGAGCATCAGCTGAAGTTCCCCCTTGAGACGAGCTGAGGTCTTCGCATTCATCTTCAGAGGAGTATGGATCCTCATCCTCAGTTGCCCATATCAGAGGTTCAGCTCGGTTCTTTTCCCGAAGTACTTGCGATCTGGTGAGAATTGGTAGAACAGCTGGATCCGCGTGTTGTTCCTTTACTTGTTCCCTGCACTCAAAGGTAGATTCATCAAAGCTAACATGAGGTGTTATTTCCACAACACGAGAGCTGTTGTTGAAAACTCTATATGCCTTGATCCGAGCTGCATATCCAAGAAATATGCCCTTCGAAGCTTTGGCATCAAAAGTTTTCAACCGAGTCTTCCCATTGTTGTGAATATAACACTTAGATCCAAAAACACAAAAATAAGAAATATCTGGCTTTCTGCGTCTCCACAGCTCGTAGGGCGTCTTTCCCAACCGCTTGGTGAGAAGAGATCGATTCTGAGTGTAGCATGTTGTGTTGATCGCTTCAGCCCAAAATCTCTTTGGCAGCGCTGAGCTCGCTAACATGGATGTGGCTGCATCCTTCAGAGTTCTATTTCTTCGCTCAGCTACGCCATTCTGTTGTGGAGTATGCGCGGCTGATGTCTGATGGGTTATGCCATTCTTGTCGCAATACTCAATAATGGTTTCATTTAGAAACTCCGTTCCACGATCTGATCGGATAGATATGATCTTCATCTCTTGTTGGTTCGATATCCGATCCATCAGCTTGGGCAGCTCATCTCGGGTTTCACTCTTGTGGCGCATGAAGATGGTCCACGTATATCTTGAGTAGTCATCAGTTACAACCAATGTATATTCGTTTCCATTAATGCTTTTTGGTGTAACTGGCCCGAAGAGATCCATATGGATCAGCTGTAACACTCGGTCGGTTGAGGGAGTTGACTTCAACCGGAAGGAGGTTCTAGCGAGCTTTCCCAGCTGGCATGCACTGCAGATGTGTGTTGTTGAAAACACTCGGTTAGGTATGCCTCTTGCATGTTCTTGTCTGGCGAGTCGGTTCATCGTCTTGAAATTCAGATGGTTGAGCCTTTTGTGCCACAGCCAGCTCACATCCGAACTGCTCTTTGATAACAGACAAGTGTCAGGGAGGCTGCTGTTCCAGTCAGCGTAGTAAACATTCCCTGTTTGAGATCGATTTTCCAACAATATCACCTGCTTTGATCCGACATCTTTAACTCTGCAACCCTGTGCATCAAACTTGACAGAGAAACCATTATCACAGAATTGGCTGATGGAGAGCAGGTTATGCTTCAATCCATCAACATAAGAGACATTAGAAATTGAAACATGATTAGTTTCAAGGGTAACATAACCTCTGGTATAACCTTTTGAGTTATCACCAAAAGTAACTGATGGACCTTCTTTTTCCACGAAACTTCCAAGCAAATCCTTTAGATTCGTCATGTGTTTCGAGCATCCACTATCCATCACCCACATTGTTGCAAACGCCTTCTTCTTCCTCAGCTGTTTCTCCTGTACCTGCAAAGAGAAACTCACTTAGGTCCCCAATTTCAGTTGGGTCCTGGAGGGTTAGAACCAGTTCCCGCTGGAACTGTGCGTTGCTTTTCCCTGTAAACTCGGATGGATTTATCATTCCAAATTACTTTTCCTTCATCATCAACTATAACAACACCTCGGTTATCCTTAGGCTTGTTGTTAGTAGTGATGTTCTGTTTCTTGGGAGGAGTTGGATTTCTCCTATGTTGAGCTTTAGGAGGTGAGGCTTTCCCCCTGTTTTGATGGCGATTCTTATCCTGTTGAGTTTGTCTGTGAGGTCGGACGCCCTGTTGGAATCTATGTGGCTGATTATGATTCCAACTTCCTGAGGGTTGTCTGTAGCTGTTCATGCCCTGTTGATGATTACTATTATGGCATGAATATCTCCAGTTGTTTGACCAGTTCCTCATTGGTTGACTATGTTGGAACCTTTGGTCGAACTGATGTTGGAACCGCTGCTGATTCAGATGATTAAGCCCTTGCTTGTTTAGAGGTCGGTTCCATTCCTTCTGACGTTGACTTTGAGGTTGATGCAGAGGTTGGTTCTGGTTCTGAGATCGTTGCGGTTGTGCTTTCGACGCCTCTGATTCCTCTTCTGACTTTTGGAGCATTCCCCCTCGGTTGATACCTCAACCGATGGAATATTCTGTCCTACATCAGCTACTCCTTTTCCCTTCTCAGTTGTAATTTCATTGGTCGTTTGAACTTGTTGAGAGGTGGAAGTTGAATTAGCTTCTGGAGACTCAGCTGTGTCTGGCTCTACAGTTGTAACTTCTACTGGTTTGATGAAAGTTGCTGGTGGAATCCCAGTATCCTTGACAACATCATAACCGAGTCCTGACACGTCATCCATCTGTCTGCTGTAACTTAAAAGGTTTTCGATGATCTTGGATGACTGATACAGCTTGATTAGATTGTCCTTCTCAGTTTGCAACTCCTTGACGAGTACAGCTATCTGCTCGGTTTGTCCATCTGACTTCTTTATCAGCTGTTCTATCTGAGCATCTTGCTTTTTCAACTGATCTTGCTGTTCTTTGTTTTGCTTTGTCAACTCCTCATCAGCTGAAGCCTTAGCCTCGATCAGTTGACTCTTGAGATTCTCAATCTCCTGAGTTTGGCTCGTAATCAGATCCTCCTTTTTGGTTAAGGAATCTTCAAGCTTGGCGAACCGAGCTTGAAGACTCTTAAACTCAACCGACTGCTGATGCAGTTCCTCACTGAGTTCTTGAAAATCATTCCAGGAGGGTTCCAACTCATCGCTCAGAGATTCCTGCAGGTTAGAAGTATTGGAAGAATTTAAGCGAGCAGGATTAGATTGTACCTCAATATCATCTTGGTCGGTTCCAAATGCCATGAGGCATTGATCCGGACTGATGACTTTGTTGGTAGAGGTCAGTTCATCCTCATCTTCAGTGTCTGTGAAGATGTCCATATCGTCAGCTGCCTCTTCAGCTACCATGGCCTTGTTCTTTGCAGTTTGCTTGGCCCTCAGTGCTTCTCTTTCCTTCTTTGAGAGGTCTGGGCAGTCAGCTTTGAAGTGTCCTTCCTTGCCGCATTCGAAGCAACCATTGGTGACTGGCTTCGAACTGTCTCGAGTTCGGTTTGATTTATAGAAACGTTTATATTTTCTGAACCGAGTATCCATACCGGCTAGCTTCTTTGACAACGCTGCAATGTTCTGTTGCAGTTCCTCTCTGCTCGGCTCCTTTGCAGTCGTGTCAGCCGATCTGGTTGGCCTTGACGTTCTCGACTTTGAGTAGTCAGCTCGGAGGGCAACTGACTTTGATGCCTAGCCAACATCCTCAATTCTATTTGTCTGACCTGAGGGCTGCGATCTCCTTCTGTTGACCTTATACTCATTTCCTTTCAAGATTGAGAACAATCTTTCAGTTCCCATTTCACCAAGGTCAGCTCGGCTCTCGTGGATATTTGTGAAAGTATCTCACTCAGCCGGTAGAGCTTGCAACACTTTGAGGTTTATTTCTCTTAGAGTGTATTTTCCTTTCCGGATGGACTGGATTCTTCTGATGATATCCATAAACCGGAGCTCTAGCTGATCGATAGTCTCATCAGGTCGCAGACTGAAATTGTCGAAATCTTGACATGCATGCGAGAACTTGTTTTCCTTCGTCTCGTCGCTTCCTTCACTTAGCGAAGCCAGGATGTCCCACATCTCTTTTGCGGTCTCACACTCCTCTATCCAGGGCAGATAATCTTGTCCAACCGTGGACATTATTGTGCTCTGAGCCCAGATATCCAGTTGGCTCACCTTGGCCTCTTCCGGAGTGTAGTCTTCTGGCTGTTTCTCCACATACTCCACCACTGCATCTCCATCGTTGGGATTTGTGGGAGTGCGAAATATTCTGTCTTGTATGACGATTGGTCCAGAAGTGAGAACTTGTTGCATCCTATGATGCTTTGACAGAAGGATCTTCTTCATTCGAGTTCTCCATGATGTATAATTGACCACAGAGAACATGACTACGATCTTGTCCTTGACGTCCATCTGCACAAACAAAAACAGGACAAAAATGCGAGCAAGAATGCACTAGCGTGAAAAGATCTGTTCAGTTGATCACTGAAGAAAATTCTCGAATTCACACCTCGTGAAACAGAGTCAGCAGTCTTTTGAACCACTGCTCTGATACCACTTGATGGTCCCGAAACGAGTTACTGGTGTATGGGGGGGGGAATACACCAGTTCGGATTTAAAACATAAACCTGAAGAAACACTTCAACTGAGTAAAAGATGACTCAGTTGGAATTTCACAGCTGAGTAAGCAACCTCAGCTGGAAGAGTGAGGTTGTGCGGAATGTGGTGGAAAAATAAACTCGTTAAAAGCAACTCACGCAATACAGCTCGGTTGGTCAAGAACCAAAACAGCTCGGTTGAAAATGTGCAAATGCGGTTTGTATGTCGGTTAGATTGATCAGATAAATATGCAAAAGCAACTGAATAAAAACAAACACAGACACACAGGATTTAACGTGGTTCGGAGATAATCCTCCTACGTCCACGGGGAGATGTGAATCCACACACCTCAGTCCAAGTTCTTCTGGACAGAACCACTCAGCTTACGCGGGCTGAGCAACCGTTAAGGATAAGTTTGCGGGTACTTATCGACCTTACAGTTTAGTTTCCGGGCACTAAACAGCCTATGTCAAGTTTGCGGGTACTTGACGACCTGACTACTCAATTACAAGAAGAGTAAGGTCCTAGCACACTTTTTAGGGTGTGAGAGTGGGTGGGTTTTCCAACTACAGCTCGATCACGAATGAGAGCTGGATCTAAGGCTTGAAAGAATAAACACTCAAACTAAGATCTAAGACAGATTTTCACTCTATGAACCCTCAGCTACTAATGTTCTATCACTCTTGAACTCTCAGCTGCTGATGTTCTTAGAATAGGATTTTAGCTTGATTCTCTTGTGATTGCACTTTTCTCTCTTGCTTCAGTCTGTCTTGTGTGTATATCTCTCTCGAATGAGAGAATGCCTCTATTTATAGGCGGAGAGAATCAACTAGCCGTTGGAGGAGCAGTTGATCTCTGATCGGTTGATAGCGATGGCTTGTCTCTCATCTCTGCAGACTTTCCCGATATGGCATCTGTGCTCTTCTGCATTCCATCTGAGACATCCTTGTGTTGGGCCAGATGGGGTAATGACTGAACGGTCAAACCTTCATGTGACTTCTTTTTGAAATTCAAATCTTAACCTTTCTGACAGTCAACCTTGGTTCGTCGGTTGAAAGTCTTGGTCTTTAACTGAGTGGTCTTCAGCTGATGTTCTGAACTGTTGGACTCTCAGCTGACTTTGAACTTCAAGCAGTTGATCTTCTTGTTCGAGTTCTACAACTGAGGTTCTGAAACTGAACACTCAGTTGTCTTCCTTGTATATACTCAGTTGGGTTTGAACCCTCAGATGACTTTCCTTTTCATCTGATGTTCTCTTCCTTTCTACTGTTTCTCATTTGATGAACGCTCACTTGGTTTCCTTCACAACTGATGTTCTGAAGACTTCCCCTTGTTTGCATCTGAACATATGAACTCTCAGTTGTCTTTCTTCACAACTGATGTTCTGTCTGAGTGACGCCTTGTTGCCATCTTCAGCTGGAGACCTGTAAAGATAAAATCTTAACTTTGCTCAAACAGCGAGCCTAAATTCTAACATTAGGTTCTGGCAACATCTATTCGGTTGGGGTCAGTCGGTTTTGGAATTCATCAAAACTCATACTAATAAATTTCCCAACATTTTCTGTTTCAAAAGATTTCTCTTAACAATTTTACATATTTTTTATTCAACTATTCATGTTTAACTTATTTAATTTTTATGAGGCATTTTTTATCCTTCTCAACCGCACTTATTATCAGTTATTGGCGCTAAAATTTTCCTATATTCCCATTCATTGTTCATCAAAAGGTATACAACACATTTCGAAACGTATATTGTATATTCGTGATGAACTATATCTAAGTTATTTCTCTATGCATATACTTGTGCATTAACTTATTTTTTTTTTTAGTTAAGAAATATCATTGTCCATTATTATTACTCTTTAATATGAGTAAGTGTTATAAAATTCTTTGTTCTTTTTATTCTCGTCAGAAGCAACAGAAGCAACAAGAAGTCACATTCTTAATGCAAAGAGAGCAGCGACACATGTTGATAAAAGAGTTCAGTTTTTTTCGGCAGTGCATATTATTCTACAAGATTACATTCGACAAGAAGCCACCAAATTTCTTAACGTGATTTTCTAATGCAAAGAGAACAATAAATTGTTCAAGTTTCATTTTTTATGATAAGTTGGTTTTTTTTTCTTTTCTTGATTTGGTTTGCTTTGATAACTTTTTCTCTTTTGGAGTTTCGGATGAACGGATTATTCACAATTTGATTTTTAATGAGTTGAGTTTTGAAAGTGAAAAAAGTGAAATAATTTGATTTGATTGATAACTTTTTCTCTTTATGGTTTATCTTGTACCATAGTTTAAGCAGTAGCTATAACGACTGAAAGAATGATTCAATTAAACTGTAAATAATAGTATATTTGGGCATACGCAGAACTTTAATTATCACTTACATTAATTCTGTAATTTCTGAAAGATCAATAATACAAGAAATAACGAGAGTGCTCGCTCTTTACAATAAATTTATTTTTCCTTTATTTTCTTTTTCAATAGAATATAAAAATTTGAGAAATTGCAAAAAAAAAAAATCAATAAAAAATAAACTAAATATAAATTAACTTGTCAATATTTATTTAGTAGAATCATTTTTTTAACGTGCGAGTGCACGTTACTCATACTAGTTAATTAAAAAGAAAGGAACTTTAACTTATAACCTTAATTAAAGACTTTGCAGCCACACCGCCCACAAGTTTTTAATTAATTAAAATAGGAACGACGAAGTCCTCGAAATCATAAATATGAGGAGGACTTGCATGCGGCGGGCCTTGCGATCGGATCTGGGTCGGGTTAATCCGGTCTTTTTTTTTTAATTTTTGATATTTTTTTAATTTCTTCTTTTTTTCTTCCCTGTTCCGATTTTATGGCTCCGCCTTCGCTCTGATTACTAATATAAGGATAATCGTTGGACAATAATTTAGATTTTTTTCGGCTTGCTCCGAGGACTTCGGCTCCCCTCGCTTGAAGTTTGACCAAAGAAGAAGCGACAAACAAAAAAAGAGGGAAAAAAAACTGGAAATTAAAAAAAAAATCTTAAAATTAAAAAATAAAATAAAATAAAATAAATTATTTAGGCGCGGCGCATGGGGTGTGGGTGAGGAGCATGCGCCACACGCGCCCCACGCACGGTCGCATGGGGTGCGGGCTGTGCGGCATGTCGCATATGAGTATTTGTGATGGTACTGGCCTCGTCTTGGGCCCGACCTAAGGCCCAATCTAAGTGGGCCTATACATTCAAGCTCGGCCCAAGAGCTCAGCCCAATTACAGTTGACGCCTACCTTGAAGACCAAGTCACGAAGCCCAACTTTGGAGGAGAATAGAATCCTATTATGAATGGGAATCGGATATGCATGTATTAGGAAACAAGATATGTATAAGGAATCCGAATCCTAGAAGGATTAGGGCTCAATTCAAGGCCTATATATAGATGCTAGATTAGAGGTTTAGATTCATTCAATATTCTTTGTACTCTCAAGCATAATAAAGGCTCTCTACATTCTCTCCCGTGGACGTAGATCACATCGATCGAACTACGTAAATCCTTGTGTCGTCGTATTACTGTTATTTTCTGCTATCTCTACTAACCCTAGATCTATCAATTTGTGTATAAATATCATCAACTAACCAAAATTTTTATTCAAACACACAGGATTGATATAGAATCCGAAAAAAATGGCTGAAACTGTTTCCATTCCAATAGAGAACACAAGTATAGAAGATATTCGTCGATCGGTAACATATCATCCCAGCATTTGGAGAGATGATTTTCTTGCATACACTGACCCCGTTACGGTACATTTATTCATAATCATACTGTATAATTATAATATAAGTAATTATATATCGTATATTTATTCAATATTCATGGTACATGGAGGAACGTTAACCATGTAAATAATCATATATAGGAAATCACTGATGCTGAGAAGGAACAACTCGAAACTCTAATGGAAAAGGTAAAGAAGTTGATAGCTCAAACTCCAGATGATTCAACGCTCAAGATCGAGCTCATCGATGCTATCCAACGTCTAGGAATTAGCTATCATTTTGAGAAAGAAATCGAAGAATCCTTACGACATATTTACGACAATTATCAAATACTAAGTAGCAAAGACGAGGACAATTTCTGTGTTCTTGCTCTTCGCTTTCGTCTGCTAAGACAACATGGTTACTATATCCCATGCGGTAATTAATTAAGTTCATCGCAATCGTTTTCATTTGTTTAGAGTAATTACAAATATTTGTGCAATTTATAATATGTACTATTGCAGATGTGTTCAACAAATTAATAGACGAGGAAGGAAATTTTAAGGAGTCTTTGATGAACGATATTGAAGGGATGCTAAGTTTATACGAGGCCTCGAATTATGGAATAAATGGAGAGGAAATTCTGGACAAAGCCTTAGAATTTTTTTCTTCTCGTCTCAAATTATCAATCCCCCAAATGAACAATGATTCTCTCTCTAGGCGAGTAAGTGATGCTTTGAGTTTGCCAATTAGCAAGACTTTAAAGAGGGTAGGAGCAAAGAAATTCATATCTTTCTACCAAGATGATGTGTCACATAATGAAACACTATTGAATTTTGCAAAATTGGACTTCAATATAGTGCAGAAGATGCATCAGAGAGAGTTGCACCATATAACAAGGTTAGCATATATATATATAATCAGCAAATGAGAGATTGATTAGTTTTTTTCTATCTTCAAATTAAGTTTAATTATTTACTATACCAGCAAAGAAGGAGTAAGTAATTAATTGATTAATTTGTGCAGGTGGTGGGAGGATTTTGATTTTGCAAATAAACTACCATTTGCAAGAGATAGAGTGGTGGAATGCTATTTTTGGAGTTTGGCGGCCTACTTTGAGCCAAAATACGAGACTGCAAGAAGATTTCTAACCAAAGTCATAGCTATGATTTCAATCCTTGATGATATTTATGATGTTTATGGAACTTTAGAAGAACTCCGACGTTTCACAGAATATGTTCGAAGGTCATATTAGTCAACGTACTCTTATTTACTAAGCTTAATTAATTGATATATATTTCATTTTATATATATCCATACAAATTAAATAGGATCATTAATTATTAATTCTAAAATTTGAATGATTACTTTTGTACTAACAGATGGGATATTAGCGCTGTGGATGAATTGCCACCATACATGGGAGTATTTTACGAAGCCCTTTTAGGTGTTTATGCGCAAACGGAAGATGAAATGGCAAAACAAGGCGATTCAGATCGCGTGGAATATGCCAAAAAAGAGGTACATATGCATTAGTTTTTTCTAATTTAAAGCTAATATTACGGATAAAAATTAAAATTATATATTTATAGATATGACATTACTAAACAAACTATCCTTAGATTCGTGAGAGGATATCATAGGCATTGTAAGAAATTAAAGTTCTTACAGATGATAAGATTGGCGGAGGCATATATGGAAGAGGCAGAATGGTGTTATAGCAAGTATATTCCAACAATTGAGGAGTATATGAAATTGGGATCCATATCTAGCTCTTACATAACTATAATAACTTCTTCTTTAGTTGGAATGAGAGATCCTATTACACAGCAAGATTTTGATTGGATTACAAACATGCCATTGCCACCAATAATGCAGTCCTCAACGGCAGTTGCTAGATTAATGGACGACCTTGTAGGGCTTGGGGTGAGTTTATTAATATAATTGCTCAAAAATATCAATACGAGTGTGTGTGTGTGTGTGTGTGAGAGAGAGAGAGAGAGAGAGAGAGAGAGAGAGAGAGAGAGAGAGAGAGATTCATATATATATACGTGTGCAGATCGAACAAAAAATCACAGCCATCAATTGTTACATGAATGAAAAAGGGTGCACAGTGATGGAAGCTCTGAGCGAAGTTTCCAAGGTTGTGAAGAAATTATGGAAGGATACGAATGAAGAATTAATGGCTGAGCCCAAAGTTGCATCCACTCCCATCCTTGGGCGCATCCTCAATCTCTCTCTCATCTTGTGCATAATGTACGCCGGTGATGATGGATATACCAAATCCACTACTACCACTAAACACTTTATTCAATCTATGTTCATACACCCCATAAATTAATAAATAAATTTCATTATTCAATCTATGAGTGATAATGTACTCTCGCTCGTTTAGTATCACATATATCAGTTGTTTGCATATTTATGATTGTAATAAACAAATTTGGGTTGGTTTGTATCTCATAGTATAATTCTACCAAAGAGATAGAAATTAGGCTCTAGGCCAATTGCCCCACCCCAACACCATCTTTGGTGTTGTATCCTACTTGGCTGTATCCAAGTTTGTTTGTACTCTTCTACTGCTTTATTGATATATACACACGAGCTTTGTTCGACCAAAAAAAAAAAAAACAATAGAAAGAATGGGGACAATAATTTGCTTTCTTATA
Organism: Schizonepeta tenuifolia; assembly: GCA_029490685.1. NCBI lineage: Eukaryota > Viridiplantae > Streptophyta > Magnoliopsida > Lamiales > Lamiaceae > Schizonepeta > Schizonepeta tenuifolia. Next base: position 79,426,684 of record CM055957.1, on the reverse strand, counting down.
AACTTATGAATTCTGGAAACGAGTGAAGAAAGCATGGAAGGACGATATGGATGAGGAATAAGCCTGGAGCCAAGAGCAGCATCTATGGCCATTCTTTTGCGCGCTGTTAATCTTGCTCGATTGCATCATAAATTTGCTATATGTTGGTGAAGATGCATATGGTAGTTCCACTAACAAAAACAAAGATTTAATATCTATGCTAAAACATATTACTAGCCGCAAGTGCGGCATGCATTAAATTTTGTGACTCACAAGATAGCGAGATCGACTAAAGATTTCATTATTCCTTATGCATGGAATGAGCCGTGGACATTGTGGAGGCCGTTCTTAATCTTTCATGTCATTGTGCTTAATCTTATTTTCGTTCAAAAAATAAAATTAAATTAAATCTATGCTAAATGTAATTCAATTTTGGGAGTTATACTAGCTAGGGGTGTTTACTAATTGGGATACGAATTGACTATCCTTATCCTCATCCTAAGGATTCCTTGAATCCCACCGTTTTGGGTTGGATACACTAATAGTCCCAAATATGAGTAATAATCACGGGCTATGAGATATCCTTTGAATCTAATCCTTCAAATTGTTCTTTCATTATTATTTTTATTATTTTTGAAATAAGAAGGCTTTACAGAGAAATTTGAAGTGGTAGTAGTCGGTGACCGGCACGGACTAACCCCTACCGGAGTCGAGTTTGTTTCGTGGGTCGGGTCGAAATTCGATCAGTTCATTATTTTGATGCTCCAATACGACTTCAAAGCAAGCTAGACCGTCTGATTTCATCAGTTCTAGCATAGATCGGTTTGCTCGAAGATCAAATTGAACTAATAAAGTTAAAATTTTACGAAATCTCGGCGAAATCGATTGATTCATTTTTTCGGCTGAAACAAAAGCGGAAATTCCACTTCGGCTTCAGTTTCATATTGAGTAGGTCTCGCAGACGTCTGCACGGTGGAAATGGGCACTGCCCCGACCCGACTCGGCCCACGCGCCGCGCGTGGGCCTCACGCGCCCCACTTTTTTTTTTCTTTTTTTCTTTTTTAATTTCCAGATTCTTTTTTCCGATGGAGTCTTCGGCTTCAATTTTACGGCTCCGCCTTCGCTCCGATTACTAAAATAAGGATAATCGGCAGACAACAATTTGGACTTTTTCGGCTCGCTCCGAGGACTTCGGCTCCCCTCGCTCGAATCTTGACAATAGAAGAAGCGGCAAACAATAAACAAAAACTGGAAAAAAAAACTGAAAAATTAAAAGAAAAAGTTAAAAAATGGAAAAATTAAAAAAAAAAGTTAAAAAAAACTGAAAAATATTAAAAAAAATCTGGTCAAAGGTTAGTTACCCGGACTCGGGTCAATCGAGTCGGATCATGTCGGGTAACGAGTGTTGCAGGTTGTCCACAGGAGTTTTTGTCTTTCATATTTTATCTTTTCATTCGTTTTAACGAGTTAAATCGGTGAGTTTGCGACGGTCACATAATATTTTACGTAACACTCTTTTTCTTTTTCTCGCTTGCTTGGCAAAAGAGATGGCGCCATTGGAAGATTTAGAGCGAGATTATCCGATCATTGATTCCAATTTCCGAATGTTCTGTTCTTATCACGGAATTTACACTGGTTCGCTTCCTCTTCCTATTTCTAATGACGTGTTAATCGGAATATGATAATACTATGTTGGTGATTTGCGATTTTGATAAAGCAATTAACTTATCGATGTCATTATCTCAATATTTTGCTTCATAATTTGGTGTGAACTGGAAGAGTGAAACGTTGTAGTTTTTTGAGCAAGTTATTCGATGTAGGGATTTTCAGCTGCTTTAGATTTTGTTTTACTATAGTCCAGATGTTGATGTCTCGACATATGATAAGTGTATGGATGGTGTGGTTTTGCTTGAAGAACAGATTTATACCTAAGGATTCTCAAATGAATCTAATATAAGTATTTAGATCCAGTATAATCATGGTGAAAATGGCTCAAAGTGTGCTAAATACGTCCATTTAATTGCAACTTTATCCCTAACGTTTAATGAATTTGGTGGAGCCAAGTTTAGCCATAAGTGCCTTTTTAGTTGATCTTGCTTATCATTCGTTATGCAGATAATGATTTTCTTGTGCATGATATTTCTGCATTAGAGGCTTTTGCTGGACTAGACTACGCAGCAGAAAAATTGAAACAGGTTTAGCCATTTTAGCAGTAAAACAACATATTTCGCTTTACAAACTTACATTGTAATTTAGATGAGTTTTTTGCGCTGTTCTTGGAAATAGGGAATTAAGCAAATTATCCATATAATAGAAAAACAGCAACGGCCGTGGCTAAATGGTCTGGAGTTGTTAGAAGATGCTCAACTTAACAAGTGTACTCTATCGACAGGATGTGAAAGGTACCTTCAGTACGACTATGAAATGCATATATCATGTTGTACAATTTGCAAGCTTAAAAATTTTATCGATGGTTTTGGACTAGGATTGATCATCTTCTGCAAGGAGGATTGCGTGAGGGTCATGTAACGGAGCTAGTTGGGCCTTCATGCTCTAGTAAAACTCAAGTATGATCTTGAATTGTTATGTTAATTATGTTAAACAAACTAGCAAACATCAAGATATTTCTGGTTCTTCTGTTGATATGAGTTTGTAATTTTATAAAATCTGATGACATTTTTACTCCAGTATTCTTCTCTTAGAAAAGTTTTCCTTGTAGGTTTGCCTTAAAACTGCATCACATGTGGCCCAGAACTATTTGGGCAAGGTGATCTACTTTGACACAGGCAACTCCTTTTCTCCTAAACGAGTTGCGCAGTTTCTAAGTCTGTCATCTGGATCAGGTTCTTCCACTAATGAGGTAAAAATATCAAATTGGCTCTTTTTGTTGGTCCATTAATGTTGAAGAATTTAAATTATAAAGGAGTTGGAGGTATTGCCTGCTTGGTTGTAGATAAATCTTGTTGCCTTAAAGTCGTTTGAATCTTCTGTTATTTATCTACTTCTTTAGTTTGATGATGCAGTTTGAATTTGGTAAATGTATATGCTTTGCATGAGTATGTGCTGCTGCATAAACTTAAAAAAGAGGTTAGCATAAAGTACTAGTTATAGCTATTCATATGGTTTTGTTCATGCATCCATTTATTTGCACAGCTAAAATGTAGTGCCCTCTCTGTAAGTAAGACTGACTTTCCTGTCATTTCTTTTTACAGGTAAACAAAACTGTTCAACAAGTTATGAACAGCATAGTTTGCCATTCTGTGTTTGACATCTTTACCCTCCTTGATATGCTCCGCCAGTTGATGAATAATTTGAAATCTCAGGTTTTCTATCATGCCTCTGATATCTGTCTACTATTCGTTAATCACATATATTTTCTTTGATGGTCATATAAGAAATATTTTTTGCAGACTGATTATAAGGTGAGGATGCTTGTCATTGACTCACTTTCATCACTTATAGCCCCAGTTCTAGGAGGTGGTGGAGCACACGGTATACATCCAGTTTGCATAATTTATCTATCGATTGCTAACAGGACAATTGACACAATCATTTTCTATGAGGGCTTAATTAAAGTGATCTTATAATTTATAATACAATGACCACTAAGATAGCTTATTTGCATTAAAGCACGGACCACTTCTTTTCCTTGTTAATTTTTGGTTGGGGGGTTCAGCAATTCAACAACTCTTAAATCATGTTATATCATGATTGCAGCTGTAAATGGTTAACTGCTTAATTGGTTGTTTTAACTCTTATTATGCAAAGCTTAATGTTTGCTTGCACGTCATATTGCATATACATTTCAGTAGCCAAGCTCTATTATGATGTGAAATGAAAGATGGAAAACTCAAGAGGACAAATCTTTTCACTTTCTGCTCAAATCTGCTGGGCTTGCCGCTAAATCTTTTCCGTCTTGGTATGTACAGGACATGCCTTAATGGTTACTGCTGGATTCTTGTTAAAGGAGATTGCACATGAGTATAACCTCTGTGTCGTGGTAACTGTTGCTGCTTTAATCTTTTACTTTAATTTTCAAAATGCTATGGAAGATTTAATCACCAAATCCTCCATTTGTGATCTTGGAAAAACTATGATATTGTTTCCTTGGTCTGGATCATCATTCAGTGCTTAAATTTCCAGGAGCAAATACAGCATTCCCTAAATCCCGAATTCGCTCCTTTCTTATCCGAACCCTCAGTGGTGTAGGCCTGATTACTGACTATGATTGATAAGAAAAACTAAGGCACTCATTTAGAAGTTTAGTTATGTCTTATTATTATTATGTCTTTTACAGATCCACTTCTCTTTAGTTCTAACATTAATTGACTTTTGCCATAAGATATCCTGTTTAAATATAACTTCTGCTTCAGGTGACGAACCACATGGTGGCCGGAGAAGCTGGTACTTCCAAACCGGCACTGGGAGAGAGTTGGAAGAGCATTCCACATGTGAGGCTTCTGTTCTCGAGGAAGTATTCAACTAATGGTACCTGCATCACAATACTTAAACATCCATTTCTGGTAGGTATCCTGTCTTCCGATGTACTTACTGCAGAGATATATGCTGTTCTGTTCATCCATAACTGTCTCATTAACAACATTATTAATATTAGCATTCCATATGAAGGATACCAAAAAGTGGAGGGACAACAGTAATTTTAGGTCATGCGCGGTTAAAGTTAGGTGGAGTCATTGTATAAGAAAATTATTCTTAAATCAACTTCATATTCTGCTTCTAAGAGGGCAACCAAGACAAATGGACAAATGTTTGAGCACATCCAAGACACATAAGCTAAGGAGAATACGCATCTCTAGTTCTCTACCTAAATACTGTGAAATTATATTTTTAATGATTTTATTTTGTATTGGCAAAGGGCTGCTCTTTAATACGTTTTAAAACGAACAAAGGATGGAAGGTTGGCAGTTGGCTATTACAGCAGAAATGATTATTTCCTTTAGAATCCCTCTTCATTGATTCTTTTCATGATAATTTTCCTATTGCACTCTGCTGCAAGATTTCTGTGATTCAAATTTCAAAAAGGTCGTGGTATCATTCTCTTGCTTGTCATCCTCAGGCTACTGGAAAGAGCACAGACTTTGTGGTTTTGTGATTTAACCACAAAGGAAAGAGACATTACTAGAAGGACAAGAAGCAAGATTGACGACAAAATATGTATATAGAGAGTGAGTGGAGATAATGCATGAATAAGAAATGCTATGGACAAGAATGTTAAGACAGTCGGACAACAAGAGAGGTGGTTGCTTATGTGTAGAAGGAGAATTATCTTTTGGAGAATACACCTATTGCATGAGTAGATTAGGTTGTCTGAAAAACTCACTAGCAAAGAAGGAACTCACCAATCAGATTTGTTTAGAAAGATCTGCACTTATCTATGAAGATTAAACTTTTGCATGGACGGGGAGTTAATTTTGTAGAAATTGAAAGTTTCAACTTCCATTTTACTGGATTTGGCAGAAGAATTTGATTGTAGGATTTAATGAAGTCCTATTGGAAATGTGAAAAATTGAACGAGTCGTGTGGATTGTTTTTACCACAGATATATGGTATACCTCACTCATTTAAGGGTGAAAGACCAGACTTGAATCCTCATTTCCCTCCCTCAAGAAAAAAAGAACGGAAGAGAAAAAAAATTATTTGCAATAATTATGATCTGAAAGCAAAACGTAGTGAAGAAACAGTGTGCGAAGTGATAATCAGTCATCAAACAGAAGTGAAGAAACAGAGTGATAAGGCTATCCACAACGCGTCTCGTGCGTGGGTGCTCGAGCCGAGATCGAGCACGGGGTGGCTCGAGCACCCCGCGTTGCAGACGACGCCTGCTCGAGCCGTGCCTGAGCACTCGAGCCATGCTCGAGTCCGGCGCGTGCTCTTCACGCGCGAGCCTTGACGAATAAAAAAAAATAAAACGCGCCTAACGTATATATTTTTAAAATTTCACCCGTTGCGGCAACGGCTATGCCGATTTAATTTTTTATTTTTTATTTTTTTTATTTTCCTCTTCTATAAATACCACCACACCCCTCGTATATCTCACACCATTTTATCATCCTCTTTCTCTCTCAAATTCAACCTAAAAAAATATCTTCATCGGAGGAACTTATTTTTCCGATTCGTCGGAGGAATATGTCGAGGGCGGCACCGACGACGAGGTGCTGGAGATGATGGCGGACGTGGATCGCTACATGCGTGCACACCAAGCGGAGCAGAAAAAGAAGAAGAAGAGGGCGCGGGACTTCGTCGACCGCGACCGAGAAGCGGCTTGTGCGATCCTCCACGCCGACTACTTTGCCGACAACCCCACCTATGGCGAGCAGTTTTTCCGACGCCGTTTCCGGATGCACAAGCATCTGTTCTTGCGCATCTGCAGGACGTTGGAGGAAAACGTCCACTTCTTCACGCATCGACAAGATGCACTCGGGCGATGGGGGTTAACGGCGGTGCAAAATTGCACGATGGCGGTGCGACAACTGGCGACCGGTGGTGCTGCCGACACGTTCGACGAGTATCTGAAGATCGGAGATAGCACGGGCCAGCTTTGCCTCAAAAAATTTTGCCGGGCAATCATCGACCTTTTCGGCGAGCGGTACTTGAGGAAGCCCAACGCTGCCGACACTGCGCGTCTGCTCCAAATGCACGAGTTGCGGCATGGGTTTCCGGGGATGCTCGGGAGCCTGGATTGCATGCACTGGGAATGGAGGAACTGCCCAAAAGGGTGGGCGGGTGTCCACACTCAAGGCGATCAAGGCGTGCCTACCTTAATCTTGGAGGCGGTGGCGTCGCAGGATTTGTGGATCTGGCATGCCTTTTTTGGGGTTACCGGCTCCAACAATGACCTTAGCGTCCTCAATCAGTCGCCCTTGTTCACCGACGTGCTTGAGGATAGAGCTCCACCGTGCACATTCACCATCAACGGACACTGCTACGACAAGGGTTACTACTTGACCGACGGGATCTACCCTTGTTGGCCTACCCTGATCAAATCGCCGAGGGTTGAAACCGACCTAAAGACGGCGAGGTTCAAGAAGATGCAGGAGGCGGCGAGAAAGGACATAGGGCGGGCCTTTGGAGTGCTCCAAACCCGATGGGGAATAATACGCGCTCCGGGTCGGTGCTGGTACAAGAAGCATCTCTGAGACATCATGTTCGCGTGCATTATTTTGCACAACATGATCATCGAAGACGAGTGGGAAGATGTGGAGAATTGGAGAGCGGACTCCGACTCTCCGTCCACTAGCGGGATACACTTTCGGACAACTCCGATCTGCTTTGAGCAATTTATGCAACGGAATGCCGACTTGAGAGATCAAAAAAAGCACCATCGGCTTACTAATGATCTCACCGAGCACCTCTATCGGAAATTTGGACCTCTACGGGAGTAGTCTAGCATTTTTAATTAATGTAATATTTTTTTATTTTAATTATTGTAATATGTTATTTTATTTTAATTAATGTAATGTTTAATGTTATTTTTATTAATAGAATTTTATGAATTAATTTAATAAATGAAAATGGGGAATTTTTTAATATTAAAGATAGAGCACCCTTAGAGTACCCTTGGGTTGCAGGGGTAGAGTGCTCTAAGGATGCTCTAGTGCTAGAGCACCCCTTAGAGCACCCTTAGGGTGCTCTAAGGGTTGTGGATAGCCCAGTCATTAACAGAACAAAACGTTAATCGTCGTTCCAATAGTGAAAACAAAAACACTAAGAGCATGCACAACGAGGGTCGAGCGGCGGTGTCGACACAGGTGCCGATCCCCCGCTCGACCCTGCACCCTCGACACCGCGAGGTCGAGCGCCATTGTGCGTGGCTCGCCACCCCTATGTAGAAGGGGTGTGTCGTTGCCGGTGTCTAATTATCGACACCGGCTTCGACCTCGTGATGCAGCAGCTTGGGGACACGTGGCATGACCTCATTGGTCCGAGCTTAATTTTTTTTTATGTTCTAATAATAATAAATAAATAAAATTAATTCCCAACGGCTATACACCCAAAATTTAATATAAATACCCCTTCATTACATTCATTCTCCACACCAAAATCCAATCTTTATTCCAATCTCTTTCTTCTTCAATTTCAATCTTTAATTCTTGATTTTTTGTGCAAAAAAAAAAATGAGTGACAACGAGAGTCAGTTCAATGCGTGGTACCAGCAATTCATCAGTTCAAACCCACCGAATCAAACTCCCAATCCACCGAATCAAAGTCCCCTTCCAAACTCTCAATTCTTCCCTTCTCCCGGTTTCACCCAATACTCCCCAGCTGCCGGATTTGCACCTTTCTCGCAGTCGTTGGGGTTCTCACAATTCTCCCCGTCGACCGGGTTCTCGCAGTCTCCGGGGTACTTTCAATTCCCCACGTCTTACGGCTACTCACAGTCTCCAGGGTTCTCTCAATTACCCCCGTTTTCCGGCTTCTCCCAATTCTTCTCTCCACTTAGTGGATATCGTGCATTTGACACGTCGCCAGCGGAAATAACTCGAATGAGACGCATCAACCTCAACGACGAATCCGACAATGTTGAGGTGGAGGAAGAGGCGGATGAAGATTCCCAGCGAGAAGAATCGGACGAACGCGAGGTAACACCACCACGCCGCAAGGGAAAAGTTCTCGCTTAATCAAGCACGACCACTTCTCCGGCCAAGGGGAAGGAGAAGGCGAGCCGCAAGGGCAAACAACCAACGACATCAAGCATTATATCGAGGCCACTGCGACGTCCTAACTATACACCCGACGATACATTATTGTAATACCCCAGATAATTTCTACTGTCTTTAAAAAAATTAAAGTTAATAATAATTATGGCTTTGCACGTCTAAGATCATGAAATTAAATTCTAAGACTAACGGTGAAATCCGTTTCCGAAAATAAATTACGGAAGTCAGTCAAATGACTACTGTATTAGGGTTTTGTAACAGTATGCACTGTTATCCAAATATTTTTGTATTTTTTATGGGATAATTTTGTAAATAAATACAGATCTGAAAAACTGAAATGAAATACAGAAATAAACTGTAATGGAGGCGATGAGGTAGAAGATAATATCAATTCCTTAGGGTTTTTCACTCATGCACGTACAATTTATACTCCAAAGTTTAGGTTCGTGGGGACCTTGGGCTAAAACTGCTAAATGAGAAACATTTCTATTAAGTACTGCAAAAGTAAATAAAGATAGTAGTGAACACGTTGGTTGCCCACATGCTGCCACGTGTCACTAAGCTTGCATCATAACCGTAGATCATTAGCCACTTGTGAAGATCCCTGCCGTCCCTTTCTCCTTCTTTTTTTCCTTCCCAGATCCAATCTTTTCCATTTCTTCAGCCAACGCTTTCCAATCTTCCCCAATCTCTCTTCCATCCATCCAAGCTTCATCCTTCACCGCCAAAGCTTCATCTCTCGCCACTGTCATATCTCCTTCCCCTATTTCGTCCTTCAAGTACATGACATTTTCCCCCGGATCTTCAGATCCTTGACCACAAGGATCGGTAAAGTCAAATTTCCGGCGAAGAACCTTCAGATCCATCCACTCCGCATCCTCCTCGCCGTCTTCCGTCCACTGTACTAATCTCTGTTGTACCGCCTTTCCGTCACGAGTGATAGTGCGAGAACCGAGGATTGAGAAAAGGCACCATTTTGAAGTGGCCCTCCACATCCACCATCGGAAGTTCTGGAGAAGGTAATATATTCTTACCCAAACACTTTTTAAGCAAGGAAACGTGAAACACAAGATGTATCTTTGACGATTATGGTAACTGTAATCGGTAAGCCACCTGACCAATTTTCTCTTGAACTCTGTAGGGCCCGTAATACTTTGCTGCGAGCTTCATATTTCTCCTCAACGCCGCCGAACTTTGCCGATAGGGTTGAAGTTTGAGGTAAACAAAATCACCCACTTCAAAGCTTCTTTCAACTCTGTGTTTATCAGCATATAATTTCATTCTCTCCTGCGCCAAGTTCAGATTTTTCTTCAGCAAATTGACCATTTCTTGCCTTTGTGACACCCATTCCTTAGCTTCCTGATTAGGAGAGTTTAGATATGCCCTTAAACCAGTGTGTGGGGGTGGGGTTCCGTAGAGAGCCTGATAGGGAGAACACTTCAAGCTGCTATGATAGCTAGTATTATACCAATACTCAGCTAAAGAGAGCCACTTTACCCATTGCTTAGGATGTGCTCCCGTCATACACCTCAAATACCCTTCTAAACATTGATTAACCCTTTCAGATTGACCATCTGACTGAGGATGATAGGCAGTGGTCATATCTAAGGTCGTTCCCATTGACTTAAATAGCTCCCTCCAAAACTGACTTGTGAAAACCTTGTCCCTGTCTGAAACAATACTGACTGGAGGACCATGTAGCTTGTATACATTGTCTAGGAAGAGTTTAGCTACAGTCTGTGCTGTGTAAGGATGGGACAGAGCCATAAAATGAGCATATTTACTGAGCCTGTCAACAACCACTAGAATGACATCCTTGCCAAAAGATTTAGGTAACCCTTCTATGAAATCCATGGTGATGTGAGTCCAAAACTTATCTGGAATGGGTAGTGGCTGTAGCAAACCATGATAAGGGACATGCTCAGATTTGTTCTTTTGGCATGTATCACACTGTTGCACCATCTCCTCCACTTCCTTCTTCATATGTGGCCAATAAAAAAAATGTCTTCAGTCTAGAATAAGTGCCCCATATGCCAGAATGTCCCCCAAAAAGAGTGTTGTGCACTTCTTCAAGAATACTCTGTCTTAGTCCACTACCTGAACCAATAACCACTCTTCCTTTATACTGAATTATTCCAGACACCACATTAAATTCAGGGTAGGAGGTTGGGTCCACTGGTTTAGAGAAAAGAACCTGTGAAAAATATGTATCCCCAACATAGCTTTGTTTTACCCTTTGCATCCACAAGGGTGTCACAGTAGTTAGAGAGTTGCACTCCACTTCCCCCTCTGGATATCTGGATAAGGCATCAGCAGCTTTGTTCTCACTTCCCTTCTTATACTGTATTTCATAATCCAATCCTAACAGCTTGGTAATCCACTTTTGCTGCACAGGATTCATGGTTTTCTGGTCAAGAAGGTGCTTGAGGGCCTGTTGATCAGTCTTAATGAAGAACTTCTGCCCCTGCAGGTATGATCTCCACCTCTGAACTGCTAGGATAACAGCTAAAAATTCTCTTTCATATACTGAGAGTGATTGATTTCTTGGGCACAAAGCTTTACTCATGAAAGCAATGGGTTTCTGACCTTGCATTAACACAGCACCCACTCCCACACCACTAGCATCTGTTTCTAGGGTAAAAGGTTGAGCAAAGTCAGGTAATGCTAGGACAGGTGCAGATATCATGGCTTCTTTCAATGCTTCAAAGGCCTTAGTAGCTTCCTCATTCCATCAGAAACTATCCTTTCTTAACAGCTCAGTGAGGGGCCTGCTGATCAACCCATAGTGTCTTATAAACTTCCTGTAATAGCCTGTCAACCCCAGAAACCCTCTCAACTATTTAATGGTTTTAGGAATTGGCCAATTCTTCATGCTCTCCACCTTCTGTGGATCAATTGACACTCCTTCTTTAGAAATAATATGGCCCAAGTATTCTATGCTTTGCACCCCAAACTGACATTTACTCCTCTTAGCAAATAGGGTATTAGTCCTCAAAATCTCCAAAACTGTCCTTAAATGAGTTAAATGTTCATCCCAACTTGTGCTATAAACCAATATATCATCAAAAAATACTAACACACTCTTTCTCAGGCAGGGTTGGAAAACTTGATTCATCAGAGATTGGAAGGTGGCAGGGGCATTGCACAAACCAAATGGCATCACCAAAAATTCAAAATGGCCATGGTGAGTTCTAAAAGCTGTCAAATATCTGTCCTCCTCCCTCATTAAAATCTAAAAGTATCCTGACCTCAAGTCTAATTTGGAGAAATAACTGGCACCATGAAGCTCATCTAACAACTCATCAATTAATGAAATAGGATAGTCATGTTTAATTGTGAGTGAGTTGAGGTACCTGTAGTCTATGCACATTCTCCAGGATCCATCCTTTTTCTTCACAAGAATTGCTGGTGAGGCAAAGGGACTCCTGCTGTATTGTATAATGCCTGTTTCCAACAATTCCTGAACAATTTTCTCTATCTCGTTTTTATTGTTGTGTGTTGTTCTATAAGGGTATTGATGTTTAGGCATGCTCCCAGGTTTTAATACAATTTGGTGTTCTGTTCCCCTGGCAGGTGGCAAGCCTTGAGGCTCAGCAAACACATCTCCAAACTCCTCCAGCAGTTGTGCCATAGCAGTAGCATTGGAAGCTCCAGTATTGTTGTGTTCAGGCAGAATAAGGTACATTTCCTCCACTTCATCCAAGTGATGGTGTACTAATTGAAACAAGCTGTCTGCACTAATCATTTAGAACAAAGAATGATCAGTTATAGCCTTTAAGTTTACTTTTTTTCCCCCAGTAAAGACTGTGAAGGTCATCTTTTCATAGTCTAAACCAATAGGTGTACAAAATTTAAGCCAATCACCCCCTAGAATCATATCATATCCTTCATTCTTCAATACCCTTGGAGAAAAAGTAAACTGGTGGCCTTGGATGGTCCAACTGAAATCCTGAGCCCTCCACCTACTCACCAATTGATGCACTGTTGCCCCTTTAACCAAGATAGGTATGTCTCCTTCTAGGAGTATATTCATTTCCTTGGCCACACTTTCCTTCAGGAAACTCTTGGTGCTACCAGTATCCACAAGTATCCTTAATTGCTTGCCTGCATGTTCACCAATGACCCTCATAGTAGTGGAATTGGGATGACTAATCATTGTATCCATAGTCATAAACACCTCATCCATCTGTTCCCCTTCAACACCCAACTCTGCTTCCTTCTCCTCATGTTGTAATTGAGCCAATTCCTGTTCATCGTTTGTAGTCATGTAGAACACCTTGTGCTTACACTTATGGCCAAAAACATACTTCTCATCACAATTATAACAAATTCCCTTCTCTCTTCTTGCAGCCATTTCAGCAGCAGTGAGCACCTTAACAGGAGTTTTGGTACTGATTTGGGTGTCAAACTTGTGACTTACAACTGCTTCAGACCTTTTGTAATGGCTGCCCTGAGCTGAGTAAGGCTTAGATGCTGGTTTGACTCTCTTGGCCAGGGCTTCCAAGGTAATTAGCTGTTGTTTCCCTGATTCTATTGCTTCATGTAATGACTTTGGTTTAAATAGCATCATAAAACCCTGCATTTCCTCAGAAAGCCCACTTATGAAACTTGCCACAAAGTAATCCTCTGAATATCTCATGCTATTACTGAGTAACAAGCAAGCCCTCAATTCCTCAAATTTATCCACATACTCATCATAGGTTCCTGTCTGTTTGAGATTCTTGAAATCCATGACTATTCTTCCCTCATTCAGGTCCTCAAATTTGAGGGTAATCACCTCCAGAAACTGTTGCCAAGTAATACTGAACAAATTTTCACAGCCAAAATTCTGTAACCAGTTGAGAGCCTTTCCCTCAAAGTTATGAATCGCCAACTGTGCCATATTTTCATCACTCATAGCAACAGATAGTTTAAAATAGGTACTACACTTAATAATCCAAGCCCTAGGGTTAGTGCCATCAAATTTTGGAAAATCCACCCTATGGTGTGGTGTATGACTGGATCCAGTAGAGAAATTTGAAGTAGGGGTGTAATCATTTTTAAAACCAGGAGAAAATGGAGTTCTAGGATTACCTTCCTTCCTAGTTGTGTGAGAGCTTTCAGTTTCTTTCCCTTTGCTTGAACCCATCAGATGCAATTTGATCTCCTCCATAGTTTTGACCATATGATCATACTTTGCATCCAACCCTTTGATCTGTTCCTTTATCTGATCCTCTGATATTGCTCTTTTTGATGCTTCAGTTAAAAGTTGTTGCTCCAGTCGTTTGTGGGATTCCTGCAGCTCCTTCACTCGCGTGCCGTCAGCCATCTTATCTCAGATCTTTGCTAAATAAGAGCAAAACCTGGGCTCTAAGATACCAATGTAACAGTATGCACTGTTATCCAAATATTTTTGTATTTTTTATGGGATAATTTTGTAAAATAAATACAGATCTGAAAAACTGAAATGAAAGACAGAAATAAACTGTAATGGAGGCGATGAGGTAGAAGATAATATCAATTCCTTAGGGTTTTTCACTCATGCACGTACAATTTATACTCCAAAGTTTAGGTTGGTGGGGACCTTGGGCTAAAACTGCTAAATGAGAAACATTTCTATTAAGTACTGCAAAAGTAAATAAAGATAGTAGTGAACACGTTGGTTGCCCACATGCTGCCACGTGTCACTAAGCTTGCATCATAACCGTAGATCATTAGCCACTTGTGAAGATCCCTGCCGTCCCTTTCTCCTTCTTCTCTTCCTTCCCAGATCCAATCTTTTCCATTTCTTCAGTCAACGCTTTCCAATCTTCCCCAATCTCTCTTCCATCCATCCAAGCTTCATCCTTCACCGCCAAAGCTTCATCTCTCGCCACTGTCATATCTCCTTCCCCTATTTCGTCCTTCAAGTACATGACAGGTTTTCGCGTATGAAAACTTTTTAGTTCCAGAACTCAGATCGAGAAACCGTCGGACTTTACATTCACTATTTTCGCGATACGAATCTTTTAGTGAAAATTGATAAAAGTCAGTTTTATTTATTTTTCCGGGCGAATTTTGGACTGTCATGTCCAAAACTGTTTAGAGTTTTTCGGAAATCAAATTATCTTTTCCGACTAAGAAAAATATTCCGGAACTAATGGTTGAGTTAGTTTTCGCCGGAAATATACCCGTCTAAGAATTTATTTCTCGATTGTTAATACGTAGTATTAGACCCGTAAAAGAGATATTTTGAGATAAAAATCTCAATCAAAACCGCCATATGTGCGTGTCATTTTCTAAGAATTTTCTTCTACCTTTTTAAATAAAAATCAAGGTAACACCTATGCACCATTAGTCATCTTTCATAATACTTATACTACTTTAACACTTTATAGTATAAATATCTAATTACACCTCATTTTCTTCTCCTTCTTTTTTTTCTTCTTGACCGCCACTTTTCATCCCTCTCCCTTCTCTCTTTTGTTCTTCATATTCCACCATAGAAGCTCTCCAAGTTCTTCAAGGATCCATCAACATAGCTTGCTCATCTTCCATTCAATCCAAATCTAGTTTTTATAATTAGCAAGGTAATGTTTCTAGCTTCACTTTCATCAATTCAAAGTTCAACCCCTTTACTTCTTGTTGCAAATCGAAAATTTTTAGAATTGTTGTAGGATGATTTAAGTTTTAATTCATGATATTAGATGTGTAGAAATTGATATCTTACGGTTGGATCAAGTAGAAATCAAATTTCCCTAATTTATTAATTATGACCGAAAAAAAAATAGGGGTTTGGAAGGATGATGATCTAATCTTGGTCAATTGTTAAATTAAGCAATAGAAATGGATTAATTGAGGATTGGATGCAAGAGAATTTAATTTCCCCAAAATAAAGAGAGGACCGAAAATTCTAGGTTAGAGTTTGAGATTTGGTTTTTAATTCTTGACGATAGAAGTGTTAATCTATGTTATAACTTAGTATTGGATGAATTGGTGGTTAGTTGTGAAGTTTGAAATCAAGAAATAATGAAATAGATCAAGTATGTGTAAATTTGGAAAATGTAGTAAGTAGTAGATAGAATCAATAAGGATTTGATGTAGTATGTGATATGGGTTGCATAAAATGATGATAGAAATGATATGTAGTAAGTATATGGATGATTATATAATTTAATGGGATTTTTCTAAAAATAAAATGAAAAACGTAAGAGACGAAAGCTCATCGATAAGTCAAGTATGGATAATGATTTGAGGATATGATGTACGTAGTATTGATTCTTGATAGATAATGATCGATAATGTAAAAATTGATCGAATTCCAATGAGGTTGGAATTTTCATAAGAGACGAAGAATCGAACGTTAGTATCAATAGAAAAGACGAATAAGGAAAGTAATTAGATATTAATGATTGTTAATGTTAAGTGATCAAGTTTATAGTTAATGATGTTTACATCCAAGACACGAGATGATGAGTTATAGTTGTGAACGAGAAGTAGAAATTGAATTGAAGTTGATTGGTATAGTAATTGTGTAGTTTGAAAGACAAAGAATTAATCGTCGTGTTTGTGATCGAGAAATGAAAAGGAGCTCGTCACGTAAGGATACGTGTTGACTGCCTTGGGTCAGTAATTTCGTAGAAAATAAGGTGGAATAACGTAAGTCGAGCCTAGGAAGTCGTACATTGAGTTAAAAAAAACATTAGGGTTAGCCTCGGCAGTTTTGGCGACCCTTCACGGAAACTGCCATATCTTTTAGCTCGTTTATCGGAATTGAGATCCGTAAATTGGAGAGTAAACTAGACATCCGTGGAATTCTTTTGGTATAGGGCACGTCCCCTGTTTCGAAATCCTCTGTTCTGTGCAAACTTACTGATCTGGACAGTAATTTCCAAAATTTAGTTTCTTAAGTTGAATTCTTTTCAACTTAATTCCTTTTGATCTTCTAAGTCGTTGTAAGCAATCGACTTCAGTTTTACCGACATAAGTGTCGAGTAAGGAACCAAATGAGGCTTAAACGAGATGTGCTCGAGTCTCGTTCCTGTTTAACTAAAAGAATCTAGTTTAGCGTGCAAATGCCTAAAAAGCTTAAAAGACTAATTCAATTTCGTTTTCGATTTCCATTTTCATTATTCGTCTCGACCTCTTATCGAAGTTTCATTATTTGCGATAAAAGGCGGAAGTCAACATTCGGAATAGGACGGAAGATCAGAGTCGGAAGCACGTATGTTAGTTCTGTAATCTATCAAGGTGGGCTTTCCTTATATATATGAAACAAAACTAGCAATGCTCGAAAACCTTTTCTTTATCGCTTTGATAATCGTGTTTTTAAAGTGATAATCATGGCATGAACTATTTGTTTTATGTGAGTTCTCTTGTACCTTATGAGTTAGCCAAAAGGGGATAACTAAACGATCGGACTTTGAGTTAGCCGACTTGCTTTCCAAAGTTAGTGTACACTGTAGCCTGTGGTGTATGTGGTATCCTGTTGAGGGGTAACTAGCCACGGTGAATTATGAATGGTCAAGATTGAACGTAACATATGTCAGAAAAATGCTTGGCCAAGCTAAATTATGAAAATGATAAGAAAATGTTTTAATAGACACAGGCATTTTAAAAGAAAACTCCGATGTGCTACAGAGATAAGAATGCCTGATTTATCAATACTTATTATATGTTTTCGGCAAAGTGCCCACTAAGTGCTTTATGTACTTAGCCCTGCATATGTTTTCTAAATGTGCAGGTTGAGCGACGGAAGCGGTGATGGTTGAGTAGGATAGTGATAGGAAAGAAGAACAGAGTCACATTCTACGTTTATTCCGCTGCCAAACTCTAAACCTTTTTGTATTATCTTGTATATAACTCTGTAGTCTAAGTTCTGTACTATAACTTAGTTTGCTTTTGGAGAACTATGTCGAGTGATCCTTCGAGATCAACTCTTTCTTTATCTAATGAAGTCAGGTTCATAGAAGTATTCTGTCATTTAATGTATGTTTATTCATTCATCCCCTTTCTTCCCCGCTTCTTTAATTCAATCCCAGTCGCACCCCGGCTTCTGCCGTCCCTTGGGATTTGGGGATGTGACGGAGTGGTATCAGAGCAATCGTTTCTGCTCTGCATACAATTTTCTCTCAAAGTAGTCAGATAGAGTATTCGTTCATACTCTATACCCGAGTCTTCTTTCAAAGTGAAGTTAGGTCGTAGCACTAAGATTAAGATTGTAGACGACAACTCAACCTCCCGCTACGTTGACTCAACAAAGGAAAGAAAGAAAGAAGGAAAGGAAAGATTTTCAAGAGAAGTGAATTCTTTTAAGAAAGTTTTGAATAAGTATTTGAATCAAGAATGAGAATGGTGCCAAGAATATGAATTGTTTGAAAGTATAAGAATTATACTTTGAGATATTTTGTGATTATGTGATAGTACGAGTACTATATTATTTGAAATTATTTGCGCAATAATTTCTTTAAATTTGAAAAGTTTGTTGGCACGAGAATCTAGACTGATTCTAGGGATTTTTCCCGGTTCGCTAAGAACATAGACTTTGAATCTAAGGTCTTTCCGATTTCTCGAGAAGTTAGACGTTTTAAGAAACGTTAGTTCAAATGATTTTGAAAGGAGATCGTAAAACGGGAAGAACTTTTATAGACGAATGTCACGTGCGTATAGTGACATGAACAAAGACTCGGTAGAGTCGATTTTTGTTTTTTATAATCAAGAGCCAATAAGAATTTCCTTCAAGGAAATAAGATAAGTAATGATAAGGAAAGTTAATCCTGTACCAAGTGAACGAAAGAAACGATTAGACGTTTGATGAAGCATTGGCTTCGAAATAAGAAAGAAATGATCGGGTCAAGAATGACAGAATAAAGGGTATCAAAGTAAATAAAAGAAACGAATGTTACTTCCGTAAAAGTAACATGAACGAATTCATTTTCAGTTGGAGTTCGCCTCGTTCAAGAAGAGATTTGTTTTAATTATTAAGACTCGAGCACGAATCTTAAACGATCGATCGATTCCAACGACGATTAGAACTTGAGTTCTAAAAAGTTATTCTCTAGTTATTATTCCATTTTCTTTTGGAATTCATGTCATAATTCGTAATTGAATGAAGAATACGGTAAGTACGAGATTCAAGTGTCGGGAAGGACAGAATCTTTTGTAAACGAATGTTACTTTTGAATGAGTAACATGAACAAAGTAGACGTACTTTATTTTAATAAGTGAGAATCGTTAAGAAAATTTCTTCAAAGGAAGAAATAAAGAAAGAAAGTAATGGAGAATGAAGTAAGAGTGTGATAAGAAGATAAAGTAAGGAAGTAAAAGAATGATAAGATAAAGAATAGAAATAAAATCTTGAAATTTTATTTCTATATATTGTTTAAGAGCAATTCTCTGTGAATTGTTAAATATTTAAGATAAGAGATTGTTTAAGTGTTCGTGACATTACAATTGAATAAGGAATATTCAACTTGTAATTTAAGATTTCCCTTAAGATAAGTTATTACCCTACCCGTTACTGATCCATGTTTCTTAAAAACTTTGTAGGATGGATACTGGACTTGACACGGCTCAGGAGAGCCAATCCCCGCCACAGCGTACTTGGGCAGATCAGATATTAGATAAGTATCGAGATTTTGAGGCAGACCCGAATCATGATACAGGACAAATAATTAGTAACTTTTCGGCCGTTTACCATGCAGCTCGCTATTCCGTTACAGAGCGTCAGGCTATATTCGACCTGATTATTCGACTGCCAGAGGAGTGGCGTGGTTGGGCACACGACACGGCATGGTACTACCTTGGAGTGTTTGGTGACGACTTAGAGCCGACGGGTGATTACTTAGGATTCGCTCTAGCAGTACACAAACGTTTCTTTCAGAGCAGAATCATAGCATCATATCCCATTCAAGAGCACCCTCCCTACACTCACTTTCCAGCAGATTCAGAGACAGAGCATGTTGAGATAGATCCAGAGATGGACGCGCAGTTAGAGATCCCTCCAGTGTTTGTACCTAGTGAGGACACAGAGGAGTTAGTTTCAGAGGCAGAATACCCGGTGATTGGCGCAGATCTTACCGCTATGATCGAGTTACCATAACCCTTCAGACCACTTGACGAGATTTGTTCAGAGTTGGCCAGAGTTAGAGCAGAATATGAGGCAGGACCGTCCAGGGTCCGTTCTAGAGAGGAGTACGACCCCAGTACGATTCTAGAGCACCTTCTTCCCCTGAAGAAGAGAACAGTAGAGCCCAGTTGTAACTACCTAGTGTCAGACTTCGAGAGGACAGTTTCAGAGGTACCTGCCCCACCACCATTTACACTTACAGACGACATTACCTTGAGGGTTGACGAGGCACTCCAGCTCGTCTTTGGTTCAAATTCAGAGGAGGAGGACCCAGAGGAGTCACAAGCCGTAGAGGGCATTGCTGACTCGACCGCAGCTAGATGAGGGGAGCGTTTTAGACGCGTAGTAGTAGTAGTTCCTTTTGCCTTGTATATAGTCGGATCAATAACTAGTTTTTGTAGTACTCTATACGGATACGGAGTTTTGGATCGTTTCCGTTCTAGTACTTCCAGTGGTACAGTAATGCAACCAGTAGTGCATCCTGTATACAGATAGGCAGTTAGCCTAGCTTAGACTCGTAGTAGTCTAGATTTCCTGTTGTATAAGTCCTCGTTGGAGGCAAAACTAGTATTCTTTTTGATGTATATATATATATATATATATATATATACATGACCCGTGAGAGGGTTTTGATCACAAGAAAGTTTCTTTTAAATCGTGTAGTAAACAAGAATGTCGAATGAACTCGTGTAACGAGAGTTTAAGTTTAACTTGGGAAGTTAAAAGATGAAAGAGCTAGTAATGAAGTTAATTCCCTAATTCTTCTTCCGTGAACTTGTTTGAGTTGCAAAAAGGGGTTAGTAAGTAAAAGAAAGGTTTAAGGTAAGGCGCTAATGAGAACTTTCGTTTTCTATGGTTAAAGAAAATGCCGCCAAGAAATATTAATAATCGTAGAGGCCCTGGTAGGCCCAGAGGGCGTGGAAGACGTCAACCAGATGACGAAAGAGAGCAAGAACAAGAACGTAATGATACCCCTCCACCATCTCCTTCACCACCACCTCCACCATCCCCTTCACCACCACCTCCACCACCACCCCGTAGAGATATTGAGGATCTTTTCCTCAAACGAAACCCGTATGTGTTCAATGGATCGGGCAACCCTAGCAATGCTGAGCTATGGGTGCGATCAATCGAGAGAATTTTCAAACACCTCAGATGTACTGATGAGGAGCGACTATCGTGCATAGCATTTCAGCTCTCCGGACCAGCTGACTACTGGTGGGAGGCAAGACAGAAGATTATACCGGCAGAGCATCTGGCTCGATTCACATGGGAAGAATTTAAAGAGGTATTGTTTGACAAATACGTGTCGAAGACGTATAGAGCTCAGAAGGAGGCTGAGTTCTATAATTTGAAACAGGGTAAGATGACGGTCACAGAATACGATGCAAAGTTCTGTGAGTTGTCGAGGTATGCACCAACTCAGGTCGATACCGAAGAAAAGATAGCTAAGAAGTTCTGTGAGGGACTTAGACACGAATTGGGAATAGCATTAGCTAGTCATGGGGGACTGAGCTATACTGATGTTCTAGGGCGAGCCCTAGAGATGGAGGCCGTAGTGCCTGATGAGAAGAAAGTGATAACACCTACACCAGCTCCAACCCAAAATCAAAACCGAGGCTATTATAACAACAATAATAGCAACTACTTAGGGAAAAGAAAGTGGGAAGGGGGAAATAGCCGTGGCTATAATCAAAATTATAACAATCAAGGGAATCAGAGGAATGGAAATCAACGAGGCTTTCATCAGCCTAATCAGGGTAATAACAAC
Source organism: Schizonepeta tenuifolia (assembly GCA_029490685.1). Taxonomy (NCBI): domain Eukaryota; kingdom Viridiplantae; phylum Streptophyta; class Magnoliopsida; order Lamiales; family Lamiaceae; genus Schizonepeta; species Schizonepeta tenuifolia. The sequence continues at coordinate 79,405,170 of CM055957.1, read as the reverse complement.
GGCAAGAGGCCATGGCAGGGAAATAGTCAGTCGGGATTGTACATCCAAGGAAATAACCAAACTGGACCATGGAGAGGCAATAATCAGCAAAACCAGCCGCAAGGATAACAGAGGAATTTTAACCAAGGAGGGAATAACCCAGGGAGGGTTATCAGTCCTGTTTGTCCGAAGTGTGATAGGACGCACCCCGATGTTTGTCAAGCTGGCACAGGTGTTTGTTTTAACTGCGGACAGAAAGGGCATATGAAGAGGGATTGCCCGAAACCTTTTCCAGCGGCAGGACAGAACCAGTACGAACAGCCCCAACCTCTGAAGGCGATTCAAGCGCAACCGCAGCAGCAGATGACCCAGCAACAATTTCAGCAGCACGCTCAACAGCAGCAGAATGCAAGGGCATGCGCGATCAAACAGGGTGCACAGCATAAAGGGAAAAAGAACCTAGCAGGTATGGACAAACTTCATAACACCCCCATTAAGATACTGTTTGATACCGGCGTATCGCATTCTTTTATTGCTGGATCTTGTGCGATAACTTAGATATTAGACCTGTAAGAGCTGCACACGCTATGAGAATAGCTACACCTTCAGGAAAGATCGCTACTTCCACGCATGTGTGCTCTAACCTAGAACTAGAAATCGAAACTCTTAAGGTTAAAACGAACAACTTAAACGTTATAATAATGTGGGATGTAGATATAATCTTAGGAATGGACTGGTTGTCAGAGAATTATGCCACGATTCCCTGCAACGAGAAAAATATCTCTTTTCAACCCCCGGGTAGAGAACCAACTGAATTTTATGGGATTACGATGGATAGGAGCATACCGATAATATCCGCTCTACAAACTAAGAAGTTAATGAGGAAGAAAGGAACCACAGCATATCTTGTGTACCTAGTTGAAGAACCAGGAGCCAAGAAGACCATTCAAGACGTGAAGGTTGTGAACGAATATGAAAATGTCTTTCCAGAAGTATTGCCAGGATTACCACCAGACCGTCACGTAGATTTCACGATTGATTTGGAACTAGGATCGGCCCCCAAATCTAAAGCCCCATATAGGATGGCACCGAAAGAGTTAGAAGAACTTAAAATCCAACTACAAGAGCTGTTAGACCTTGGTTTTATCAGACCAAGCGTCTCACCTTGGGGAGCGCCAGTTTTGTGTTAGAAAGAAGGATGGTTCTATGAGAATGTTCATAGGCTATCGCAAGTTAAATAAGATAACCCTTAAGAATAAGTATCTTTTTATAAGGATAGAAGACCTCTTGATAAGCTTAAAAGGAACAAGTGTATTTTCAAGGATAGACTTAAGGTCTAAACAACACTAGTTAAAGAATAAACCAGAGATATACCTAAAAACCGCCTTCGGATCAGATATGACCATTACAAATTCTTAGTTATGCCATTTGGTTTGACTAACGCTCCCGCAGTATTCATGGATCTCATGAATGAATTTTTCACCCATACTTAGACAATTCGTCTTAGTATTCATCGACAACATTCTCATTTACTCCAAGAATGAGGATGAGCACGAACAACACTTGCGAACAGTGTTTTAGAGCTGAGAACTCTATGCCAAGTTCAGTAAAGACGAATTTTGGCTGAAGGAAGTAATATTCTTTAGACAGATAGTTTCAACTGAAGGAATCAAGGTAGATCCTGCTAAGGTAGAGGCAATACGCAATTGGAAATCGCCTACGAATCCGAACGAGATCAGAAGTACCTTAGGTTTAGCCGACTACTACAGAAAATTCATCGAAGGATTCTCCACGATTGCTAGACCTATGACGCAACTACTTAGAAAGGAAAATAAGTACAAATGGACCGACAAGTGCGAGATAAGTTCGCAGACGCTCAAGGAAAGATTGACCGTCGCACCAGCTTTAGCCCTTCCAGAAACAAACAAGAAATACGAAGTATTTACAGAGGCTTCAAAGATCGGATTAGAGTGCGTTAGGATGCAAGATGGAAAGGTAATAGCTTACGCTTCACGACAACTTCGACCTCGTAAGGTTGATTACCCAACCCACAACTTAGAACTAGCAGCCGTTGTGCATGCGCGGAAGATTTGGAGACACCATCTCTATGGTGTTAGGATTGAGATTTATACGGACCATAAGAGTTTAAAGTACTTCTTCGAGCAAAAGGAATTGAACATGAGACAAAGACGATGGCTCAAATTAGTCAAGGATTATGATTGCGAAATCAACTACCATCTAGGAAAAAGCTAAGTGTAGTAGCAGGCATGCTGAGTCGAAAGACTCCAACTAAGTTTAAATGTTTATTCATCAAGGAAGAAACACTTATACGAGAATTCGAAATGAAGAATTGAGAGGTGCTCAATACAGCTGAAGCGATAACAAGCCAAATAATAGTAATCGTAGCTACACCAGACTTACGAAAAGATTACAAGTGCCTAGAGAAAGGACGAGTCGATCGAGAAGCTTTGACTAAGGATAAGAACGGATAAACCAGACGGTTATTCCGAAGCAATGGATAATATGATAGAAATTAAAGAATGGACTTAGTATTCCCGATGACAACAAATTTAAGACTTAAGAAAGGATTCCTAGTAGAATTGACCGAAACGAGACGTTGCCTCGTTTGTAGAAAGATGTTTAGCTTATCAGCAAGTGAAAGCTTTACACTGACGACCATATGGGTTGTTATAACCGTTAAGTATTTCTATGTAGAAATGGAAGAATATTTTTGACGTTGATCAAATTGTTATAACGATAGTTAATAAGCTACGATAAGTATTGTGCCTTATGAGGCCTTGTATAAAAAGAAATTTTAGATAACTGCCTTATTGTAATAAGGTAGGTCAAAGAAAGGACTTAGGACCAGATGCGGTCAGTGAAATGATCGAGATCATTCGATAGATTCGTGTCAGAATGGGAAGAGTTTAAGGAAGACGAAAGTCTTACGTATATGCGACAATCAGAGCAAAAGTTCGAAAAAGGAGATAAAGTTTCTTAAGATATCTCCGTTAAAGAGAATCATTAGATTCGTGTCAAGTATTAGCTTAGACAAAAGATTTAGATGATTAGTGAATATCTTGAAAAAGATAGTTTCCAATATGGATAGTTTCGGCTTTGTTGCCAAGTTTATGAAATGTTTATTATATGTGTATTTCATTTTGAAAAGATGTGTGTGTTCGATTCTACACACATAGTTTTGTCAGCAAGACGTTGATCTTGAAACTGACTTAAGTATGAAGAAAGACCGCAATCGATTTTGAATCGAAAGCGTGAAAGTTAAGAAGCAAGTCGATACGGTTAGTAAAAGTGTCATAAGATTATCACGGGCAAGAAGAAGTCACGTGAGAACTCGAAGAAGAGTTGAGGAAGAAGTACCCCGAACAGTTTAAGAAGATATGCAAATTTCGGGACGAAATTTTTCGTAAGGGGGGTAGGATGTAATACCCCAGATAATTTCTATTGTCTTTAAAAAAATTAAAGTTAATAATAATTATGGCTTTGCACGCCTAAGATCATGAAATTAAATTTAAGACTAATGGTGAAATTCGTTTCCGAAAATAAATTACGGAAGTCAGTCAAATGACTACTGTATTAGGGTTTTCGCGTACGAAAACTTTTTAGTTCGAGAACTCAGATCGAGAAACCGTCGGACTTTACATTCACTATTTTTGCGATACGAATCTTTTAGTGAAAATCGATAAAATTCAGTTTTATTTATTTTTTCGGGCGAATTTTGGACTGTCATGTCCAAAACTGTTTAGAGTTTTTCGGAAATCAAATTATCTTTTCCGACTAAGAAAAATATTCTGGAACTAATGGTCGAGTTAGTTTTCGCCTGAAATATATCCGTCTAAGAATTTATTTCTCGATTTTTAATACGTAGATATTTTGAGATAAAAATCTCAATCAAAACCGCCATATGTGCGTGTCATTTTCTAAGAATTTTCTTCTACCTTTTTAAATAAAAATCAAGGTAACACCTACGCACCATTAGTCATCTTTCATAATACTTATATTACTTTAACACTGTTGGGAAATTTAAGTAAAGTTTTGATTGATTCCAAAACCAACTGACCCCAACCGAGTAGATGTTGCCAGATCCTAATGTTAGTATTTAGGCTCGCTGTTTGAGCAATGTTGAGATTTTATCTTTACAGGACTCCAGCTGAAGATGGCAACAAGGCTTTACTCGGATAGAACATCAGATGTAAGAAAGACAACTGAGAGTTCAAGAGGAAAGATATAAGAAAGACAACTGAGCGTTCAAGAGATAGAACATCAGATGTGAAAGACAACTGAGCGTTCAAGATACAGAACATCAGTTGCAGGACTTGAACTGATAAGATTGACAACATGAAGTTCAAGGCAGCTGAGGATTCAACTGTTCCTATTCAGACAGAAGGTCAGATGAAGATATCGATCAAATGGAACATCAGCTGAAGACCAAAACTTCTCAACCGACTAAACAAGGTTGAAAGACTAAGGTTGAAATTTGAAATTCGAAAAGGAAGTCACGTGAAGGTTTGACGGTATGTCATTACCTCATTTGGCCCAACACAAGGTTGTCTCAGATGGAAAGCAGAAGTTCACAGTTGCCAAATCAGGAAAATCTGCAGAGATGAGAGACAAGTCATCGCTTTCACAGAACAGAGATCAACGGTTCATCCAACGGCTAGTTGATTCTCTCCGCCTATAAATAGAGGCCTTTATTCATTCACCAAGAAAACAAGACCAAGAAGTGCGATAAGAGTCTAAACGAACGAAAGAACGAAAAACTGCACACAAGCTAAACTGCATTCAATCTCTAAGAACATCACTAGTTGAGGGTTCATAGAGTGTTAGAATTTGTCTTGGTGTTTTTGATCCTAGTTTGAGTCTTCATTTGTTCAAGCTTAGATCCTAGCTCACTTCCTTGTTCGAGCTAGCAGTTGGAAACCCCACCCTTTCTCACACCCTTAAAAAGGTTGTTAGGATCCTACTCTTCCCGAAATTGAGTAGACAGGTTGATAAGTACCCGTAAACTTATCTGTAAGGTTGATAAGTACCCGCAAACTTATCTTAACGGTTGCAAAGCCCGCATAAGCTTTGTGGTTCCAGTCCTAAAGAATTTGGACTGAGTTGTGTGGACTCACAACTCCCCGTGGACGTAGGAGTTCTCTCCGAACCACGTAAATCTTTGTGTGTTTGTGTTTTCTGTTCAGTTATTTATTGCATATCCAACTGACCAACTAACCAGCACTCAAAACTGCATTCTTACATTCTCAACTGATTTGGTCATTGACCGACCTTGCATATGAGCGTGAGTTATTTTATACGAGTTACTTTTATCCACCACATTCCGCACAACACTACACTTCCAGCTGAGCATCCTTACTCAGTTGTGATTCCAGCTGAGTCGTATTACTCAGTTGTGATAATTTTTCGGGGGTTGTTTTTTAAAATTCTTTACTGGTGTATTTCCTCCCCCCCCCATACACCAGAACTCGTATCGGGACCATCAAACACTTTATAGTATAAATATCTAATTACACCTAGTTTTCTTCTCCTTCTTTTTTTCTTCTTGACCGCCACTTTTCATCCCTCTCCCTTCTCTCTTTTGTTCTTCATATTCCACCATAGAAACTCTCCAAGTTCTTCAAGGATCCATCAACATAGCTTGCTCATCTTCCATTCAATCCAAATCTAGTTTTTATAATTAGCAAGATAATGTTTCTAGCTTCACTTTCATCCATTCAAAGTTCAACCCCTTTACTTCTTGTTGCAAACTGAAAATTTTTAGAATTGTTGTAGGATGATTTAAGTTTTAATTCATGATATTAGATGTGTAGAAATTGATATCTTACGGTTGGATCAAGTAGAAATCAAATTCCCCTAATTTATTAATTATGGCCGAAAAAAAAATAGGGGTTTGGAAGGATGATGATCTAATCTTGGTCAATTGTTAAATTAAGCAATAGAAATGGATTAATTGAGGATTGGATGCAAGAGAATTTAATTTCCCCAAAATAAAGAGAGGACCGAAAATTCTAGGTTAGAGTTTGAGATTTGGTTTTTAATTCTTGACGATAGAAGTGTTAATCTATGTTATAACTTAGTATTGGATGAATTGGTGGTTAGTTGTGAAGTTTGAAATCAAGAAATAATGAAATAGATCAAGTATTTGTAAATTTGGAAAATGTAGTAAGTAGTAGATAGAATCAATAAGGATTTGATGTAGTATGTGATATGGGTTGCATAAAATGATGATAGAAATGATATGTAGTAAGTATATGGATGATTATATAATTTAATGGGATTTTTCTAAAAATAAAATGAAAAACGTAAGAGACGAAAGCTCATCGATAAGTCAAGTATGGATAATGATTTGAGGATATGATGTACGTAGTATTGATTCTTGATAGATAATGATCGATAATGTAAAAATTGATCGAATTCCAATGAGGTTGGAATTTTCATAAGAGACGAAGAATCGAACGTTAGTATCAATAGAAAAGACGAATAAGGAAAGTAATTAGATATTAATGATTGTTAATGTTAAGTGATCAAGTTTATAGTTAATGATGTTTACATCCAAGACACGAGATGATGAGTTATAGTTGTGAACGAGAAGTAGAAATTGAATTGAAGTTGATTGGTATAGTAATTGTGTAGTTTGAAAGACGAAGAATTAATCGTCGTGTTTGTGATCGAGAAATGAAAAGGAGCTCGTCACGTAAGGATATGTGTTGACTGCCTTGGATCAGTAATTTCGTAGAAAATAAGGTGGAATAACGTAAGTCGAGCCTAGGAAGTCGTACATCGAGTTAAAAAAACATTAGGGTTAGCCTCGGCAGTTTTGGCGACCCTTCACAGAAACTGCCATATCTTTTAGCTCGTTTATCGGAATTGAGATCCGTAAATTGGAGAGTAAACTAGACATCCGTGGCATTCTTTTGGTATAGGGCACGTCCCCTGTTTTGAAATCCCCTATTCTGTGCAAACTTACTGATCTGAACAGTAATTTCCAAAACTTAGTTTCTTAAGTTGAATTCTTTTCAACTTAATTCCTTTTGATCTTCTAAGTCGTTTTAAGCAATCGACTTCAGTTTTACCGACATAAGTTGATAGTACCGGCCTCTTCTTGGGCCTGATCCAAGACCCAATCTAATTGGGCCTATATATTGAAGCTCGGCCCATGGAGTTCGGCCCAAGTAAAGTCATTAACGAAACCCTACTTTGGAAGAAGATCGAATCCTATTATGGAAGGGCATCGGATATGCACGTACTAGGAAACAAGATATGTATAAGGAATCCGAATCCTAGAAGGTTTAGGGCTCAATTCAAGGCCTATATATAGATGCTAGATTAGAGGTGTAAATACGTTCAAATACTCATTGTACTCTCAAGTATAATAAAAGCTCTCTATATTCTCTCTCGTGGACGTAGATCACATTGATCGAACCACGTAAATCTTTGTGTCATCGTGTTGTTATTATTTTCTGTCACCCTTGCAAACCCTAGATCTATCATTGGCGCCGTCTGTGGGAAACTCGATCGACGGTTCTTTGGTAGCAGAATTATGATGGTAACGCGATCACAAAACGTGCGAGAGGACCAAAGCCAACGTGGGAATCCCAACGAAGCAGAAAGTCGCCCCACAAACAGGGGCAATCGCTAGAAAGGCAGTTCAGTCCCAAAGGAGGGGCACGGCAATAACCCTATAGAAGAGGATCCGTTCAAAGGGATGCCCGAGCTGGAAGACATCCCTCAGAAGGGTCCACAGAAATCAGGATCGAAGGGAGAGGATTTTCTCGACGACTTCGACCTCGCTACTACCTATGCTGCGACCGAATTCGCTAGAGCGAATAAGGAGAGCTTCAGGCGCTTTCTCACAACAACTCGGATGCCCCCGATATCCAAAGCTAGGGAGAGTTCCACGCGAAGGTCTATACCCAAAACTCCACACCACTCCAAGACGCAGGAGCCCGAGCTGAGGAGAAAGTACGACACCCGGCGAAGTCCACTCCGCCGCCGGAGCTCCAGCCCACGTCGGGGTCCCAAGCAACGCCATCTCCCAAGGCGACATCGTAGCCCAGGCAGGGACCAAAGTCCGAGCTATTCCAGAAGTTACAGCCCCGAGGCAAACCGACACCGACGTGAGGGAAGATCAGCCCGACTCGTCAGCCCGTTCACCGACGAGGTGCTTGATGCCAAGCTTCCCGCGGTATACAAATTGCCCAACATACCACCCTACAATGGGTTGGAGGACGCCCTCAATTTCTTGACGCGGTTCAAGTACAGCATGCACAACCAGGGCCTCACAGAAGAACACATGTGCAAGCTGTTCCCTGAAATGCTGGTCGACTACGCCCGAGCTTGGTTCGACGGCCTGCCAACTGGCAGTATAGGGTCCTGGGTCTACCTCGAAGGAATCTTTAAACAAAGATTCCTTATGAAAGTCCAAGCTCGCCGAGACACGGCCTATCTCCTGTCCGTAAAGCAAAAAGACAGAGAGACCATAAGGGAGTACGCCTCCCGATTTATGCAAGAAAGCTTAAAAGTCGATAAAATCGACGATGTTTTCCTCATCTCGGCTTTTCGAATGGGGTCGCTCCTGGGTCCCTGAACCAGGAGCTCGCTAAGCAGAAGCCCGAGACGGCCCAGGAGATGTGGAGAATCGTATACCAGTTCGCGGACGGCCAAGATGCGGACCGGTTGAAGCGAGAGGAAACCGAGAAAAAGAGGCCTGAAGGTGATCGTGATCGGAGAAGTGTTCACGAACGCCTTCAGCGGGGACCCATCCAATCCCGGCTATGACCTGGACCTATCCAGTCCCGACTCGGACCTCGGCCGTGATCAGAGCACCCTCAGCGACCTCCTTTTGTGAAAACAAATGCGGAGATCTTCACACTTCATGAGGACTGGTTCACTAGACCACGCCCTATGTCGGGGTCAAAACCTCGAGATAAAAACAAACACTGCTCCTTCCACGACAACCACGGGCACTACACAGAAGACTGCCGCGACCTCGCAGAAGAGATATAGAAGTTAGCCCGGGAAGGAGCTCTGAAGAAGTACGAGGCCGGGGGAAGGAAATACAGAAGGGGGAAGCGCAAGGGCGGACAGGGCCGCTGCGCTCCCGATAATAAGCGAGCTAAAACCAATCATGATGAGGAGGATGACGACCCTCAGAGCGGCGTGCCACAGTACGACGGGGTGGTGTCAACCATCTCCGGGCTAACCCCAGGCACGTCAAAAACTAAGCTGAGGTCAGAAGCTCGCAGACCACCAATTCCGTCGGAAGAGGAACAGACAAAAAAGAGGTTCAAGAAAAGCGAAACCGTCACCTTCTCCGAGGATGATCCTGTACCTACAGCAACGCCCCATAATGACGCCCTGGTAATACAGGTCGGAGTGGCCAATAAGATGGTCCACCGCGTATTTGTTGATAGTGGGGCCAGCGTCAGTATCATCTTCCATCATTGCTTGGATAGGATGGGACTCGGCCCAGCTCGGGTTAACTCCGCGCCCCTGCCCCTCAAGAGTTTCACACAGCATGAGACGCGACCTGAAGGGATCATCGCGCTTGACGTCGCCATCGGCAGCCCGCCAACCAACGTCAACAAGTTAATCCACTTCTACGTGGTCAAAGCGAACTCCCCGTACAACATCATATTAGGTCGGGATTGGTTGAATGCGGTCCGAGCCATCATCTCGACATACCACTTGTTACTGAAGATCCCGACCTCGGGCGGACTCCTAACTGTCCGAGGCGACCAGAAAAAGGCCAAAGAGTGCACGCAAGTTGCCCTTCGAGGTCAACCGCAAGCATAGCAATCAAAGTATCCCGAGGAGTTGGAAGAGGCGACAACGATGTCAGACACCTCGGCGGAACAAGTCCCCTTATCCGAAGAAGACCCTGCCAAATTTGTCAAGGTCGGCTTTGCAGGGGGACCCCAAACCCGCCTGCAGGTAATCCAGCTCCTTAGGGAATATCAAGACATTTTTGCTTGGTCGCCAACGGACATGACGGGGTGTCCTCGGACATCATTACACATAAGCTCAACATCGACCCGAGCTCCACCCCAGTAAAGCAGAAGAGAAGAACATTTGCTGCCGAGCGGAATCAAGTCATCTACGATGAGGTGCAACAATGGCTGAAAACAGGACTACTATTCGAGGTCAAATACCCAATTTGGCTATCTAACCCGGTGGTAGTCAAGAAAGAAGGAGGGGAATGGAGGATGTGTGTGGATTATACCGACCTCAATAAAGCTTGCCCAAAGGACTGCTACCCCCTCCCCAACATCGACGAGAAGATTGAATCCCTAGTGGGATACGAGGTATTCGGCTTTCTTGACCTTTACAAGGGGTACTATCAAGTCCTGATGGATGAGGAAGATGCGATCATGACAGCTTTCTCCACGAGCTTTGGGGTCTTCGCATTCAAATACATGCCCTTCGGGTTGAAGAACGCCGGAGCGACTTACCAACGAATGGTCGACTTCCTCTTCCGAGATCACATTGGCGAGATCGTCGAAGTGTATGTAGACGACATTGTCGTCAAAAGCAAGGAAAAAGCTTCAGCGGTGGTCGATCTACGAACGACACTTGACGTGCTAAGGCAGGCGAACCTCAAGCTGAACCCCAAGAAGTGCACTTTCAACGTGCGATCTGGGAAATTCCTAGGGTGCTGGATCTCGCCGGAAGGACTCAAAGCCAACCCGTTGAAAATCAAAGCCGTGCAGGAAATGAAGGTACCCCGAACTATTCGCGACGTGCATAAGTTGACAGGCTGCATAACAGCACTAAGTCAGTTCCTCTCCAAAGCTGCTGAGAAACAACTTCCGTTCTTCAAAATTCTCAAGAAGGTACCGGAGTTTGGATGGGGACCAGAGCACGAACTAGCCTTTGACGAGCTCAAGCGCCACCTTGGAGACTTACCAACTTTGTCAGTCCCCAAAAAGGAAGAATCCCTATCCCTATACCTCGCAGCGTCGGAGGAAGCAATAAGCGCAGTGTTGGTCCGAGATGAAGGAGATCGGCAGCTACCTATGTACTTCGTCAGCAGAGTCCTGAAAGACCCGGAGACAAGGTATCAGCCTCTCGAGAAGGTCGCTCTAGCCCTGGTAAATGCAGCTCGGCGCCTAAAACCTTATTTCCAAGCTCACCCAATACAAGTTTTGACCGACCTACCACTCCGGCAAGTCCTCACTAAACCGGAAGCTTCAGGAAGGATCGCAAAATGGGCGATCGAGCTCGGAGAGCACTCCATATCATTCGTTCCCCGCCGAGCTATAAAAGGGCAAGCTTTAGCAGACTTCCTCGCAGAAGCTCAATACAACGTCGTCAATAAGCCAAAAGAGTCTGAGGCCAAAGCCGAACTCCAAGAAATACCAAAGAAGACCCCCCCAGACTGCTGGGAGATGTACGTGGACGGAGCCTCGGGAAAGAAAGGGAGCGGAGCTGGCATACTCCTGATCAGCCCGGAGAAAAAGGAGTTGACATACTCGCTGCGATTCGAGTTCCCCACTACGAACAACGAAGTGGAATATGAAGCCCTCATTTCCGGACTACGTCTTGCCCAAACCCTCCAGGTACGAGCTATCCAAACCTACTGTGATTCCCAAGTAGTGGTTAACCACGTGCTAGGAAAGTATGAAGCGAGGAGTGAGAAACTGAAGAAATACCTGGAGAAAGTCAAGCTCCTAGAACAATCCTTCCAGTTCTTCAGAATAGTTCGCATTCCCCGAAGTCAAAATACCCGAGCTGACAAGCTAAGTAAGCTGGCGAACTCAACCGGTTCAACTCTGGTAGAAGAAGTCCGGAATCGAAGTATAGAAGAGGCGGAAGTCAATGCAATCGAAGAGGACGACCCGAATTGGATGACCCCTCTAAAAAGATATTTGGAGAGCGGGGAAATTCCCGAGGATAAGGCTGAAGCCAGAAAAATCCTAGCTAAATCCACGTAGTACGTCCTCGAAGGAGGAATCCTTTTATCGAAAGTCATACTTACAGCCTCTCCTAAAGTGTGTGGGACCAAGGGAAGCGGACTACGCACTAAATGAAGTGCACACCGGGTCGTGCTGAAGCCACATCGGAGCTCGGATGCTAGCATAGAAAATCATGCGGTGGGGGTACTATTGGCCAACAATGGTAAAAGACGCAGAAGAATTCGTGAAAAAATGCCTGAAATGCCAGCTGCATGCCAAGGTGACGAGGGTACCCCAGACCGACCTCTCCACTATACAGAGCCCGTGGCCATTTGTGGAGTGGGGCATTGACATCGTGGGGCCGTTCTACCCGGCCCCAAAACAAAAACGGTTTTTAATAGTCGCCGTCGACTACTTTACCAAGTGGGTCGAAGCGGAACCTTCCACAAAAGTCACAAGTGAGAAAGCCGTCGACTTCGTTTGGAAGAACATCGTGTGCCGGTTTGGAGTTCCAAGAGTGCTTATCTCGGACAACGGGACGCAATTCACGAGCAGAACATTCCAAGAATTTACTGAAGGACTCAATATCCAACAAAATTTCACCTCGGTCAACCGACCTCAAACTAATGGCCAGACCGAGGTCACCAACAGAACAATAGTGAACGGACTCAAGGCCCGCTTAGAGAAGGACAAAACGGAATGGATCTACAACCTCCAAAACGTCCTGTGGTCGTACAGGACTACACCCAGAACTCCAACGGGAGAAACCCCGTACCGTTTAGTATACGGAACAGAGGTAGTCATACCCGTAGAGATCGGGGCGCCAAGCCCCCGCACTATCAACTTCTCAGCGGAAGCCAATGAAAAGCAACGCCGAACCGACCTGGATTTACTCGACGAGAAGCGGGAACTAGCCAGCATAAAAGAAGCTCGGTATAAACAGCAGATGACCCGATATTACAATCAAATGGTCAAACCCCAGCAGTTCCAGGTCGGTGATCTTGTGCTTAGAAACAACGAAGTAAGCCATTCGGAGAAGCTCGGCAAACTTGAAGCCACATGGGAAGGGCCCTACAGAGTGCACGAAGTTCTTGGCAAAGGAGCCTACAAAATCACCTACCTTTCGGGCGAGCTGATACCCAGAACGTGGCACATCGCCCACCTAAAGAGGTTCTTCGTATAAGCAGCAGAGTCTTGCATTTAGAGTCTAAGTTTTTTCGTCTTTTTTTTCTTCTTTCTTTTTAAGTAATAATGTTTTGTTTTTACGAGCTCGTTAAAACTTTTATTTGTTTCGCTTTTCCTTTAATAAAGTTTCTTTTCGTTTTTGCATATTCTCGTGTCTTTTAATTTGCTTATACGAAGTATCCAAAAACAAATCCCCTCATAAGGACGAACTAAAGTTCCCTTCCGAGGTCAATAATGATCTGACATGGGCTAATTATATCCTAAGAAATGCGCAAAAGAAACCCTTTTTGAGGTCCGAGCTCGTCTCCTTCAAAAGGGAAGATCCGACGAGGTCCGAGTTAAACTCCCTCCAAAGGATAAAATTTTCTCAACCGGGGTCAAAACCAAGTTCCCCCGAGAGAATCATAACACGAGGTCTGAACCAAGGTTCCCTTGTCATACAAAGAGGTCCGAGTTAGACTCCCTCTAAAAAAAAAAACAAAGAAGCAAAGCACGAACGCAAGGAAGCATTCTTCCCGAAAAACATGAAGTTCATAATAGACAATATATATTACTTCGTATTTGACTAATTACAGCATTGTATGTACATAAATTACAGGAAGAAGCGAGCTACTCTACGAAGGGGGATTTGGCCTACTGAAGTTGAGCCATCGCTCTTCGAAGGAAGTCGATCCCAGAAGGTCGTCGATGGAAATCCGACCTCGTCCCCGACCTCGATTCCTTCCAGAAGAGAAACCCTGACCTCGCAACGTAGCTAAACTCTGCCCCGAGGCCCGGCCACCTCGGCTCGGTCCAGCCTGACGACCCCGAGAAGCAGCTCTCGCCTCGCGCGCAGGCATAGTCCGAGAAGATGACGGAGCAGACCCATCCGCACTATTGGACAGGAATGCGCGAAGTTTTGGACGACGGGATAGCACACATTTATACAAGTTCGCGATTTCCTTGAGCATCTCAAAAGCCCCTTGAAGCTCGAAAGACTCGGGCCCGCATGCTGTTTTCAAATCGAGGTACTGTTCCAGCAGCTCCTTCGTCTTCAGTTCCGCTCCGGAGATGGTAATACCGCCGTTGCGGCGGATGATATCCTCATACTCGGCATGCTCCTCGACGACCTTCTCATAGTCCTCCAGCACGCGCCCAGCCCTACCTCGGGCAACTTCCAACTCTTCCTTAGCCTGAAGAAGCTTGGCCTGAAGTAAATCGGCGCTCTCCTGACCAGCGAGCTGCTTGACCTTGGCCTCTACGCAGAGCGACTCAAATTTTCCCTGCCATTCCTCCAGCTCAGATTCTTTCAACTTCAAAAGAGCACTCTTTTCACCAAAAAGTGCCTTAGCTCGGCGACATTTCTCCATCCATAATCGAGCTAGAGATCGTTGTTCGGATAGATCGTGAGAAATGAGACTTATTTGCTTGTGTAGAGAAGCTATATCAGGGAGATCAGAAATCTACACACAGAAGAAAGTGCAAAATTCGTTTATTCACAAACGTCTGAGTACAAATTACAAAAAAAAAAAAAAAATCTAAGGAGCGTCGATCTCCTTGTCTTGAGAAGGTGGCTGCACGGAGGGGGGGGTCCTGCGAAGAGCCATCAGCGCCAGCACCACTGAGGTCCTCTCCATCAGCCGAGGCCTCGCGCTCCTCTTCCTCCTTATCTTCTTCTTCTTCATCACAAAGAGAATCGAAGGCGGCATCAAGGTCGGAGTCCCGATCTACAGAGCAGTCAGCAATCTGCTCAGCGGATAGCAGCTCAGACGAGCGGGCGAGGCTCTCCAAGACGGGAAGCTGACCGAGGTGATCCCGGACCACTCTGGCGTACCGGGAAGGAAGAGTATCATCCCCAAGGCGCTCGAAGCCGTACTTCGCCACATCCAGATCGGGGAAATCCTCGGCGGCCTTCTCCAAAGCGGCCACCGCGAAGTTCCCATTGATGAGTAAAGCCAAGTCATTGGCTAGGCTGGAGAAGCTCTCAAACAGCAGTAGCCTCTTTGTATAGGCCCGGATAACCTCACCTTGGCTCGCCGCGAGCAGGGCCTCCCGGTCCTTCGCCGCGTTCAGCTCGGACTCCAGCTTCCGAGCTCTCTCGGCCTCATTCTGAGCTATCTCAGCCTCAGCCTCGGCCTTCGCGAGCTGAGCGACCAGCTCGGATCTCGCAGCCTTCACCTCCTTCTTGGCCCCCTTTAGCTCGGCCTCAGCCTTCTTCGCCCTGGCGGTGACCAACATCAACTTCTCAGAGTACTTGCTCTTCTCGTTCTCGTGTTTCGCGGACATCTCCCCAACGCTGTTCTTCAGCCACCCCACGACCATATCAATGCCCTGTCAGAGAGAGTACAGTTAGCTACACAGGCAAGAATTACGGGAAATTATGTAATAAAGGCAATGTCTTCACCTCGGGAAAAGGCAGATCAGCCAGCTTGTTTGGAGGAGCTACCGGGCTCGCGTCGCCGCCCGAGATCTCGAGAATCTCTACGTCGACATGGTCCCCGACCTTGGCTCGTTTCTGAGGTGGTTTAGGGGGGGTAGCGCGAACATTCGCCACAAGCCCCGCTACCTCAGAGTGCGGGGCTAAATCAGAGAATCCCCCGAGCTGACTCTGGTCAGAGAAGGAAGCAGATCGTCTAGTCGACCTCGCTCTCTTGGCACCGCGAGCTGCGGCCTTGGCATCGACCTCCTTTATCTTCCCGAAATTCTTCATTGCAAAAATGGCAAGAATGGAGTAAGGACGACGAAAAAGAAAAAAAAAAACAACAACAATCCTAACAGTGCTAGCGGGGCCTCACCCGTCGAAGGATCCACCATACTTTGCTTAACCCCGCTTCAGCTAAGGAGTCTTCATTGTAGCGCCCCTCAAAAGGACCGTGATCCCTCATTGCTTTCACAGCAGACCCTAAAGCTCTATCCACCTCGCCAATTACCCACTCGTGAGGCTTTTCTACCCTCCAAACCAGGTCGACAAAACTATGGTGGCGACAAAAGAAAATTTTCGTATGCCATTTGTCCACTTTATTTTGAGTTCGCCCCTTGAACTCAGCTCGGGCAATGGCATAGTACCAGCCCGCACTCTTTTTGAAAAGGAAGAGCTCGTGAATGAGCTCGGCAGAAATTTGGTGGCCCTTATCAATCGCTGCCACGCCCAAGTCGGTAAATTGCCTAAATGAATTCGGCATTATCTGCCCTAACGCTAAGCCAAGCTTCTTCTGGAGCTCAGAGTAGGGTTCGGGGAGGGGTACGCGAAGATCAGCGTGTAGGCTGTCCTCATAAATAGTAACAAACCCCATTGGGGGAGAGCAGGCCCTATCCTCTGGGCGCGGTTCTATTAAGTCAGCATCAGAAGGGAAATTATAAGTTTGGGCAAGCCACCTAATCCTAGCCTCGTCTAAAGATGAGGGGTAATCGGCCACCTTCCCCTTCGCACGCGGGGGCACTATTAAACTTTCGGTAGTGGGTTCAGAAGACCCTACGGTAAAAATCCTAAACTCTACGCTGTCATCGACGGCCCTTGCCGGAGGAGAGTCACTATTACTACTAGACTGAGAAGGGGAGGCCATACTTACTTGTGAAAGTGAGCGGAAGTATTCTGGAGCGGTCGCGAATGGAGGTCTCAACGGCGTGAACACTGGCGGCACAGTGATACAGGAAATTGAAGCTTTTGGGGAGAAAGAGAAAGGTAGAAAAATGATTTTCTGGGCAAGAAATTTTTGATATAGCGGCGGATGTGAAACAGCGGGATAGGGGAGAGGTTTCAAATCCCACATTATAAGTATTTGAATCCCGCCGTTACCCATTATACACGTGTAAATGTGGGCCCGCATTCCTCGGAATATGAACCGTCCCTCAACCAAATTCAAAACGGCCCGCTACTTTTTCCTCCCTTTAAGTTCGGGTATAGGCCACGTCTATGCCAACGACCTGAACAACATAACCAAGCCGCTGACGTTCAATTTAATAATCTCGTTCTATCTGCTACTTCAGCTCGGGCGATAAGCTTGGTAATCCAGTTCGTACAGGTGATTTGCGCGATCAATCACCTCGTAAATTCGACCTCGTAGTCTGCGTCTACATGTCTTCTTCTCTCTTTTTTGGAGGGGGATGTGATAGTACCGGCCTCTTCTTGGGCCTGATCCAAGACCCAATCTAATTGGGCCTATATATTGAAGCTCGGCCCATGGAGTTCGGCCCAAGTAAAGTCATTAACGAAGCCCTACTTTGGAAGAAGATCGAATCCTATTATGGAAGGGAATCGGATATGCACGTACTAGGAAACAAGATATGTATAAGGAATCCGAATCCTAGAAGGTTTAGGGCTCAATTCAAGGCCTATATATAGATGCTAGATTAGAGGTATAAATACGTTCAAATACTCATTGTACTCTCAAGTATAATAAAAGCTCTCTATATTCTCTCCCGTGGACGTAGATCACATTGATCGAACCACGTAAATCTTTGTGTCATCGTGTTGTTATTATTTTCTGTCACCCTTGCAAAACCCTAGATCTATCATAAGTGTCGAGTAAGGAACCAAATGAGGCTTAAACGAGATGTGCTCGAGTCTCGTTCCTGTTTAACTAAAAGAATCTAGTTTAGCGTGCAAATGTCTAAAAAGCTTAAAAGACTAATTCGATTTCGTTTTCGATTTCCATTTTCATTATTCATCTCGACCTCTTATCGAAGTTTCATTATTTGTGATAAAAGGCGGAAGTCAACATTCGGAATAGGACGGAAGATCAGAGACGGAAGCACGTGTGTTAGTTCTGTAATCTATCAAGGTGGGCTTTCCTTATATATATGAAACAAAACTAGCAATGCTCGAAAACCTTTTCTTTATCGCTTTGATAATCGTGTTTTTAAAGTGATAATCATGGCATGAACTATTTGTTTTATGTGAGTTCTCTTGTACCTTATGAGTTAGCCAAAAGGGGATAACTAAACGATCGGACTTTGAGTTAGCCGACTTGCTTTCCAAAGTTAGTGTACATTGTAGCCTGTGGTGTATGTGGTATCCTGTTGAGAGGTAACCAGCCACGTTGAATTATGAATGGTCAAGATTGAACGTAACATCTCTTAGAAAAATGCTTGGTCAAGCTAAATTGTGAAAATGATAAGAAAATGTTTTAGTAGACACGGGCATTTTAAAAGAAAACCCCGATGTGCTACAGAGATAAGAATGCCTGATTTATCAATATTTATTATATGTTTTCGGCAAAGTGCCCACTAAGTGCTTTATGTACTTAGCCCTGCATATGTTTTCTAAATGTGCAGGTTGAGCGACGGAAGCGGTGATGGTTGAGTAGGATAGTGATAGGAAAGAAGAACAAAGTCACATTCTACGTTTATTCCGCTGCCAAACTCTAAACATTTTTGTATTATCTTGTATATAACTCTGTAGTCTAAGTTCTTTCCTATAACTTAGTTTGCTTTATGAGAACTATGTCTAGTGATCCTTCGAGATCAACTCTTTCTTTATCTAATGAAGTCAGGTTCATAGAAGTATTCTGTCATTTAATGTATGTTTATTCATTCATCCCCTTTCTTCCCCGCTTCTTTAATCCAATCCAGTCGCACCCCGGCTTCTGCCGTCCCTCGGGATTTGGGGATGTGACAATTATTCCTCGCGAAGTGCTACATTGATTTCGGGCTGGACATGGTGATTGCCAACTACCAAACCGCTAATAAATTCTGGGAGAAAATATGTGACCTCTTCAACGACCACAAAGCTGCGGTCGCGCCGCGCGAGAAGGGTCGATAAAGTCGGCTTGGGGCCGAGCCAAGAAACAAATTCTGCAATTCGCCGCTTGCTACATCCAGCTCCAGGATGAAAATGCAAGCGGGCGGAACGACCTTGATCTGTACACGATGGCCGAAGATAATTACTCCGCCCAGTATGGGAAATAATTCCCTGTAGGAAGGTTTGGGAGCTCTTGAAGAATATTCCGAGTTTTTGCAACCCGGCGACGGAAACAGTTCCTAAGCGGACGAGGATAAGTGAAGTCGGCGATTATACTTCGTCTGCTAGCGGCAACACATCCATGACATCCGCGAGCGATTCAAACATCTATCAAATTCGTCCGGAAGGAGTGAAAGCTCTCAAGAAGGGGATGAAGGGGATGAAGGGGAAGAGGAAGGGGAAGGAGGTGGCGAAGGCAGAATTGACTACCGTAGCCGAAGAATTGAAGGAGGCAAACGATGTGGGCAGGATGAAGTGGGCCTACGATAATTTTACGCGAGACAAAGCCGGTATGTCTCCGTTTGTTTTAGAGGCGCACCTAAAAGTCTGTGCCAAATTTGCAAAAGAATATGGTTCGGAGTAGTTGTCCTAATTTTTTTTCTTAATTATTGTATTTTTATTTTGTTAATTATTGTAGTATGTTTTAACTTTTTAATTCAATAAAATTGTCATTTTTAAATTCTTCTATTTAATTAAGTATTTTTATTAGTATTTATCACAAACACAAAAAAAATAACAAAATAAAATCAATTCAATCATTGCCAATGATTATAGACCCAGGGTCTTACTCAACTCCACCATCTCAGAATTTTCTACCAGGGTCTTACTCAACCGCACCAAAATTACGCTTCTTGGCGATAAATCCGGGGTCTAACTAAATGCCGTTGTGCATGCTCTTATAATTCATTTTCAAATGTGATTTTCTTTCTAATAAGAAAGCAAGCTTCAAAACAATAAAATTAAAACATGAATTTCAAAAAATGAAAACACTAAAAAAGAACGAAAGAAAATAATTTAAAGAAAATGAGAAGTTCAGAAAATCATATTTGACGATGTAAAACTTGGCATGTCTTTTTTGAGGTGAAAAACTTGGTATGTTGAGATACGACAATTTGTAAAATACTCCCTGCATCCCGTTTAATATAGTTCACTTTTTTTCGGTACGAAAATTTATAATAAAAAGAGATTAAATATAAATGTGTGTTTAGTATATTTTTTATAAGTATTTAATTATTGATAATAAAATGGTTAGTGTATTTTTCATTGTTCATAAAAGTTGTATGCATAATATTTAAATATTAAAATATTATTTATTTTTTGTTAAAAATGAAAACGAGCCAAATTAAATGAAAATATCTAGAAAAATAGCGATCAAGTTGAATGAGATGAAGGAGGTACGTCAATTCCAAATCATATTCGGCGGCTACTTCAAACCTTTGTAGTGAGCGGTGTGCAACTGGCAATACACTCACCTTCCTCTTCAAATTTCTTGAAATTTCCCTCCATCTCTCTCTCCATCCATTTTCCACCGTTGATAGACATGATTAATCCACGATTGAAGCCCACCACGCTCAAACTGCAAAACCAGTTGCACAAATTTATGCAGTCGAATCACATCCATGGCAATGCCCGTAGCAAACCCACAAAGAAACTACCACGGCCTCACAAGCGTACACGAAATCAGCTCCAACCACCCATCCCGTTTCTCGAACATCTCAAACAATGCAAGAACCCCGACGAATTCCTCTCCATTTTCAACCATTTCAACGAATTGGGTTACAAACACGACTACCCTTCTTACGCTTCTCTCATCTACAAGCTCGCCCGCGCCCGAAGATTCGACGATGTCGACGCCGTTCTCAATTTCATCCGGACTCACGATATAAGATGCGCCGAGCCCATGTTTATCGGATTGATTAAGCACTACGGGAAGGTCGATTTGGTCGATAAAGCAGTTGAGATTTTCCGGGAGATGGGAAAATCGTATAATTGCAATCGGACGACGCAGTCGTTCAACACGATTTTGAATGTTTTGGTCAATGGCGGCCGAATTTCTGATGCGATTGAGTTGTTCGAGAAGGGCCCGAAAATGGGATTTAGGTTGAATTCTGTTTCGTTTAATGTGATGATCAAAATGTGGTTGGAGAATGGTGATTGGGAGAAGGCGAGGAAAGTGTTTGACGAAATGCTTGAGAGAGAGGTGGAGCCTACATTTGTAACTTACAATTCTCAAATTGGGTTCTTGTGTAAAAGGGGTGAGGTTGATGAGGCGAAGGCATTGTTTGAAGACATGAGGGCGAAGGGAAGGCAAGGAAATGCAATCACTTACGCTCTGTTAATGGAAGGTTTGTGTGCTGTAGGAAAGTCGAATGAGGCGAGGAAATTGATGTTTGATATGGAGTACCATGGTTGCAAAGTTGATCTTGTGAATTATGGAGTTTTGATGACTGATCTTGCTAAGCGAGGGTTGATGGATGAAGCAAAAGGGTTGCTCGTTGAGATGAAGAAACGGCGGATTAAGCCCGACGTGGTTATGTTCAACATATTGATCGGTTGTTTGTGCAAAGACGGTGCAGTTGCAGAAGGGTATAAGCTCTTGGTTGAGATGCAAGTGAAAGGATTGCAACCTAATGCTGCAACTTATAGAATGGTGGTTGATGGTTTCATTAGAGTGGAAGATTTTGGAAGTGGTTTGAAGGTTTTGAATGCAATGCTTCATAGCAATCATTCTCCAAGAGTTGAAACGTTTCAATCTTTATGTGGTGGATTGTTGAAGTGTGGGAGAATAGATGATGGGTGCTTTGTTTTGGAGGAGATGAAGAAGAGGAAAATGTGGTTAGGACAGGAGATGTGGGAGGTTTTAGTAAGAGAATCTTGCAAGGATGATGAGTTTGCAGCTGAGTGTTTGAATTGCTTGTTGCAGGAAACTCATATTTGAGCATTTGCTTCTTCACTGTATGACTTTTAAAACTATTTAGAAGTTTGAGCATTACTTGTGCCTATTTCAAATCTCTAGTGATAATCTATATATCCCTCTCTTTTGGTGCCTCGTTTATTCACAGATTCCATTATTGCAGTCCATTTTCAGAAATGTATGGTAGTGCGAACTTGACAGCTCATAATCTTGCTAGATTGCTAAATACCCGATGTGATTGTTGGCCATTGTGTCAGCCGATTCTGGCTAGGTTCGACTACTTTAATTAATAAATATTTGGAAGTTCTCCATAAAAATAGTTTTTCTTCTTCAATTTAGGTTCTTGTATTTTAACTTTAGTTTTAAAATGATTGATTAGGTTATATTGACTATACCCAGTAAGGGGGTTTAACCGTTTAACTGTTTAAGTATTTGCTGTTTAATTACCTTTTTAATTAATAAATAATCAATAATATTCGTGTTGATTATTTTATAATTAGCGCATATAATTTCTTTGAGCTTCAAAAATTAATAAGACAATAGTAGTATTATTTAGGATTCCTTTATATTATCAATGAACCCTAATCCTAATAATAACAATAATAATAATAATAATAATAATAATAATAATAATAATAATTATTATTATTATTATTATTATTATTATTATTTTTACCAAAAAATGAATCCTAATATTTTTTATTTTATTTTTGTGATAAATATTAAAATAATTATTATTTCATAAAAAAACATTTTGGAGAGAGGATCTGAACTGATTTCAAGTGATAAAACCCTTGAATTTGCTATATAACTTCGGAATAATATATATTGTTAGCCATTTTATTCCTGCCGTCTTGCTTTTCTATGTTAAATATATTAGTGTGTAGCCCGTCGAAAATCGATGAGAAATTATTATGTAATAAAATTTAATATGTGATAATATAAGAAAGGTATTGTTTGTTAATTATATTTTATTTATTTCAGTATTACCAATTAAAAATTCAAACTTAATTCACACCTATTATAAAGGCTTAATATCATGAAAATACATGAACTTTGGATCAACTTTCATTTTTCCCACAAACTTTCAATTTTTTGTGACAGTACACGAACTTTTAATTAAGTTTCATTTTTCCCACAAACTTATGATTTTTTGTGACAATACACGAACTTTGAATTAACTTTCATTTTTACCATGAACTTTCAATTTTCTTTGAGAGTACATGAACTTTGGTCCAATCAACGATCCTTAATTTCGCTCAAATTCAAGTTGACATGTCTTATCTAGCAATCGAGATGGTGCGGTCTTTTCGCGCCGGCTAACTTAAATAACTCATTTTTTGTAATTTCCATAAGTCATCGTTAGATTCAAACATTACCAAACCTAGCTTTTTAATTATCTTGCTAGAGTTTAAGGTCATATAGATATTGCGACAAAAATTTCTTCATATTTCTCCTATAAAGATAGGCGTATCGCCTCCCCTTTAAAATTTCTTCATATCTTTTCTTAATTTTTCAATTTCGCCACTAATCGTCGTATCCAAACCAAATTCATACACTTGTCTTATTCTTCCCTATCATCTTGATATGAGTAATATGTAGAATTTTCTCTCAATATCACCCTAAATCGGTATGTTAATTTTGAGATTAAACGACGACGTATGAAGATCAAAAGATGGGATCGTTTAACGTAATAGCCAGACAGGAGGATTGCATACTCTCGATTGCCACACAAAGTTCATGTATTATCATAGAAAATTGAAAGTTAATTAGAAAAATGAAAGTTGACCTAAAGATTGTCTATTGTCACAAAACATTGAAAGTTCGTGGGAATAATGAAAGTTGACCGAAAGTTTGTGTATTGTCACAAAAAAGTGAAAGTTCGTGGGAAAAATGAAAGATAATTCAAAGTTCGTGTATTGTCATAAAAAATTGAAAGTTCGTGGGAAAAATGAAAGTTGATCTAAAGTTCGTGTATTTTCGTGATAATAACCCTATTTTTATAGATAATTTTCAGAGCCCTCTTTATTGTCTGTTGTGAAACAAAAACTATTTACTTCTCAAATAGATTGTCTTGTGTTGATTTTGTATGAGAATTGAAGTGGTTCTTTTTTATACTCCCTCCGTCCACAAAAAAGTGCCCTACTTATCCACTTTGCCTTGTCCACAAAGAAGTGCCTTTTTTACTTTTTGTACTCTTACACCCTTTATTATACCATTTATTTACCACGATTGCCACTACTGGACCCACCACTCAAAAACTTAAACCCACTAATTAAATCTTAAACCAACTTTAATGAGGCCCCTTAATTAACCCAACCTACCCTCATTTACAACCCAACCCAATTCATCTGCCCCTCACTACCTACCCACTCTCGATTAACACTGAAACCCTACTTTCATCCGCCTCATTCGCATTTTCTCTGGAATCGTCACCTCAATTTCTCTATACTCTTCAATGGAGTCTGAGAATCACTCAACCCCCTCTCACTCACTGATTGAGTCTGAGAATCTTGATTTCTTAGATTTTTCTCTCAATCTCGATGCCTTTCCGACCCCAATTGCGATCCATTTCTCTCCTATTCCAACGTATTCGTGGGAGCTATCTGAGATAGTGCCCGAATCCGTACTCGATGCCGGCGAATCCGAGATTTGCTATCCTCTGTCTGATTCACCGTCAGTCTTCCCTAATTCCATGGTGCCTGCGACTGAATCCATGGTGGCTGAGACTAAATCCATGGTGGCTGACCCCCAACTCAAATCTGAATCGATTTTGGAGGGAGAATGGTATATGCGCGAAGATTGGTATCTGCGCATGCTAGGGCTTTTTGTCCCTAGTGTGTTGAAACTTCTGAAACCAGGTATTTCGTTCTACTTTCTGGGTTAATTGAGCTGGTGATGCCATTGGGTTGCCTAGATTGATTATTGGATCTGATTATTATCTGATGAGAACATGATTCTGCACTTGGTGATTGGTGTGTGAGGTTTATTGGGCTAGTGATGCCACTGTGTTGTCTACATTAATTATTTGATCTTCATTCATGTCTGATTTGAACATGATACTGCACTTGGTGATTGGTGTGTGAGGTTTTTTCACAAAATGAAGCCACTGTGTTGCCTGATCTTCATTATTAATTTGATCTTGATTCATGTCTGATTTGAACATGATACTGCACTTGGTGATTGGTGTGTCCCTGTTTTACTTTCAAAAAATGCAGCCACTGTGTTGCCTGATCTTGATTATTCGATCCCTATTCATGTCTGATTTGAACATGATATTGCACCTGATTTGTACAGAATTGAGGTTTTTTGCTGGTGATTTCTGTATTTACTCATGTTCCTGCCCATTTCATGTCTGATTTGAACATGATATTTTTGATTTGAACACGATACTGCATTTGAATTTGTAAATGTGTTGCCTCTTATTAATGCCACCACTAGGAATTAGTTTCCTAGTTTTGGAGGTTGACATAAGATGGTGATGCTTTAAATTAGACCCTGTAAGCTGTCAATGATGCAAAATGTGATAATGCTGAGACATTTGATTCAAAAACAGCCACAAGGATTTTAGTTTACATCCCAAACAATCCAAAAACTTTCCTTACATTGTTTGTCACTGTAAACCCTATTCAAAAACCTGAAATTCTAGTTATCTAATCAGCCAAATGAAGTTGTTGGACTCCATGAATTAGCTGATCACTTGTGCAGCTTGTATTTTCTTCCATTTCATGCAAATATAGGCAATCTAAGCTTTCCTCTACTAGCTGCTCATCCACTTCAAAGTTTTCTGGCAACATTCCTAGCCTCTTTAGCCTCTCCTTGTTCATGTGTGGGATCTTATAGTTGTTGTTGCCTCTCACTTTCATGATCTCTGTATAGCAGCCTTGCAGTGTTAACAACACATTGTTTAACTTATCTGCTGGATACTAATCAAATGCAGCTTTCACATTCTTGAGCAAGTCTTCAACATCATTAGCTGGCTTTTGATCCTTCGATGTTTGTATTGACCTAAAGAACCCTAGATCATTCACATTACTATCAGGAGAGTTTGATGGTTGACAGACTAATTGGATGTTGAATCCATCAAATGTGGCAGCCCTTAAAAAATCTGGATCATCCCCCCTTATGTGTGGTTTGGCATTATCTTGTTGTATGAAAATAGTCTTGCTTGCACACTTTGGTCACTTAGCTTTGATTGTTGGAATCAATTGCAATTTTGCAGGTTATAAATACACTACATGATGAAATTATATTCTGATAGTGCTGAAAAAGATAAAAAAATCTGACCTGATTGATGAAAATGTCCTTCATTACTGCTTTAGTTATAGCCTGAATTGCCTTGATTTCTATGGTACCCTTATGTCTGTTCTTGGAGTTTTCTCATTGTTGGTTCCTCAGTAATAAATGGGAAAATTCCCAGTTTTCCATCAAAAATAACCTCTCCATTTGGGGCAATGATTGGTCTTGAAACAGCAGCAATACACATGATGTCTTCATCTGGTAAGAGGTAGTATCTGCCTGAGGTTTTGGTTAAATTCAACCACTTCTCATCAACATGTATAGTGTTATACATACTCTGAAATGTGAACTTTCCACTGTCACTAATTGGATTGAGCTGACTTAGGCTCTATCTAAGCCTAGACATCATGTTTTTGGGGGTGAGAAAAGGCTTTATTGCATTAGTATGTGGCCTGATTTTTTTTTCCTTAACCCACACATGAAGTAAGCTTTTTGATACTCCTAGTTTGCTTGACATAATTCTGAGTGATGATCTCTCTAGAACTGACATTTTTTTACAAGTACCTTCTTATCTGCATGTTTTGATCCCTTCTTCATTGACTTCAGCTGAATAGGTTTACCCAAAGCTTGTTGGGCAGCTGCTGCTTGCCAAACGCGCTAGATTGTCTTTGGATCAACCTGAAATTTTTGTGCAGCCTCCTTTTTTGCTCTATGTGCCAGAATTCCATCTTTGTTGTGCTGTAACAACTACTGCCCGATGCAGTTTCTGGCCTCATTAGACAGATTTGGCTTGCTATTTGGTGCTGGCATTGCTTATGTAGATGTTGTATATACTGCACTTTAGTTGTAATGAATGAATGATGTTAGTGAGGTTGTATTTATTGTTGTTTTTGGAGGGTAGGTGTGGTGTGGTTTGAAATCCCCTCGAAGGGATTTTGATCACATCAATGCTTTTATTGGACAATGCAATTAATGAAAAGTTCATTTTGGCTCCAAATTTCACTCCTTAATTTCACTTTAGTGTTTTGCTGCTATTTTCCTTGTGTTTTTCAGATTTCTGTATTTACTCATGTGCCATGATACACGTTGATTTTTGCTAGTTAAAATAATGTGTATTCTTCATTCATTAACTCAATTTCTGTAGGAAAAAAAAGGCAACCTGTATATGAAAAAAAAATTATGCAATCAAATTAAAAAATGCAGCCTTATTACATTAATATCGGTAGTGTTTTAAAATTGTGAACAACAAAAGGACAAGGAAAGATTAACAAATTAAACAATGTGATTAGCACTACCCCTACTTTCCTACTTTTACCCCACTAAAAATAACTTTTTCAGTTTTCTTAAAACACGTGTCCAACCCCAAATGGGGCACTTCTTTGTGGACGGAGGGAGTAACAGATATCTATTTGTCTCTCTAAATTATAAAAAAAAAAAGTTACCCTACTAGTACTGAATCGGTCCTCTATGCACACAATTCTGAGTCGAAACTAGCTCGTGGATAAATTGTTAGTACATGTACTGCTAATTTTCCTACACATTCAACATTTTCCAACGGAGATGATTAATCAAACAATTTGAGACGGTATATTTAGGATTATTAAAACTTGTTTGAAATTTATATACACGTACTTGTTTCAAACCCGATTAAAAACACGTCAGTTGAGAATTGACCTGTCTACCACCACGGTTCTGGTATTTACTTTACAAGTGCGTCATTGATGAAACTCATATATAGACACAAAATTTAATAAAAAAAAATGATTTTATTATTTGTTCTCGTCCTTAACCGTAAAGTAATACTCCCTCCGTATTACATATAAAGTCTCATTTCACACATTTCACATGTATTTTTTTAAAAGTTCCATTTCACTTTATGGACTCATACACCCTCAAAAATCTCTCTTATTTACACTCATTTTTCATTGATGGACCCACTTTCCAACAACTTTATCAGTACCTTTTGTCAATACCATTACTTTTTTGTCAATACCACTACCTCTACTTTCTAACTTTTACCCCATTCAAAAACACTTTACCAGTTTTCTTAATACTCGTGCCCATTTAAATTGGGACTTTATAACTAATACAGAGGGAGTATTTGTTAATTAAAATTATAGATTATACAAAATTGGAAACCCGACGATTCTAGATTTTAGAAATTACATGAAAAGATGTATAAATAAAAAATAATCTGAGTTGAGGTACCAGTCGGATGGGACTTGACCCGTCTACAAGCACGTTTTCGCGTCAAAATTAGCCCGCTGACCACGGTTTTGATTTATAAGTGCGTAATTTATGAAAACCGCTTAGAATTTATATAGACCCAAAATTTAACAACAAAAAAGAAGAAAGTCGTCGGTTGGGAATTGACTCGTCTACAACAAAGTTTTCGGGTCGGAATCAGCCCGTTGACCACGGTTTTAATTTATAAGTGCGTAATTTATGTAAACCGTTTAGAATTTGTATTGACCCAAAATTTAACCAAAAAAATAATTGTACTATTTGTTCTCGTCCTTAACTATATATTCATATTCGCTAACTACATTTATGAATTATGCAAAGTTGGAAACTCAACTACAAATAACGTAAAAATTAATACATTGATGACGATTCTAAATTTTAGAAAATACTTGGAAAAACAAAATTGACCAAATTAAATTAAAAACTATAAAAATATAGTTATTTATTCGGCCACTAATAAATAAATTGGTCAAATAAATTTGGTGGTGCAAAAGATGAGTGATTTTATCTCACCCTACTTGTTTGTAATCTGTATGGAATATCTCCATAGAAATCTGATGGAGCTAAATGAGAATAGCCTTTTCCAGTTTCATCCTCGTTGTAAGAAGTTTGGATTAATAGAGGTTTGCTTTGCTGATGATCTACTCCTCTTTGCAAGAGGTGATATGAATTCTGTTAGATGTCTATTGCAATCCTTCTCCAAATTCTCAGCCATCTCAATCCAAGCCAACCAAGCAAAGAGTAACATTTATTTTGGAGGTGTTTCAGATATGGTACAGCTTCAAATGATTCAAAAGTTTGGTCTTGTAAGAGGTGATCTCTTTTCAAATACCTGGGAGTTCCTCTCTCAACAAAGAAGTTGTCTATCACCCAATGCCAACCACTCATAAAGAAGATTACTAAAAGAATAGAGAGCTGGACTTCAAGATTCCTTTCTTATGCTGGAAGAGTGCAAATGATTAAATCAGTGATCTTTGGAATGCAAGCTTACTGGAGTCAAATCTTTCTCATTCCTCAGAAAATCATTAAAACTATCCAGTCAGTATGTAGAGTCTTCTTGTGGACAGGAAGAGCTGACATGTCTAAACGAGCCCTTGTGGCTTGGGATAAAGTGTGTCTTCCAAAAAGTGCAGGAGGTCTGAATATCACCAATCTCTACTGATGGAATAAGGCAGCTATTTGCAAGCAATACTGTAACATAGTTCAGAAAAAAAGACAAGATTTGGATTCAATGAATCCATGGTTTCTACATTAAAAACCAGACTCTTACCTCCATGATTATTCCTCCTCAAGCATCTTGGATTGTGAGGAAGATCTTGGAAGCAAGGGAAGTATTTGATGGATCAGACGTGAGGAGGGAAATGCTTAGTCATCACAAATTTTCTATTAGGAACCTTTACAGAGATTTGAGTGGGCCAATTCTACGAGTAGCTTGGAAGAAGATGATCAACTGCAACTTAGCCCCTCCCAAATGTATTTTTATCACTTGGCTTGTGTTGTGGAATGAACTGGTCACTAGTGATTACTTGAGTTTGATTAGGATCCATGTGGACCCAACATGCAGCTTATGTGGAGATGAAGCTGAGACCATCAACCATCTTTTCTTTCATTGCACGTATTCAGCAGCAGTGTGGAGCACTTTTACTGCATGGGGAGGGATCCCCAGAACCCCCTGCAAATGGGAAGAGGAAAGAGTTTATCTGTTGACTCAATGTGGAACAAAGAACAGGAAACATAAATTGTACCGCATGATGGCCTCTATTGCGATATACCAGATTTGGCAGGAGAGGAATCAACGTCGGTTCCAAGGTATTGCTCATGATACACCTTATGTCATAAAACAATGTCAGTTGGTGCTTGCTTTGCGTAGCAACGAGATAATACTTTGATTAGGATGTTGAGGACGTAGGGGTTGGTTGTCTTAAGTTTGCTGTTTGAGGTTTGAAGATTTGTGATCTTACCTTGTACTCTTTTGGTGAATTAATAAAATTTTATTTACCAAAAAAAAAAAAGATGAGTGATTCTAGGTACTTATAGAGTTTTCAATAGAAGAAGTTTCATTGCAAAATCGATGTGGGACACAAAATTTTTAGTAAATATTTAAAATCTATTATTTTATATTTAAAAATTCAAAAATTTGAGAATTTAGATAAATAGGAATGATGGATTAATAGAGGTGCCACGTACTTGACCCGTCTACAAGCATGTTTTCGCGTCAGAATCGACCCGCTGACCGCATTTTTTTATTTATAAGTGCGTAATTTATGAAAACCGTTTAGAATTTATATAGACCCAAAATTTAACAACAAAAAAGAAGAAATTCGTCGGTTGGAAATTGGCTCGTCTACAACAACGTTTTAGGGTCGGAATCGGCACGCTGTCCATGATTTTGATTTATAAGCGCGTAATTTATGAAAATCGTTTAGAATTTGTATAGACCCAAAATTTAACCAAAAAAATGATTGTACTATTTGTTCTTTTCCTTAACTATATACTAATATTTGCTAATTACATTTATAAATTATGTAAAGTTGGAAACTCAACTACAAATAAAGTAAAAATTAATACATTGATGATGATTCTAGATTTTAGAAAATACTTGAAAAAAAAATTGACCAAATTAAATTAAATTAATTGAACTATAAAAATATAATTATTTATTCGGCCACTAATAAATAAATTGGTCAAATAAATTTGGTGGTGCAAAAGATGAGTAATTCTAGGTATTTATAGACTTTTCAATAGGAGAAGTTTCATTGCAAAACCGATGTGGACACAAAATTTTATTAGATATTTAAAATCTATTATTTTATATTTAAAAATTCAAAATTTTGAAAATTTAGATAAATAGGAATGATGGATTAATAGAGGTGCAACGTATGATTTTTTCAAAGCAAGAATCGTTTTTCTTTTAATAATAATAATAATAATAATAATAATAATAATAATAATAATAATAATAATAATAATAATAATATTGTTTAGCATTCAAACATATTGGTGCCAGATTTTCCTGATTCCAAAGAAAGTATTGAAGCTCATGCAGACTTTGTGCAGAACTTTCCTATGGACTATATCTACCTCTAAGAAGGCTCTTATTGCATCGGAAGCTATATGTCTGCCAAAAAGAGCAGGAGGGTGGAATATCTTGTGTGTGCAAGTGTGGAATCGTGCAGCCTTATGCAAACTACTCTGGAATGTAGCTCAGAAGAAGGATACTTTTTGGGTGAGATGGATACATGAGTGCTATGTGAAGAATTAGTCCCTTAGCTCCATGCAAATTCCTTTCCAAGCATCATGGGTGATTAGGAAAATTCTGGGAGCTAGAGAATATCTCAGACAGACATATAATGGTTTGAGCTCACTTGATCATCAACAGTTCTCCATTAAGAAGATCTATAACAGTATGCGAGGTCATGTTGGGAGGGTGCCTTGGCAAAGGCTTATCAAGAGCAATATTGCTCCTCCCAAATGCGTTTGCATAGCTTGACTTGCTGTCATGGGAAGATTATCAACGGTGGACAATCTTTTGAAGATAGGAGTTAGTTGTGATCCCTTATGCAGCTTGTGTGGAAATGAACATGAATCTCTTGACCACCTCTTCTTTGAGTGTGAGTTTTCAGCACTTATATGGAAAGAGCTCACTACTTGGGGGGGTGTTGGAAGACAAGGAGTTTGATGGAGTGAGGAGAAATTGTATCTCTATACTCAATGCAAATCAAAGAATGGGAGACAGAAGATATATAGATTGATGCTTGCAGTGGCTCTTTATGCGATTTGGAAGGAAAGGAATGTAAGAAGATTTCAACAGCATCATTCTCCTGCTGGAGTAATTACTCGAGCATGCAAGATTCAAATTGCGATATGCTGCAATAAGGATGCCCAGCTAGCTAGAATGTTAAAGGATTAAGTTTGTAGGTTCTGTTGTTTTGGTGTTTCCTTGTTTGTGTTGTACGATTCCTTACTTTTGGTAATAAAAATCTAATTTACCAAAAAAAATAAAAATTAATAATAATAAAATAATATAATATAATGATTTAAAAAAAGTTTAGAATAAGTTTAGAAAATAAAATAGTAATATGATCATATTTTTAACCGGATCTTGGGTATTAGTATATAGTATTCCCTACTAATGTGGAAACTAAATCTATACCATATATTTAATTTAATATAATAAAATATGATAAATATTGATTTTAAATTCGAAAAATTTGAGAATTTAAATAAATATGAATGGATGAATATGAAGGGTGTCCACATAGAATTTTTTTTTACGTAGAGTCATTTTCGTTTATATAATAATAGATATTTTATCATATTAGTTGAAAAAATAAAGAAATTTAAGTGTATTTTAGGGGAATAAATCTTAGTTGTAACCACTGCAAATGAAGGATAGGCATGCACCTAATCCATCTCATCAACTCCACATTCACACTTTTGCCTTCTCAAATCATTGCTACGTACTTAAATTTCTCTATATATATATGTTCCCGCCCTGCATTCTTTCCAACACAACTACAACTCAATTATATCAACACACCAAAAATACCTTAGCTTCTTCAAATTCCTCTTTCTCTCCAATCATGGCGTTTCACCTCAAAGGCATGCTCTCCCTTCTCATTCTTGCTCTCGCAATCTCATCCGCCACCTCCGCCCGAATCCTCGACGAGGAGGCGGCTAACCCCGCCGTGGTTCCTGGTGCCACCACCACCACGCCGCCAGGCACCGCCGCCACCACCTCGCCAGGTGCCGCATCAGGTGCCGCCACCACCACTCCCGGCACCGACCCCGTAGGCCCGGGCGAGCACCCACTGACCTTCTTCATGCACGACATCCTCGGCGGCTCGCGCCCCTCCGCCATCGCAGTGACCGGAATCGTGGCGAACCCCGCCGTGGGCGGCCAGGTGCCCTTCGCGAAGCCGAACGGCGCCGTCCTCCCCGTGAACAACGGCGTCCCCACCAACAACGCCAACGGCGGCATCGTGAACAACAACAATGTCCCCTTCTTGACCGGCCTTAGCGGGTTCACCTCCAACGTGGGGCAGAACAACAACGGCGGCGGCGGCGGCAACAGCAACTTCATCGGCGGCATGCCCGGGTTCCCCGTGCTGAACAGCGCGCAGTTCCCCTCCGGCAGCACCCTCCAGAAGCTGATGTTCGGCACGATGACCGTGTTCGACGACGAGCTGACGGAGGGGCACGAGCTCGGGTCGGGGCTGGTGGGGAAGGCGCAGGGCTTCTACATCTCCAGCTCAGAAGATGGGAACAGCCAGACGATGGCGTTCACGGTGATGTTCGCGAGCGGGGGATACGCCGACAGCCTCAGCTTCTTCGGAGTTCACCGGACGGCGGTGGCGGAGTCGCATCTGGCGATCATGGGCGGCACCGGCAAGCATGTCAACGCCAAGGGCTTCGCCAAGGTGAAGACGTTTCCCGGCGGGCATGAGACGGATGGGATGGAGACGTTGCTGCAGATCACTGTCTATCTTGCTTATTAATTTCTTTGTTTTTATGCTCTTGTTTTCTTTGTTTGCTTGCTTCCTTGTTGTGAGTTGGGAATGTTGGGATTTAATTAAATGTTTGTTCGTGTAAAAAGGTACTACTATGCTATATATATCTCTATATATATTCCACATATTCTGTATTTTGCTCTAGTGATGATGATTCATGGGATTTTTTTATGACGATGGATTACATATAGTATAATCTACACGTGCTCGTTAGCAACATCAATCGAGCTAATTAGAAAACTCAGTGCTAAATTCAATTTTAAGACCAAGAATCCCAACCCTATAATCCCAAGAGCACGCGCTGTTTCTTCGCCTTTTATCTGAACTGAAAACTGGTTAGTAACGAAAAAATATTAGATCATCCACAACCCTTGACCCCAGTCAGGCTTGATGGGTTGTGGACCCCAAAATAAGCTACTTACCTGCAATGGGTTGGTTGTATTAAGGGTTGAAAGTATGAAAAGCGGGTTTCCAGGTTACTTATACCCTATCCGTACCCGGCCGGGTATTGAATACCCAATACCCGTAATTTGCAGGTATTGAATGGGTATGGGGATAAGATTTTTAGAAATACCCTAACGGGTGGAACCCAGCCAAATACCCGATCAACAATATACAATTATTTATTATATATAATTACTAATTTTATACTATAAATTATAAATATATTCATAATATATATTCATTATTCAGCTAAAACTTAAACTTAAACATAACTCTTAACATAACCTTTGAATAATATATATTCATAGTATTTTATTTGTTGAACTTAAATGTTTAAACTACGTTTAGTATTGATTTGTTGTTGTCGTGTAGTTGTTGCTACATAGTTAGTTATTAATTTGTCATTGAAAATTATTGAAAAATCGAGCGGGTGACAAATTACCATATTTTTATCTTTTTTATTTTATTTTCTAAACGGGTACACCTGGTACCTGGGTCGGGTATACCCGGCCGGGTATTGGGTACCCGTTCGGTTAAAATGGAAAGGGTATGGGTATTCATTTTTTGCTTATTTGGATACGGGTACCTGCAAATGCGGGTATGGATATCCGCGGGTACCCGTTTATTCACCCCTAGGCTGGATAGGCGGTGTGATGAAATTAGTTATGAGATGTCGGATAAAATTTGTAGAAAAACAAAAATTAAATTAACATTAACTGAAAATGAAAATTAAATTACTTTAAATAAAAATTAAAAATTACATAATTTAGAAATAAAAAATAAACAAAAAATACAATTTAAAAAAAAAATCCGACTACCATCATTGGCGGTTCTTCACCTCCTCCACCATCTTCATATGAATCTAGAATTGCTCCACCGTCATTTTTGACGTGTCCTTCACGATAATCTTCATGTCGAGAGCATATTATTTCACCCGGGCAGTCTCATGCATAGCCTCGGCTTCCGCCGCCGCTATTGAGGCGAGGTTGGCGTTGGCGGACTCCATCCACGCTAGTGCGTCGTAATGCGCCGAGTCTAAGGTTTCCTTTCCCTTCACTTCGCCGCCCTCACCGCCACCTTGTGCCTAATAGGCCGGGGTGGGTCTTGATCGTAGGAAGTCGTCGTGTAACTACCTTCTGCCGTATTCTTCGCCCATTTTATGGAGTGAACATCTCCGAGTTTGAGGGTCAGAAACTTCGGGTAGTTGCACAAAATCTCCAAAGCCTTGTAGTTTTTGAACGGTAAGTCGTTGTGCTCTTGACGATAAATCCGTTGGGCTTTCTTCGTGACCATGTCGTTGCAAGTTCCGCTCTCACATTCATCATTTGCTCTTTGGATTGCGGATATCTAATCCTTGACTTCACCGGCGAGGCGTTGGAAATGACACTTGACAAAGGCGTTGAAACGGTCCGTCACTCGGCCCCATTATTTTTCACCCGTTTGGTCGGCGTTGCGAATAGAATCACATGTCTCCTTCTTCCAAATTTGAGCGATCACGTTGTCTTCTCAGTGGTGTAACTGTGCCGCTTCGTTCTCTCATTTTTCATCTCGGCGGCTTTTCCTTTTCGTTTGCTTTTGCTGGCGGTGGCGGCGGTCGGCTCCTCTTCCTCGGTGTTGGCATCGATTGCAGAGGTGGCCCACTCTTCGAATTGAGCCTCGTTAAGATTGATTGAGTCGAGGCCGACCGAGATAAAGTAAGGTTGTGATATATCGGGGCATCAATATGAAGTGTAGGATTGTTAGCATCGTAGGGATCCATTTTTTGTGTGAAGTGGAAAAGATTGAAGTGGAAATTGAAGAAGGAATTGAAGAAGAGTATGAAATGGTGTATATATAGATGTTAAAAAAAATGAATTTCGGTCGAAATTAGCCGTTGCCCGATGTGGCCGTTGCTAATTAGCCGTTTTCTTCCTTGCCGTTGCCGGATTTTTTGATTTTTTTAATAGATGCGCGCCGTATTTATCGGCCAAACGAGCCGCTTCGATCCAGCGAGCCTTGGCTCGATCTCCCTGGTACGGCAACTCGGCGACGCAACGTCGAGTTGACTCAATGCGGAGATCAAGTCGACGGTTGTGCATGCCCTTATGGAGTACAAAACATCTTGGAATTTAAATGTCGAGCAATTGATTTATCTTTAGGGTGTGTTCACTTTGACGTATAAATTTATACCTCCATTCAGAGGTAAATGGAAGGATAAACAAAAATTTCACCTTTTAAATCATCCCTTCTTTTTTAAATCTCTCTTTTCCACCACCACAAGAAGGGATAATATTATTCCCTAAATTGGAGTGATAATATTATCCCTCCTTGTGGTGGTAGAAAAAAAATGATTTAAAAAGAAGGGATGATCTAAAGGATGGACTTTTATTTATCCCTCTATTTACCTCTAAATGAATATATAAATTTATACTTTCAAATGAACGAACCCTTAAAATAGGAATCATATTTCTTTATTGAGTAAGTCTCATGTGGAGACTTGTACCATGCAACAACCCGCCCGACCCGCCCGCCCCGCCTGCCCGACCCGGCGCGTGAGATCCACGCACGCGTGGGTCTCACGCGCTACACTAATTTTCCAGTTTTTTTTTTTTTTTTTTTTTTTTTTTTTTTGTGACGGAGCCTTCGGCTCCGCCTTCGCTCTGATTACTAAAATAAGGATAATCGACGGGCAACATTTTGGACTTTTACGGCTCGCTCCGAGGCCTTCGGCTCCCCTCGCTCGCATCTTGACCATAGAAGAAGCGGCAAACAAAAAAAAAATGGAAAAAAAAAACTGAAAAAAAAAAAAAAACTGGTCAAAGGAGGGTTTGACCGGGTCAAACCGGGTCAAGCAGGGCGGGTCGGGTCAAATGGGTCGGGTGTTGCACGGTAGAGAATATGCACCAAAATTTTTGTCTTCTTTATTTATTATGCTAAGTTATTTGACCCGCTTGCAATGTTTCACTGTTATAAATAAAAATATTTAATCCTTAAAAATTGGGACTTATCATTTACTACCATTTTTTTATTTTATTTAGGGTCCGAGGAGTAGCGACCGACCAAACCTCAATTTGAATCGGAAAAAGACCAACATCTATAATAGTCCCTTTTATCAAGAATAAATTGGGCCGTTCTCAATCTCAAAGCCCATTAAGTCATATAGTAAGCCTAATTTCAAAATGAACTAAGCCCATACCCATGTAAATGTTTAAATAGATTAGGGTTTTTACGCTTGAGCAGCGGCATTTCACTCCCTCCTGCTCTTCGCGCAAACCCTACACTCCACCGGAAGGAAGACGAAATCCGAAATGGGTAAGAACAATGATTCTATTTCATAAACTCGTATAAAGATGGACATTTTTCTTATGCATTGACCGTTGTACCTTTTTCTCTCCTTGGAAATATTTTAGCGAGGATTAAGGTTCACGAGCTTAGGCAGAAGAACAGGGCAGA
The DNA here is from genome assembly GCA_029490685.1 of Schizonepeta tenuifolia. Classification (NCBI taxonomy): domain Eukaryota; kingdom Viridiplantae; phylum Streptophyta; class Magnoliopsida; order Lamiales; family Lamiaceae; genus Schizonepeta; species Schizonepeta tenuifolia. Next base: position 79,367,589 of record CM055957.1, on the reverse strand, counting down.
CCTGCAGGCGCAGCTGAAGGATCTGAAGGCAGAGCTGGCGTTGCTGCGTGTGGCGAAGGTGACCGGTGGCGCTCCCAACAAGCTGTCGAAGATCAAGGTGGTTAGGCTGTCGATTGCGCAGGTCCTCACCGTGATTTCGCAGAAGCAGAAGTCGGCGCTGCGGGAAGTATACAAGAACAAAAAGTACTTGCCGCTTGATCTTCGCCCCAAGAAGACCCGCGCTATACGCCGCCGCCTCACCAAGCATCAGGTATCACTCGTTTATGCTATTTTTCCGCTATTTAGGTTGACGATATATAATTTTTAAAAGTTAATTTCGTCGATTTTTATTATCTGAGCTCGGTTGGCTGAAATCCTAATTGTTGTTTTCTATCTGCAATCTATTGCCATTTTTTCTCATTTATTTTACTGATCTATGCTGTTACATTCTTATGATAGAATTGCATTTCATCTTTGATGCTGCTATTGTTATGTGAATATTTATGTCAATATCTGAACTTATTGAATCATTCGAAGGAAGTGTGGTTATTGAACGCTGTTAATTATTTGTTTTGTCATGAAGTTCACTCTATTTGGTTGATTATCTGCTGTCTTAGTTGTTATTGTTATTTTTTTTTTCAAATGCACGCATTGTTATTCTTTTGTGTTTCCTTTTTTTGGGGGGTTAATGTTTTTCCCCTATAGGCGTTGTATCAGAACGGCATGTCCTTCCTCCCCTCTAATTTTCTATCTTTTTGCATCATGTTGATTTTCTTTATTATAAACCACTTAGAATCACTTTATTGTCAGTTGAAGTCTGTAGTCTTCAGACTAGTTTTCAATTTAAATGACATGCTGTTTATTGTTTGGTTGTTGATTGTGCTTCACTAATTATTGTTAAATAACTGTTAAATAACTGTGATTGGCCAGATGTTAAATAACTATATCATAACTGGAAGGAGATAATTGTGAATGGCAAGTTTGACTGTGTTTGTCCATATCACATATGGCCTGAATAATCATGTAACACGTTTGACCTTGTTTGTCCATATGTCTTCTGGATCTTATTTGTATCTTTATATTCTTGATATTATTCTCTGCAATCTGAATTTTCCCTTAGTTGCATGCCTTTTTGATCTTATTTATATGGTATAACTCTATATATATGACTGTGATTTAATGTATTTCCTAGTTGGATGTGATTACATTTTATGTTGCTGTGCGGTAATTTAAGCATTTGAGCTGGCAAAATTTATCAAGATCAACATGCTATTTGTTTGAATTACTATATTGTTTCATGCACTTGATAAGTCAATGTACTCAGTTTATATGATTCTTGAAATATGGACCCAACTACCTTTACAATCTTTGGTTTTAACTTTTTTAGTTTGGTTCTTGTTTCAGGCATCTTTGAAGACAGAGAAACAGAAGAAGAAAGAAATGTATTTCCCTTTAAGAAAGTATGCTATCAAGGTTTAAGTAAGCTTTTGCTTGAAGCAATTTTGTTTCAGTTGATCTTGAGGATAACAATATTTTGTTTCAATGAACTGATAGATTTGCAACTAGTTCAATGATGTTGTTGAGACATGACATACGAGTACCGTCATCCCATTTTAATGAATTTACATTTTCTATTCCATCCAGTCATCGTGGTATGACAGTCTTCTAAGTTTCTGTATAAGTTTTGCAGTATAATGACACGTTTGATTGACACCATTAATTTTGAAGCCTGGATTGTAGGTGGTCCAGTAATTTATGTGGATGGGTTGAATTAGTTTAATTGGCACCATTAATTGTGAAGCCCTTTTCTAGGTGATCCTGTAATTTAATTAACGTTGACGGGTTGAATTAGAGCGAAGAAAATTGGTTTGGTGTTTAACTGGGCCAGAACTTTTGTTTTTCTGTCGTTTGCCTTTGACACTATAGTTTTAATCTTTTGATGTAATTTTTGTTATGCCCTCTTTCAACTGTTAAATTTATGTGAGTTGTTCTGTACATATTAATTGGGGGGTATTGTAGTCTTTCTCAAAGGCCAAAAATAGGCTTTGCGTTTTTATAATCTTATGGAATAATGGTCTGTAAATCCTTAACCTTTTTCCAAAATTGTGAATTGCACATGAGCTTTTTTTTTCCCAGCAAATATAACTATTGTGTTTTGTCTGATTTTGCACATGTTCACCAATTTTCCCCAATTGAAATCTGACGCGGAAGTCGGATTTTACACGATGGACACCGAAATATGCTAAACGACGTCGTTTTGTGTAAAATAGAAAATAAAAAAAAATAAAAAAACACATGAGATGCCAATTTATATTATTCAACAAAAAAAAAAATCAAACTCGCCTTTCTTTCTCCTCCCACCCCCTCTCTCTCTAACTTCTCTTCCACCCCTATTCTCACCGCCACTGCCATCATCCCTCAATCGTCACTTTTGCAACCACCAACGGCGGCGAGAATGTTCTGCGATTCCGATCAAGCCAGTCTCTGCTGGGACTGCGACGAGAAGGTTCACGCTGCCAATTTCTTCGTGGCGAAGCACTCCCGCACCCTCCTCTGCCATGTCTGCCACTCTAGCGCACGGTGGAAGGCTGCCGGCCCCAAGCTCGGCCCCACCGTTTCCGTATGCCATGCCTGCGCTCTTCGCGGCCAAGCTAACCAAGACGATGCTGCCGACAACTCTCTAAGTAGTGATAGTGATGCAGATCGAGAATATTACACCTCCGAAACCGATGATTCTAGTGAAGATGACAAGGACGAGTTCGAGGATGAAGACGTGGATGAGAATCAAGTAGTGCCGTGGTCGGATTCGCCGCCGGTAGCCTCTACCAGCAGTGAGGAGAAGGAGAAGAAACAGCGGGCAAGAGAGAAGAAGAGGGGAGGGAGAGAACAACCGCGTTACCGTCCTCTGCCTCCCTGCCGCCTCCCTCTTCGGCTCTCTCCCCGACGCCCTCACCTCCCTCCGCACCTTCAGCCTCCGCCTCAACCACCCTCAACCACCCTCAGCCTCTGCCGTTGATTTTCTCTCTCCACGCCCTAGTTAGACTGAATCTCGCCGCCAACAATTTCTCCGGTGAAATTCCCTCCAACAATCTGAGATCTGTGTGGTTGTAGTGGCGGCGGTTCGAGAACAGGAGGTGGAAGAGAGAAGGAGAAAGGAGGGAGGGAGGAAGAGAAGGAGAACAACGATGTTTTTTTTTTTTTTTTTTAAATGAGGTGGAATATAATTTTTTACATATTATTTTTTTAAATTAATATTTAACAAAACGACGCCGTTTTGCATATTTCGGCGTCTACGTGTCATTTTCGGCCTTCACTTCAGATTTCAGTTGGGGGAAATCGTTGAACATGTGCAAAATCAGACAAAAAATAACGGTTATGTTTGCTGGGGAAAAAAAAAAGCTCATGTACAATTTACGATTTTAAAAAAAGATTGAAGATTTAAAGGCTATTATCCCTAATCTTATTGAAGGTATTTTGATAGTTGCTTATTATGGTCTCATATTTCATGGATAAGAGCACTTACTACGCTAGATCGAAAGGGGGGTGTCGAAGCGGTGTCGAGTGGATCGACACACCCCCCCACTCGACATAGCCTATGTCGAGGCCATAGTGGCCACTCGACACACCCCTACGTCGAGGGGTGTGTCGATGGTGGAGTCGAAATTTCGACCCACCGCTCGACTCAAGCAGTTGTAATAATGGGGACACGTGGCGTGTCCCCATTGGTCCGTCCAATTTTTTATTTTTTATTTATTTTTCTGATTAAAAAATTAATCCCCCACTTATTAAAATCACGCTTCCCAGTACTTCAACACACCTCCCCACTCAACCCCATTGTAGTGGAAAAATCAATCTATGTCTAACTAAATACCACCAATCATTAAAATCACGCTTCTCAGTGCTTCAACCTAAGTCTAACTAAATACCCGTAGTAAGTGCTCTAAGTAATATTTGAAAACGCTATCAGTGGAATCTAACTACAAGCCTTTTAAATTATGCATGTAAAGATTCGTAAGCTATAGGAAAATACTAAAACCGCCGGACTTTGTCTTGGAGTGTAATTTATATCTTTAGTTCGACTAATTATGTCTGAAGGGGTTTTGGCCTGTAGCTCCGTAGCTGTGATATTTATTAATATTCTTTTATTTCCCCCTTTAATTGACTCTGATTTTCATGTATCTATGCGTTTACACTATGAGAATAAAAATGCAAAGTAGTCGATTTCACACTACAATTTTTTTTTCTAAAAGTGAACACTAAAATAAACAGACACATCAATTATAGTATCAAATATTTTCTGTACAAAGTCCACCCATTTCTCAAATCAAATCACTTTCATATGTAAGTCCAATAATCTAAACTTAAACCCTATCATGTAACGAATGTTCAAAATTTAAAAGCATTTCCCTTCCAAAATTAACCCAAAGAGAAGAGAAACATACGAAGACAACCTATCAAATCTGAACTTTATTATCTTAGGATCTCCGCGTAATTAGCATCCCCAATAAAGATTAATGACAGTTGCCTCAGCTGGGCTTTTGAGGGTGTCGTAGTGAAAAATACGCAAACCCCCCAGCTAATGACACCCTGTGTGAAAAATTAAAGTCACGTAATTGCGATTACTGAGAGCATTTACTGTAGAGCAAATTACTCTTACTTAGAAGGTATTTGGTTAAGCTTTTAAGCTCTTAAAACAGCTTGTAAGTTTTTATTATTAAGAATTTAGGAACTTATAAGTTATTTTAAAGAGCTTTTAATATCGGCCAAACATCAACCATCTTTTCTTTCATTGCACGTATTCAGCAGCAGTGTGGAGCACTTTTACTGCATGGGGAGGGATCCCCAGAACCCCCTGCAAATGGGAAGAGGAAAGAGTTTATCTGTTGACTCAATGTGGAACAAAGAACAGGAAACATAAATTGTACCGCATGATGGCCTCTATTGCGATATACCAGATTTGGCAGGAGAGGAATCAACGTCGGTTCCAAGGTATTGCTCATGATACACCTTATGTCATAAAACAATGTCAGTTGGTGCTTGCTTTGCGTAGCAACGAGATAATACTTTGATTAGGATGTTGAGGACGTAGGGGTTGGTTGTCTTAAGTTTGCTGTTTGAGGTTTGAAGATTTGTGATCTTACCTTGTACTCTTTTGGTGAATTAATAAAATTTTATTTACCAAAAAAAAAAAAGATGAGTGATTCTAGGTACTTATAGAGTTTTCAATAGAAGAAGTTTCATTGCAAAATCGATGTGGGACACAAAATTTTTAGTAAATATTTAAAATCTATTATTTTATATTTAAAAATTCAAAAATTTGAGAATTTAGATAAATAGGAATGATGGATTAATAGAGGTGCCACGTACTTGACCCGTCTACAAGCATGTTTTCGCGTCAGAATCGACCCGCTGACCGCATTTTTTTATTTATAAGTGCGTAATTTATGAAAACCGTTTAGAATTTATATAGACCCAAAATTTAACAACAAAAAAGAAGAAATTCGTCGGTTGGAAATTGGCTCGTCTACAACAACGTTTTAGGGTCGGAATCGGCACGCTGTCCATGATTTTGATTTATAAGCGCGTAATTTATGAAAATCGTTTAGAATTTGTATAGACCCAAAATTTAACCAAAAAAATGATTGTACTATTTGTTCTTTTCCTTAACTATATACTAATATTTGCTAATTACATTTATAAATTATGTAAAGTTGGAAACTCAACTACAAATAAAGTAAAAATTAATACATTGATGATGATTCTAGATTTTAGAAAATACTTGAAAAAAAAATTGACCAAATTAAATTAAATTAATTGAACTATAAAAATATAATTATTTATTCGGCCACTAATAAATAAATTGGTCAAATAAATTTGGTGGTGCAAAAGATGAGTAATTCTAGGTATTTATAGACTTTTCAATAGGAGAAGTTTCATTGCAAAACCGATGTGGACACAAAATTTTATTAGATATTTAAAATCTATTATTTTATATTTAAAAATTCAAAATTTTGAAAATTTAGATAAATAGGAATGATGGATTAATAGAGGTGCAACGTATGATTTTTTCAAAGCAAGAATCGTTTTTCTTTTAATAATAATAATAATAATAATAATAATAATAATAATAATAATAATAATAATAATAATAATAATATTGTTTAGCATTCAAACATATTGGTGCCAGATTTTCCTGATTCCAAAGAAAGTATTGAAGCTCATGCAGACTTTGTGCAGAACTTTCCTATGGACTATATCTACCTCTAAGAAGGCTCTTATTGCATCGGAAGCTATATGTCTGCCAAAAAGAGCAGGAGGGTGGAATATCTTGTGTGTGCAAGTGTGGAATCGTGCAGCCTTATGCAAACTACTCTGGAATGTAGCTCAGAAGAAGGATACTTTTTGGGTGAGATGGATACATGAGTGCTATGTGAAGAATTAGTCCCTTAGCTCCATGCAAATTCCTTTCCAAGCATCATGGGTGATTAGGAAAATTCTGGGAGCTAGAGAATATCTCAGACAGACATATAATGGTTTGAGCTCACTTGATCATCAACAGTTCTCCATTAAGAAGATCTATAACAGTATGCGAGGTCATGTTGGGAGGGTGCCTTGGCAAAGGCTTATCAAGAGCAATATTGCTCCTCCCAAATGCGTTTGCATAGCTTGACTTGCTGTCATGGGAAGATTATCAACGGTGGACAATCTTTTGAAGATAGGAGTTAGTTGTGATCCCTTATGCAGCTTGTGTGGAAATGAACATGAATCTCTTGACCACCTCTTCTTTGAGTGTGAGTTTTCAGCACTTATATGGAAAGAGCTCACTACTTGGGGGGGTGTTGGAAGACAAGGAGTTTGATGGAGTGAGGAGAAATTGTATCTCTATACTCAATGCAAATCAAAGAATGGGAGACAGAAGATATATAGATTGATGCTTGCAGTGGCTCTTTATGCGATTTGGAAGGAAAGGAATGTAAGAAGATTTCAACAGCATCATTCTCCTGCTGGAGTAATTACTCGAGCATGCAAGATTCAAATTGCGATATGCTGCAATAAGGATGCCCAGCTAGCTAGAATGTTAAAGGATTAAGTTTGTAGGTTCTGTTGTTTTGGTGTTTCCTTGTTTGTGTTGTACGATTCCTTACTTTTGGTAATAAAAATCTAATTTACCAAAAAAAATAAAAATTAATAATAATAAAATAATATAATATAATGATTTAAAAAAAGTTTAGAATAAGTTTAGAAAATAAAATAGTAATATGATCATATTTTTAACCGGATCTTGGGTATTAGTATATAGTATTCCCTACTAATGTGGAAACTAAATCTATACCATATATTTAATTTAATATAATAAAATATGATAAATATTGATTTTAAATTCGAAAAATTTGAGAATTTAAATAAATATGAATGGATGAATATGAAGGGTGTCCACATAGAATTTTTTTTTACGTAGAGTCATTTTCGTTTATATAATAATAGATATTTTATCATATTAGTTGAAAAAATAAAGAAATTTAAGTGTATTTTAGGGGAATAAATCTTAGTTGTAACCACTGCAAATGAAGGATAGGCATGCACCTAATCCATCTCATCAACTCCACATTCACACTTTTGCCTTCTCAAATCATTGCTACGTACTTAAATTTCTCTATATATATATGTTCCCGCCCTGCATTCTTTCCAACACAACTACAACTCAATTATATCAACACACCAAAAATACCTTAGCTTCTTCAAATTCCTCTTTCTCTCCAATCATGGCGTTTCACCTCAAAGGCATGCTCTCCCTTCTCATTCTTGCTCTCGCAATCTCATCCGCCACCTCCGCCCGAATCCTCGACGAGGAGGCGGCTAACCCCGCCGTGGTTCCTGGTGCCACCACCACCACGCCGCCAGGCACCGCCGCCACCACCTCGCCAGGTGCCGCATCAGGTGCCGCCACCACCACTCCCGGCACCGACCCCGTAGGCCCGGGCGAGCACCCACTGACCTTCTTCATGCACGACATCCTCGGCGGCTCGCGCCCCTCCGCCATCGCAGTGACCGGAATCGTGGCGAACCCCGCCGTGGGCGGCCAGGTGCCCTTCGCGAAGCCGAACGGCGCCGTCCTCCCCGTGAACAACGGCGTCCCCACCAACAACGCCAACGGCGGCATCGTGAACAACAACAATGTCCCCTTCTTGACCGGCCTTAGCGGGTTCACCTCCAACGTGGGGCAGAACAACAACGGCGGCGGCGGCGGCAACAGCAACTTCATCGGCGGCATGCCCGGGTTCCCCGTGCTGAACAGCGCGCAGTTCCCCTCCGGCAGCACCCTCCAGAAGCTGATGTTCGGCACGATGACCGTGTTCGACGACGAGCTGACGGAGGGGCACGAGCTCGGGTCGGGGCTGGTGGGGAAGGCGCAGGGCTTCTACATCTCCAGCTCAGAAGATGGGAACAGCCAGACGATGGCGTTCACGGTGATGTTCGCGAGCGGGGGATACGCCGACAGCCTCAGCTTCTTCGGAGTTCACCGGACGGCGGTGGCGGAGTCGCATCTGGCGATCATGGGCGGCACCGGCAAGCATGTCAACGCCAAGGGCTTCGCCAAGGTGAAGACGTTTCCCGGCGGGCATGAGACGGATGGGATGGAGACGTTGCTGCAGATCACTGTCTATCTTGCTTATTAATTTCTTTGTTTTTATGCTCTTGTTTTCTTTGTTTGCTTGCTTCCTTGTTGTGAGTTGGGAATGTTGGGATTTAATTAAATGTTTGTTCGTGTAAAAAGGTACTACTATGCTATATATATCTCTATATATATTCCACATATTCTGTATTTTGCTCTAGTGATGATGATTCATGGGATTTTTTTATGACGATGGATTACATATAGTATAATCTACACGTGCTCGTTAGCAACATCAATCGAGCTAATTAGAAAACTCAGTGCTAAATTCAATTTTAAGACCAAGAATCCCAACCCTATAATCCCAAGAGCACGCGCTGTTTCTTCGCCTTTTATCTGAACTGAAAACTGGTTAGTAACGAAAAAATATTAGATCATCCACAACCCTTGACCCCAGTCAGGCTTGATGGGTTGTGGACCCCAAAATAAGCTACTTACCTGCAATGGGTTGGTTGTATTAAGGGTTGAAAGTATGAAAAGCGGGTTTCCAGGTTACTTATACCCTATCCGTACCCGGCCGGGTATTGAATACCCAATACCCGTAATTTGCAGGTATTGAATGGGTATGGGGATAAGATTTTTAGAAATACCCTAACGGGTGGAACCCAGCCAAATACCCGATCAACAATATACAATTATTTATTATATATAATTACTAATTTTATACTATAAATTATAAATATATTCATAATATATATTCATTATTCAGCTAAAACTTAAACTTAAACATAACTCTTAACATAACCTTTGAATAATATATATTCATAGTATTTTATTTGTTGAACTTAAATGTTTAAACTACGTTTAGTATTGATTTGTTGTTGTCGTGTAGTTGTTGCTACATAGTTAGTTATTAATTTGTCATTGAAAATTATTGAAAAATCGAGCGGGTGACAAATTACCATATTTTTATCTTTTTTATTTTATTTTCTAAACGGGTACACCTGGTACCTGGGTCGGGTATACCCGGCCGGGTATTGGGTACCCGTTCGGTTAAAATGGAAAGGGTATGGGTATTCATTTTTTGCTTATTTGGATACGGGTACCTGCAAATGCGGGTATGGATATCCGCGGGTACCCGTTTATTCACCCCTAGGCTGGATAGGCGGTGTGATGAAATTAGTTATGAGATGTCGGATAAAATTTGTAGAAAAACAAAAATTAAATTAACATTAACTGAAAATGAAAATTAAATTACTTTAAATAAAAATTAAAAATTACATAATTTAGAAATAAAAAATAAACAAAAAATACAATTTAAAAAAAAAATCCGACTACCATCATTGGCGGTTCTTCACCTCCTCCACCATCTTCATATGAATCTAGAATTGCTCCACCGTCATTTTTGACGTGTCCTTCACGATAATCTTCATGTCGAGAGCATATTATTTCACCCGGGCAGTCTCATGCATAGCCTCGGCTTCCGCCGCCGCTATTGAGGCGAGGTTGGCGTTGGCGGACTCCATCCACGCTAGTGCGTCGTAATGCGCCGAGTCTAAGGTTTCCTTTCCCTTCACTTCGCCGCCCTCACCGCCACCTTGTGCCTAATAGGCCGGGGTGGGTCTTGATCGTAGGAAGTCGTCGTGTAACTACCTTCTGCCGTATTCTTCGCCCATTTTATGGAGTGAACATCTCCGAGTTTGAGGGTCAGAAACTTCGGGTAGTTGCACAAAATCTCCAAAGCCTTGTAGTTTTTGAACGGTAAGTCGTTGTGCTCTTGACGATAAATCCGTTGGGCTTTCTTCGTGACCATGTCGTTGCAAGTTCCGCTCTCACATTCATCATTTGCTCTTTGGATTGCGGATATCTAATCCTTGACTTCACCGGCGAGGCGTTGGAAATGACACTTGACAAAGGCGTTGAAACGGTCCGTCACTCGGCCCCATTATTTTTCACCCGTTTGGTCGGCGTTGCGAATAGAATCACATGTCTCCTTCTTCCAAATTTGAGCGATCACGTTGTCTTCTCAGTGGTGTAACTGTGCCGCTTCGTTCTCTCATTTTTCATCTCGGCGGCTTTTCCTTTTCGTTTGCTTTTGCTGGCGGTGGCGGCGGTCGGCTCCTCTTCCTCGGTGTTGGCATCGATTGCAGAGGTGGCCCACTCTTCGAATTGAGCCTCGTTAAGATTGATTGAGTCGAGGCCGACCGAGATAAAGTAAGGTTGTGATATATCGGGGCATCAATATGAAGTGTAGGATTGTTAGCATCGTAGGGATCCATTTTTTGTGTGAAGTGGAAAAGATTGAAGTGGAAATTGAAGAAGGAATTGAAGAAGAGTATGAAATGGTGTATATAGATGTTAAAAAAAATGAATTTCGGTCGAAATTAGCCGTTGCCCGATGTGGCCGTTGCTAATTAGCCGTTTTCTTCCTTGCCGTTGCCGGATTTTTTGATTTTTTTAATAGATGCGCGCCGTATTTATCGGCCAAACGAGCCGCTTCGATCCAGCGAGCCTTGGCTCGATCTCCCTGGTACGGCAACTCGGCGACGCAACGTCGAGTTGACTCAATGCGGAGATCAAGTCGACGGTTGTGCATGCCCTTATGGAGTACAAAACATCTTGGAATTTAAATGTCGAGCAATTGATTTATCTTTAGGGTGTGTTCACTTTGACGTATAAATTTATACCTCCATTCAGAGGTAAATGGAAGGATAAACAAAAATTTCACCTTTTAAATCATCCCTTCTTTTTTAAATCTCTCTTTTCCACCACCACAAGAAGGGATAATATTATTCCCTAAATTGGAGTGATAATATTATCCCTCCTTGTGGTGGTAGAAAAAAAATGATTTAAAAAGAAGGGATGATCTAAAGGATGGACTTTTATTTATCCCTCTATTTACCTCTAAATGAATATATAAATTTATACTTTCAAATGAACGAACCCTTAAAATAGGAATCATATTTCTTTATTGAGTAAGTCTCATGTGGAGACTTGTACCATGCAACAACCCGCCCGACCCGCCCGCCCCGCCTGCCCGACCCGGCGCGTGAGATCCACGCACGCGTGGGTCTCACGCGCTACACTAATTTTCCAGTTTTTTTTTTTTTTTTTTTTTTTTTTTTTTTTGTGACGGAGCCTTCGGCTCCGCCTTCGCTCTGATTACTAAAATAAGGATAATCGACGGGCAACATTTTGGACTTTTACGGCTCGCTCCGAGGCCTTCGGCTCCCCTCGCTCGCATCTTGACCATAGAAGAAGCGGCAAACAAAAAAAAAATGGAAAAAAAAAACTGAAAAAAAAAAAAAACTGGTCAAAGGAGGGTTTGACCGGGTCAAACCGGGTCAAGCAGGGCGGGTCGGGTCAAATGGGTCGGGTGTTGCACGGTAGAGAATATGCACCAAAATTTTTGTCTTCTTTATTTATTATGCTAAGTTATTTGACCCGCTTGCAATGTTTCACTGTTATAAATAAAAATATTTAATCCTTAAAAATTGGGACTTATCATTTACTACCATTTTTTTATTTTATTTAGGGTCCGAGGAGTAGCGACCGACCAAACCTCAATTTGAATCGGAAAAAGACCAACATCTATAATAGTCCCTTTTATCAAGAATAAATTGGGCCGTTCTCAATCTCAAAGCCCATTAAGTCATATAGTAAGCCTAATTTCAAAATGAACTAAGCCCATACCCATGTAAATGTTTAAATAGATTAGGGTTTTTACGCTTGAGCAGCGGCATTTCACTCCCTCCTGCTCTTCGCGCAAACCCTACACTCCACCGGAAGGAAGACGAAATCCGAAATGGGTAAGAACAATGATTCTATTTCATAAACTCGTATAAAGATGGACATTTTTCTTATGCATTGACCGTTGTACCTTTTTCTCTCCTTGGAAATATTTTAGCGAGGATTAAGGTTCACGAGCTTAGGCAGAAGAACAGGGCAGACCTGCAGGCGCAGCTGAAGGATCTGAAGGCAGAGCTGGCGTTGCTGCGTGTGGCGAAGGTGACCGGTGGCGCTCCCAACAAGCTGTCGAAGATCAAGGTGGTTAGGCTGTCGATTGCGCAGGTCCTCACCGTGATTTCGCAGAAGCAGAAGTCGGCGCTGCGGGAAGTATACAAGAACAAAAAGTACTTGCCGCTTGATCTTCGCCCCAAGAAGACCCGCGCTATACGCCGCCGCCTCACCAAGCATCAGGTATCACTCGTTTATGCTATTTTTCCGCTATTTAGGTTGACGATATATAATTTTTAAAAGTTAATTTCGTCGATTTTTATTATCTGAGCTCGGTTGGCTGAAATCCTAATTGTTGTTTTCTATCTGCAATCTATTGCCATTTTTTCTCATTTATTTTACTGATCTATGCTGTTACATTCTTATGATAGAATTGCATTTCATCTTTGATGCTGCTATTGTTATGTGAATATTTATGTCAATATCTGAACTTATTGAATCATTCGAAGGAAGTGTGGTTATTGAACGCTGTTAATTATTTGTTTTGTCATGAAGTTCACTCTATTTGGTTGATTATCTGCTGTCTTAGTTGTTATTGTTATTTTTTTTTTCAAATGCACGCATTGTTATTCTTTTGTGTTTCCTTTTTTTGGGGGGTTAATGTTTTTCCCCTATAGGCGTTGTATCAGAACGGCATGTCCTTCCTCCCCTCTAATTTTCTATCTTTTTGCATCATGTTGATTTTCTTTATTATAAACCACTTAGAATCACTTTATTGTCAGTTGAAGTCTGTAGTCTTCAGACTAGTTTTCAATTTAAATGACATGCTGTTTATTGTTTGGTTGTTGATTGTGCTTCACTAATTATTGTTAAATAACTGTTAAATAACTGTGATTGGCCAGATGTTAAATAACTATATCATAACTGGAAGGAGATAATTGTGAATGGCAAGTTTGACTGTGTTTGTCCATATCACATATGGCCTGAATAATCATGTAACACGTTTGACCTTGTTTGTCCATATGTCTTCTGGATCTTATTTGTATCTTTATATTCTTGATATTATTCTCTGCAATCTGAATTTTCCCTTAGTTGCATGCCTTTTTGATCTTATTTATATGGTATAACTCTATATATATGACTGTGATTTAATGTATTTCCTAGTTGGATGTGATTACATTTTATGTTGCTGTGCGGTAATTTAAGCATTTGAGCTGGCAAAATTTATCAAGATCAACATGCTATTTGTTTGAATTACTATATTGTTTCATGCACTTGATAAGTCAATGTACTCAGTTTATATGATTCTTGAAATATGGACCCAACTACCTTTACAATCTTTGGTTTTAACTTTTTTAGTTTGGTTCTTGTTTCAGGCATCTTTGAAGACAGAGAAACAGAAGAAGAAAGAAATGTATTTCCCTTTAAGAAAGTATGCTATCAAGGTTTAAGTAAGCTTTTGCTTGAAGCAATTTTGTTTCAGTTGATCTTGAGGATAACAATATTTTGTTTCAATGAACTGATAGATTTGCAACTAGTTCAATGATGTTGTTGAGACATGACATACGAGTACCGTCATCCCATTTTAATGAATTTACATTTTCTATTCCATCCAGTCATCGTGGTATGACAGTCTTCTAAGTTTCTGTATAAGTTTTGCAGTATAATGACACGTTTGATTGACACCATTAATTTTGAAGCCTGGATTGTAGGTGGTCCAGTAATTTATGTGGATGGGTTGAATTAGTTTAATTGGCACCATTAATTGTGAAGCCCTTTTCTAGGTGATCCTGTAATTTAATTAACGTTGACGGGTTGAATTAGAGCGAAGAAAATTGGTTTGGTGTTTAACTGGGCCAGAACTTTTGTTTTTCTGTCGTTTGCCTTTGACACTATAGTTTTAATCTTTTGATGTAATTTTTGTTATGCCCTCTTTCAACTGTTAAATTTATGTGAGTTGTTCTGTACATATTAATTGGGGGGTATTGTAGTCTTTCTCAAAGGCCAAAAATAGGCTTTGCGTTTTTATAATCTTATGGAATAATGGTCTGTAAATCCTTAACCTTTTTCCAAAATTGTGAATTGCACATGAGCTTTTTTTTTCCCAGCAAATATAACTATTGTGTTTTGTCTGATTTTGCACATGTTCACCAATTTTCCCCAATTGAAATCTGACGCGGAAGTCGGATTTTACACGATGGACACCGAAATATGCTAAACGACGTCGTTTTGTGTAAAATAGAAAATAAAAAAAAATAAAAAAACACATGAGATGCCAATTTATATTATTCAACAAAAAAAAAAATCAAACTCGCCTTTCTTTCTCCTCCCACCCCCTCTCTCTCTAACTTCTCTTCCACCCCTATTCTCACCGCCACTGCCATCATCCCTCAATCGTCACTTTTGCAACCACCAACGGCGGCGAGAATGTTCTGCGATTCCGATCAAGCCAGTCTCTGCTGGGACTGCGACGAGAAGGTTCACGCTGCCAATTTCTTCGTGGCGAAGCACTCCCGCACCCTCCTCTGCCATGTCTGCCACTCTAGCGCACGGTGGAAGGCTGCCGGCCCCAAGCTCGGCCCCACCGTTTCCGTATGCCATGCCTGCGCTCTTCGCGGCCAAGCTAACCAAGACGATGCTGCCGACAACTCTCTAAGTAGTGATAGTGATGCAGATCGAGAATATTACACCTCCGAAACCGATGATTCTAGTGAAGATGACAAGGACGAGTTCGAGGATGAAGACGTGGATGAGAATCAAGTAGTGCCGTGGTCGGATTCGCCGCCGGTAGCCTCTACCAGCAGTGAGGAGAAGGAGAAGAAACAGCGGGCAAGAGAGAAGAAGAGGGGAGGGAGAGAACAACCGCGTTACCGTCCTCTGCCTCCCTGCCGCCTCCCTCTTCGGCTCTCTCCCCGACGCCCTCACCTCCCTCCGCACCTTCAGCCTCCGCCTCAACCACCCTCAACCACCCTCAGCCTCTGCCGTTGATTTTCTCTCTCCACGCCCTAGTTAGACTGAATCTCGCCGCCAACAATTTCTCCGGTGAAATTCCCTCCAACAATCTGAGATCTGTGTGGTTGTAGTGGCGGCGGTTCGAGAACAGGAGGTGGAAGAGAGAAGGAGAAAGGAGGGAGGGAGGAAGAGAAGGAGAACAACGATGTTTTTTTTTTTTTTTTTTAAATGAGGTGGAATATAATTTTTTACATATTATTTTTTTAAATTAATATTTAACAAAACGACGCCGTTTTGCATATTTCGGCGTCTACGTGTCATTTTCGGCCTTCACTTCAGATTTCAGTTGGGGGAAATCGTTGAACATGTGCAAAATCAGACAAAAAATAACGGTTATGTTTGCTGGGGAAAAAAAAAAGCTCATGTACAATTTACGATTTTAAAAAAAGATTGAAGATTTAAAGGCTATTATCCCTAATCTTATTGAAGGTATTTTGATAGTTGCTTATTATGGTCTCATATTTCATGGATAAGAGCACTTACTACGCTAGATCGAAAGGGGGGTGTCGAAGCGGTGTCGAGTGGATCGACACACCCCCCCACTCGACATAGCCTATGTCGAGGCCATAGTGGCCACTCGACACACCCCTACGTCGAGGGGTGTGTCGATGGTGGAGTCGAAATTTCGACCCACCGCTCGACTCAAGCAGTTGTAATAATGGGGACACGTGGCGTGTCCCCATTGGTCCGTCCAATTTTTTATTTTTTATTTATTTTTCTGATTAAAAAATTAATCCCCCACTTATTAAAATCACGCTTCCCAGTACTTCAACACACCTCCCCACTCAACCCCATTGTAGTGGAAAAATCAATCTATGTCTAACTAAATACCACCAATCATTAAAATCACGCTTCTCAGTGCTTCAACCTAAGTCTAACTAAATACCCGTAGTAAGTGCTCTAAGTAATATTTGAAAACGCTATCAGTGGAATCTAACTACAAGCCTTTTAAATTATGCATGTAAAGATTCGTAAGCTATAGGAAAATACTAAAACCGCCGGACTTTGTCTTGGAGTGTAATTTATATCTTTAGTTCGACTAATTATGTCTGAAGGGGTTTTGGCCTGTAGCTCCGTAGCTGTGATATTTATTAATATTCTTTTATTTCCCCCTTTAATTGACTCTGATTTTCATGTATCTATGCGTTTACACTATGAGAATAAAAATGCAAAGTAGTCGATTTCACACTACAATTTTTTTTTCTAAAAGTGAACACTAAAATAAACAGACACATCAATTATAGTATCAAATATTTTCTGTACAAAGTCCACCCATTTCTCAAATCAAATCACTTTCATATGTAAGTCCAATAATCTAAACTTAAACCCTATCATGTAACGAATGTTCAAAATTTAAAAGCATTTCCCTTCCAAAATTAACCCAAAGAGAAGAGAAACATACGAAGACAACCTATCAAATCTGAACTTTATTATCTTAGGATCTCCGCGTAATTAGCATCCCCAATAAAGATTAATGACAGTTGCCTCAGCTGGGCTTTTGAGGGTGTCGTAGTGAAAAATACGCAAACCCCCCAGCTAATGACACCCTGTGTGAAAAATTAAAGTCACGTAATTGCGATTACTGAGAGCATTTACTGTAGAGCAAATTACTCTTACTTAGAAGGTATTTGGTTAAGCTTTTAAGCTCTTAAAACAGCTTGTAAGTTTTTATTATTAAGAATTTAGGAACTTATAAGTTATTTTAAAGAGCTTTTAATATCGGCCAAACATCCACTTAGTAGCAGTAACTAATCCAACGCAAACATATGGGGGAAGAAAAAAAAAAAAGCAGCGGTTAACGAGTTGAAAACGAGTGAAGCCTAACCCCACATAAATGCTCGGCTGACGGCTTTAGTATCCGTTTTACTTTTGATAGTGAACTTATACATATAAATTATAAGTTCACGTTAATTACAAAAACAAAATTTTCCTGTGGTACTCTACTGCATTTGCCATAATTTATTAGAAATTCGCGTGGAAGTTCAGTGGAGAACTGGAGATCATAAGAATTTAATTTGATTATTTGATATCAAAAACTTTATGATTTGTTACATTTTGATTAATAGTCTTAGGTGAAAGTAGAATTTTTTGAGATTAAATTAAAACGAGACATCAGTCTTCAGTGTATAGTATTAATATGTTATTGTAAGAATAGTAAGATTGTGTAATGAGATCAGGAAATATTTTGGTTTGTTGCTGTATTTAAATCTAAACATCATGTATGATAATGGGTTTTATATAAGAGTTTAGGGAAAATACAAACCGATGTGATGTCATCACAAAACGTTTCTTTTTTAAAATGGAAATTGGATGACGAGATCACGAGATCACCACACGTTTTTCGTTAAAAGTAAGGAAAATCTGATGTTATTTCTCATTACCGGTCACTTTGTTGTCAACGCTTTCTTTTACAGTCAACCACTTTTCCTTCCTTTTTCTTTCTTTTCCATATCTTTTCCGAAGAAATTCCTTTATTGAGTCAAGATATTCTAATCTACCTAATTTGAGACTAATTATGTGCTAACTTTTGGAATAAAAATTTAAATCGCTAAGGATATATATATAGATATTTTTCTATAATTCTAAAGTTTTTAAAGACAAATAAAACCCAAATCATATGTGTTGGTTCATATTTTCCTCGTTCCAAAGCCTAAACCAAAATCCCGAAATTTGATACTGCAAAAAATTGAACAAATAAAATAATTCCCAAATCAACACATTCGATCATCGCAGCAAACAACTTTCAATTCCAACAGAGATTTTATTTCGAATTACAGAGAAACATGAATAGCAGTAGTATATGTTCTAGTAACACTTGTTCTCTACACTCTCCTCATCACCACACCTACTCCGCACTTCCTTCGTCGGCGGCATCCATTCGCCGCCCTCACGGTCTTTCCGAGATTATGGCAGACGAAGACGTCAATAACGCCAAATATATAATCAAGCAATGGGAAGTAAAGGCCGATAAATTCGGAAGATTCTCCTCTCTGTTTCTCACTCACAGAATCGAAGCTAAGAAATTCTTAGAAGCTTCCATCGGCCTTCAACATGCTATGAACTATTACGTCAAGCTGAGTAAGACGTCAGACAAACTCGTCGGGGCTCAACAATTAATGCAAATCGCGATGAAGAGACTCAAATTTGAATTCTACACAATATTATCTGCTAACAGAAACAATATCGATTCCGGATCCATCTCCGGCCGGTCCAGCGCTAGTATTTCGGAGTTGAACTACGATGGAGTTTCTGAAAATCGAGAGAATACGACGACAGCTTCGCTGGAAGATTTGAAGAGCGTTTCGGAGTGTATGATCACGTGTGGTTATGGAAAAGAATGTGTCAGTATTTATCGAATTGTAAGAAAGTCGATAATTGATGAGACTCTTTATAACTTGGGGATTCAAAGACTAACCAATTCTCAACTGAAGAAAATGGAATGGACGCTTCTGGAAGCGAGGATCAAGAGATGGCTGCGCGCGGCGAAAATCGCCGTAGCAACCTTATTTTATCGAGAGAAGATCATCTGTGATGCCGTCTTCTCTTCGTCGGAGACGATTGCGGAGGCGTGTTTCGCCGGTATCTCCAGGGACGCGGCGGCGGATCTGTTTGCTTTCGCTGAGAATCTCTGTAAATGCAAGAAGGTTCTGTCGCCGAAGAAAATATTCCGGCTTCTGGATCTTTATGAAGCGATCTCTGACTTGTGGCCGGACATTAGGGTTCTATTTTCCGATAAATTGTCGGCGGCAGTGATATCGCAGGCGGCGGCGGCACAGATGAAGCTCGGTGAGACGGTTAGAACAATGTTAGGGCAATTTGAAGAGGCGATTCGGAAGGATTACTCACAACCACCACCAGGCGGCAGCATCCACCCCCTCACGCGCTACGTGATGAATTTCCTCGTTTTCCTCGGCGATTACGGAGCCGCAGTCTCAAACATTGTAGAGGATTGGCCGGGGGAAGTGCGATTTCCTCCGGAACACTGTTCCTCCGGCGGCGAAGCAGACGCATCGACGGCGGAGATCAGCCGTCGCCTTGCGTGGTTGATTCTGGTTGTCGTCTGCAAGCTAAACAGCAAGGCGGCGGCGTACAACGACGTCGCATTGTCCTACTTATTCTTAGCTAACAACCTGAACTACGTCGTTTCCAAGGCACGGAGCTCCAATCTGGGGCTCCTGATCGGGCAGGACTGGATCCGGAATCACGAGTTGAAGGTTAAGTCGGACTTAGCCAAGTACGAGAGAATCGGTTGGAGTAATGTAATCGCCGCCGTGCCGGCCGATCCAGCCGTCGTGGCACCGCCGTCGAAGGTGAGTGAATGTTTTGAAAAGTTTTATGTTAGTTTGCAAGAGGCATGCAGGAAGCAGAGTTCGTGGGTCATTCCCGACCCGGAAATTTTGGAAGATGTGAAGATTTCTTTGGCTAAGCGGATTGTTTCGGGTTATCGGATCTTATGCAACCAGAGCAAAATGGCGGGATTAGTTGTCAGATATGCCCCCGAAGATTTACACAATTGCTTGTTAGCCCTGTTCACCACGGCCTCGTGAAAGTGAAGCCTTAGACGAATATTTAGATTGCAAGGAGTTTTGTGTGAAATTATCTCACATTTAAAAGTAGATCAAAGATTAGATTTAAATTTTGTTATATTAATAAATATTCCCCCGTTCATGAAAATATATCTTAGTTATCCCTACTCTTTTGTCCACGAAAATGTATTTTAGTTACCCCTACTCTTTTGTCCACGAAAATGTGTCATACTCTGTTTTATGTATTTTCATTAAGCTTGGCAATCGGTGGTTATTACCCGGCCCATACCCGGAACCGATGGAGCCCATAACCCAATAGAGTTTCGATTCCGTCCGGTTCTAGAACCGATCGGAACCGGAACCGGAACCGATCTAGTGTAACCCGGACTGACCCGTTGGATCCGGTTCTGGTCCTAACCCGGCCTGTTTTTTTTTTTTTATTTTATATGTTGTTCGTGGAACCGGTCAACCGGACCAACTGTCACCTGGAGAAATACGATGGCTTGAAGAAGAATAAGTGATTTTATTTAGTTATATTTAAATAATTACTTTAACTTTTGTTTAGTTTATTTTTTGGTTCAAAACTTTGTTTGGGCTTAGCCCACGTTTTCTAGTTTTTAAATAACGTTGTACTCTACGTATTTTGGGGACAGATTTTGGAATATTAAAAAGCCTAGGGTTTATTTCCCTACACTATGCATTTCCATCCGGTATTTTGTGAATCTTAATCAACGGATAAACGCTTCCCTGCATCAGTTGGTATCCAGAGACCAGCCGACGCTCCTTCCTATGCCTCCCAGCCGTCAACCTGCTGGCAACGCCCCTCCCGCTGATGTTGCCAACCTCCACAATTGTATGGATGAGTTTCAACACCACATGCAGGAAATTCAACAATCTCTTACTCAATTATTGCGACAAGGCCCCCACAACCGAGTTCCAACAAATATTGAGTCTGATGATGAAGTTACTATGGATAACCCCTTTGCTACTCATGATCGCCAACCACCTCGTGCGAATCATTGGGATGGCGTATTTCGCAACGAACTTCTCGAATTCCATGACAATATGGATCCGGATGCTTTCCTCGATTGGCTTGCAGTCGTCGAAGAAATTTTAACTTTTGCTGATATCCCTGCCGATCTTCGTGTCTCCCTCGTCGCCACTCGCCTTCGTGGACGCGCAACTGCATGGTGGCAACAACTTAAATCACTTCGACAACGTCAAGGTAAGTCGTGTATCAGTTCATGGGATAAATTTACGAAGCATCTACATGCTGAGTATTTGCCCTTCAACTATCTGCGCACTCTTTATCAGAAACTTCAAAATCTAAGGCAAGGCACTCGCTCGATTGATACTTATACTGAAGAATTTTATAAACTTCTAGCCCGAGTAGAAATCAATGAGACACCTGACCAGCTTGTGTCTCGATTTATTGGTGGCCTACGGTTGCAATATCAGGACACTTTAAATTTATTAACTCCTATTTCGGTGTTTGATGCGCATCAATGCGCCCTCCTTCTGGAACAACAATTTAATCGCCGCACAACTGTGATCCCGCCCAGCAGCGATCGCTCGCTTCCGCCATCTGATTCTCGCCCAGCCCCATCAGTTCCTACTCGAAATACAACACAACCACCTGCTTTCAATACATCTCGTCCTGATGCGTGTTTTAGTTGTGGCGAGCGTGGCCACCACCAATCGGTCTGCCCCCATTGTAATCATGGACTATTTATGGATGATTCAAGTAATGATGCACATATCCACGTTGATGGTGACACAGATTATTCTTCTCCACCGATTTTTGATGAGGAACCACAGCAAGAGCATTCACAAGTATTTTTATCCGCCGACACATGCCCTTTATTGGTGATTCAGCGCAATTTTTTGCAACCTAAAGTCGAAACAAATGATGTACAACGACACTCTCTCTTTGAGTCCGCTTGTACTATCAATGGTAAAGTGTGTCATTTTATCATCGACTCCGGCTCTTGTGAGAACGTTGTCGCGGCTGATGCACTTGCTAAATTATCTATCACTGCGGAGGCACACCCACGACCATATAATCTTGCTTGGTTGCAACATGGAAACAATGTGTCGGTCTCGCATCGTGTTCTCATTCCGTATTCTATAGGCTCGGCATATTCGGATTCGGTTTGGTGCGACGTCGTCCCTATGGATGCATGTCACCTTTTACTAGGACGACCTTAGCAATATGATCGGGAGATTATTTATGATGGACATCGTAACACTTACAGTTTCATCTTAGCAGGCACTAAATATGTGTTACTTCCTTCTATACCTCCGTCACCATCGATCCAATCAGAGAAGCGAGTTATTATTCTATCCCGCAAGGCCTTCTTGCGCGAACTAGAATCAACCCCTATGGCGCTCTTAATTTTGCCACGTGAAGAGTCACAAGCATCTTCTACTAATTCTGATCTTACAACTTTATTATCCGAGTTTGCGGATATTTTTCCTACAGAATTACCTAGTGGCTTACCCCCTCTTTGTGACATTCAACACCAAATTGATCTTATCCCTGGTGCCCCGCTGCCTAATCGTCCTCATTATCGCATGAGCCCTGCTGAACATGAAGAATTGCGGCGCCAAGTTGAGGAGTGTCTTCAAAAGGGTCTTCTTCGTCGAAGTATTAGCCCGTGTGTTGTTCCTGTCCTTCTTATTCCTAAGAAAATAGGAGAATGGCGTATGTGTGTAGACAGTCGCGCCATCAATAAGATTACAATTCGGTATAGTTTTCCCATTCCTCGACTTGATGATTTATTGGATCAATTGTCGGGTGTTGTTGTTTTTAGCAAACTTGATTTGTGCAGCGGCTATCACCAAATCCGTATACGTCCAGGCGATGAATGGAAATCAGCTTTCAAGACACGCGAGGGTTTTTTTGAATAGATGGTTATACCTTTTGGTCTCTCCAATGCGTCGAGCACATTTATGCGTGTGATGAATCAAACCCTTCGCCCATTGATTGGTACTTGCGTCGTCATTTATTTCGACGACATTCTGGTCTATAGTGCGTCCATTGAGGCCCATATTACTCATCTTCGTGATGTCTTCACCGTATTGCGCACTGAATAATTTTTTGCAGCCCCTAATAAGTGTAGCTTTCTTACCGAATCAATCGTTTTTCTGGGTTACCGCATCTCTTCTGCAGGTAATCAAGTAGACGAATCCAAAGTGCAAGCGATTAGAGTGTGGCCAACCCCCACTTCTCTCACAGACATTCAGAGTTTTCATGGGTTGGCGTCATTTTATCGACGTTTCATCAATCATTTCAGCTCGATCATGGCTCCTCTCACTGATCTCATGCATGCTAAAGTCTTTCGTTGGACACCAGAAGCTGCTGCGGCTTTTGATCTGATCAAGGCTAAACTGACTACTGCTCTAATCCTTGGTCTACCTGACTTCTCCACTCCGTTTGAGCTTCATTGTGATGCTTTTAAATCTGCCATTGGCGCCGTTCTTAGTCAAGGGGGACGACCTTTT
This sequence comes from Schizonepeta tenuifolia, assembly GCA_029490685.1. NCBI lineage: Eukaryota > Viridiplantae > Streptophyta > Magnoliopsida > Lamiales > Lamiaceae > Schizonepeta > Schizonepeta tenuifolia. The sequence goes on along the minus strand of CM055957.1, from coordinate 79,343,997 downwards.
TTATAGCGAGAAATTAGCAGATGCTCGTCTTCGCTACAACACATATGATGTGGAATTCTATGCGATTGTGCGCTCTATTCAGAATTGGCGTCATTACTTATTCCAAAAAGAATTTGTTCTCTTCTTTGATCACGATGCATTAAAACATTTATTTACTTAGTCTTCGTTGTCTGCACGTCATGCTAAATGGTCTGCATTTCTCCAACAATTCAATTTTATAGTGTGCCACTATTGAGTCAATATTTTGTGATTATTTTATGTGTATTTAAGGTGTCTAGATAGAGTCTTTGTCTAGTCTTTTGTGTCTTTTCGTGTCTGGGAGGGCACAATTTGGACAACAGGTGCGTTTTGGGCAGAACAGGTACATGTGGGCAATATAGTGATATATTCCGTGAAAAAGGCGAAGGTTGCAGATACAAGGCACTGAGCAGCTGAAGAAACTCCAGCTTGAACAACATAACTAGCATTAAAATCGTCGTTGCTCAAAGGGGTCGCTTTTCCCAATACAAGGACTTTGCCCAGAGGAAGTCCGTTGACCGTCCAGAGCTTGCATCTGGGCAATTGACGAATGCATCTTATCCAAAGAAGCAGAAAAGGATAGAAATCAACCAAGTCAATCTTTCCTTATCCATATAGATTCGGATCGCATCAAATCTCTTGAAGATAAGGATGGACGAATCTGGGCAACATTTAACAAGGAAAGAAGAATCTGGACAGCTGCCCAAGAAGGAAAGTATATCTGGGCAGCAGCTAAAGAAGGAAAGTCTTGCACAAGAAGGCAACTCTTGGCCAAGCCCACGACTCTGGGCTAGGCCCATCAGAAATCCTACACATGCGTCTATAAATACTACTTTAAATCATGCACAAACGGATTTTTTTACTTTTTACTACTCCCGATAGATTAGATTTTACTAATTCTTAATTAGGAGCTTCGGCTCAATTTTAGTTTAGTATATTTATATTTTCATTTATGTTCTTTCCGGCAACGTCGGAGACCGTTGTTGCCCAAGACGTTCATATTATGTTTTGTTTCAATTCAAGTATGTTTTCTTTTATCTCATTTGTTTTTGCTTATTTAATTATGTTTTGCTAAGTTTCTCTAACCTTGTCTGGACAACGATGAATTAAATATGAACCAATAAACTCGAGAGGTCTAAGTTGAGCTTGATAATTGCATGCATGTGTTCCCGATATGTTAATGAGCTTCTTCCAATATGGTGTGATACGATTAAGGGGTTAATAGGCCGTTAATCATTTAGGACATATTAGATTACCAATCAATTGAGAAGTAGGAGTGTTTTCCACATCTTTTTAGTTAAGATCGATTAACATTAGAGGAAGGTGTCTACCCTATTGGGCTAGACATGATGATTCCTTGTTGGGCCTTTCTAGAGATAAATGCTCCTTGGACAAGAAACTGAACGATGACTCCGACAAAGGTATTGCCCAAGGTAGGGAGCCGGCGGTGCATCGCCAACTAAGTAAGGATAGGTCAGGGAAGGGTTTATTGAGAGCGTGATGAGTAAAAGGGGATCTCAGCATTCAAGTCCTATAACCAACGATGCATGCATGTGATAAATATATTTGCACCGATGACCGAGTAAGCGTTCATATTTAATGAGTCAAGTCCAGGCCAGGTTACTTTTGTCTATTGATCAATTCTTCTATTTAGTTTCGGTTATTTAGTTTACAGCGTATTGCCCAAGAAGGGTACTGTGACCAAAACCAAAACCTTTTTACAAGACCGGTGGAAGGAGGCAATAGAAAGATACTATCAACTCCTCGTGGATCGACTCTGTTCTTACCGCTATCTATATAGCTGTGGGCATAGGCTACAAATTTATTTTGCGAGTGCGAACGACAGCCTCCTCAGCCACATTTCCGATGCAACCAATAAAGTGGTTGATGCTCTTAGTCGCCGCTTATTCTTACTCTCTGAGATGCGCACTACAGTTTTGGGCTTTGATGATTTTCGAGCATTATATGGCTTTGATCCGTATTTTGCTTCTACTCTGGCCAATCTTACTTCTGGCACTGAATCTCATTTCCACTTACACGACGGCTTTTTGTTCAAGGGTTTGGCCCTTTGCATTTCATCATGTAGCCTACGGAAGCGACTAAAATTAATGCGACACTCTGATTATGGTCATCTTGGTCGTGATCGCACCACCAAACTGATTATGCGACATTATTTTTGGCCAACCTTACGTCGTGAAGTAGCTCGTTTTATTTCTCGTTGTCGGATCTATCAAGTTTCTAAGGGCGCTGCCACCAATGCCGGCCTCTATCGCCCACTTCCCATTCCGTCCGTTCCTTGGGCGTCCGTGAGCATGGATTTTGTGCTAGGCTTACCGCACACTCAACGAGGTTTTGATTCTATTCTTGTGGTGGTCGATCATTTCTCCAAGATATCTCATTTTATTCCTTGCAAACGCACCACCGATGCGGTACATGTTGCTCAACTTTTCTTTCGAGAAGTATATCGCCTTCATGGTCTTCCTCTCTCCATAGTTTCTGATCGAGATACTCGTTTCCTTAGTCATTTTTGGCGCTCTCTTTGGCGGATGACTGATACAAGTTTATTGTTTAGCAGCTCCTATCATCCTCAAACGGATGGTCAGACCGAGGTCGTTAATCATTCCTTAGGGAATTTACTTCGTTGCCTTGTAGGAGATAATCTCAAATCTTGGGATTTCAAGCTCAGCCAGGCGGAATTTTCTCATAATTCAGCCGTTAATCGTAGTACTAAATTGTCTCCATTTCAGATTGTTTTTGGTGTGCTCCCTCGTGGCCCGACTGATTTCATTCCGCTGCCGTCTGCTAAACCATCTGACCGCCGCGTCGAGGATCTCATTGCTGAACTTCGCCATTTACATGAACAGACCCAACATCAATTGAATCTGTAAATGCTGCCTACAAATTACGTGCCGATTCTAAGCGGCGAGACGTGCACTACTCAGTGGGTGATTATGTTTGGGCTTATCCTCACGAAAGATCGGTTTCCAGCGCATGAGTACAACAAACTTGCCTCCCGCAAAATTGGTCCTCTTGAAATTTTGAAGAAGATAAACCCCAACGCTTATCGTCTCAAGTTGCCTAGCTATATCCGCACTTCTGACGTTTTCAATGTGAAACATCTTGTACCGTATGTTTGTGATAATTGTTCTGAAGATGAAGCTGAGATCGATTCGAGGTCGAATCATTTCGACCCGGGTGAGAATGATGAAGATGAAGCTGCATGTGCTTTTCTGGAGAAATACGATGGCTTGAAGAAGAATAAGTGATTTTATTTAGTTATATTTAAATAATTACTTTAACTTTTGTTTAGTTTATTTTTTGGTTCAGAACTTTGTTTGGGCTTAGCCCACATTTTCTAGTCTTTAAATAGCATTGTACTCTATGTATTTTGGGGACAGATTTTGGAATATTAAAAAAACTAGGGTTTATTTCCCTACACTATGCGTTTCCATCTGGTATTTTGTGAATCTTAATCAACGGATAGACGCTTCCCTGCATCATCATCTTATCTATAAAACTTGTATTCATAATTTCTTTCATGGAATTCGAGCAAATATTCATTGCTTTGTTGCATTTACAAATGCAAAGTCTCTAACACAAAAGAATGTTTTAACACATATATTCATGATTCACACATTCATCACTCGATGCAAAGTCTCTAACACAAAAGAAAACAGTTAATTGTTCAAAACAAATGTTTTGCACAAGTTAATTCTAAAAGGAAACCTGTAAATTCGAATATCAATGGTCAGATAACATAAAAGATGTAGCTATAAACAAACAGAATTAGGAATCAATTCTATTAACATGTCATCAAACTTCAAGATCCGTGAAAATCTTCAAGAAGCTGCAAAAGAAAACATATGATACATATTAAAATTCAAGGATATAAGAAATCATACTAGATAGTACATACATACTAATAAAATAAATTTAATAGTTATACAGCAGTAAACTTACAATGAATATCACTATTTCACAACTCACTTTTGCCGTCTTCACTGATTGTACCTAGATCAGCATCACGAGGGACCCTTCGGTGCACTACAAACACATACAAAAAAACAATTATAAAATACAACTAAATATTAAGCTATTTTTTTTAGAAGCTAAATGTTATAAAAGTAAATAAAAACATACCATTCTCTTTAAGTGGTGGAATCCAATCATTTGTAACAACCAATGCCTCAACAACATTCGGGCTCAACTTAGAACGGGCCTCATCTATGATACGACCACCTAAACTGAATGCAGACTCTGAGGCGACTGTGGTGGCTGGAACGGCTAATATGTCGCGAGCTATCTTCTGCAGAATAGGCAATCGAGTGGTATTAATGCTCCTGAATGACATTATTGAAAATGAATTAAGAAGCTAATTAAGGAACAACCTCTTGCTGAAATGACAGATTGATTTGCATATTTTCCTTCTCATATTTGAAATTGCAACAAAAGAAAAACAACATCACATCCAGCAGCATCATTTTACCTTTTCATTTCTCTTTTATTTGTGTATTATTGGGGAAAGATGATAAATAGTATTTTCTTAATTACTTTATATTAATGTTTTTTTCTGGAGTTGGGCAGTTTGATTGAGAAAATTTGGAAAGAGATGGATACATTATAGAACTCAGAAGGGTGATGCAACACAAAACTCCAACTATCAGAAATGCAGAAGATTTAAATGAAATAACAATAGTATGAAATAAATTAATTAATAGGAATAGGAATAGGAATGAATTGTTCTACAAACTTCATCATTCATTTTTACACGCATAACATCAGGCCCCGGTAAAAGACACGATAAACACCAGTCAACAATCCGCCACACATTATTGAAGCAATTTTCCACAATCCACAAAACACTCTCAACAACAGCAAATTCTACAATCCCCAAAACAATTAGGTCTAGAACTATAGAACTAGAAGGAAACCTGGAGGGAAAGGAAGCTGATGGCGTGCGGCGTGAGCAGCGGCGATGGCGAGAGTAAATGATTATGTAGGGCTTCTAGTTTGTTCCTTCCGAGAAAAAAAAAGAAAGAAAAAGTAAATACCCGGCGTATTTTTAGGACTTAGGACATACAACTCATAATGGGCTTTCAATGAAAATTACCTTAGCTATGCAACAATGGAGGAAGATCGCTGGATGGAGAAGAGAGAGAAACCAGTGGGAGAAGCTTATGAGGAATTAGGGATAGCCAGAATTGAGATGAATTAAACCGCAGCAAAAAACACAAAGGCGGCAAGTGGCGGCAGCGTTCAGTGGTGGCGCACGACGGCAACAGCGTTCAGCGGGCGGCGCTCGACGGTGGCGGCGAGCTGAGGTGGTTGAATTTGAAAGCTTAAAATATTAGGCAGCGACTGTTTTGTTTGGTTGATAGCGAGTGACAGAATAGGTTTTGTTTTGTCACTTTGTAATTTACGGTTCCTTTATAACCCATGGGTAAGAACCGGAACCACCCAATATTATCTTTTAAGTTACGATCCGGTCCCGGTCCGGTTCCAAACAGTAATGGGCCGGTTCTGGAACCGAACTGGTGCTAATTTAATGGGCTTGGGCCGGGTAATCACCATCCATTGCCAAGCCTAACTATCATATCGCTCATTCTTTTCTTTATTTACAAGTTTTACTTTTATCTCACTCACAATAACGTTATCTCACTATCCCTCAAACTCCATTTTTACCCCACTCACATCATCTTTATCAGTTTTTTTTTAAAACCCGTGTCATACATATACTTAAACACATTTTGTGAACGGAGAGAGTATAATTTTATACAGAATATTGATTCGTCTCATGTGAGACTATTTCATAAATTTTCAATAGGTTTCAATTGGAGTAGTGCAATTTTTGTGCACCATAGGATGTAAACAATATTTTATTTCTTAATCTAAGTTGTTGGTGTTTGTGGCTTCACACGTAGCGACAAATGAAAGCTTGGAAGATGGATTCGAATGCTGGGAAGGATCGAGAAGGAACTCTGTTTCAAGGTGGTTAAATGACAATTGCATGAATAACTACATGGCGGTTATGAATGGATTATAACCATTGATCCATTCAACGGTGAAGATCAAGAGCTTGGAGTCGGTTAAGCCTCATTATATAATCTTAGAATAGAGATTTGAATCTTACCTTGTAATCTGCAGAAGGTTGAGAGAAAGAGAGAAGGGAAACACGAGTGCATGAAGTGAGAATTGGGTAGATGATCTAAGTTCTTATTTTCTGGGTATTGCACGAGTGTTCGTCTGTAACTTTTCTTTTCTTGATCAATAATAAAGCATGCTAACTCTCCCGTGGATGTAGGGGTTTTCCCAAACCATATAAATCCTTGCTTCGTTTATAGTTTTGTTTGATTATTGTCATTGTCATTGAAGCGGTCCTTCTAAGTTTTGTTGTAGCATTTTCTTCGCATTTGGTAATTCTTCAGATTGGCGCCGTCTATGGGATGATTTGAATTGGGAAAGGATCTAAAATGTCCTCCACCAGATTTGATGCGGAGAAGATTTCAGGGAAGAACGATTTCGGGCTATGGCGAATCAAGATGCGAGCCATGCTAGTGCAGCAAGGTCTCGCTGAAGCACTCAAACCAGAGGTGAAGAAAACCAGTGAATCTTCTAGTGAGAAGCACCGAAGGTTGATAGCAAGACGACAGAAAAGGAAGCTAAATTGAAGTCAGAGATGATGGAGAAAGCACATAGTGTTCTGCGTGAAGTGACAAAGGAGACCACAACAACTGGAGTTTGGTTGAAGTTGGAGAGCATGTACATGACAAAATCTCTAGCAAATCGACTCTACATGAAGCAGAGATTGTATTCATACAAGATTACTGAAGAAAGGGCGATTCGTGAACAATTGGAGGAGTTTTCCAAATCTCTTGATGATCTGGAAAATATTGACGTCACAATAGGAAATAAAGATAAGGCTATCATTCTCTTGAATTCTTTGCCTCTCTTGAATTCTTTGCCTCACAGTTATGATCAGCTCAAAGATGCAATGCTTTATGGGAGAGAGAACTCCATCATCGTAGAGGAGGTGCAGAATGCGTTAAAAGCCAAGGAACTTCAGAAGTAAGTTGCTGGAGTCCAAGATTCTGCTGTAGAAAGTTTGAACATTAGAAGGTTCAAAGGAAAGAAAAATAAGAAGCCTGCTTCTGATGGCAAGCAGTCTTTTCCTCCAAAGAAGAAAGATCAAGAAGGGAAGGAGACAAGGGAATGCCATTGGTGTAAGAAGCCTGGACATCTTAAGAAGGATTGCTATTCTTGGATTAGAAAACTGAAAGAAGGAAATGATCCGAAGTTAGATTCAGCAGATGTTGTTGAAGATTGTGAATCAGTTGAGATGCTGAGTGTGGTAGAAGGGGCAATGGAGCAAGCATAGATTATGGATTCTGGATGCAACTTTCACATGTGTCCTCACAAAGATTGGAGTATGGATATAAATCAAGCTGGACTTGGATCTGTTCTTCTTGGAAACAATCAAGTGTGCGGAGTACAAGGAATAGGCAATATCTAGTTAAAAATGCATGATAATTCTTTTAAGATTTTAACTGATGTGAGGTTTATTCCAAAACTTAAAAGAAATTTGATCTCACTTCGTACATTAGAATCTAAAGGATATACAGATGCATGTTAAGAAAGATTCTATAATTGTTATGAAGGTAATTAGAAAAAATAACTTGTATTATCTTGATGATGTCACTGTGATTGGTAATACTAATCATGTTTCTTCTTTTGATGTGAATTTATGGCATATAAGGATGGGCCATGTTGGTGAAGCTGTATTGAAGCAACTCATCAAGAAGCAGCTAATCAAAGTTGAGGATTCACAGGCTAAGGAAACATGTGAGCATTGTATTCTTGGCAAGAGCACAAAAGCATCATATCCTTCTGGTAAGCATACTTCAGTTTCTCCTCTTGATTATGCCCATAGTGATTTATGGGGGCCAACACAAACTACATCACTTGGAGGTGGAAGGTTGTTTATGTCTATTATTAATGACTACTTAAGAAAGCTTTGGTTATATGTGTTAAAAGATAAGATTGAGGCATTTGATACCTTCAAGAAGTGGTGTACTGAAGTTCAGGTGGAGAAAGGGAGACACCTCAAGTATTTGAGGACTGATAATGGACTGGAATTTATTTCTGAGGAGTTCAATGAGTACTGCAGTCAATGGGGGATAAGAAAACATAGGACTGTGCCAGGAAATCCTCAACAAAATGGGGTGGCTGAAAGGATGAACAAGACCATACTGGGAAGGGTTAGGTGTATGCTTTTGAGCTCGGGAATGCCAAAGAAATTTTGGGCAGAGGCTGCTGCTACTTCTGCTGTTTTGATCAACAAGTGTCCTTCTTCAGTTATAAATTTTGATACACCTGATTTTAGATGGTATGGAAGTGAGGGTGATTACTCAAAGTTCAGGGTATTTGGATGCAAAGCTTATGCTCATCAAATGCAAGGGAAGCTAGAGGCCAGAGCTCTGAAGTGTGTTATGCTTGGTTATCAAAAGGGAGTTAAAGGTTACAGATTGTAGTGTATACAGCCAGGGAAGCAGAAGATCATTATAAGAAGGGATGTAGTCTTTATTGAAACTGATCTACCTTATCTTAATCAAGAAAAAGTGAAGGTGCTGGCTCAGAATATAGAGAAAGCTTCTACTTCAAGAGTGAAGGTGGAGTTTGGTGATGAGAGATCAGCTGATGAAGTCTAGAATGATTTGGGAGATCAGAGAGTTGATTCAGATGCTCTTGATGGTGAAGAAGATCTTGCAAAATATAGGTTGGCAAGGGACAAGCAAAGAAGAACAATCAGACCACCTACTAGACATGGTGATGCAAATGTGGTTTTCTATGCTTTGTGTGTAGCTGAGGAAATAGAATATTCAGATCCTAGTAGTTTCAAATAAGCTATGAACAACAAAGAGAAAGAGAAATGGTGGAAAGCTATGCAAGAAGAGATAAGCTCACTACTTAAAAATGGAACTTGGGTTCTTGTCATCACATGTAAGTCACAGAAAGTTGTTGGTTGTAAGTGGATTTTCAAAAAGAAAATTGAAGGTGCTGAGATGGATAGAATCAGATTCAAAGCTCGGTCGGTGGCCAAGGGTTTTACATAGAAAGAAGGAGTTAACTTCAATGAAGTTTTTTCACCTGTGGTAAAACATAGTTATATAAGAATTTTGTTATATGTGGTAGCTCAGTTTGATTGGGAGTTGCAGCAATTGGATATGAGAACTGCCTTCTTACATGGTGATCTAGAAGAGACCATCTATATGAATCAGCCAGAGGGTTTCATAGAGAAAGGAAATGAAGATAAGGTTTGTCTCTTGAAGAAAAGCATGTATGGCTTGAACCAAAGCAACAGACAGTGGTATAAGAAATTTGATGATCACATGAAGAAGATTGGGTTCTGCAAATCAAGTTTTGATAGTTATGTATATATTAGAACAAGAAATGATGCTGCAGTGGTTTACTTGTTGTTGTATGTTGATGATATGCTCATTGCTAGACCAAGCAAATTTGAAATTGAACTAGTAAAGCAGGAACTTCAATCTATTTTTGATATGAAGGACTTGGGAAATGCAAAACGAATTCTGGGTATGTATATAGTTAGAGACAAAACCAAGAAGGAGTTGTGGCTAGCTCAGAATGATTACTTGGAGAAGGTGATTAAGAGATTTAGAATGTCAAATTCTAAGGAAGTTTCAGTGCCATTGGGACAACATTTCAGGTTGTCAAAGGATCAAAGGCCTACTGCAGATGCAGAAAGGAAAGAAATGAGTATGATTCCTCATTTAACATAGTTGGAAGCATCATGTATCTGATGGTTTGCACAAGACCAGATATAGCTCATGCTGTGAATATGGTGAGCAGGTATATGTCTGAGCCAGGAATGAATCATTGGCAAGCTTTGAAATGGATACTAAGATATTTGAAGGAAACAATGAATCATGGTATTTTGTTCAAAAGAATTGATAATCTGAGTGGAAATCCTTTAGTTGGATTATGTAATTCTGATTATGCAGTCAATTTGGATATAATAAAGTCTCAATCTGGATATGTGTTCAAGTTGTTTGGATAAGCCATTAGTTGGAAGTCAAGCTCTCAGTCTGTAGTTGCATTATCCACTATAGAAGCTGAGTACATTGCTCTTACTGAAGCAGTAAAGGAAGGGATATGGCTGAATGGGATTATCAAAGATTTTGGGGTTAATCAAGATACTGTGGAGATAAATTGTGATAGCCAAAGTGCTCTGCATTTGGCTAAACATCAAGTCTTTCACGAAAGGAGTAAGCATATTGATGTCAGACTCCATTTTGTGAGGGATGAAGTAGATAAAGGAAGTATCAGGGTTGTGAAGACTTCAACAGATCACAATGTGGCTAACATGCTCACAAAACCTTTGCCAACATCCAAGTTTGACTACTGCTTGGAGCTGGTGAATGTTCACTCTCAATAGAGAGTGAGGGAAGTCTTGTAATGGGGCAAACTTGGAGAGGAAGCTCAGCTTGATTATTGGACTTGCTGCAGCCAAGGTGGAGATTTGTTGGTGTTTGTGGCTGCACATGTGGCGATAAATAGAAGCTTGGAAGATGGATTCAAATGCTGGGAAGGATCGAGAAGGAATTCTGTTTCAAGGTGGTTAAATAACAGCTACATGGATAGCTGCATTGCGGTTATGAATGGATCATAGCCATTGATCCATTCGACGGTGAAGATCAAGAGCTTGGAGTCGGTTAAGCCTCAATATATAATCTTAGAATAGAGATTTGAGAGATTTGAATCTTTCCTTGTAATCTACAGAAATTTGAGAGAAAGAGAGAATGGAAACACGAGTGCATGAAGTGAGAATTGGGTAGATGATCTAAGTTCTTATTTTCTGGGTATTGCACGAGTGTTAGTCTGTAACTTTTCTTTTCTTGATCAATAATAAAGCGTGCTAACTCTCCCGCGGACGTAGGGGTTTTCCCGAACCAATCCTTGCTTCGTTTATAGTTTTGTTCGATTATTGTCATCGCCATTGAAGCAGTCCTTCTAAGTTTTGCTGTAGCATTTTCTTCGCATTTGGTAATTCTTCATAAGTATTTCTTGCAGAACAAGATTATTGCATATTGATACGTATATACCACAAACCCTAACTCTGGTTATTGTTGCTTGGATCATCCAGCTATTGGAAGGGGAGCCACGACCGGACATTTCATGCATTCATATTTTCTCCAACTTTTACATGTCATCCAACATGAACAAATGTTGATATTAGAATTTTATGAATTTGGTCGATTCGGTCTTAAATTTGAATATCTACATTAATTCAATAATCGATTTAAACGATTCGGTTTGGTTGAAAGGTTATGCCAACCTAGTGTTTTGCACAGTGTGACTAGTATGATCATTGGGGCTTGTTTAGGAGAGGTCATTAGGATGTAAAATAAATATCTTGTGACAAAGTATATGACTCTTTATAATGTTCAAGTTTGTATGAAATATTGATTTTTGTTGTTATGCATACCACCTATATATGAGGTGTTTGGTATAAAATATGTGACCCTTTATAATGTTCGGGCATGTACGAATAATATTGATTTTTACTAAAAATGGGACTATAGAAACGGATTTAATTGTCAAAAAGAGGATTTCATTGAGTATCAAGGAGGTTAGGAATTTAGGCCAAAATACTTCTTCTCTCACTTTTGAAAGATTTAGCAGTCTTTTGATGACCTGGTCGAGAGAGTACGAAACATCGGTGTAAAAGATTGAGTTGGATCCGTGAGGTTGGAAGCAAATGTAGTTCATCGATTCCACTGAATGCTCTTATATATCACTCAACAAAGATCGTGTGAGAAGACTTTCTGAAGCAGATCCTCGGTCGAGCTGGATTCTTAATCAGACTCTGCTCTGTTGGTCCCTTCACTTCAGGTCTAAAACTTTCATCGATCCTTCCTGTTTAATTTCCCTTAATAATAAATACCAGGACCTTGCAGTATTTGCTTGATCACCAAATTCTATATTTCCCATTTACTATAGAAGTTCCTAGGGAATTCATTAGAGAAATTTCCAATTAAATCAGTTTGTTCTTACATATCTCTACTAGTTTTCCAAATCAATCTCGCCGATTTACATTATACTACAATTAATTATAACGTTAAATTTTAGTTTCATAATTTATCCAACATCATACCAAATATAATATTAACTCTTTATATATATATATATATGGTAGGGATCTCGTGAGAATGGATTTTATATGAGAACATGAGAATGATACATTTTAATGCATTTTTATTATATTGGTAATGCATATATTACAGAAATGTAATGCATACACATTCTAATGCATTAAACTGCAGAAACTTAATGCATAAACATTGTAATGCATAAATTAGTACAACATAATGCATTGTTAAATATGAATCAGTGATCTATAAAAATTAAGAGTCCAGATTTATTCTCATTTTTCACCTAAGATGATATTCTTACATGATCCTCTTTATATATATATAACATCTCAATCAAATATATGAAATCTTATCGCATGCTGCTTAGCAAGGGAGCTCTTAGTTTGTAGATTACTGCTCGGTATAGTCGATACTCAATTCCAAAAAAAATAAAGAGTAATGATATTCGGACACACTGTGACCAGTCACACGTGCTAAAAATGGTAATATAGGTTTTGAAAATGGAAATATACCCTAATTGGGAAACATAAACCCTAAGGAGGAAATGTGATTATTTCTATTTTACAGTCAACTTTCCTTTTTTTTACGCATGTAACTGGCTACAGTGTGTCCGAATATCATTACTCAAAAATGAAATATGATTGTTTGTACCATTGTAAACGTTGGGCCTTACAAATTTGTATTAAATCGACGTTTCTAAGTTTACTATAAAGGGAAATACTGCTGCTATTGTAGGCCTAGAGTGTCCACATCTCATAAAGGGTAATTCTAAACATAGCTCCCAATTTACTCTCTACAGCCCCCTATTTAAATAAATAATTAAAATTATATTAATTATACTATTTTACCCCTATAGCCTCAGAATTATTAAAACTTAAAAGTGATTTAAATTTATATATAGCCACGTTTTCTCCAAGTTGTGGCTTAATTATTTTCTGAAATGCCAGCAGGAGTTTGTCCCACGCCGTCGTCTCCCAGACATCATCTACCACAATCAGATACTTGAGATTGTATAGCTCTTGATGAGTTTTATTGCGTAAGGCTTGCTCGTCGCCTTGGGTCGCATAATGCCCCGCCTGGTAGTTCTTGCTCTCCATCGTAGTCAAGAGCTTCGAGAAGATCTCTTCGAAAGTACAATCTTGAGAAACAGTGACCCAAGCACGGATATTGAAAATGTTTAGGGCTTCTTTGCTGTCGTAAATACTTCTGGCAAGAGTAGTCTTCCCGATGCCAGGCAGTCCGGTGATCGGGATCACCAGACACTGCTTATCCTCCGATTTGAGCAACTCGGTGATGGTTGCGAAGTCCTTCTCCTGCCCCACGATCGTGTCCTTCTTCCCACGGGAGATGAATTTGGCCGGCGGAGGTGGATTCTCAGAGAACAAATTCTGGGCTTGTGGGCCGCCGTCTTTCCGCCTCAAACTTATTGGTATTCTCTCCCTCGCTCTCCCACTCAATATACATATACATATATATATGCACGCGCTACACTCGGATGATGAGGTTATAAAAATTGCTCAAATTCTGGGATTGGAAAAAAAGGAAATCTATGTCTCAAGTTGAATCTTTTAGTTGGATAATTAATTTTTCCTATGTTATTATTGGCAGACGCTAGAAAAGGGCATTAGATATCGGCTGTTTGTAGGATGTTGAAGACATCCGTGGGTCCTTGCAGAGTATGCGATAGATATCGTTTCATCTGTTCGTATTATTCATCGTTTTGTATTTGTCATCTTATCTCATGAGGAACAAATTCTTATTTTTGTATTAGGGTTTAAATGTGAATTCTCTACCAAGGTGCTTTTTCAGAAACCAGTCTTTGTAGAATGTTCATAAGTTAGCAATTTGTATTGCACTAATCGGACTCATCAATGTCTTTCTCCTAGTTATGGTATCAAGCTATCTATTCTTGCCATAGTTATCGTGGTCACTGCTCTATATAGTTGATTACACCAGTTTTGTCTTAATCTTGTAACACTTTTTTCCACAATGCAGTTTTCGTCTCTACTTGTCAAAGCTAGAAGACCCATCCATCTAAAAGCTTCTGGGATAAAAATGGAGCTTTCAATCACACGTCCTGATGACTGGCATCTCCATCTTCGTGATGGGGAGCTTCTTGAAGCAGTTGTTCCCCACAGGTTAATTACCTATTCAATTTGTATTGAGAGCAAGTTGTGGCTTAATTATTTTTTAAATAATGGAAGATGTGGAGAAAACGTGGCTATATATAAATTTAAATCGCTTTTAAGTTTTAATTATAATTCTTGGGTTATAGAGGTAAAATAGTATAATTAATATAATTTTAATTATTTATTTAAATAGGGGGCTGTAGAGAGTAACTTGGGGGCTATGTTTAGAATTACCCCTCATAAATACCATTACCATTGATGGGGAGATTATGAAGACTGGTGGCTCAAGAAAAATAAATTTGAAGGTTTGTAACGGAAAATTAAACAGTCAATAAAATTGGAAGGTTTTGATAAAATTATCCCTATTTTGGTTGTGTTTAAATTAATAATCAGTCTACAAATCTTAGGGGTCAACTGGTGAGGCTAGCCCAACGCATTATTTCTGCAGCTACTGCCTTCTACGGCTTTAGACCTTTGGTTTGTTGGGCCACTCATATATGTAAATGTTTCCCCAAAGATATACTTTATCATTCAAAATTCGACCCCACAACATTGGAATGAGTAAACATATACGCAATTTACTCTTGATAACTCCCATAATCGAAATTAATCATGCGAAAGAAAATACTGATGCGACTGCAATATTTTATTTATTTATTTATTTTTGAACAACATTACAAAAATATTTAAACACCGCGTGACGGTGGACTCGAACCTATGATTTTTTACCCGAGCATTAACCACACTTCTACTGGGCTAACACACACACGACAATTTTTATCAGGGTTAGAGCATCCTACACCGAAAATTTGGAAAGCGATTAGAAAAATTAGAAATGAAATTTAAATCAAAATTTGAATTAAAAACAAGCAACATGTACTATTTTATTCATACTTCAACTATTTAAGAGTTATAATGTCATTAAAATTGATGATGACATGCCCAAGTCTGGACCATAGATATAATTTTTTAGAAAGTTTGTTGGTTTATTGATTATATGTTGTGAGGAGCTGATTTCCCTATGGCTTTATGACCAATTAATTTGTTGACAAATAATGTCATAATTAATTAGTAGTGTAGGTAAAGCTCACTGAGAGGAGTTCGTTAGAATTTAGAAAGAAGGTTAATTACAATTAGGGGTGAGCATTCGGTTATTCGGTCACCGAACCGAATCAAATTGCAAAAACCAAATTAAAACCGAATTATATAATAAATAACCGAATCCGAACCGAACATGGCTAAAACCGATCAAAACCGAACTCAGTTAAAACCAAATAAACCGAAATAAATACACAATATATTTTCTACATTTTAAATAAGTAATTAACATTCAATATTCAAGATTCCAAATCCACAAAAAGTAATAATTCAAATTCTAAAACATCTTTAACCAAACATAAATAAATCAGTGATGTTTGTTGATGTTGCCGGTCCAAAATTCCAAACATCTTAACCAAAACATAACCAAAATTCCAAAACATATATATAAAAATTAATAATAATCATTTTAATTTTTAAATATATATAAAAATTAATAAATTATTAAATTAATTATTAATTCGGTTCGATTTTCGGTTAACCAAATATTTTTTTCAAAAACCATATCCAAACTGAAAAACCGAAAAGTTCAAAATTCAAAACCAAAACCAAACCGAAAACCAAATTAACTAAACCGAATTAGTATTTTGGTTAGGTTCGGCTCGATTTTTCGGTTTTAACCGAATTTTGCTCACTCCTAATTACAATAATATAATCGTTTTATTCAAATTTTAACGATGCATTGCGTACTTATTTGGTATCACATGTCCTATTTTTCAAGAAATAAGTCGGCTGCATTTAAGTATTTAAATTTACGCACTAATTAATGCACATGTATGGATCAAAATAACAGATACGATTGAAATGATACGTTGACTTTATTCTTACAGACTTATGGACAAACTCACAACAAGAATTTTATTCTAGATCTATTTATAGAACTCGTCATTTTTAATCAACAAAAAAACATTACAAATACTTTTCTATTTTATAAAATTTCCACTTGTAAGAACAAATTTACAAAAGTTATAGTACAAAATATGTAAGTTTGTGCACAAGCAAAATGTTAAGGGTAAATTTAAGAACTTAGGAGGATGTTGGCGATATACTCCATCTATACTAGTAGTTCGTTGCAACCACTAACTGCGTGAATTTCTGAGAATTGTAGTATTATTCTGACCAATTAACTCAGTTACAGTGTTTATACAGTAACCCATGAATATATGAGAAGAATGCGACGGTCTTATCTCTTAACGACTTAATATGTTTTTTTTTTTTGGTAAGTAAAAATTTATTCAAACTACGCACGAATGGTGCAATCCGAAAAGAGAAACACTCTTCAATACAACAAAAAACAAAAGTCATTTTTTCTTTTTGTTTGTCCAATAAGAATAGTCTTATTTCAAAAATAAAAATAATTAATTCTTTAAAAATCGTAACACTTATTATAACTTTTTTTTTATTCATTTTTTTTCAATAACTATGTCCAAAGTAAGTCAATTGAAACAGAGAGGTATTTATTTTCTCATAATTTATTCCCATCAATAATATATATTGACTTTATTAGCTACGGTCGCAGAAGCAGTTGACGCCAATAAAAATATCCTTCGACGGCCCACTTTATCTTTATTGTTTTCATCAACTTTCCACATTTTTGGTTATTACTTTATTTAACTTTTATATATTATTATCTTTCATTTTCTCCCCAGAGTCAAAAGGTGCCACATGCAAACATTAATTATTTTGTTGTATGAAATTTGAACTCTTTTTTGTGTTCTATCATGTGCAATGGCGATCACGAAATTAAAATTTAATGATCTCTTCGTTATTTAAATAATAAAGGGAGACTATGTGATTTCCATTTTTAGCTCACAAAGATAATCTCTACTATGTTGGTGAATGAGAGCGCGCCATGTGGCCATGCACTAACTCCCTCCCTCTATTTTTTCTCTCATGCGCCTCCGAATAGGTTGCAGATGCGATTTCCACGCTGTGATATCCACGATTAGCAATGGTGAGCGATCGTTATTTTGTGATCACAAAAGTAGCGATCACCTTATAGTGATTGTTCTTATGAATAGTCTTATCCGTCTTCTAATTATTCCCAAAAACCTGTAGATTTTGATACCTACAAAACTTCTAGTAAACTTGGCTTTCACTTACTTACAAGACAATTTTGATACCTCCGAAACTTCAAGTCCATCCTAATTTGGCAATCCTATTCAACACTTTGACAACCTCTTAGCTCCTGACAGATTACACCTTATAAACTCTTTTTTTAGAGTAAAACTAATCAATTAGATTAGAAAGACTAATCAATTACAGTAGAGTTTTCCATACGCCAAAGCGCATTAACAGAAGGGCTGTCTATAACAACAGAGAAATCTGGGTTACGAGACCCAAGTTGGCAACTTACAACAGAGGACTTTTTAAGACATCTTATAAGTGATTATAATAAGCTTAGCTAGCCAAACATCGTCTAAATAAAAAAATCTAGTCTTGAATTCTAATTGTGCTTTTTTCTTTATCAATGAAGAATAGAAAATAGGAATTTCCAAATCTTATAGAGGAAGAACATTTAAAACAATGTAATACTATATAACAAAGATCTATTTACGAAATTGAGGGGTCACCGGTGTTTTTTTTTTTTTTTTTTTCTCCATAAAAATCATTAGAAGAAAGAAAAAAATGAATAGTACCATGCGGTTCGAAGGCAGATGCAGTAATAATTAGTACTCATATACTCAATAATAAGTCCGTCAGCCTCCATAATACAGATTTCTAATGGTCCCTTTAATTTGCAAACGTGCATGTACGTAGCTGTTAATAAATAGCAATAGCATAGCAGTTATTGCTCATTTGCTCTCCAACTTTTACTTGTGCCGCTGCTTTTGTTACTTTTTCTGTGGATATATGGGCTCATAATTAATTTAAACAAAGATATTTTCTAAAAATAGATATTTAATTAAAAGATATGGCCAAGCTAGCTACTACTGTATTAGTTATAATCACGAATAAGGAGAAAAATAACTGACATATAACCTCAAAACGAGCCTAAATTAAATTTCAAACAGAGCTAATTAAATAAAGATGGTATAGTATAGGTTCTTTAAAAACTTTTTTTAGTTCATTCATTATTTTTCAAATAAGTGCTTTTTTACGTACAAACAATATTAAATATCAATTACTAACACCCGTAAATTATTCAAAGATCAATGATTGAGATCGGTTCTTACTTCACATATTGTTGACTAGATTTATCTATACTATCCAGTTCGATCATATATATCAGATAACTCAATATATATTTTCATGCAAGTAATTAAAAACAATAGTTAGTACTAGTTTCAAATTCAGGCTAATTAAACAAAACTTTTTCGTTCAAAAAGCTTGTTTCGGCATTAAATTTCTTTGCATACTTGTGAAATAAGTAGTATCTATAGATTATATATACAAAGGGTTGATGTGGAAACTGGAAACATAGCATTCAGCTACATAAATTGTAATATTCGGCAGTAAAAAATTCAAAATTAATTTGTAAGCTCAAGAAAAATTGATAGAGTTGGGCTCTGAAATATCAATTTCCATCTCGTTTCTTAGATTTCAATCTATTGTGTTTTAATTTTATTTTGAAATTACTAATAAGAGCTCCTCAATACAATTAGAATTCTTTAATGTGCAGTTTTTTTTTTTTTTTTAATATGGCTTATTATTCTATAATTAGGATATAGTTTTTAAGCTGAAACAAAAATACCATATTATTTAATTACTAAAATTAATTGTTGTACACAACACAAGTGATGGATATTGATGCAGATTGGATCCTCTATTACATTTTAGTGTAATACGTACCCTAAATCTTGAACACTTAGTCATGTCACGTGTCGTTCCCTTATTAATACATAGGAGATGAACCACTAAAATATAGTAGAGGATCTCATTTTATTCTCTTACTATTATTTATCATCAACAAACACCAAAATTACTAAATTCTATCCAGGCTCCAGCATATATATAATGAACAAAGTACAAGTACTCCACAGAGAAATCGACACGGTCCGATTTTTCTTAGGATCGATGGATGGAATAATTTATTTTGCAGAAACCAAGTGACGTAATTAATACTACCAGAACTTTTTATATTTATAAAGGAATAAGAAAGTCTAACAAGAATTTAAGAGACCGAAAAATGGTAGGTGGGAGTATTTGTCAGAACATTGATGGAAACTTGTTACGATTTTGATGGCAATTCAAAAATACACACCAATGACCAATCAATTATAAATAGCTTTCTCTTCTTAGAAAAAAAATTTATATATAGCTTTCTGGTTTTTGTATTTTACAGGCTGTTATGTTATACTTATATGGTTGAGTTCTAACTTTGTTCTGAGTTCTGCATGGTACTATACCAGTGAAAAATTCTTAAAATACGACTGCCCTAATTTATGGACAATATTTAATTTTAAGTTTTTTATTCTAATATATATATGTACACACACATTGATGACTCTGCATAAACCCCAAGCTGTATATTCATCAGGTAAAAAGATGGTGTGGCTGAGAAGATCCACCTAGCCACCTATATATTTATTTAAGTCCTTACTTTTTTTCACAACTTTATGTGAGTATCCAGTACATATGGAATTTGTGATATTTAATTTTGGAAATAAAGGCACATATAGTAAGATTTTGAACAAGAGGCCAGGAAAGAGGCACCACACTAAGAATATAGAGCCTTAGCTAGCTAGCTAGGTCCACCAAATCTAGCTACTTCGTTAACTAAAAAGACTCGTTGTCTTTCACACAACATATACTCTATCTTTTTTTATTATTATTGCTTGTGTTATAATTCTATAGTACTAGTATTTTATTTTGCGTTGTATATTTATGTACATGAATATGATGCCAACGCGCATTACAATTTTTAGAGAATAGCCAAACTAGTTTCTTGGTGGCACAAAAGTACGTACTTGATTTTGCAACTGTAGGGTTAAGTTTATCACTGGATATATACTAGTAATATAAATATATACACCTCAGCTGCGAATTCATGGCACCAATATCTCAGTTGGTGGAAGTTGAGTAGTAGTAGTAGCAGCATATACCAATGTGCATGCATGTGTTTCAATATTTAATACTTATATATATCACATGCCCAACTTGTTCCCAATTTTAATTAAAGTTTTGAATTAATTACATTTCTCATCCGCCATTAATTCCCCTCACTGTATAAGTCTCTCCTCTCCCTCCATTTTCCTCCTCCCACAATCAATCTCAACATTTCCTTTCAATTAAATTTATATGGATCTTATACACATTCTCTCCTCTCTCCTCTTCCTCCTCCCTCTCTCCTACATCCTATACACCGCCTACGACCGCCGCCGCAGCCGCTGCTGCTACATCCTCGACTACGAATGCTACAAGCCCGGCGACGAGAGGAAGCTCAGCACCAAATTCTCCGGCGAGGTGATCCGGCGCAACAAACAGCTCGGCTTCTACGAGTACAAATTCCTCCTCAAGACCATCGTGAGCTCCGGCATAGGCGAGGAGACCTACGCCCCGCAGATGGTCTTCGACGGCCGCGAAGCCTCCGCCACGCTGGCCGACGGCCTCGTCGAGATGGACGAGTTCTTCCTCGACAGCATCGCCACTCTGCTGAAGCGGACCGAAATCTCCCCCACCGAAATCGACATCCTCGTCGTCAACATCTCCATGATCTCCACCTCCCCATCGGTGGCGTCGCGCATCATCAATCTCTACAAGATGAGGGAGGACATCAAGGTGTACAACCTCGCCGGAATGGGGTGCAGCGCCAGCATGATCTCCGTCAACGCCGTCGAGAACATCTTCAAGACCCGCAAGAACGCCGTCGCCATGGTGGTGACGTCGGAATCCCTCAGCCCCAACTGGTACATGGGCAACGACCGCTCAAAGATGCTCGCCAACTGCCTTTTCCGGACCGGCGGCTGCGCCATGATCCTAACGAACAAGCCATCCCTGAAAGAGAAAGCCATGTTTAAGCTCAAAACCCTAGTCCGGACCCACCACGGGGCCCGCGACGAATCCTACGGCTGCTGCGAGCAGAAGGAGGACGACAACGGCTTCGTCGGCGTCCACCTCGGGAAGAATCTGCCCAAGGCGGCGACGAGGGCCTTCATCGATAACTTGAAGGAGATAGCGCCGAGGATCCTCCCCGTCCGCGAGCTCCTCCGGTATCTGACAGCGAAGCACGTGTGGAAGCTGCGGCAGCGGTGGAGCAAGGCGGCAGTGGCGGGGGAGGGGAGGCCGATGATCAACTTCAAGACGGGGGTGGATCACTTCTGCCTGCACACGGGGGGGAAGGCGGTGATAGATGCGATAGGGCAGAACCTAGGGTTGAGTGAGTATGACGTGGAGCCGGCGAGGATGACGTTGCACCGGTTCGGGAACACGTCAGCGAGTAGCATGTGGTATGTGCTGGCATACATGGAGGCGAAGAGGAGGCTGAAGAAGGGGGATAAGGTGTTCATGATTGGCTTTGGGGCTGGCTTCAAGTGCAACAGCTGCGTGTGGGAGGTTCTCAGAGATTTGGAAGGTCATAATGTGTGGAACACTTTCATTCATTCTTATCCCACCAACAATTTGGCTAATCCGTTCTTGGACAAGTTTGGATGGGTTCATGAAATAGATGATGATTTCGACCTTCCTGAAGATTATCAGATTCCGGAATGATTTTTTTTTTTTTTTTTAATATAAAATCAAGAATTTGTTTTACTCATGTACGTGTGTGTGCGCGCGCGTGTGTTTGTCTTTTCTACCTTATTTCCCTTCGAAAGGTTTGTTTTTAGAGGGTGGTTGATAGACAATTTAAAGAAAAGTGGAAGATACTGCCTTCTTTTGGGAAGTTTGTACACTATATTTATTCATACGTTACCAGAAACAAACAAATTGTTTTTCAATTTGGGTTTTCTCAACGGAGTACTTTGTATATATATTGTTAGGAATGGGGTACTTGCTCGTGTAGATAACAATGGACAATACTTCTTTATTGATTGACTTGAATACGAACAAACTTATAGTATTACAATGAAACTGAAAAACTAAGTTTAGAATAAACCAAAGATCGTCCGAAGTAAAACTTCTGCCCGCAAGACGAGAATACGCCCCGGTAGTGCTCACGGTAAGGCGGCTCGTCCCCAAAGGTTAAAACGATCTTGACGTCTCGGTTGTAGTAGCACCACAAACAGAACCGAGCTCCGGCGAACTGAACTGGAACGAAGACTGAACTGGTGTATGATATGCTATGAAATGCTATAGAGGAGTGCAGATTGCTTGGAATGAGTGAATTCTGCAAATGAGGATGCTCCTATATATAGCAGCTCTCGATCAAGTGAAGGGACTCGTCGCCATCAATTCAGCCATGATGGCCGGCGGTTTCAGACGCCAAGGATTGCTGGATGTGAAGAGTCTCCGGCGGTTACAGCAGCCAAGAGTCTCTCGGCCAATGGGCTTCACACACTGGGCTTCCGGATTGGGCTCAACAATTAATCGAATTGGGCTTGTGGGGTTGGTCCAAAAAGATAAGGCCCAAACACCAGCCCAAAGCACCAAGATCCAAGTCCAAGTCCAAGTCCAAGTCCAAGTCCAAGTCCAAGTCCCAGGCCCGAGCCCGCCGCCCGTCCGGACGGCGGCGGCGCGCGCGCGCGTGTGTGTGCGCGCGCGTAGGCACCCATACACACCAATCCAACAAATTATTAAGCCCATACAGACATAGCCTTAAATACTAGTCACATCATCCACATATAACCGATGTGGGACAACTAACATTTATTATAATTAATAACATGTTAATTACAACTTCAACATCCAACCTTTAGCATACAATATCTCACTCACCAGAAATCGGTTTAGAGATATTAAATATACCACGTTCATCTACTCACGGCGTAGATTAACATCCAATAAATATTTTAATTAAATAATAAGTATTTAATCAACAATATTTATCCTCAATAATGGTTAATATTTAAACCATTTCCAACAATCTCCCACATGAGTGAGAATGCCAATGCAAAATGAATGCAAATGCAAAGTTCAGTCCTCAAGAGACAATACTGCATTTGGCTAGGTAGCTTGTGACCTTGAACCTATCCATAGTCAACATTATCGAGTATACCGGCGGCATAGTAGTTATGAAAACCTTGAACTAGTCCTCCATGGTGTATACCGAGACAACAATATTGACACAATATCATCTCAATTCCGTCCGTTCTAACGTTTTGTGTCCTTTTTGGCCTTGGACACCCCTTTGGATTCATAAGTGTATCAATTGAAGCGGCCCTCACTTCACACTTATATAGGTGATTCTTATTTCCAAGTATCCTATTATACTTGACCTCTCCGAGGTATCCAAGAATCATTAAAAGTCATAAGACTTAACCTTACCACTTGTAGGTAAACAAACACTCAATGTTCTCAAAGAATAGGTATGTTCGAGTGTTTAACACACGGATTCTTATAACTTCGTTGTCCCATTGAACCAAGCTCTTGGGATCCTCCAATCTACAAGGTTGGGTATCCGCTATAATCATCCTTAAGATGTGGATTTAACACCCATTCCCTCTAACAGTTTATACATTTGATCTCGATTAATGCTCTTAGTCAGCGGATCCGCTAGATTATCTATTGACCTCACATAGTCAATTGAGATAACCCCACTCAAGATCAAATGTCTTACGGTATTATGTCGTCGACGAATATGTCGAGACTTACCGTTATAAAACATATTTTGTGCTCGTCCAATAGCAGATTGGCTATCACAGTGTATCAACACAGACGACACAGGCCTCGTCCAACATGGAATATCCTCGAGGAAATTTTTAAGCCATTCGGCTTCTTCACCAGCTTTATCCAAAGCTATGAATTCAGATTCCATGGTAGACCTGGCAATACAAGTCTGTTTTTAGACTTTCAAGATACTGCACCACCCCCAATAGTGAACACGTATGCACTCGTAGAAAACGAGTCTTTGGAATCAGATATCCAATTAGCATCACTATACCCTTCAAGTACAACAGGCTCTCTTGAATAGTGAATCGCAAAGTTCTGAGTATATTTCAAATAACCCAGTACGCGCTCTAGGGCTCTCCAATGTTCCTTACTTGGATTAGCAGTATAACTACTCAACTTGTGAACCGAGCATGCTATATCAGGTCGGGTACAGTTTGACAAATACATCAAACTCCCAATGATCTTAGCATATTCATCTAGACCCACAGGTTCCCCCTTGTGCTCACTTAGATGAACATTCAGTTCCCAAGGAGTCTTAGCAATAGGTTTCTCATAAGCGTTGAATCTCTTCAACACTTTCTCAACATAGTGAGATTGCGACAATGCAATTCCATTGGGCGTTCTTAGAATCTTAATTCCAAGAATAACGTCAGCTAAGCTCATATCTTTCATGCTAAAATTCATACTTAGCATCCTCTTGGTTTCACTAATCACACGAGAGTTACTACCCATGATTAACATGTCATCTACATAAAGACAAACGATAACATAATCGTCACCCGTTTTCTTAATATAGACACATTTGTCACTCTCGTTGATCTTAAAACCATTTGACAACATCACTTCGTCAAACTTCAAGTGCCAACGCAAAGGCGCTTGTTTCAATCCATATAAAGACCGTTGTAGTTTGCATACCATGTACTCTTTTCCAGGTACAACAAACCCCTCCGATTGTTTCATATAGATTTCATCATCTAACTCCCCATACAAGAATGCAGTCTTAACATCCATTTGATGAATCTCAAGATTGCGCAAAGCAGCGATAGCGAGAAGCACCCTAATAGAAGTAAGTCTCGTCATGGGCGAATAGGTATCAAAGAAATCATAACCGGCTTTTTGTCTAAAGCCTTGAACAACAAGTCTGGCCTTATATTTATCAATAGTACCGTCAGACTTGTACTTCTTCTTTAGGATCCACTTGCATCCTAATGCCTTACAGCCTTGTGGTAGTTCAACTAACACCCAAGTGTGATTAAGCATAATAGACTCAATCTCGATGTCTATAGCTTGTTTCCACAAAGCCGCATCCGAACCAGATAAGGCTTCTTTTACGGATACCGGTTCACCG
This sequence comes from Schizonepeta tenuifolia, assembly GCA_029490685.1. NCBI lineage: Eukaryota > Viridiplantae > Streptophyta > Magnoliopsida > Lamiales > Lamiaceae > Schizonepeta > Schizonepeta tenuifolia. Next base: position 79,318,525 of record CM055957.1, on the reverse strand, counting down.
TTTAGCATTAAAACGACGTAGTCCGGTCCATAAATTTTTGCTTTCCGTACTCTAGTACCACGTCTAGGCTCATTCACAGGCATATACCTAAGTCGCTTTCTATTCGACGGTCCATAAAACACCGGATTAGAACTCGATGCAACATTTTCATCTATGGGTTCAGAACTCATAGACTCATCTACAAGTTTAGAAGCTCGTAGCTTCATCCTCAACTCTCTTCCTAGAGTTAGGATCAACCTTATCCTTATTAGGATAGATGTTCTCAAAGAATACAACATTCCTTGATTCCATCGTCGTACCCACATGAATGTCGGGTATATCGGATTTGTGTACAACAAACCGATACGCGTTGTTGTTAAGTGCATAACCAATAAAGATACAATCTACCGTTTTAGGTCCAATTGTAACTTGTTTTGGTAAAGGCACTTCAACCTTAGCTAAACACCCCCACACTTTGAGGTATTTAAACGAAGGTTTCCTCCCTTTCCAAAGTTCATAAGGAGTCACGTCCTTCCCTTTGAGTGGAATCTTGTTCAAGATATAGTTAGCTGTCAAAACAGCTTCCCCCCACATGTTCTGGGGTAATCCTGAACTAATCAACAAGGCGTTCATCATCTCTTTAAGAGTACGATGCTTACGTTCAGCAACGCCATTTGATTGTGGTGAATAAGGAGCAGTCGTTTGATAGATTATACCACTTTCGTTGCATAATTCAGCAAACGGAGCAACATACTCTCCACCTCTATCACTTCGAACCATTTTGATTCGGCAACCAAGTTGATTTTCGGCTTCATTCTTGAAATTTTTAAAAGCTTCAATAGCCTCATCTTTACTTCTTAACAAGTAAAGGTAACAATACCTTGTGCAATCGTCAATAAAGGTAATAAAATACTTTTTACCACCTCTAGTTTGCACAAACTTTAAGTCACACACATCGGTGTGAACAAGTTCTAGAGGTTTAGTGCTTCGTTCAACCGACTTAAACGGTAACTTAGCCATTTTTGCTTCAACACAAACTTCACACTTGTCTTGTGTCTTAGATAAATCAATTTTTAACATGTCCGTGTTCGCAAGTCTTTTTATAGCATTTAGATTTACGTGACCAAGTCTACAATGCCATAAATCACAACACTCAAGCAAGTAAGCAGAAGTAGTAGCTTTATTATCATTAGCAACTGTCTTAGAAGGCTTACAAGTACGAACACTCAACTTGAACATATCATCAACAATGTGACCTTTTTCAATAGTCTTATCAAACTTACGTATGATTATAAAATCACTACGAAGATCTATATCAAACTTAGCCCTAACTAGTTTGACGCCTGACACCAAATTCTTGCGGATTGCCGGAGCATGCAGCACATCCTTCAAAGTTATCTCCACACCGGAAGTGAATTGGAGTACAACAGTCCCAACTCCAAGAACAGGTGAGGTACGGTCACTCGCCTCGGTGACAAAACGGTCTTGAACTTCCTTGTAGGTATAGAACAAGTCCTGGTTCATGCAGATATGAACGGTCGCACCTGTGTCAAGAAACCAAGTAACAGGATTAAGGTCCGAGACATGGTTTACCTCGGTGATCATGGCAACAAGGTCGTCTTTGTCCCAAGTGTCGAAGTCCTTTTGGACATGGTTGACCTTGTTCTTTTCCTTCTTCTTCGGCAGACGGCAGTTCTTCGCCATATGTCCGGGCTTATCACAATTGTAGCACGTTCCAGTGAACTTAGTCGGAGGTGCCACTTCTTTTCCTTTGCCTTTGGCAGGGTAAGGACGCTTCTTTGAAGGTCTGCCCCTACCATCGATCAAGTTTGCCTTAGCCTCCTTGGAGCCTTGGCCTTCATGTCTTGATCACGGACTTGAGCTTCGGTTTGAAGCTTAGCCACCAACGTCTCAAGGGTCATCTCCTTTCGCTTGTGCTTAAGATATCCCTTGAACTCCTTCCAACTTGGAGGCAACTTGTCAACCAAGAGCGCCACAGTATACGCCTCGGGTAGAGGCATCCCCTCGGAATGAACATCGTGTATAAGAGTTTGGAACTCTTGTACTTGGGGCATCATAGGACGACTGTCCACCATTTGGAATTCGGTGAGCCTCGTCACTACGAACTTCTTCGTGCTAGCAAGATTAACACGGTACTTCAACTCAAGAGCATCCCAAATTTCTTTGGCGGTCTCCTTGATGCTGAACACATTGAACAAGCCATCATCAAGCCCATTCAACAACATATTCCGACACAGATAGTCAGAATGCACCCAAGTATCGTAGTCAATACGAACTTGCACATTTGCCTCGTCCTCGGCTGGGACAGGAGGTCTTTTGTCACGCAGAAAGCTAGCAAGCCCCATTGTGGTGATGTAGAACATCATCTTTTGGGACCATCTTTTGAAGTCAGTTCCTGAAAAACTGGGAGGTTTCTCGGCGATAGGCATGAGCCGAGCAGCAGGTTGAACAGGAGCCATGGTTGAGCTCGAGGAGCCAATGGTTCCAGACATGGTGGAAGAAAGAGTGGAAGCGCCGGTGCTCGAATTGGTAGACATTTTTTTTTCAGCAGTGATTCAGGTGAACTTCAGTTTAAGGAAGCACACGAACAAGTAACTTTCGTTATTCTCGTCTTGCGATTATTAGGAATCGGGTATTTGCTCGTGTAGATAACAATGGACAATACTTCTTTATTGATTGACTTGAATACGAACAAACTTATAGTATTACAATGAAACTGAAGAACTAAGTTTAGAATAAATCAAAGATCGTCCGAAGTAAAACTTCTGCCGGCAAGACGAAAATACGCCCCGGTAGTGCTCACGGTAAGGCGGTTCGTCCCCAAAGGTTAAAATGATCTTGACGTCTCGGTTGTAGTAGCACCACAAACAGAACCGAGCTCCGGCGAACTGAACTGGAACGAAGACTGAACTGGTGTATGATATGCTATGAAATGCTATAGAGGAGTGCAGATTGCTTGGAATGAGTGAATTCTGCAAATGAGGATGCTCCTATATATAGCAGCTCTCGATCAAGTGAAGGGACTCGTCGCCATCAATTCAGCCATGATGGCCGGCGGTTTCAGACGCCAAGGGTTGCCGGATGTGAAGAGTCTCCGGCGATTACAGCAGCCAAGAGTCTCTCGGCCGATGGGCTTCACACACTGGGCTTCCGGATTGGGCTCAACAATTAATCGAATTGGGCTTGTGGGGTTGGTCCAAAAAGATAAGGCCCAAAGCACCAATTGCCAAGATCCAAGTCCCAGGCCCAGGCCCAGGCCCAAGCCCGTCCGGACGGCGGCGGCGCGCGCGTGTGTGTGTGCGCGCGTAGGCACCCATACACACCAACCCAACAAGTTATTAAGCCCATACAGACATAGCCTTGAATACTAGTCACATCATCCACATATAACCGATGTGGGACAACTAACATTTATTATAATTAATAACATGTTAATTACAACTTCAACATCCAACCTTTAACATACAATATCTCACTCACCAGAAATCGGTTTAGAGATATTAAATATACCACGTTCATCTACTCACGGCGTAGATTAACATTCAATAAATATTTTAATTAAATAATAAATATTTAATCAACAATATTTATCCTCAATAATGGTTAATATTTAAACCATTTCCAACATATATGAAATCTTAGATTTGTAGCCTATATATATTGGTATTTCTCATTGTTGTAAGGGCGAGACACTGGGATTCAACCCTCATTCTTCTCCTCGATCTCTCCCAACTAAAAAAATTAAAAATATTGAGTTTGTATGGAGAAATTTGTTCTCCTTGCGTACGTAACCAGTGGCGTAGCTAGGATTTCAGTTCAGGGGTCCAAATTTTTTTCACCTTGCGAGTAGTAGATAAATACTAAATCAACCAAAAAAAAAAAACAGCCAAAAATTACAAAAAGAAATGCTATTAAATCAGCCAAAAATACAAAAAATGCTATTAAATCATGCTTACACTAAGATTCAGTAAACATAACATTAGGATCGAACAAATCCAAATTAAAGTCATACACCTCTCAATTACTCATCAACATTATTCGCAAACTACAAGAAATTAAATTATTAAGTGGGGGCGTGTTCTAAATTAACTAATCAGAACAAATCCACTTATAATCCGTGAGGTTGCACCAACACACGGACACCTCTCTACCCAAATTGAGGGCAAATTAAAAAAAGATTACCAAAGATAAAGGGCAAATTAATTTTTTTTGATGTGTTTTACATATAATTATTTATTAATTAATCTACCAAAGATAAGGGGCAATTTTTTTAAATAAATAAAAAACGACCATCAAGATCTCCAGTCTCTTATCTCTTGCGCTCATCTCTCCCGATATTTCGCTCCCTCTCTCTCTCTCTCTCTCTCTCTCTCTCTCTCTCTCTCTCTCCAACAACAATATAAAGATAAGAATATAAATCTTTCTAACCCTCCGCAACAAAGGATAATAAATTAAGAAATGTAATTAAGAAAACAATAAAAATCTCATATATATACATAATTATTTTTCAAAAGTCAGGGGGGTCCAGTGCACCCACTGCCCCCCCCCCCCGGCTACGCCCCTGTACGTAACAGTCGCCCTCTCTAACTTGCTATCTAGTTGATTATCACTCTACGTGAGGAGGGTGTGTACGTTGATTTATGTTCATCGAACAAATGTCCACCATATGTATAGGTTAAGAAGCCATTAAGTCCCTCTGATCATTATACATAGATATACACGCATGTCTAATTAAGTTGCAAAAACCATCCCACATGCTCAAAACACACATGCACACACCACACACACAAACATGGCATTAAATTGACGACATGCACAAATGCAAGTTGTAGCTCTACTTTGTGAAGGAGTTATTTCATTATCCTGCAAAAGGCATCCAAAAACATAAATGCACAAACTTATTATTGATCAAACCAACCGTTTCAACCAACACCGGAATATATCGCTCGCGCTGTAGCTCATCTGCCTCAGCGCCGTAGCACACAAACGCCCTTATCGAAATACTATATGTAGATAATTAGCTAATTACTTTATCTAAATTTCACATACTGATATTAGGAGATGCGACGGGCGGTGTATATTTATATTCCATTTCAAGTTTAAATAGATTTATGAGAAGCACCTTGGGTGCGTACGTACAGTGGACCACACCGTGTGGTGGGATGCGGTCAACCATGTGTTCAAATCTTTTTTTAAATTATTATTTAAATTTAATTGATTAATATTAGATTGATTCTAATTAATTGACTAATATTTATCCTCTAATTAATTCTGCTCATCCTACTTATTTTCTAATTACAGTCATCTGCGTTTACTTATGTTTTTGCCATGTTTTGAATATATTTTCGCAACTCATAAAAAATTTGGGCCGGAACTATTTTCAAATTTGTACACTTAATTAATTAGCTTATATACTGTGTTATGCTTGTTGGCTGGTTATATAGCTGGCTTAGATATTTAAGTTCTAAATAATATTTGAAATAGAGAATTTGGAGATGAAAATGTAGCGCTTAATATATATTTAAGTCGTGTAATGCAAAAGGATGATAAAATAGAGCATGTATTTATTTTATGACACACGTCTACAATATAGTAATATATAATTGTGATGAGAGCCATTTGAGACCACATTCATTTGTTGCATGTCAAGGATAGATATATATAGTCATCACAAAAGAGCATACAAATTCATAATCTTTAATATATGTACATTTCTGCTACTCTCATTGATATACATATAGTGATTACCTAGTAATAATGGGTATTACTCAATTATTTGTTCAAAATTGGCTTTAGAAGATTTTTTAATGTCATAATATACAATTGAAGTACAACGTGTGCCCATAATTGAGTAGCCATGCACCCGCCGGAGTCAATGTACAAGTAATATTTATTATTACTAGTTCAGCCGACGATTTTTATATTAATAAAATAGTGCATGCCAATAAACTTACAAACATCATCAATACTATTTTCAAAGGAAAACAAAAACAATAGAAGTAGACCTAGTAGCCGGTTTCCGATCACTTCTATTGTTTTTTTTTTTTTCAAAGGAAAATCAGCATTTTCTTTTTAAAAATAGAATAAGCTTTCATAAACTAGCTGAAATCGGCAGAAACGATATCTAAAAGTCAAGACGAAAAGTCTGACTTCCAAATCATTATACAAGAATTATCAATAGCATAATTAGCAAAACTATGAGCAGCTCTATTCGCTTCCCGGCGAACATGAGCATGTTATTATGCTTCAGCCTATGGAAGAGCGGTTCAAATTGTCTAGAAGAGTCTCGCTGTATATATTTTGATAAATATTAATTTTAAAGATAATTATATGAGTTTATCGACACTAATAATCAATTTACTAACACAACTGAAAATAAATACTAAAAGAATGATATCTTCTTTAGATATTATTTAATCATAATTAACGAGTAGAAAATACAATTAAAACATAAAAATTAAAATATATGAAGAAAAAAATAGAAGAATAGTTAAAAAATAAAAGTAATACACAATGAGATATGAAAAAGCCGGATACCGGATGCCGAGTACCGAAAGAGAACGATCATTCAAAAAGTCCAGTGTAGTGTACTTATAAAATATTACTATAGTCATCATCTCTATCTAGATAATTTTATATATATATATATATATATATATATATATATATATAGGGAGTGATTCTCATGCAAACTCCCCTTAAAGTGAGAAATAGGAATTAATCTCCACCATTGATCTTATCTACATGAAGGGTCAAGATTTAGCTTGGTCAAAGCGGGTCAAACCCGGGTCAACCCGTTGACTTTTTTTTTTTTAATTTTTGAATTTTTTTTTAAACTGTCATACAAGATGCACAAATTCACATATTCAAATACACAAATTCACATATTCGGATGCACAATTAAGTGTATTAAGATGCACAAGATTTTAAGTTTTTTTTTATGTTTTTTTTTCGTTTTTTTTTAAGGTTAGGTGGTATGCACCACATCATGTATTCATATGCACCACACTATATAATGAGATGCACCACTAAGTGCATTAAGATGCACTAGTTTTGTTTTCGTTTTTTTTATTTTCGTAAAATATTGTGCATCTAGTTACCCTATGTAGTACATCTAGTTACACTGTGTGGTGCATCTAGTTACGCATTGTGATGCATCCAATTTTTTTTCATTTTTTATTTTACAAATTCGGTGCATCTCACTACATATAGTGGTGCATCTCATTATGTATAGTGGTGCATCCGAATATGTGAAATGGTGCATCTTGGGTGACTGTTTTAAAAAAAAAATTGGAAAAAAAAACTGAAAATCTTGTGCATCTAAATGCACTTAGTGGTGCATCTAGTTATATAGAGTGGTGCATCCGAATATGTGAAGTTGTGCATCTTGGGTGACAGTTTATTAAAAAAAAAAATTGAAAAAAATAACTTGAAAATCTTGTGCATCTAAATGCACTTAGTAGTGCATCTAGTTATGTAGAGTGATGCATCCGAATATGTGAAGTTGTGCATCTTGGGTGACAGTTTAAAAAAAAATCGAAAAAAAAGTCAACGGGTTGACCCGGGTTTGACCCGCTTTGACTTGGTTAAATCTTGACCCTCCATCACCAATAGATCTATTCTCATTTCTTAGGATAATATTTATTCTCATATGATCTATCTCCTATATATATATATATATATATGATGTGAATCTGGTAGGAACTTATCTTTATACGAAAACTGTGAGAATCAGTATAAATATCACTTATGTGATGCACAAAATACAGTACGTTAATGCACAAATATGTGTGAATGCACAAATTACACTAACTTAATGCACAAATTATTTAGCACATTTTTAATGCACAAACGACAGTAATCTAATGCATTAATTAATCTGAACCGTAGATTAAAAAAAAAATCAACAGTTCAGATTAGTTCCTAATTTCTACCTAAGGATGAGTTCCTATATGATTCTATCACTATATATATATATAACTAGTAAGTAGCCCGTCGAGATTCGACGGGAAATAATTTTATATTTTCATTTATATAATATATTTTAAAAGTATTATTTTGTAAATAATACTATTTTATTTCACCAATGAGAGTAAGGAAAGAAATACAAACATCTTGTAAATGACAAAAACCAATCACACCATTATAACTTTGATAAAAACTTGTTTTTCTCTCTCAACACTTCCCCCTCACTCTCTCTATAATTTTTCTCGAGAGACTAACTTATATTTAAATATAATTTTATATTTTATTTAGAAATTTTTATGTTGTTTATGTTAATTAGAAATCAAACTTAGTAAATTAATTATATTTCAAGTATCAAAATTTATAATTATGAATGAAAATAAACCAGATACTTATTCATCATGTATTTTTCAAATCTAAATTTGTTTAGATTTTTTTTTACATCTCGATTAAAATACTGATTTTATTCTATATACTTGTCGCAAACCTGTTGGGTAATAGAACTCGATAAAAATCTGAACACTACAAAGTTAATATTAACTAAAATAGCAAAAATTCTTCTTTTTATGTCTATTTGAATCATCTCGTTGGTTTATAGTACATTGATATCTCTAATCTTAGCCAAAGCCCGAGATAAATATATTTGCATTTTCATTCTTTATTTTTCAAATTAAAATTTATTTAGAATTTTTCTACATCTCCATTAAATTTGTGACTTTATTGTATATACCCGTCGCAGACCTGTTGAGGAGTACTCGATAAAAATCTGAATACTACAAAGATAATATCAACCAAAATTAGTCAAAATAGTTCTTTTGATGTTTATTTGAATCATCTTGTTGGTTGATGATAAAGTGATATATCTGATCTTAGCCAAAGGCCGACAATGATATATTTACATTTGCAAGAAAAAAAAAATACTCCCTCCGTTCATCAAAACTTGTCCACTTTTGAACAGTAACCATGTTCACCAAAACATGTTCACTTTACCTTTTCGTACTACACTACCCTCTCTACTTTCCAAATATTACTACCCTTTGCCATTAAGGACCCCACCTCACATCAACTTTATTCCTACCTTTTTATCATCCCAACAACTTTATTCTTACTTTTTGGTCAATACCACCTCTTTTTTGTCAATACCACTATTTTTTTGTCATTATCTACTACCCCTACTTTCTAACTTTTACCCTACTAACTTTCACTTTATCAACTTTTTTAAACTCCGTGTCTAGAACAAAGTGGACAACTTTTGACGAACGGAGGGAGTATATATATATATATATATATATATATATATATATATATATATATATATATATATGTCTATTTGAATTATCTCGCTGGTTTGAATCGTCTCGCTGGTTTGAATTTATGTATTTTCAAATTTAAATTTGTTTTAAATTTTTCTACACTTGGCTAATAGTACTCGAGAAAAATTTGAACTTCACAAAGTTAATACTATTATTAACTAAAATTAGTAAAAAATATTCTTTTTATATCTATTTGAATCGCCTAGTTGGTTTGAATTGTCTCGTTGGTTTATGGTAAATTGATATCTCTAATCTTAGCCAAAGGTCGATAAAAATATATTTACATTTTTAGAATTGTTATTTTTTCTTTATTTAGTTATTTATTCATACATTAGATTTAATGTGATATGAGTAGTATTTTTGGCAGGCACTAATCGAAGAGTTTAGGAAAATATGAACGAAAGATACATAGAATTTCATGTCGATATGTTGATTAGATATATTTATTTAGTTTTTCGTATAGATTTTCGTTTACAAAATTTCTATTAGCTTTTTAAATGCTAATTTGTTTATTGTGTTTCTCTAAATTTAATTATTGTCGCTATTTGTAGACAAACTTAAAAAATATATTTTTTCATAATTATTAAACAAATAATTAAGAATGAAAATGGGTTATATAATTTGTATTTAAAAATTGAGGATATGTATCTATTAAGAATTGAGACATAGTATATAATATTAATATTCTGAATTAATAATACACAAAACTTTTAAAAAAATTGAAGAATAAGATATAAAGATATATAATAATAATAGATATACATGTGAAACATGAGAAATTATTATAATAAGTAATATATGTGTATTATTATGAATTAATAATGTCAAAATTATCAGAATCAAGGAAACTGAAACAGAGCACCGTGAAGGGAGCACCGTTTATTTTCCTATTATTAATAAGATAATATATATATATATATATATATATATATGTATATATATATGGAGTGATTCCCATGCAAACTCCCCTTAAAGTGAGAAATAGGAATTAATCTCCACCATTGATCTTATCTACATGAAGGGTCAAGATTTAGCTTGGTCAAACCCGGGTCAACCCGTTGACTTTTTTTTTTTAATTTTCGATTTTTTTTTAAACTGTCATACAAGATGCACAAATTCACATATTCAGATGCACAAATTCACATATTCGGATGCACAACTAAGTGTATTGAGATACATAAGATTTTAAGTTTTTTTTTATGTTTTTTTTTTTCGTTTTTTTTAAGGTTAGGTCATATACACCACATCATGTATGCATATGCACCACACTATATAATGAGATGCACCACTAAGTGTATTAAGATGCACTAGTTTTGTTTTCGTTTTTTTTATTTTCGTAAAACATTGTGCATCTAGTTACACTATGTGGTGCATCTAGTTACACTGTGTGGTGCATCTAGTTACGCATTGTGGTGCATCCAATTATTTTTCAGTTTTTTTTTTTTTTTTTACAAATTCGGTGCATCTCACTACACATAGTGGTGTATCTCATCATGTAAAGTGGTGCATCCGAATATGTGAAATGGTGCATCTTGGGTGACTGTTTTAAAAAAAAAATTGGAAAAAAAAAATGAAAATCTTGTGCATCTAAATGCACTTAGTGGTGCATCTAGTTATATAGAGTGGTGCATCCGAATATGTGAAGTTGTGCATCTTGGGTGACAGTTTATTAAAAAAAAAATTGAAAAAAAAAAACTTGAAAGTCTTGTGCATCTAAATGCACTTAGTGGTGCATCTAATTATGTAGAGTGGTGCATCCGAATATGTGAAGTTGTGCATCTTGGGTGACAGTTTATAAAAAAAAAAAAAAAAAGTCAACGGGTTGACCCGGGTTTGACCCCCTTTAACTTGGCCAAATCTTGACCCTCCATCACCAATAGATTTATGGTGGAGATCTATTCTCATTTTTTAGGATAATATTTATTCTCATATGATCTATCTCCTATATATATATATATATCTATATATATTAGGCAAGGCCTAACAGACAGATTCAATGCAATAATTAAAATATAGGTTACAATTGTAGGATTATTATTATTATTATTATTATTATTATTATTATTATTATTATTATTATTATTATTTATTTTTTTGAGGAAATTATACGAAAACATGTTATTAGGCTACTTAGCCTGAAAGGGAAAGATCGGTTGAAAGAAGCGGTGTAGGGCCTGTTGAAATATTACTATTCATAGCATCCATATTAAGTGCAATCTAGTTGTGGAGATGATGATGCAGTTTATCGTTTGAGCGTCCAAGTCAATAATAATAAGACAAAAACTCCTTGCAACATTTGTACCGTGCAATATCTCATCTGGACCCGCTCGATCCAGCGCGTGAGACGCACGCACGTCTCCAAGCGCTACAGTATTTATTTTTTTCAGAACTTTTTTTTAATTTTCAGTATTTTTCCCCCTTTTTTGTTGTTTGCCTCTTCAATTTTTGTTTGCCGCTTCTTCTTTGGTCAAGATTCGAGCGAGGGGAGTCGAAGGCCTTTGGGCGAGCTGAAAAAATCGAAATTGTTGCCCGCTGATTATCCTTATATTAGTAATCGGAGCGAAGGCGGAGCCGTAAAATCAAAGGCGAAGGCTCCGTCGGAAAAAAACTGAAATAAAAAAAAACAAGTGGTCAAAAGGGGTTGACCCGAATCGGGTCGGGCAGTCACGGTGCAACATCTGCACCCAAGTACTTCACTAATAATAATAATAATAATAATAATAATAATAATAATAATAATAATAATAATAATAATAATAATAATAATAATAATGCAACTATATTCAAAATTTTAATTAAAAAGAAAGTTCAAAATTAAGCAACAATGGTTATAAAGTTTTAGGAATCAAGCAAGTACGATTACTATATATTTTTAAACTTTGATTGTAGATTAAAATATATAATAAAAAAATTAAAACGAGTCTATGAAATTGATAGTGACGCAACTCGGATAATATTTTGAGAGAATATATTCATATATATCAATCTATCACTATTTCGTTGTTGAGTCTATATCAAATATAATAGTCAAAGGTTCAACAGATCGATATATCAATTGAACGCATTAAAAAAAAAGGTTTTTACTAGAAACATGAAGTTTGATAACTATCATTATGCGCATCATAAATATTAATACTAATATTTAAAGAGGTAACTAATTTACACTAACAATAAATAAAATAAATATAATTATTCAAGTTTTGGATTTGTTGGTGACAAGAGTTATATAAAAATGAAAAGTTACTCTATTGGAAATTCTATTATCTCGAACTCATAATAATATTTTATTAATTTAAATTATATTAATTAAATTTTATAATGTTAGATAGGTTTTTTTTTAGTCGTGAGAATCCACGACTGCTATTTTTGGTGTGCACTGCATAAATCATCGTCCTTATATAATAACATATAAATCATATAGAGTAAGTAACGATATTTTTCAAGTACATATGTTACGGACTCGATTTATAAAGACGTAGTGATGATGAAATTTTAGCATCGATACGAGTATGTTTGGGTCTGAAATACAGAAGATGGGCTTTATGGTATCTGATAATAAATGGGCTGTTTTATAGGAACTATTGTAGTTGAGCCTAAGACTAGCTCATATACGAACATTTTGGATTGTTTTGGACTTCAAACAACTTTAAAAAGAACACTACTCACAACTTAATTTTATAAGTGTTAATTTTGATTCATTATATTAAAGTTATAAATTTAATTATCATAATAAATGTTGTGTCAAAATTAAACAACAAAATTTACACGAAAAATGGTGGGACACCTGATTCGATCGGATCGAAAACACACGTACACACATCCAAAGAACGGTTTATATTTAGATGAGTATATCATTAATAATTCATTAAGCCAATAATACGATCATATATATATGGTTGTAAACATGCAGGAATCAGGATTATGCACACAAGTACAAGGGTCAAAGTGCCTTTTATATAGGAGTATTATATATTTCCTCATTTGATATGCACAAGAAATTAAAATGGCCTATAATAATATTGGGTGATTGGCTTTGGCTCCATCATATCTATTCAAATGAAGAAGTTGTAGGTACGTACGTCAAATTGCATACATTTTCTTGAAATCATTATTCAAAACATCGGAATCAGAGCAGCCGGATCTGGAGGCACAGCTAGGTCTAGAGCGAGAGGTGTTTTTCCTCCTCAAGCTGATCCTCTTGTTCTTGCTCTCGTTAATCCTATTTACAATCACCCAGTAACACATGGTTCCCAAGGTGGTGGCCAGTATCGCCGTGCCGATGATCGCCAGCCCTATCGCCAGCCACCGCTCCTGCCTCCCCACTACTATGAACGCCAGCGCCAAGTAGGCCACTGATATCAGCACGCATGCCAGCCACATGAGCTTGTTGATGATCGCCATCATCTGCTTCTTCGCCTTGCTCTCGATCACCACCACCGACGTCTGCACCACCACCACCGCCAGCGAGATGAAGAGCGCGAACGAGTCGAAGAGGAAGAAGATGAGGAAGGGCAGCTGCGGCGCCACGTTCGCCTCCCCCAGCGTCAGCCCCGGCGCCAGCCTCTCCGGGTCGTCCGCGTACTCCCCGGGTAGCGTGAAGATGGCCACGAACGCCACCGTCGCGATCAGCACCGCCACCACCGTCGTCGAGTTGATGGCGTTGTTCAGCCCCTCCTCGTGCATTTTGTTCAGCCGCTTCACTATCCCGTGCACGCGCCTCCTCGTCTGGCGCGTGTGCTCCAGCTGGTCGTGGACCTCGTTCTTTATGTCGCTCACCGTCTGCTTCAGCTCCCGCGCCCGATTGCTCTGCTCCGGCTTGATCGTCCTCGCACTCACTACCCCCTTCTCTTGCAGAATCACGCCCAGCTCCGCCTGCCCCAGCTTCTCCGCCGTGTCGAAGGCCGTCTCGTTAGACCTGTTCACTATTTTCGTGTCTGTTTCGTTCCGCTCTAGCAGCATCTTCACAATCTGCAGATGAGTAAACAAATATTAGACAATTCCTTATGTAAAGTTGTGCATTGTAGATACCTACCTGAGTTCTGCCTTTGCGGGTGGCTATATGCAAGGCGGTGTTGGCCTTAGTGTCCATCATGTTGATGGTGGAAGGATCCGCCGTGATCAGCTTCTCCACCACCTCAACATTCTGGCCTTTAACGGCCATGTGAAGCGCGGTCTGCCCCTTTTTGTCCGTTCGTGTTGTGATGGCCGGCTCCTTGTCGAGAAGAGCATCAACAACGCGTAAATGGCCGTTCCTGGCTGCAGAATGCAGGGCTGTTTTCCCATTACTTTTGGCTATAGTAGCCAGACTGCTCTCTGACTCCAATAGATACTCCACAATTTCTCTGTGCCCCTGTGTGGCTGCTGTATGCAAGGCCGTCGTGTTTGAGGAATCAACGGTCATGGCTAGCTCCGGATGCGCCTCCATCAACACCTTCACCACTTCTGCAACACACCACAAACTAATCAGAACCGCCACATTATAAAGGAAGCAGCAAAGACACACTTATTATCATAATACCTAAATCGCCTTGTTTGGCTGCAATGTGAAGGGCATCAAATCCATTCTTGGCTTTGATTCCAGCATCAGCTAAATCATAATGCTTCATCATTTCACTCACCACCTCCAAGTAGCCATACTCTGCACCCACAAACAGGGGAGTCTCTCCGGCTGAGTTCTGCTTCGACAACAAATGCCTGAGTTCATCCTCTCCTGCAGCACCATCAATGATCTCTCTTATCGCGCCTATTTTCCCTGCTCGGGCTGCGGAGTGCAGAGCCGTATCCTCCCGTTTCCCGGTTAGCTGCTTCACAATCTTCTTCCGAGGGCTGGTGGGAGCCTCCATTCTACTCAAAACAAGCTTCAAATCCCCCTTGCCTTACTTGAAAATAGCCTTTTCTTCCTCCCCTCAAACACCCAAATCAACAAAAGCATTTTAATCTCACCCAACTAATCCTAGGTTGGATCAAGAACAACCCCTATCAACTGAACTTGAACTCAATGTGGAAAGTTTGCCATTCTTGGCTTGGCCCTGCCCAACATAGATCAAATTATTAGTGTTTCCAGAGTTTACGTACATACTTGTTTTATTCAATATACAAATTGACATCCCTTTTTCAAATATACACTGAATTCGGGTAATGAGAAAGGAAAACATAAATACATTGTTACACGACTCAATGGATTACAACTGGCATTATTACAAACGGAGAGCTGAAAAGAGATTTTTACCTTGGTTGTGAAGAAAGAGGCACCTTTTCCTGCCCTCCCTTCTTTAAAACCGAAAGGGCCACTACAAATATATATTTTGATCAAACAAAAAAACAAACCCTAGCTAGTTGTGTTGGGAAAAAAAATCAAGATTTGGGGGCTCCTTTTTCTTGTTTTGTTTATCAATTAAAGAAAAAACAGAAATCTTTGAGGGGAAAAGAAACAATTTGCTAGAGGTTAAGGGAATGGGGCCATCAAAGGCACATGTATGCAACAAAAACTTTGGATAAATATATATAATGCTCTGAATCACATTTAGAGATCTTACGACAAGAAAATGAATAGGGGTTCATAATAAATAGGATTGCCATTGTAAAGGGACGATGATGGTGGCGAATGTCTTAGATTAATATTAATTATTATCATTTTTATATCTAAATCATTTCAATAATTTTTGGCATCATGTAGTATAATATATTAATATGATATGATTCTAATAAGTTTTAATGATCTCTTAATTATAGTTAAAGAATAATACTATATTCCTTTTAAAAAAAGAAAAAGAAAAGTAGGGATGGCACATGAGGAACCAATAAACGGTAATAACAGAAGTCCACGTATTGGATGTTCCACCAATCACAACATTTTGGGTTTTTCTTGTGTTGGGAAAAGTGTAGAAATATATAGTCACGTAATTACAGTATAGACTGTGTATAGTCGTGTAGGGCTGTCAAATCATTCGGGCCGGGTCAACCCGACCCGGCCCATCGGGCCAGATGCTTAGTTTCGGGCTGGGTCGGGCCAGCCTGAAATTTTCATGGGCCACTAAAAATGATGGCTCAGCCCAGCCCTATCGGGCCGCCGGGCAGGTCGGGCCAAAATGGCCCGGACAAAAATATAATTTTAAAAAACCTGGTAGGCTGTAAAATCTGACTAATGATCTAATAGTTTCAATTTAGGAAATCTAAATCACATTTTCACAATATACAATAATTAGTATCTCTAAACAGCGAGAAAACTCGAAATTCCCTAGCTAATTGCTGAAAAAATTAATAGGCATGTACAACTTCAATCTACTCAATCTTCAATCCTGGTAATGTCAATCTGTCTACCTTCATCTGTACAGTAAAATTTCTTATTATATATATATATATAACAAAACATCCATGTATTAATTTTAATTGCTGCTTAACGACAAATGCGTGTGTTATTACAGTGGAAGTTTATAGATAGCAAATTGACACACTAAGAGAACCAGAAAAACATTTATTGGGGCCCTCGATTCATATTACTACTTTTTCTAATTGATGCAATATTTTCAAAGAGTTAAATGAATTTGTATAGATATACATATAGAGCATCACTTTTAATTAATTTTCGGAAACAAGGCGTCACTGAGAGGTCCTTGTCATGAAGAAGAAGTTAGCTAACTTGAATTGATTGGTTGCACACTTGCACCTTCCCTAGCTATTAGATAGAGAGAGAGAGCTTGGCGGGTGGCGGTGGGCTGGCGGCGACCGGCGGTCTGGCGGTGATGGCGAGACGAGAGGACTGAAGAGAGGACGAGAGAGGGATCGAGAGAGTGGTGTGAGAGAGAGTTTGCAAATTGCGGCTGGAGTTTTTTAGTGGGTAGGGTTTTGAAATAGTTTTTATACACTTATCAATTATAATTTTAATTGGAAATCTGACTGGGCCACTTTGGCCCGAAGCCCGCTGGGCTATTTAGGCCCGCGGCCTGATTGGCCCGTCGGGTCACTTGGGCCGGGCTAAATAGGCTCGGGTTTTTTCGAGCCACTAAAAACTGTAGCCCAGTCCGGCCCAAACATTGGGCGGGTCGGGTTGGCCCGTCAGGCCGGGCTTTTTCGGGCCCGTTTTGACAGCTCTTCGTGTGTTACTATGTTTTTAATTTGCATGTACGGTTAATTAAATCTCTAATTTATTATATAATCCTAATTTTAATTTAATACAGTACATACTATCTGGACAAAAATTCAATCAAAATTTTTTTATAAATTTTTTATAAGCATAATTTAAATATATAGATAAAACATTATAAAAAATTAATTAAAAATTACGTCTTTGATGTAATTAATTAAAGTTATGAGTTGATTATAGTGTTTGTTTGTTGGGTATAACTTCCACGCCATGTGCAAGTTTGCCTTATTCTTTTTTATATAATAATATGGAAATTGAACACCCGACATGCATCACCACTATCCAAACGAATATACAAATGATCTTTCTTAATTATTAATCATTCGTATTTGTTCAGAAATTGAAGACTCTAACTAATACAAAAATTAAAATAGTTTTCAAATTGTTATAAGTGTGAAATTGACCTATATATTGATGATTGGCTACCTCGCATCTTATTTGATCATTTGATTCGGCATTCGATTCAAATTGTATCATTATTATTCAATTTTGTCATTATTTTGTATGGGTAATGATATTCGGCCACACTATAGCCAGCCACACGAGCTAAAAATGGTAATATATGTTTTTAAAATGGAAATATACCCTAATTGGGAAGTATAAACCCTAAAAGAGAAATATGATTATTTCTATTTTTATAGTCAACTTTCTTTTATTTACGCGTGTGGCTGACCACAGTGTGGCCGGATATCTTTATTCATTTTGTATATAGCTTGAGATTTCATAATCTTATTTTTTAAGTCTCTGATATATATATATATATATATATATATATATTTCTGTGTTTTCATGTTCTCGATCTAGAATAATGAGATCCAGAAGCATGAACTTTCACCACTACGTTATTTCATCCCCATGACGAGTGGCCTAAATTATTTATCTCTGTTCTTTCGTAGAAGTAAAAGTAGATAGACCTTTGGCTCGCAAAATAAGATTTGAAAAAGAAAAAAGAAAGAAAGGAAACCTACATACGGATAAATAAATTGTAATTATACCTAAGTTATAGAATAGAACCCATAGAATCTTACTCTATTTTAAAATAAGTGAGTGTTTTGGTTGCATGTGGGCACTCTGTAGTTCTCGTTTTCTTTTATAAAACAGAATTTTCCTGTCCCCTGCTTTACACTTTAAATTGGTTACTATTAACAAAATATTGATATTGATTGGTCTCTACTCTCTACGTAGTAATTTCCTCCAAGAAAGGGAATAAATAAGTATGAGTTGAATAAGCTACTTGAAAAAAAAAAAAAAAAAAAAAGAAGTTTGGGCCTCAATATCAATTTTGAAAAAAGCTAGGCAAGACCGACGCCGCTTAATTGCAGCAAAACTATAGTAGTATTTTTTATTTTTATTTTTGAGGTAAAAAACTTAGTAGTTTTAACTACGACCTACCGCGCATAGGGTTGTAATCGAATAATGTTTTGTTCAAGATTTATTCGATTAGCTAATCGAGCTTCTTATTTAATTATTGAACGAGCTTTGATTGAATTGAGTGCAGAGCCGAGCCTAATCGGGCTTTTTAAATTTATACTTTCATTTAAAATTTGAGTTATTTTTCAAAAATATAAGTTATTTTATTCACAATAATGTACTCCATCCATCCCACCGAATACAACATGTTTTTCATTTTGGGACGTTCCACTATATTTGGTCTGTTTTATTTAAAGGAAACAATTAGTTTATATTTAGTATTATCAAAAATATTGCATTCACACTACATGGTCCATCATTCCATCTAAACCCTACTAATTTACTCCACTACACACTATGCACCATCCCATCTATAACTTTATTAGCATTATAAAAATATTGCATTCACACTACACTAAACACTCTTTCTACCTAATACTCTTTTTCTTAGTCTCCGTGTTCATACGAACTAGGCCGTATTCGGCGGGACAAAGGGAGTAATATATTTACTATTTTCTTGTAAATAAATGAAGTTAACTAGATACGTAATCCAAATATTACTAATTATAGTATAAATATACTCCTTCCGTCCATGATATAAAACCTCATTTGGGTGCTGGCATGGAGACTAAGAAAAGCTTGTAAAGTTGTTTTTAGTGGGTAAAAGTTGAAAAGTAGGGGTAATGTTAATGACTTGATTAAATTTGTTAATCTTTATTGCTTTTTACTGCTCATCCCACATGGTGTTGCTGCTCATTTCACACGCACACACCATAATTTAAAATGTTCATTTTGACCTTATTAAATTTTTGTCCATTGAATAAAAAAATGGTGTTGCTGCTCATTTCACACACACACGCACAATTATTCTTACTCAAAATACACACAGTCTGTCCAAATTTTTGGAGGGAAACAAAAAGTCTTCATTAAATAAAATGTGCAGCAGAGTACAATGATGTGATTAAAAAATTTGGAGGGAAGTTTAAACATCACTAACCCTCAAAAACCTCAATAAATACAGTTTTCAATGCAGATTCACCTCATTACAATCTCTCAACAATAACTACAGCAATAACTACAAATTGAAGGAAATTATGGTAGATCCACGAAGTAAGCCAAAGTCAATCGACGACGAGCGAAACACCGTTGCACAGTGACTATTGCAGCACAACAAAAATGGAAAACTGAACTGGGGAGTAAAAAAAGAGGCTTCGGAGCTGTACAAGCTGGATGTGAAGACCATATGGAAGATATAGAAAGCAGCAGCAACTCAGCAAACACAGGGCATCCCTGTCCATGTAAGATCAATGAAAAGAGGATCAACACATGCAGACAAATGGAGAACTGATGAAAATAAAATCAGAAATCTCTCAGTCCTTCAAAGGTCATCATTGAGAGTAATGGCAAGTAATCTTGGTGTTAGTAAGAGCTTGATTCATGTGTGGGTGAAATAGAAAAAGTTGCAGCCACATACCAATGCCATAAAACCTTTTCTTACCCCCTAAAATAAGCTATCCAGACTTAATTGGAGTATAAGTCAGCTAGGTCACATAATTGAGGATGGTAAGATAAAGTTTCAGAATATGTACAACACCATCCACATAGATGAGAAATGGTTTTACCTCAGCAAAACAAAAGACAGATACTACCTACTGCCAGGAGAGACTTAACCACATAGAACATGCAAATCAAAGAGATTTATCCCTAAGATCATGTTTAATTCTGCTGTTTTAAGGCCAATTATAGATATGAAGGGCAATGTCATCTTTGATGGCAAATTTGGCATTTTTCCATTCATCATAGAAGAGGCAACTCAAAGGAGTTCAAAGAATAGAAGCAAGGGCACAATGGAGATTCATCCAAAACCAGCAACCACAAAATCAGTTATGAGGAGTCAAATAATCAGTGAGGTCAGTTTTTTATTCTTTCAACAGCTTAAGCTATCAGAATTTTGAACATAATTCATCATTTAGTGTCATAAATGCAGATGATACCAGTTTTCAAGGTCAAGTGGCCATCATGTCTCAGCAATGATATATTTATTCAACAAGACAATGCAAAACCACACATTCAAGAAAATGATCCAGAATTCATGGCAGTTGCAAGATCTGATTGATTTAATATCTATCTAGTCTGTCAACCTGCAAATTCTCCGGACACAAATGTGAATGATCTAGGCTTCTTTAGATCCATACAATCACTGAAAGATCAGACACCAGCAAGTGGGGTTGAAGAATTACTAGAAAATGTGAAACAGGCATATGCAAATTACCCACCAAGTAAGATAAATAATGTCTTTCTTACATTACAAGGTTGTTACACAGAAATCATGAAGGTGAAAAGCTGCAACAATTACAAGATTCCTCATATGGGAAAGGAAAGACTTGCAAGGCTAGGAAAGCTACCAGAATGTCTGGAAGTTGAAGAAGAACTAGTGAGGGAGTGCTTGGACTTCTTAAATCAGCATGGAACTGGTGAGGACAGGTTCTACAACTTAGACAATCTAATTGAGGGAATGAAGAATGTTGCTGTAGAAGATTAGTTTAGGGCATTTTCTTTTTTCCAGATCCTGGTTTACAGGTACAAAATGTAATGGCAGCAATCACGAGTTGTTTGGAATGTAATCTACCCTTATTTTGGTTGCAATGAAGGTTGCTTTTTGTCTCAGCAAGGTAATTTGCATCATTGACATCATAATCACACTTTTAGCATCTCAATTCAACCTCCAAAACTAGGGTAAAATACACCTAGTGGTGGCATCACAAAGATAACATCAAGTGCAGCATCTGTTTGTAACAGTTTAATGCATGAATATCATATAAACAATGCATCATATAATTCACAACTCAAGGCATCAACGCATCAAGCCACCAGATTTAGAAAATATAGGCAACCAACTCAAGGCATCACGGAGATAGCATCAAGTGCAACATCTATTTCTAACAGTTTAATGCATGAATATCACATAACCAACGCATCATATAATTCACAACTCAAGGCATCAAGGCATCAAGCCACCAGATTCATAAAATATAGGCAACCAACTCAAGACATCAAGGCATCAAGCTACCAGATTCATAAAATATAGGCAACCAACTCAAGACCAAGTGCAGAATCTGCTACTATATCAGAAATCTGTTCTCAACATGATAGCCAACAAATTTTCCGGCCATCAAAGACCAAGTGCATAATCTGTTTCATATCAGAAAATAGGTAAAAACGAGAGACTCATCATATAATTCACAGATCACAGAATCAAATCACATATAATGGCATCACCAGCCCCCAAAACCAACAGATCAAGAGTAGTATCAGATCATAAAAAATCAGATAATCGAGTGCAACACTTATTTTTCATTGTTCACAGCATTAAATCACAGATAATGGCATCACCAACCCCCAAAACCAACAGATCTAGAGAACAAGAGTAGCATCATCTTATCAGAACGTAATCACCTGATATATGAGAGATAGCACACTAGGGAAAAAATCCCAAGGCACTGCAGATACAGAATTCGTGCTTCTTCGCTAGTATACACATTTGGAATAAAAGGAGGCATCTCCCCTTCAGCACCAAGGTCGTGGATCTCCAAATTGAAGAGGGGTGTTTCTGGCACCATAGTTTCCATGTCAACGGTGGAATTGTAGATCGGAAGACATCCACCGTCGGCCGCCGTCGCATCGGAGAGATCGATCATCTCCGAATAGAGAGAAAAACGACTTGGGATTCACTCTCTGCGGCAGTGAACAAGGTTTCCGACACCATTTTCACAGAATCACTCTCCAAATACGGAGATTCCCACGAATAGATGGGAATAGGAAAGAAATGAGTTGCAATCGGGATCGAGAGATCCTCCAAGAACACGAAATCATCAAATAGATTAGGGCCATGAGAGAGGGATGGTGATTTGGACATTCTCGGTAGAGAGTGTCGGCGAGAGTGAGTGAGAGATTAGAGATGCAGAGAGAGAGGAACACAAGAAATTGGGGGAGATCGACAAAATAGGGTTCGAGAGATAGTGCAGACAAAATTATTTGGGCTAGAATGCAATAATGGATTGAATAATTAGAGTAGGGGTGTTTTGGGCTGGGTAGGTGGGTTGGGTAATTAGTGAGGTAATTAGTGGGTTAATAGGTTCTGCTAATTTAATTGGGGTGGGTTCATAATGGCAAAGGGTAGTAAATAAGAAAAAAGTAGAAGGGTATAATTGTACGAAAAGGTAAATGGGGCTTTATTTCGTGGACAGATTTTTTATGGTAAGCAGGGCTTTATATCGTGGATGGCGGGAGTAAGAGATTTAATTAATAATCTTATGTTTTTAAGATAAATCACTTAACAAGCTTGCTCATGAGCTAACAAGCGAGTATCGTCATTATCAAGTGTTCGCTATTTTATTAACACGCCGCAAGTGCA
Organism: Schizonepeta tenuifolia; assembly: GCA_029490685.1. Classification (NCBI taxonomy): domain Eukaryota; kingdom Viridiplantae; phylum Streptophyta; class Magnoliopsida; order Lamiales; family Lamiaceae; genus Schizonepeta; species Schizonepeta tenuifolia. Next base: position 79,295,280 of record CM055957.1, on the reverse strand, counting down.
CGGGTGTAATTGTGCACAGAGAAGTAAGGCGTATTCCACAGAGACTATAATAACCTAATAAGTACTACTTTCAACCATCATCCTCTATTTAGACTCCGAATTTTAAATTATGGGTTTCTAATTAAACTAATTAAGCAAACAAGAGCAAACATAAAGCAAGCAAAAGTAATTCAAGATTCCAATATAATAAAGATATCCTAAGGCTTCGATTTCAATGGATAATTAAACTTAGACTCTTATCAATTAACCAATTAACAAGAGACTCAACTCTTCTTAAGACAATCATCTACCTAACCGTGGATTACTCACTAGAGTTTTCATCTCTGACAAACATCATAAACAAGTAACTCCTAAAAGATCCTAAGATTAATGCTCTCACACAAAGCCTTTCCCTCTCGGTAATTTCGCAGTGCGTGTCCTATATTCCAGTTCATGCATTAACCCTCATCTCTCGACTGTTGGATTAACATACCTAATATGCATAATTGGTGGCCAATCAATCAAGCATGTGAGACAAATCAAGAATATAGAAAAGAAGAGAGGGACACAAATTGGTCAATTGATAAGAATTAAAGCTGATTATCCATCTACTCTCTAACCCTAGGATATAAAAGACTTAGCTACTCATAATTAAATCAAACACAAAAATAAAAAAAAGGAATTCATAAACATTAAAATAGAAAAACGTAGTCGAAACAAAGCTCGTCTTGAGCTCTTGAACAAGTCTTCAAAACTCCAACACGAAGCTAAACAAAAGTAAAAACTAAGAATAATAATGTAAAGGTGTAAGATGACCCTCTTCTATGCAATAGAAGGAGTATTTATAACCAAAAACTTAAGACAAAACGTGTAAGGAACAAATCCTAACACGAAGGGAATTATAATCGAAGTAGGAAGGTTTTTTGGCTGAACCGCCTCGCCATGCGGTCGCATGCACGACCGCATGTAAAATGCGAAGAAATCCCGTCTTTTGGAGTAAAAATCGGACCGCATGCGGTCCCTTCATGCGGCCACATGTCGGACCGCATGTCAGCGCGCAATAATTTTCAATCGGCTTGTTCTCCCTCGTTTTAACTCCGATTTTGGATCCGTTTTCGCCTACGAACTCCTATCGAGTTGTACTTTCATCCTATCATGTTCAATTTGAATAATTTTGACTCCAATTTTAATACTTAAACACAAAACTCATTCCAAACATGATTTCTCAATACAAATTAACATCAATTAAGCTTATAAAGATGAGAAAAACCATGTTTATCATCAAGTTTGGCTCGTTTAGCTACACGAGTTGCCCATTTAATTAGCGATCGAGCTTTTATCGAGTCGAATACTGAATAACTCACGAGTAACTTGACTCGTTTACAGTCCTAACTATACACACCCCCACGGTAATAAATTCCAAATCTTGAACTTGTTTGTTAGTCTCAAATGTTTGAATGTTGGTGTGGTTTATATCATCGAATGCATGTGCATCGACGGTACTTTTTTCCCCAAGTAATTTGCGATATGCTAAGACGAAATTTTAAATTTTGAAACCAAACGAAATTATAATAATTTGATGATAAGTTGAGAATGAATTCTTAAATTCTGCAATCCAAGCAACCTTTTAAGTTTTATCAGTTAATAATAAAGCAAATCATCCATGTGCGTCCCAATCTAAATCGTAGATCAATAAACCATTTTTTTAGAAGGATTAATAGATCATTATTGATTCTGTTTTTGAGCGCACTTCTCTTAACAAGTTAACATCAAATTATTCTACCATCAAATGTGTCATCAACGTTAATTGACTATTTTAATTAGTACTGATTCCATTTGATGTATGATTTGGAGGCAACTGGTTCTTTCTTATCCATTATCCACGAGTCACCATAATAATTGCTACTATATGTTTCTATTTTACGTGTATTGGCTATTTAATTAGTTTGTTTCTTGGTGACGGAGATGACTAATCTGTTGATTAATTGTGATTCCATCGAGCGGTAAATTCCGGCGATTATTCGATCGTTTTTTTTAATATATATCGTGGAAACCGACATCCGTTAATTTTGGTGTGCACTGAATAAATCCATATCATTGTACAGTAGCCTGCAAATCAAGCAAGTAAACCACACTCTCCAAGTACAAGTATGACAAGTTCGACTTATAGACGCATTAGTGAGGACGGAGATGCTTGCCAACTTCCAGCAAAACAAAGAAGATCAGCTGAGGATGTTGGAAGCACAAGAGGAGAAGAACAAGCAGCTGGTGGAGGAGAATGTTTCACTGAAGATAAAGCTGAACGAACTCTCCTCCTCCACCAGCCAAGACATTTCTGACGTGAAATCAACTGTTCTGGGGATCAAGTCTGAGCTGAATGTCTTCAAGTCCATTTCTGACTCCAACCTTGCCAAATCCCAACAGACTCAAGACCAAGAATGGGAGTCTCGGTTCGAGTCAAGATGGGCAGAGTTCGTTGCTTTTCAAACTGAGGTCATTGAAAACCTCGCTGCTCTGAAGAAAGCCGAACGAGAACGCCTTGACTCTGAACTAGCGAAAAAGGTTGAGGTAGAGTGCGCGTTCGATGAACTCTTCAACCGCATCCAACAAGCCGAACAACAACTCACCTCTCTGGATGGATCAGTAGCAAGCCTTGTTGCTGATGCCAAAAAGGGGGAAGATAAAAAGGGGGAAGAGGAGTTGCAGGTGGATGTTGAGATACAGGGGGAAGATGAGACCCAGGCTGAAGCTGTTGCAAAATCTCAGCCGAGGAGGAAGACTGCACAAAAGAAGAAGTCTGCTCTCAAGTCAACCGACGTAGGTGGAGCTGAAATGGAAAAAGACTTGGAGCAGGCGGAGCAGTTTGGAGTTTCTTACAACTCCATAGCCGAGATCGCAGCCGAGCTTGATTCAGAACTCGACGGTATCACAACCGAAGAGTGTATTGCTGCTGCCAAGGCTATGGATGTTGCTGAGAAAGATTACATGAATCCTAGCTGGATCAAGAAGTTCGCTGCCAGCCAAGCTCGAAGAGTCAATCAGTTCGAGGAGGAGCTGACCAAGATAACCAAGAACCTGGATAGGAACATTGCCTCTCGCAGCCGACGCTGCATTGACAAACATCAAGTTAAGGCTGAAGCTCGGCTGAGGCAACAGAGGCTGCCAGGGAAGGTCAAGGTCCAAAGTCGGTTCAGGCACGTGGACAAGTGGATGCCAGTTGAGTGGAATGAAGACTGAGAGTCATTCAAACAAGAGTTCATGAATGACTTCTATTACAGAAAGGTCTTCTCAACTGACGATCCGAGGAAAGCGTGAAAGAGAAAAGACACATACATTTTGATAGCTCAAGATTACATTATTGCGCTATAATTATATATTTTGTGTAAGTTGTTTTTTAATTTAGAATTATTATTTAATTTGATTTTGAAGTACCTATAGGTCTGCAGCCATTAGTATTATGACGAGAGTGAAGAAATTAGTGGTTGATAAATTAATTTTATGCTAGTTTTAAAGTATAATATCATACTACACCATAACTTTGAATGAAATCGAGGATGTCTCATGTAATTGTGCTTCAAAAAATGGGCTTTAATTTTGCATAATTTGAAAAATTGAAAATCTTTATCATAATTTCTCAAGTATAAAAATAAAAATAATATAAAAAATTTAAAATAAAATTTTGATGCTGACTACAATGCCTCCGTCACCCCAGAATGAAAGGGGGTGATCTTGTAGTTCAAAATGGGTTCTTGGAGATTTGTAAGCAGTTTAGCGGTTTTGATGAATGGAGAGATTATCTACATAACTGCTCACAAATGAACACTAGCATATTAATCTTTGATTAATATTTTCACAAATGAAAATATTTTATTTTTTTAACATCTACACTTATAAATTATTTTCTTACCGAAATTATGAAGTATTTTTAGCCACTATGGTTCATGAAGGGAGTATATAAATTAATGATTGATAAATTAATTTCATAACTTTAAAAGCATCCCATAGAAGACGATGAAAATGAATTTACAATTTTGTATAAAAAATGTAATTTTTGATGTAATTAAATCTATATTGATTGGTAAACACAATCTCAACCAAATTAAAGTTAAAATAGTACATGAGAATTGATTTTTCATCTTATCATACACTAAACTAATTAAAGTTTAATTTAAGAATATATGAAAATTAAATATATACATACAAATATACTAGACTTGAAAAAAAAACAGAGATAACGAAAAAAATTTGGAAAATTAAAACTTGATACTTGTGACACTTAAAAATTGTTATACCCCTTGTCAAAAAAAAAAAAAAATTGTTATACACCTCATTATGTATTATAAATTTAATTAACTATATAGATGAGAGAATCATTAAAGAGATTAAACATATATATTTTAGAATATTACTTTAATTAGTCATTCAAAGAACACAATATTTAGCATTTTTTTCTTTATTGTTAATATTTAAATATTAAAATATTTTGTTAGTTAATTTGTAAATGGAAATTTCAAACAAATATAATAATAATAATAATAATAATAATAATAATAATAATAATAATAATAATAATAATAATAATAATAATAATAATTGTTGGGAAATTTATTAAAGTTTTGATTGATTCCAAAACCAACTGACCCCAACCGAGTAGATATTGTCAGATCTTAATGTTAGTAGTTAGGCTCGTTGTTTGAGCATTGTTAAGATTTTATCTTTACAGGACTCCAGCTGAGGACGACAACAAGGCTTCACTCGTGTAGAACATCAGTTGTAAGAAAGACAACTGAGCGTTCATCAGATGCGAAGATGCCAAAGTCAACTAAGGAAGATGCAAGAGAACATCAGTTGTAAGTAAGACAACTGAGCGTTCGGAGCCAACTGATTAGATACAAGAAAGACAACTGAGCGTTCAGTCTCAGAACATCAGTTGTAGGACTCGAACCAAGAAAATCAACAGCATGAAGTTCAAGTCAGCTGAGAGTTCAACTGTTAGCATTCAGATAGAACATCAGGTGAAGAACAAGTCAGATGAAGATCGAAACTCTCAACCGACCATCCTTTGTTGAAAGACTAATGTTGAGATTTGAAATTCAAACAAGGAAGTCACGTGAAGGTTTGACTCTCTGTCATTACCTCATTTGGCCCAACACAAGGCTGTCTCAGATGGAAAGCAGAAGCATGCAATTGCCAAATCCAGAAAGTCTGCAGAGATGAGAGACAAACCATCGCTTTCAAAGAACAGAGATCAACAGCTCTTCCAACGGCTAGTTGATTCTCTCCGCCTATAAATAGAGGCCTTCATTCATTCACCAAGACTACGAGAACAAGACAGACAAGTGCGAGAAGAGACCAAAGAGCGAAAGAAAGAACCAAATACTTCACACGAGCTGAATTGCATTCAATCTCTTAGAACATCATCAGTTGAGAGTTCTAGAGTGTTAGATTCTGTCTTAGTGTCTTTTGATCCAACCTTGAGAACATCACTAGTTGAGAGTTCGTAGAGTGTTAGATCATAGCTCACTTCTTGTTCGAGCTATTAGTTGGAAACCCACTTTCTCACACACGTGAAAAGGTTGTTAGGACCCTGTTGGGAAATTTATTAGTATAAGTTTTGATGAATTCCAAAACCGGCTGACCCCAACCGAGTAGATGTTGCCAATACCTAATGTTAGAATTTAGGCTCGCTGTTTGAGCAAAGTTAAGATTTTATCTTTACAGGTCTCCAGCTGAAGATGGCAACAAGGCGTCACTCAGACAGAACATCAGTTGTGAAGAAAGACAACTGAGAGTTCATTTGTTCAGATGCAAACAAGGGGAAGTCTTCAGAACATCAGTTGAAGGAAACCAACTGAGCGTTCATCAGATAAGAAACAGTTGAGAGGAAGAGAACATCAGATGAAAAGGAAATCATCTGAGGGTTCAAACCCAACCGAGTAAAGAAGTGGAAGACAACTGAGGGTCCAGTTTCAGAACCTCAGTTATAGAATCTGAACAAGGAGTTCAACTGTTTTGAAGTTCAAAGTCAGCTGAGAACTCGACAGATCGGAACATCAGCTGAAGATCACTCAGATGAAGGTCAAGACTTTCAACCGACAAACCGAAGTTGACTGTCAAAGATTTGAGTTTCAAAAGGAAGTCACATGAGGGTTTGACCGTTCAGTCATTACCCCATTTGGCCCAACATAAGGCTGTCTCAGATGGAAAGCAGAAGAGCACAGATGCCATATCAGGAAAGTCTGCAGAGATGAGAGACAAGCCATCGCTATCAACCGATCAGAGATCAACTGCTCCTCCAACGGCTAGTTGATTCTCTCCGCCTATAAATAGAGGCATTCTCTCATTCGAGAGATAGAGGACACACGAGACAGACTGAAGCAAGAGAGAAAAGTTCAATCACAAGCGAAAGAAAAATCTGCTAAACTCCTATTCTAAGAACATCAGCAGCTGAGAGTTCAAGAGTGATAGAACATTAGTAGCTGAGGGTTCATAGAGTGAAAATCTGTCTTAGATCTTAGTTTGAGTGTTTATTCGCTCAAGTCTTAGATTCAGCTCTCATTCGTGATCGAGCTGTAGTTGGAAATTCTACCCTTTCTCACACCGTAAAAAGTGTGCTAGGACCTTACTCTTCCTGTAATTGAGTAGTCAGGTCGTCAAGTACCCGCAAACTTGACTTAGGCTGTTTAGTGCCCGGAAACTAAACTGTAACGGTTGCTCAGCCCGCGTAAGCTGAGTGGTTCTGTCCAGAAGAACTTGGACTGAGGTGTGTGGACTCACATCTCCCCGTGGACGTAGGAGTTCTCTCCGAACCACGTAAATCTTGTGTGTCGTGTTTTCTTTTGTGTTTAGTCTTTATTATCATATCTTAACTGACAAACAAACCGCATACAATCTGCATACTTTCACAACAACAGTTTTGGTTTTGACCAACCGTGCATAAAAGCGTGAGTTTGATTTTTACGAGTTTATTTTCCACCACATTCCGCACAGCACCAACCTTCCAGCTGAGGTTGCTTACTCAGCTGTGAGATCCCAACTGAGTCCTCTCACTCAGTTGAAGTTGATTTCAAGTGTTAAGTTTTTTTTAAAAGCTCAAAAATCCTAACTGGTGTATTCCCCCCCCCCCCCCTATACACCAGTAACTCGTATCGGGACCATCAGACCCTACTCTTCCCGTAACTGAGTAGATAGGTTGATTAGTACCCGTAAACTAATCTGTAAGGTTGATAAGTACCCGTAAACTTATCTCAACGGTTGCAAAGCCCGCGTAAGCTTTGTGGTTTGTCCAGAAGAACTTGGACTGAGTTGTGTGGACTCACAACTCCCCGTGGACGTAGGAGTTATCTCGGAACCACGTAAATCTTTGTGTGTTGTGTTTATTATTCAGTTATCTTATTGCATATTCAACTGACCAACTAACCAGCATACAAACTGCATTTTTCCATATCAACTGTCTTGGTTATTCACCAACCTTGCACTTAAGCGTGAGTTGATTTTTATACGAGTTAATTTCCACCACATTCCGCACAGCACTTCACTTCCAACTGAGTTGCATTACTCGGTTGTGTTATTTTTAGGGGCAAGAACTCTGCAGCGTGTGAAGTCCTTGCGTAAAGACTCTTTTTAATTACGGGAACTCAAAGCTGCAATTCCTACCTGAACCAAAATAAAAAACGAGCTGGAAGTATTTTTAAAAGTCTTTACTGGTGTATTCCCCCCCATACACCAGAACTCGTATCGGGAACATCAATAATAGTAATTCCCTTTCACTTTCAGAATACGAGTTATGTATATTATAGTTTTGTGATTTAGAATTATTTTCACAAACTATATCAGGGGCACCTTTTCTACATATGATTGGAACACCATAATGTGCTTTTGTGTTTCTTCTAAAATACTAAGGTCGTTAATCAAATTAATTAAATTATAATAGATCTTCTTTACGACCGTCATAATTTTTTTTCTTAAATTGTACATAAAATAAAAGATATATTTTGTAATTATAGATGAATTTTCTTATTTTAAGGTCTACAATTTTTATGTTTCCTATCATTCTCGCTACCTCGAGTCCTTTAATTATTTTCTAATTTTCAATACTAGGTAAAAATATTAACATCAACTTGTTTGTTTAATAAAATACGATTTAATTTGAAAGGAAATGACAAAAGAGATTAAAATATGAAGGTTTGTTGGTCATGCATGATCAGATGACGAAGTTATAGATTGATTTATATTAAATTTTCTTAGTACATATTTATATTGTAACAAAAATTATGTTAAGTTTTATGTATTAATTATGACTTCTATTATTTATTGCTACTTTTATATTTTATGTAGTGTTCATTTAAACTGGTAACCAACGGATCAAATTGGTCTGAGGTTGGTATCAGTAATGAAATTATTATTAATCGGATTTGGAACGAGTATTAGTAGAGATACCATATCCATTATCATTCATATTTCCACCACCTTGCTAATAATTCTTGAACTTAATAGTCAAAATTAATACTATATATTATAACTTTTTTTAATTTACAAATATATTTGTAATAAATTAATTATCTTAAACAAGAGCTTATACGTGCAATGCACGTATCTCTCATCTAGTTTTATGAAAATTGAGCTTGATAGGATGAAAGTACAGTTCGATAGGAGTTCGTAGGTGAAAGCGGATCTAAAATTGGAGTTGAAACGAGGGAGAACGAGCCGATTGATAATTATTGCGCGCAGGCACAGTTCCATGCGGTCCAGCATGCGGCCGCATGGACAACTGCATGAAGCTTCCCTTTTTGAATTTTCTTCGCGTTTTGCATGCGGTCCGGTATGCGACCGCATGGAAGGGTGGATTTCCCCCAAATTCTTTCCTGTTTCAACTTGAACTCTTTTCCTAGTTTGATTTTACTTCCTAGACGAATTGTGGTAGTTTTTCCAACTATAAATACTCCTATTGCATAGAAAAGACACCTTATTATTTTCATAGTTGGCAAACTTTAGCTTAGTCTTGGAGCTTTTGGAAACTTGATTCAAGAGTTCAAGATTATTGGTTTCGACTACGTTTTTTCTTATTTATTGATTATAAATTTCTCTTTTTTTTGTTTGCTTTAATTATGAGTAGCTAATTTTCTTATATCCTAAGGTTAGAGAGTAGATGTCTAGTTAATTTTTGACTCTTAATCGATTAATCAATACGACCTTCTCTTCTTTCTTATGTTCTTGATTTGATTGTTTGCATAATTGTTTGGCCACCAATTTTGCATGATTTGATGTATTAATTTGAGATCGGAAGAAGATAGTTAGTACTTGATCTAGAACGTAGGACATGCATTGCAAAATAACCGGAAGGGGACGTGCCTTGTGTGAGAGCGTTAATCTAATCGATCTTTTTAGAGTTGCATGCATATGATGTTTGTCGGGAACGAAAATCCTTGCATGTGATTAACGGTGTATTCGCTACGGAAGTAGGTTTAAGCTAATTGTGTGATTGTTCTAAGAAGAGTCGAGTCCCATAATTGATTGATTGGTTAAGATTTGAATTTTAATTATCCATTGAAATCGAAGTCATAGGATATTTTTTGTCATATTTGAATCTTTAAGCCTTTTGATTGCTTGTTAATTTTTACTCATAAACCTAAAACTAAAGTTCGGAGTCTAAATAGACGAAAATAGTTAAAAGTAGTACTCATTAGATTAATACAATCCCTGTGAAATATGACCTTACTTTTTTATATACAATTGCACCTGTGTAATTGCAGCGTGTAAATAAAAATAGCAAAGTCACTGTATGTATCTCTAAGGCTATAACTGAAGTACTGAACCGATGTTACTTGAATCTCAATTTAATTTTCAGACTCAGTTTAGTGAAGCTCATTAAATAAACAAGCCAAACATTGAGTTGGCACTGTTCAGCCTATCTTTTAAACTAGTTTGTCAAGTGAATTTATGTTATGGGTGCGTTTAATTTGATAGAAAAAAATGAAATACATATGTTCACTCATATTTCATCATTTTTACATGTTTATTTTGATCAAAAATTTTAATCCTGCAGGTTGTAATATTTTCTCGAGCATCCCCTCTTCACTCTATTTCACTTTGATGTTGGATAATATTATTTTTAGGTAGTTTCAACATTTTCATCTCTAGTAAATATGTGATAAAAAAATATATATTTTTTATATTTTCTTATCCATACTTTTCCATGCAATAACTTTATTACCAAAGTAAACACACATTAAATGTATTATTAAACTTTTAATTTGATTAAAGTGGTTGACTAGATAAAGAGGCTAACGATCAAATGATACGATAATAGAGTTGAGCATGTATTTACTATGTATTTATTATTATGAATAATTAGATTAGATTAATTCCTATGGGAATATGGGAGAGCTAAGATGTTGACATTTAGGGCTGTATACGAGTCAAACGGTTGGCGAGTCATTCGGAGTTCGGCTCGGAAAAAATTCATTCGAAGTTTGTTCATTTATTAAACGAGCCGAGCTCGAGCCTTAAACAACCGAGCTCGAGCTTACCTATGTTCGGCTCGTGAGGCTCACGAACACGTTCGAGTTTGATACTAAACGAGCTAGCTCGCGAACATGTTCGTTAATCTTCTAAATGAACATGTTCGCGAACATGTTCACGAAGTTTTTAGTACTTTTAATATTTTTTTATTTTAATACTTTTTAATATCAATATAAGTTAAAAAATTTATACACTTTTTAGTTTATCGAGCCGAGCTCGAATGTTCGAGCTTGAGCTCGGACCAAACGAATATATAGCGAGGCGAGCTCGAGCTTGAAACAATAAGTTCGAATCGAGCTCGAGCCGAGTTCAAGCCTTAAACTTTTCTAACGAGCCGAGCTCGAACCTGCCAGTGTTCAGCTCGGCTCGGATCGGATACACCCCTAGTGACATTTGTGAAAGGATTCTAGCTTTCATTTGGTTCAAAGCTACGGTGTTGTTTACTGATGTTAACAACAAAAAAATATATTCAACGTCAACTTCTGCATACTAGTCAGCAACACACAAACAAATTTATACATCCACAACCGTAGTCCACGGCTAAAATTTGTGCAGTTAATTGGATGGCTTGCAAGCCGGCGCACCTGTATATATGAAATATTAATTGAAATTCTTAATCTACAGATAATTTACATATTATAATTACATACACAATACAGCCCATAATAAGGATGTAATGAATTAATTAGGATTAAATTGCAAATTGGTCAAATTAAATGTTAATTTTTTTAATCAACTGAAAAGTATAACATGTTCGCTTCTCCTGTCAATTATTTGTTTGGCAAATTCAAGTCTTTTGTAAAAACTATTCGTGTACATTATTACACTATACTATTATTAAGATTAATATTTTTTGGTGACTAAATACTTCCAATCGACAGAAAATTACAATTATTTCGACGACTTAAATGATAATTTCGACAAAGCAGTAGATTTATTTGACCACCAAGCTTAAACATGCTCATGCTCTTACTGTATTCCAATACATTCTGTACACAAACTGTATGATATGCTAACATACTATAATATGATCAAGGAGGAAATCACAGCGGCAACCAGTAGTAGTTCTAGAATGTTCTTCTTCTTCTTGATTGATGAGTTCAACGGCGGTGAAATCTGGCACGACGTCGTATTTGATATACACAGGTCAGGATTTCCAGATACCCTGCAACGCAGACGCATTACAAGTACGCTATAGGAATGATAAGAAACTAGATATATACTGACATTTTATCAAAAGAAAAACCAGACAAATTTGTTTGGTGAGCTTACGTTAAATTTAGGCCCTCATTGGTTGATAAGGAAGCTGGTATGGTGCCATTGAACTGGTTATTCCCAACATCCCTGCACGTGCAAATATTATTAATACACCAACTTATATAAATATTACACAACATGAAAAAAACTACTCCCAAAACCAAAATATTGTATTTATTTTATTCATTTTGAGGACTACTTACAATGTTTTGAGTTTGGGCAAATCCCCAAGAAAAACAGGAATAGGCCCTCCCAATCGGTTGTTGTGGAGATCTCTGCAAATCCGACAGCATTTTAAATGAGAGAGACTCCATTTTATTTAAAGAGGAAACATTAATTTTGATGAATTAGTGCTCATCACATTGTTTGCAGAGCAGTCATGGAACTGAAATCTGGAAGCAACCCTGACAGGTTATAGCCGCCGAGTAACCTGTCAAATGAAAATCAATATTCACTAAATCTCAATCTTGAGAAAGAGAAAGACAGAGAGAAAGAGGTAGGGAGGTAGGAAGTTAATTCGTCAATTTGCAGAGTAAGAGCTATTACAGTGCTGTTACACGTGGCGAATGATCATCGCTGCATTGGATCCATTCCCATGTATAATTTGCAGGAAGACAAGGATCGCCACTCCAGCTTTGTAGCACACTAAAACTCTTTTGCAGAGAAGCTAAGCCTTGAACTGAATCAGAAAAAAAGAGGCATTCAGAATGAAAACTTTAACTGAGACATGTTTAAAACAAATTTTACCATACCATCTTTCTTGCTGGTACCATCAGTTAGCTGATACTCTCCAATGCGAAATATTTCCAAGGCATTAATGAGTGGGGGAAGAGTTGAAAAATTAGTTGGCACAAGAGAAAACGTTGTATTCGACGAAACTGTGAGGTCCTTAACCAACATCTGAGTACAGTTTTCATAAGCGGGTGAAAATGGGTAGGAGAAGGACCTATTATCCTTAACAATTTCCATGGAACGATTTTGGGTTGGTCCCAACCGAGTTACTTCAGAAACGTACCAGTTAATGTAGACAGAAATCTCATAAGAAGGGAACCCCATCAACAGTTCTATACTGGCATTTGGGCTAACTGCAGCCATTGCATGCTTCAGCACCGCAGGTGGAGGCCGGTTTTTTAACGGTATTGGCTCTGCGAAGAGGGCGTCACTCGCAACCCGAATCGACCCATTACTTAAACCTCCAGCAGCCCATAGCCTATCATAGGGATCATCCGGAGACCTGCAACCAATATTTAGATAACATTGAAATCAATCACTAACGAAGCAAATAACTTTTTATGTTTGAGATACTTGCCTTAAAATACACTAACTTTCCCAGTTTTTGACACACTCACTACATATAAAGTTGGAATCCAAATACATGGACTTACTTCTTTTGAAATTATAACATAATTCATATGTACCTGCAAATGGACACTCCCCCTCTTCTTTTTCAATTTGTCAAAAATGCAATTTATGATATATTTGAAAAAGTAGTAGAGTTGGCAATTTCAGAATCCAAATTTAAAAGTCTTGTGCAAAATCAAAACATGACCAAAATTCGTGTATTTTGCAGCACTTTTTTTATACCTGATGGTGGAATCAGAGCCGAAAGCGACCCTCCTCCAGACGAACAACGGTATACTGTCATCAACCTGGCTATACATAGACGACTCCAGACTGCGTATTTCAAGAGCGGTTATGAAAGGAAACTGCTCTTCTTCTGTCTGAGCAACACATACGCTAATGGAATCCTTCTTCATTGTATAAGTCACCTCATAGTAGTCGTAGAACTCCGTATTCGAAGTCTGGACTTGAGTCCAATCATTTCCATCGAAGTGGAGGGCAAATGTGGGAGGTGAGGACTTGCCATCGTAGTTCCCATAGTAAAAGCTAGCACGAACGAGGACGCGCCCCTCTTTCACAGAGTCGATATGGTAGCAGTTCTTCTTCCCAGTGGTGAACACTCTCAGGGTGTCCGCCACATGAGAATGGGAATTGTTAGATTTAACGGAACGCGATTCACCAGTATTTACGTATTTGTCGTCGCCCACCCAAGAAATCCCGTTGTCGTCTTTAAACGGGTCTGATGATCCACAATCAATACTAAGGAAAACTGCAACAACAGATCAATTGACGGAGAGAAACAGAGTTACTTATGGCAAAAATGAACAAAAAGACGAAAAAGTATACCATCAGCTGATTTAGATAGATTAGAGCACAGAGATAATGTAAGACAGATCAAGAACCAACGATAAGCCATTCTATGATTAGTATTGAGAAGAATATGATATTCATAACAAGTTAACTCTTTTGTGTAGAAAGTCATAAAATCCTTTATATGTGAAACGACAAAACAAAATTAAAGAAACATTCTTTGGTGGTTGACAAACTTTGTAAGAACAATTCCAAAAAGAATAAAGAAATATAGTTGAAGATGAGGATATAACTCTTAAACGTCTCTTGCATCATTGTGCTATTATAATCTCTGAAAATTCTATCAAGCATGTATATGAACTGCATTAACTTATTGATTTTACGACACAGGGGGCAGTTGAAGCCAACTATTCCCACATTCCATACGAAAATGGTGGGTCAATCTCAACATGGTATAATTAAACATTAAACACAATTAAGATTATACGAATAACCGGCACTTTCTTGCACTCTTCGACGATAAAGAAAATGTGATGTTTCGTTTCAGATGGATATAAAGTCCTCGTCAATAATCAGAGATGAATACAAGTAAAATAATGAACATTCGGTACAATATGTGTCACCAGCTTGAAGTCAATGCGGAAGACAAAGTCTATGTCGAGAAAAACTGGTCTACGCCGGAAACCTAGTTCGGAAAGTTGGCCGGCGGTAGACGCTGGGAGGCATTCAAATTGAAAAATTAGTCTTGAAATTCAAGACCACATTTTGTCGAGATTTGACGATGAATGTGCTTTAATTGAAATTTGTAATTGTAAGTTGATTCGGGGGTTAGGGTTTTTAATTGGGACATTATCCCAAATTGAAGTTCTCAGATTTGAAATCGAGTCCCTAAAGTTTATGCCATTTAAGAAAGACCCCATCAGATTACTCACAAAATTTTCTGAAAAATGAGAACGGACCCCTTAAATTTGTGCTAGATCTATTTTTTTTTTTGAAAGGTAAAGGAAATCATATTTCAAATGAATACAAGGGGTACTCAATCCCAGAAAAAATACAGAGAAGAAGCAAAATAAAATGTCAGGGGCAGAACAAGATTAAGAGAATTTTGACGGAAAACATTTAGTGGGTTCGACAAACCACTCATCGGATGAGTAGC
This sequence comes from Schizonepeta tenuifolia, assembly GCA_029490685.1. Classification (NCBI taxonomy): domain Eukaryota; kingdom Viridiplantae; phylum Streptophyta; class Magnoliopsida; order Lamiales; family Lamiaceae; genus Schizonepeta; species Schizonepeta tenuifolia. Next base: position 79,280,216 of record CM055957.1, on the reverse strand, counting down.
AAAAAATAACAGGCTTCAACGCCTTAATCTATCCCCAAGTGCAAAAAATAATATCTTTCACCGTCCTAGCAATATCAGGAACTTCTTCAGAGAAGACTGTCTTGTTTCTAACTTTCCAGATCTTCCAACAGACACATAGCCATATAATATTAAACATCGTCTTTCCCACTTTGTTACCACCCATCTCAACAAACTTGTAGAAATGATCCAAAACCGAAGATGAGGTAACAAAGGGAATTTTCAGCCAACTGCATAAAGAATTCCAAACCATACCAGGAAAAGAACAATGAAGCAGCAAATGAATAGTAGACTCCACTTGAGCCGTACAAAATGGGCACCCGTGGTTATTGTTCTCGAGAAAAATTCTTCTTTTCATCAAGTTTTCCCTCGTGGGAATACGATCTTGAAGAGTTTCCAAATGAAGGAGCACACTTTGCACGGGACGAACTTCAGCCAAATTGCCTTGAAAGCTGTCGGAATGTTGTCCATAATCATCAAATCTTGAAGGATAACTTGATCTATTTTAGCCAAAGCTGCTAGATCTATTTTAGCCTTTAGGTCTCCAAAGGATAACTTGATCAAAAGAGGAGTTTTACTAGTAGGAGAAAACGGCGGTCGTGTTATGTGTCAATCTCAACGTGAATCGGCCACTCACCTTCTATCAACTTGTGTTGAAGCACTTCTAGTTTCGGTGAAGGTATGTGATTGGCTTAATTGTCCTTTAATCTATGCAGTAGGATTAAGAGAGAATTTTGAAGAATTCTTAAGTTGTGGTCACAACAAAAGAGAAAAGAAAGTAGTATATGGTCTCATCTGGCAATGTACTTTGCGGAGGGTTGGAAGACGAGAAATGACAAGATCTTCAAGAGTATATCACGTGATACAAGAAGGATTGTGGAAAGTATTAAGTTTTGCTCATAGAAGTGCCTGAAATCACATTTCCGTCTTCTTTTTATGCTTTCCTTCATGATTGGAGCTTGTTCCCTATTGATTGTATCCCTACAAATCTTTAATAGAGCTTCTTTTGTTCTGTATTTGAGTTTGGATGATTCCAAACTGTTTTGTACTTTTCGAATTACCTCTGGTACTTTAGTTGAATGAGAATACCATTTTTACTTTGAAAAAAAAAAGTGTTTTGATTGTTGTAAAAGGTTGTCTTAAAAAGGAATGTTTCTATGTTTATTAAAACAAAAATTCTAGCCGTTACACTGGGATGAATTTGATGACATATGTAATATGCATGATTTTTTTTTTAAGTCAAAGACATGATATTAAATATTGACGAGTACAAGGGATTCTTAACCCTTGCTCCATGTAATATGTATAATTTAATTTGTTATGAATAACATAAAGTAATTCATAATTTAGTAGTTCCACTTTTGTGTGGTGTAGTGGTTTCACATTTTTTCTGTGTTGTAAAGATCTAACCTATATATTTGATATAGTGATTTATTTGATAATATGTGTACAATGTAATTCCTAGTAAAAGAAAAAAAAAAAAACCCATTGCATATGATAATTAATTTAATAAAATTGATAAGATAATAAATTGTTGCCCCTTGAGATTCATATTTTTCAAAGGACAACATGTTAAAGTAACTATTTTTATTAGACAAAGATAATTTCTTACCATTAATTTTTAAAAAGATAAAAAACAACCAGTTTTACCAAAATATGCTTTAACCTTATTTATAAATCTATACATAAATCAATACATAACATACTTGGAACAAATACGAATGCATGAATTTATACATGAATACAAGAAATCATACATGAAACACATAGATAACATACACGAATGCATACTCGACATATATAAACGAAGTACACGAATACATACATGAATACATGAATTCATACATGAATATATAGCTAACATACACGAATACATACATGACATATATAAACGATGTTCACAAATACATACATGAATACATACATGTACCATAAGCATACATAATAAGATTCATTTTTTTTTTTTGTTACGGATAATCCATTAATTATTCAAATTTGAAAATACAAAGCTGTGATAGGCAAATTGATGAATTCCACTAGCAGATCGCAAAATCGATTGTGAGAGAGAGAGAACGAGAAAGAGAGAGGGGAGAGAGAGAATGAGTTCAGATTCGTTGTTTGTTTAGGAAGTTCTTCGATCTTGCAAAATATGATCTTTCTCCATCGGACAAAATGGGCTGAAATTGGAAGGATCGATTGGCAGTGGCGATAGCAGTGGTTTTGAACTGGCCCGCCGTCTGGCTGAAACATAGATCTGCATCGATGGCTGGTAATGGTGGCGTGCAATAGAGAACAACGTGCATTCAAAATACGACAGCGAACATCTATTTGGCCGTTGCTTTACCGATTCGAGAGGATGAGTGAAAATGGTGGCAGCAGCACCTCGACAGCTACCATTTGTTGCTGCTGTAGATACAAGCCAGCGGCGAACTCATCGGATTTTGAATTAGGGGCTAGGGTTTCGAATCGGGGGTTTGCTTGTGTTTCAGAGAGATAAAGACGAAAGAGAGAAAGTGTTGATTGCAGCAGCAGGGCAAAGGAGGTGGTGGGGCTGGAGTGAAGGATTTGAGATGTAAAATGAGAGGGTGGTGGTGCTGGAGTGAAGGTGGCGGTCACCGGCGATGAGAGGTGTAGAGATGGCGTGAACGCGGCGACGGTCCGAGAGAGAGAGAGGGAGAGAGAGAGAGAGAGAGAGAGAGTAACAATTGTTCGATATTAATGAGAGGAAGCAAGAAGAAGCAACGAAAATCTTGTAAAAAATAAGAATAAGGGTATTAGAATAATTTTGAAGAAATTTAGGTTAGTGTTTATCTTTTAAAAATTAATGGCAAAATACCAACTAAAAGAGATTAAGATTGAGATCCAAATTCATACAACTGTACAACTGCATGTGTGACTAAACTTTTCAAATCGCAATACATTAAATTATGTACATTTCGACAAACAAACTTACATGTTCATTTCCACAAACCGGTAGATTTATTTGATCAGCAAGCTTAAACATGCATGCTATTCCAATTCATTCTCTACACAAACTGATGCGTATTTTCTAACGCACAACAAATACTGTCTCGACTATAATATGATCATGAACGACATCACAGCGGCAACCAGTAGTTCTAGAATGTTCTTCTTCTTCTTGATTGATGAGTTCAATGGCGGTGGAGGTGGAGCCGTTGCTAGAATCTGGCACGACGTCGTATTTGATAAGCACAGGTCAGGATTCCCAGACACCCTGCAACGCGCGCGTGCACACCCAAACACAAATATAGCAAGAGTGATACTATATTACAAGTATGCTATGGGAATGATTAAAAGCCAGATTTAAAGGAAGAAAGGCCAGAGAAAATTTGTCAGTTGGCTTTTGGTCAGTGAGCTTACGTTAAGTTTAGGCCCTTTTTGGTTGACAAGGAGGCAGGGACTGTTCCACTAAACCGGTTTTCCCCAAGATTTCTGCATGGAGGAATTAATGCCAAAGTTATGTGCAGCAGAGGATAAGAAAGTGCCAAATTATTTTATTAATTCATTCAATTTTTTGGAACGCACAATGTTTTGAGGCTTGGTAATGTCCCAAGAAAATCAGGTATACGCCCTCGCAAGCTGTTGTTGTGAGCGTCTCTGCAAATCGAACAACATTAATAGTATTAGAGACTCGATCCGGTAAAATACGCCATAAATTAATTAGGTGCGGCAGATATGTAAGAATCACATTGTTTGAAGAGCAGTCATGGAACTGAAATCTGGAAGCAATCCTGACAGGCCGTAGCCACCGAGTAACCTGTAAAATGAGTATCATTTTCAACACAGTAACTTTCAGCCTCGAAGAAAAGAAGTTGATATGAATTAGTAAATCTGGAGCGCAAGAATTATTACAGTGCTGTTACTCGGGGCATAGGATCGTCATTATTGCATAGGATCCAATCCCACGTATAAGGGGCAGGAAGACAAGGATCACCGCTCCAACCTTGTAACACGCTAAAGCTGTCTTGCAGAGAAGCTAAGCCTTCAACTAAATCGTCAAAAGAAAGAGTATCAGAAACAAAACAAGTGATTGCTGTAGGAGATGCATGTTTGCGTTTGTATCCACTCAAAGCAGATTTCTTACCATCTTTCTTGTTGGTACCATCGGTTAGCTGATACTCTCCAATGGTAAATATTTCCAAAGCATTAATGAGTGGGGGAAGTGTAGAAACATTACTTGGCACGAGAGTAAATATTGTGTTTGACGAAACTCTAACGTTACTGACCCACAGCTGTATACAGTCTCCATAAGGGGGTGAGATGAGTTCCGAGTAGGACTCATTATCCCTAAATAATTCAAAGGACCGATTTTGGGTTGGTTTCAGTTGAGTAACTTCAGAAAAGTACCAGTTAATGTAGACAGGAATCTCATAAGAAGGGAATCCCATCAATAGCTCTATACTTGCATTAGGGCTTGCTGCAGTAATTGCATTCTTGAGCACCGCAGCTGGTGGTCTATCATATAGCGTAAGGTCACTGAAAACGGCATCACTCGAAACTGGGATCGACCCATTTCGAAAAGCTCCAGGAGCCCATAGTCTGTCGTAGGGATCTTCCGCGTACCTGCAATTCCATCAATCCAAGATTTATATACAACTAATGAATTCGTGACTCCAAATAAGAGTTTATAAATATGCAGTTCATAGTCTAATAGAAAAAGCAAAAAAAAACAAAACATTATGCTCGACTACAAATGACTAGAGAAGCAAGTCCAAAGTAGCATCAAGAAAATATTAGTACCTAATAGTAGTATTTGAGCCGAAAGCAATCCTTCTCCACACGAACAAGGGATAATTGTCGTCGATATGTTGATACATTTTCGAATCCAAACTGTGTATTTCAAGAGCCGTTATGAATGGAAACTGCCCTTCTTCTGTCTGAGCAAGACATACGCTAATGGAGTCCTTCTTCATTGAATAAGTCACCTCTTGGTAGTAGTACCCTGTCTGTGATGTATAGACTTGAGTCCAATTGTTTCCATCGAAGTGGAGGGCGAATTCGGGTGGCAAAGACTTGCCATCGTAGTTCCCATAGTAAAAGCTAGCACGTACGAGGACACGCCCCCGTTTCACAGAGTCAATGTGGTAGCAGTTCTTTTTCCGAGTGGTGAACACTCTGAGGGTGTCCGCTACATGAGAGATGGAATTGCTAGGTTTCACCGACCGGGATTCGCCACTCTGCACATATTTATCGTCCCCAACCCAAGCGATCCCATTCCCGTCTCTGTAGGGGATTGATGTTCCACAATCAATGCTGATGAAATCTGCACAAAGCCAACAACATAACATGTCAAGGCCTAAAACCAGAGAGAAACAGAGTTATTGATGTTAAAGAAGACGGTCACCATTAGCTGATATAGATAGACTAGTGCATAGCGATAAAACAAAAGTGATCAAGAACCAACGATAAGCCATGCCAAGATTAATGTTGAAGAAAATATACTTTTTCATGAGAAATAAGATAAAATCATTTTGTAGGAAGTAAGGACTAGTATCTTTATAAATGGAAAAGGACAGAAGCTGAATTGGACAAATATTCTTAGTTGCAGATAGGAACATAACTCCTAAACTATACATCATAGGATTATTATATTCTCAACATGGTATGATCCAAATATAACTCAAGTGTTGAACACTTCTTGCTCTACTCTGATGAGTGATGATACAAAAATGTTTTTCTCTATTTTAGTCGGCAGAAAAGTCCTAGTCAATGGGTTGCATTCTCCCTTGTGGAGCGAATTGGCCTCCAAAAAACTAGTGCATACATCATATTTGGACAAGACCATAATCTATAGATAATCATGTGTTTACCAAGACTTAATATTAAATATGTCATCTGCGTGAAGTCAATGCCAAGTGATGTATGCGGAAATTCTTCAACTTGTCATTTTTTTTGCAGGCTATTTCTCGGGTTGAACTTATTGTAAGAACTAACTTTTGAACATAAGAAAACAGTGCAGCAACTATAAAATTCGGACAGCAACGATTGCAGCGGTTTATTGAAATTGATGTGATAAAGGAAGAGCTATAGAACAGGAAAACTTCTCACACGGAAAAGGAATTAAATATCTCAATAAATAGCTGAAATTGAATAGTAAAGAATAGCATGCCTTAGAGCATTTCACAACAGAATTATCAAAATTTTGCTCCTAGCTAAATTTGATTTTAAAGTTTCCCTTGTACTATTTATAGTCCTATTTTACAAATGCATACAACAGTTCTCCTAACTATATTGCATTGATCCTGTGGGCTCAACTTTTAACTCACTTTTAATTATATTAGTCTAAATTTTGAGTTAAAATAGTTTGTAAGAGAACGGCTTGGAATGTTCTTAGTTCACTTAACTAATAACTAACTGGCCTAAATGGAAAAAATGGACGGAAAAAGAAAAAGGAAGAAAAGAGATGATAATGGAATATATTAATAAGTAAAGATGCAGGTGCTAAGCATTGATAAGTATTGTATAGTTCTTTACGCTTTGTGGATTATTTGAGCTCGATGTTACTTTTAGGCCTTAAAATCAAATTAAGTGGTGGACCGTCATGTTTTTCTACCTCCCCATGATTCTCGCGAAAATATCTTTATATATATATATTGATTATATAAAAAAACACGTTATTTAAATAATTACAAATTAGATGTTTGATAAATGTATAATATTGTCCTTAAAATAATTATAATAAGAGATATTTTAGGTAAATCAAATTTTGTATCGTTCTTTTATACTTTGGGCTTTGGGGGGTTTAAAAAGACTCTTAATACCTATATGCTATATTAATTACGATTATTAGCTAAATCTAATCCTTTTCTGATTTCTCAACCAAATTCTTAGATATACCTTATCAGATCTATTCCACATTAACTTCCACTATAAAATGCAATCGTTAAACTGTGACAAATTCGGCTACGCTAGGTTAACTTCATCCTGTTTGCAAACATAAAATCGCAAATTTCCTTTAACTCCTTAACAATTAAATTCCATGAAAATCCGAGGAAGAGGACTATGGCAGCGATATGTCGGACGACGGCAACAATACGGCGGAGTACGACAGCTGGGACAATGAATCCGACTCCTCCGCCGCTGGCAGGCCCCAGAAACCCTACAAAATCCTAAAAGAAGAAGACATCAAACCTTTTCTAGAAAATGATATCTCCACAGTTTGCGATGTTCTCTCCGTTCCAAGAGGCGTAGCCTGCGACCTTCTCCACAGAAATAAATGGACCATCACCTCTGCATAATAATACTGGGTCGCCGCCGCTGAGGACGGAGAGAGAAACCCTGATCCTGCCATGAAGTCGGCAATCGAAGAGGTCTGCCAGTGCCAGATATGTTACGGAAAGACCCGGGCCGAAAATATGGCTTCCGCCGCCTGCGGCCATCCGTTCTGCGAAGAGTGCCGGGAAAAATACATCGCGACGGTGCAGGATGCCTGATGCAGCATTGCCCGGAGCCCGGCTGTAGAGAGGCTTTCGTCAGAAGCTGTAACAAACAAGTATCACAGATATCTCCTTGGATCCTACGTGGAAGCGAGTCGGAACAGAAAGTGGTGCCCTGCGCCGGATGCAATCGGGCAGTGGAGTTGGACGTCGGCGAGGCGATGGAAGTGGTTTGCGATTGCGCGCATGAATTCTGCTGGAAGTGCAAGGGAGGAGCCGCACCGCCCCGTGAGGTGCGAGCTGGTGAAGGAGTGGATGGAGAAGATCAGGTCGGAGGCGCAGAACACGACGTGGATCCTTGCTTACACGAAGCCATGTCCCAAGTGTAAACGTCCGATTGAGAAAATCACATGAGGTGCAGGGATCCCTGCAGGTTCCATTTCTGTTGGATCTGCGGGGAGGCGTGAAGAGATTCCTGGAGAGATAACAAGTATAACAAGGAGGAGGGAGAGGATGAGCGTAGTAGAAATATGGCCAAGAGATTCCTGGAGAGATACACGCATTACTACGAGAGGTGGCATTCCAACGACATATCCAGGAAGATAGCCATGGAGGATTTGGACAAGGCGAGGACCAAATACGATCAAGACGTGAAGATAGACTTTGTGGTAGAAGCGTGGGAGCAGGTAGTGGAATGCCGGCGGGTGCTCAAATGGAGCTACGTGTACGAGTATTACTTGCCGGAGGAGGAGCGCAACAAGACGGATTTGTTCGTGCTCTCACAGGGGCTGGCGGAGGGGACGTTGGAGAAGCTGCACCATTGTCTGGAGAAGGTGATCATAGATAATAACGAGGAGGATTTTACGAATTTTCGTATGCACCTTATGGATTTAACCACTTACAATAAGAATTTTTTCAGAATTTGGTCGAGGCGTTGGAGAATGATTTGCCTGAAGTTAAGAGCTAGCTGGGAGCAAAAGAACAAGTTGAAAGAAGCATGGTTTTTTGTTGTTTTTTCTTTTTTGTGACGACGGATATATATTATTATTATTATTTGGACCCTAGACTTTCATTCCATGTTTTTTTTTTTTTTTGTGTGTGTGTGGTTTTACTAGGTTTTATTGAGTGAGTCCTTGATAGATCTCTATTTTATCAAAACAATCAATGAGCACGAATCGGGGAATTAATGCACACGAAAAGAAATAGAATGCGAGGGATTTACGTGGTTCGATCTATTGAGATAGATCTACATTCACGGAGCGAAAAGAGTACGTTTATTGCTTGTATCCGGTATGATTACATGAATTGTCTTCCCCACCAGCCTATTCTAGGCCTCTATTTATAGGCCATTACATGTGGAACTTGATTAGGATTACAAGTCTTTTCCTACTAGGACTCTTTGGCCTTATCTTGATCCTTCTTTAACCGAGCTTCTATATCTCTTTTAGAGCTTGAGTTGTACTTGATGTAGGATTCTTGATTGCCTTGTTGGAGGAGTCACCTTAAGTGGGCTGAGCTACGTAGGCCGAGTTTGCCGAGCTGCGTTGGTCGAGCCCGAGCTGGGCCCTATCCTATCACAGCCCCCCCCCCCCCCCCCCCCAAAAAAAAATATGTAGAAGCGAGGTGGGGTGTGACTTAAGGAAGCCGAAGTTGGAGAAAAATGGGTTGCCCCTTCGGAAACTTGGCGTTAACGAAGTTTGGCTTTATTAGCTCACTTCGGAAATTGAATTTCAACGAAGTTTGGCTTTATTAGCTCTACCTCATCCTAAGACGAGGTTTTGGCTTCGAACAGCATGACTTCGTCATCGGACAAAGTTTAGGCTCTGCTCCACTTTAAGCGAAGGCCGTATCTTGGCTTTTAATGGAGGTAGGGCTCCCTTGTTTTAAACGAATGCAGTCCGGCCTCGCTTTTAACGAAGTGCCTTCGTTTTAAACAGAGGCGGCTCATACATGTTTTTAACGAAGGTCCCTTTACGCGCGTTTAGAATTTACTCCAAGTATGAAGTTTATTACCCTCGTCAGGGTTTGGAAAAATTGAGATAATAAGCATAAGTGAAAGACGGGCAAGGTAAGATACGCAAGGACTTAAACAAATGATAAAAGAAAAACTGAACTTATTAATGGAAGCCGAAGTTTGAAAAAGAGACAACTAAAAAAAACTGAACGACATAACTGAAAAACTGACTGAACTTTACCGATGATAAGAGATACTTTATGTGACGACCCCGTCGAACTGGGGTGGAGCTTCGTCCTCGTCTTCATCATCTCGTCTTGGCCTCTTATCTGCATGGGGGGCACAATGATTATCCCCTCGGTTCGGCCTTCTTTTTCCCTTGCCATGAGGTCGGGTTGCATGTTTGCCGCGATTTTGGTATTTTCCTAAGGTACCATCGTGTACGAGGTTCTCGATTTCCACAGCTAAATCTCTGCAGTCCTCGGTGTCGTGGCCATGATCCTCGTGGAATTGGCAATACTGCTCTTTAGACCGTCGCTTGGATCCTCCACGTGACATTGGCTGAGGTTTCTCGAACATGTCGGTATGCAGCTCGTAGATTTCCGTCCTCAGCTTTGTCAGCGGTGTGAACTAGCTCTTTTCGGGATTCTTGCGAAGTTCCAGCCGGGATTCAATAGGTGCCCGTTGTAGTCTATCGAGGGCGCTTTGGCGGCCTTGACCTCAGTCTCTACGCTCTTCCTTCCTCCGGTCTGTGGGGTCGGCCTTGTCCACTTCGCGCTTGCGCCTATCGGCTTCGTCAGCTTTTGCGAACTGGTCGGCGATACTCCAAAGCTGCCTTGCAGTGCGGGGCTCGTTTCGTACGAGCTCTCTAAATAAGGCTCCGGGCTGGATAGCATTTTGGAAGGCCGAGATGAGGACTTCGTCAGTCAAACGATCGACTTTTAGACTCTCCTTGTTGAATCTAGTCATGAAGTCGCTAATGGACTCTCCTCGACCTTGCCTAATGGTGAGCAAATGTGTCGCGGTTGTTTTCGGTTCGGCCTTTTGGAAAAACCTACGTTCGAAGGCTTGCATCAGCTCGTCGTAGGAGTTAATACTTCGAGAAGGTAGGCTGTCAAACCACATCCGGGCATTATCAACCAGTAGCTCAGGGAACACTTTGCACATGTAGATATCATCACTGAGCCCTTGGTTGAGCATGTTGTACTGGAATTGGGATAGAAAATTCTGCGGATCACACAATCCATTGTATGGCTTCACCGGTGGCACCTTGTAGGATGATGGGAGAGGTGTGTAGAGTATCCGGTGGGTGAAGGGAGTTGAGATCCTGCCGTAGACCTCGAACCCGCCGCCTCGGTGAGTGTCATCGTCTCGCCGAGGTGACTCGGCGTTGCGACGAGACGGGGCGGTATCACGTCGAGGTGAATGACGACTGCGGTTTCCTCGGCGTTCATCATCGCGTCCTTTGCGGCGTGGTGCAGTGTCCCGTGCGTCCACGATTTGGACGCTTTGGGACTTTTGCTGTGGTTGTAACCGAGATGCAGCTTCATGCTCTTCACCTCGGTTTGTGATCTTCTGCCGGTGAGCGAACTGAAGAAATTCGTGTTGATTGTGTGTAATAAAATCTTTGACCGCGTTCTCCAGATTGCGAGGTTGGAGACCTAAGGCTTCTTCCTTCTAGCTGTTGCCACGACTTTCTTGGTGAATTGGATTGCCGAATTGATCCACCGAGATGTTTCTCACGTCTCCTTCTAGGGTAGGACTTTGCGCGTGTCCCTTCCCCAGCCTTTGGCCGCGATTAGCACTCGGGGCTTGGCTGGGATTAGTTTGGTCGGCGTCTGTCTCGCCGTCGGTGTCGGTCTCGCCGGCTTCCGGGATTTGCAGATTTGCGGGAAGGGTGTTTTTCTGGCGGTTCTCCTTCTCCTTAGCAGCGGCAGCAGCTGCGTCGATAGCAGATTTGCTTGTGGTAGATCGTGTGTTTTTCCCTGCCATCGTCGATAGCAGATTGTGTTTTACGAAATTTGATCGGAATGCACAGATTTAAGTTCCCCGGCAACGGCGCCAATGATAGATCTCTATTTTAGCAAAACAATCAATGAGCACGAATCGGGGAATTAATGCACACGAAAAGAAATAGAATGCGAGGGATTTACGTGGTTCGATCTATTGAGATAGATCTACATCCACGGAGCGAAAAGAGTACGTTTATTGCTTGTATCCGGTATGATTACATGAATTGTCTTCCCCCACCAACCTATTCTAGGCCTCTATTTATAGGCCATTACATGTGGAACTTGATTAGGATTACAAGTCTTTTCCTACTAGGACTCTTTGGCCTTATCTTGATCCTTCTTTAACCGAGCTTCTATATCTCTTTTAGAGCTTGAGTTGTACTTGATGTAGGATTCTTGATTGCCTTGTTGGAGGAGTCACCTTAAGTGGGCCGAGCTGCGTAGGCCGAGTTTGCCGAGCTGCGCAGGTCGAGCCCGAGCTGCATTGGTCGAGCCCGAGCTGTGTTGGTCGAGCCCGAGCTGGGCCCTATCCTATCAGTCCTATAGATAAGGCTCCTTTATTTCTTCTGAAGTAAGCATGATTAATTAGTTGAGCTTGAGATATCAGCAGACAGCTTCTGAAAATTATTATAATTCTGTTGGCTAGATCTTTCCATTCGCTAGGTACCAAATTACATATGACTTTCCTTATGCACTCGCTCTTAATTTTTTCATTCTTGTGTGAGCAGTGAATTGGTTGTGTATTACTATTACAAAACTATTTAGTTGATAAAGCTAGCTCTAGAAATACTCCCTCCCTCCCGCTCATTGCATCCCCCTACTGTTGGGCACTGAGATTAAAAATAAGGGTAGAAAGATAATAAGGGTAAATTCTTTTCTTATTTGGTATGTGACAAATTGAGTGAGACATCCATTTAAGGGAAGTGAGACAAAATGAACGGGACAGAGGGAGTATATCAACTTCTTGTTTTTTGAACACCAACCAGATTCACAAACTATTGATCTAAAATAAAAGTGCATCCTCGTAGCGGTCTGTAGTTTTCTTATTTTATTTTCCTAAATCAATATATACTTAATTAGCATGGTATAAATTGATCAGCAACAATGTGGCTCCTCCCAAATGCATTTTCATTACATGGCTCCCGTTGGGAAGACTGGTAACAAGTGATAATTTGGCCAAGATTGGCATACAAGTGGATTCCAAGTGTAGTTTGTGTGGCATTGCTGATGAGACTCATAGCCATCTGCTCTTTGAATGCAGTTTCTCTAAGCAAATTTGGCAAGGCATGAAACAATGGAGTGGACTTAGTCCAGTTACTGGTGGTTGGGAAGAAGAAAAGGCTGCTCTGCTTGCTCATTGTGGTTCAAGTACTGGGATTCAGAAGATGTACATGTTGATCTTCTCAATTAAGATTTATTATGTGTGGAAGGAGAGAAATATGAGAAGGTTTCAGAAAATGTGAGTTCAAGCGTGGAGGTGTAGATGCGACAATGTCAAATTATTGCTGCTTAATTTACTATGCAGAAAGGAGAAGAAGTTAGCCAGATTCTTGAGAAGTTAGCTTTTTTTTGTATTTTAGTTTTGTCACAGCTGCAAATAATGTGTTAGATGTGTCCCTGAGTTTTGTACGGTTTGCCCTTCATTTGCCAATTTTGGTGTAAATAAAAGCTTTTAACAAAAAAAAAAGCTCAAATTTTTCACAATAAAAAACGATTCATAAAAAAAAAACGAAAAAAAAAAACCTTTTTTCTTAAATTATTTGAAATGATTGTATACCTTGGTTTTACCAGGGGTGGTCTGGGTTCCTTGAGAGACCATCTGATGTAGGGAAATCACGGTCTGCTCCAATCGCACGACCTAACCGACGGCGGAATGAAACAGAAGCTAGCGGTTCGGTCAATGTGCAGCAACGTGTATTAATATGGTCATAAGTAATTATCTAGAAGTTCGATTATGCATGGTTGGTGGCGTTGGCAAGACAACTCAATTATCTTTCCAACGAGATATTAAGTAGTCTTAGATTCCAAGTATTCAAGGATTTATGGACGTTTGAAATCAGCACAAGATATGAAGAGTCACCTTTAATATTATTGTTTTCTAGAGCCTTCTCCATTTATTGTATGCATTAAGTTTCTCTTATAAATAGTTTATCTTATGTAGAGAGGAGTCAGACTTGAATATTTTTATAATCTGATTTTATTAAGTTTGAGAATTGAGTTCTCACTCATTTGTTCTTTCAACTTGGAAGTCGAATTTGAGCAACATTCCTGGTCTCATCTACCTTTGTGATTATTTTATCCCTCATCACCATCTCACTCTCTTGCTTCAAGTCCACCTTAAGATCCACAACCACAGTCTTTGCTCTAAATTTTGAAGGTCTGATAATACGAATTTTCGAGGTCTATTGATCGCTCTCTTCAGCCGCTCGTGATTCTTTTGAGAGTTGATCTCCCGTCGCTGCTTCATCTCCTTCGTCCGGCTAAAATTTCTGAAATAGCAATCATTTTTCTTTGTCAATAATAATTTTCATTCTAAAAGTGATCTTCTTTCAGGTTATATTAGTAATATTTTTCAATTCCTGAATTTTTGTAATGGCTTTAACAAATTAATAAAATTTATAAAAAAAAAAAACACACACACACATACTCGTATTATGTCATTCTTGATGTTATTTAATGATAATTGTTCTTCTCTTGATGTTTTTCATGGCTGCAGTCATCTTCTTGCTGGGACATCCTTGATGAATTCTCAACGATCGGGCTTGGTATATCAAAAATATGATTTTTGGTATATCAAAAACACGGGCCGGTGTGAAAATTATGATTTTTGGTGTAACCAACCAAAAAAACTTAAAAATTGGAATTTTTCATAGTTTTGCAAAATCATGATTATTTTGATCAGGAAGCTCCAACAGAAGATTACACAATTGATTGTGTACAGAAACTGCGACATCTTTTCTAAACAAAACAAAATTCCTCAACTATAATATGATGATGGACGGAATCAAGGCACAAAATAGAAATTCTAGAATGTTCTTCTTCTTGAAAGAAGAGTTGGCTGCAGGTGGTGGAGCGCGTGCCGGAATCTTGCATGATGATGATGTACACAGATCAGGATTCCCAGTCACCCTGTACCCCAAACACACACAAACACTAGTGTTAATGATGGAAAGTAGGAATTTTTTACTTAGCACGTGCGCATTTAGCAAATATGCATTGCAATGATAAGATTAAGAAGCAAGATACATAAATGTTGGCAAGGAAAACCAAGAGAATTTTGGTTAGTGTTAGCTTACGTTAAATTTAGGCCCTCATTGGTTGATAAGGAAGCTGGTATGGTACCATTGAACTGGTTATTCGCAACATCCCTGCTCGTGCGAATATTATTAATACACCAACTTTTATAAATATGTACAACATGAAGAAAACTACTCCCCAAACCACTACTTACAATGTTTTGAGTTTGGGTAATTCCCCAAGAAAATCAGGAATGGGCCCTCCCAATTTGTTGTTGTGAAGATCTCTGCAAATCCGAAAACATTTTAAATGAAATGGACTCAATTTTATTTAAGGAGGAAACATTAATTATAATGAATTAGTGCTTATCACATTGTTTGCAGAGCAGTCATGGAACTAAAATCGGGAAGCAACCCTGACAGGCCGTACCCGCCAAGTAATCTGTCAAATGAAAAACAATATTCACTAAATCTCAATCTAGAGAGAGAGAGAGAGAGAGAGAGAGAGAGAGATTTGATTAACCGTTACAGTGCGGTTACACGTGGCGAAGAATCATCGTTGCATTGGATCCAATCCCATGTATAATTTGCAGGAAGACAAGGATCGCCACTCCAATTTTGCAACACCCTAAAACTTTCTTGCAGAGAAGCTAAACCTTGAACTTGAATCACCACAGAGAGAGAAAAAAGGGATGTTCAGCAACAAAACTAGTTATATATTTGAGACATGTTTGAAACAACTTTCTTACCATCTTTCTTGTTGGTACCATCAGTTAGCTGAAAATCTCCGATGCGAAATATTTCCATGGCATTGATGAGAGGGGGGAGGGTGGAATTCTCAGTTGGCACAAGAGAAAAAGTAGTATTCGACGAAACTGTAATGCCGCTGACAAACTTCCCAGTAATGTTTGTTTCATACTGGGGTGAAAATGGTTCCGAGTAGGACTTATTATCCTTGAAAAATCTGAAGAACCGAGTTTGGTTTGGTCCCAACCTTGTAACCTCAGCAAAGAAAAAGTTAAGGTAAACAGAAATTTCGTAATCAGGAAACCCCATCAATATTTCAAGGCTTTTGTTTGGGCTAACTCCAACAATTGCATGCTTGAGCACCGCAGGTGGAGGCCGATCACTTAACGATGTGGTCTCGCTGAAAACGGCGTCACTCGAAACTCGAACCGACCCATTGCTTAAACCTCCAGCAGCCCATAGTCTATCGTAGGGATCGTCCGGAAACCTGCAATCAACATTTACAAAACATAGAAATCAATCACCAACCAAGCAATAACTCTTTTTGTTTGCACGTGACGTTTAAAGTTGGACTCTTAATACACAAACTTGACTCTTTTCGCAATTATAACATAATTCACTTTTTTAACCAATTGAAACACACATGGAGCAAGATCAGAAAAGGGCGTTCCCCTCTTCATTTTCAATTTATAAAGTACAGTTCATGTTATCAGAATCAAAATTCAAAAGTTTTAATAAAAATAAAAACTACCCAAAATTTGTGTATTTTACTGCAATTACCCCCCCTTTTTTACCTGATAGTGGTATTAGAGCCGAAAGCAACCCTCCTCCAGGCGAACAACGGTATATTGTCATCAACCTTGCTATACATAAAGGACTCCAGACTGCGTATTTCAAGAGCCGTAATGAATGGAAACTGCTCTTCTTCTGTCTGAGCGACACATACGCTTATGGAATCCTTCTTCATTGTGTAAGTCACCTCATAGTAGTAGTACTCCGTATTCGACGTCAGGACTTGAGTCCAATAGTTTCCATCAAAGTGGAGGGCAAATGTGGGAGGTGAGGACTTGCCATCGTAGTTCCCATAGTAAAAGCTAGCACGTACGAGGACGCGGCCCTGTTTCACAGAGTCGATATGGTAGCAGTTTTTCTTCCCCGTGGTGAACACTCTCAGGGTGTCCGCTACATGAGAGATGGAATTGCTAGGTTTAACGGAATGGGATTCGCCAGTGTTCACGAATTTGTCGTCGCCCACCCAAGCAATCCCATTATCGTCTTTAGATGGTTCCGATGATCCACAATCAATACTAATGAAAACTGCATCCATAGAGAGAAACAGACTTGCTTATGATTAAAAAAAAAACAAAACAAAACAAAACAAAACAGGGATAAAGATGAAAATATTACCATCAGCTGATATAGATAGAATGCATAGAGATAATGCAAGACAGAAAATGAACCAGCGATAAGCCATTCTGCTATTCGTATTGAGAAATTATGTTATTCGTTACAACTCATAAAATCCCTTATATGTGAAAGGACAGAAGCAGAATTGGAGAAACATTCTCCGGTGGTTGACAATTTTTCTCAGAATAATTTCGAAAAGAAAAATAACAAAATAGCTGGAGATAAAAACATGACTCGTAAACAAGTCTTTACATATAATAATCTCAACATGGTTGCACTCCGATGCTAAAGTAAACGTTCTACCTGATAAAGAAATGATCGTCATGAGAGATGAATGCATATAAATATATGAATATTCGCCATAACATCTGTCATCTGCTTGAAGTCAATGCCTAGTAAAATGCGGAGAAATTCTTCACTTACCTAATATCCTTAGACAAAGTCTATGTCGGAGGAACTGATCGTCGCCGGAACCCGAGCTCGCAGTGTTGGCCGGCGGTAGACTGAGGGAAGCATTCGAATGGACAAATTAAAGCTTCAAAAACATGACCACATCTAATGGACATTGTCACCGGATTTGCTCTGACAGAGATTGAAATTTGACTTAAGGGCATCCACAACAGTGGGCTCCGAAGCGCTAGGGCTAAGGGTATTTTGGTGGGGTCCCAATGATTGATAGTCCGGGCTTGAAATTTTCACTATGGTGAAGCCTGACCCCTAGGGCTATGCAATGATTGATTTTTATTTAATTTTGCTTTTTAATTTTAATTTTTTATTTTGCAATATATAACAAATTAATTATCTAAATATGATGCGATTAAAACTCGAACAATTCTATTGAATTTGAAAAACAGATACGAAAAATACAATAATATTGAAAATAAAGCTAGAGCTACTTGAGCGGACCGAAACGCGACCAAATTTCTTCAATCAAATCATCCGCAAGACGCTCGTGGGCCGTTGCATCTTGAACGCGAGCTCGTCTCTCAATATATTTTTCGAATTCACGCGTCCCACCCATGATTACTGGTGCCGTATTAACCTCCTTGTCGCCCCTTGCGCTCGCTTCCGGAACAAATTGACTTGCTTGGTGTCCCCCATCTTCGATGATCATGTTATGCAATATGATGCAAGCGTACATGATGTCGCTTAAGTGTTCTCGAAAATGCAACCGAGCAGGGCCCTTTATAATTGCCCAACGAGCTTGGAGGACACCGAAAGCCCTTTCAACATCCTTTCGTGCAGCTTCTTGCATCTTTTCAAATCGGCATCTCTTTGGATCAGTTGGAGCTCGTACGGTCTTCACGAATGTAGCCCACTTCGGATAGATACCGTCGGCGAGATAGTATCCCATTGAATGCTCGCGGCCATTTGCGACGAAGGTGACTGGCGGGGCTCTCCCATGGAGAATGTCGGCGAATACATCGGATTGATTGAGCACATTGACGTCGTTGTTGTTGCCGGCGATACCGAAAAAGGCATGCCATATCCACAAATCTTGTGTGGCGACTGCTTCAAGGATGATAGTAGGATAACCCTTTTGTCCTGTGTACGAACCTCGCCATTTTGTTGGGCAATTCTTCCATGCCCAGTGCATGCAATCGATGTTTCCGATCATACCAGGAAAGCCATGACTTGCCTCGTGCATTGCTACGAGTCTAGCGACGTCAGCGCTGTTTGGCCTCCGCAGATATACGTCACCAAATGCATCTCTGATTGCCTTGCAAAAATACTTGAGGCATAGTGTGCCCGTTGTTGGTCCAAGGTGCAGATATTCGTCGTACTGATCGGCAGATCCACCGTTGGCGAGTTGCCTCAAAGCAACAGTGCATTTGATCCACGGGTGAAGCCCCAGTCTTCCAGTTGCATCTGGACGTTGTTCAAAAAAAGGCTCCCGAGCAACCAAAGTGGCGGCTATGTGCACGAACAACTTCCTGCTCATGCGAAATCGGCGGCGAAATACATTTTCGCCCCAAATCGGATTCTCCGCAAAATAATCGCGAATAAGGCGTTGTTCGGCCTCTTCACGATTCCTGTGAATGTACGTTCTGCTCGATGACTCTGCTTCGTCGTCATCTTCAAAGTGCCCGCAGTAGAGATCAATGGCTTACTGACCCAGCTGGAGTACCTCCTCCACTACCTTCTCATCTTCTTTGAGATCGAAGAATTCTCCATTCCAAGACATGTTTTTTCAATATTATTTGAAAGAATTCAAGAATGTTTTTTTGTTGAAAATTTTTGTTGGAATGTAGAAATGAGAATGAAGAAATAGGGAAGGTGTAGATGTTTAAAGGATGAATGTGATATATTTATAGGGAAAAAAAAGCCGTTGAATTTGAAAACCGTGGCATGTTTTAATTTTTTTTTTTCATTTCAGAATTTAAAAATATATATATATATATATATATATATATATATATATATATCAGAAAATGGGAGGATGCGACGCGTGTCCCTCCTCCCCTCCATCTTCTTCCTCTCGCCCACGGGCTCTGCCGCGCCAGGGCTCCATGCTCGCCGCCCGCCCTCGCCACCTCCAACGGGGAAAGCCCACACGGCGCCCGGGCTTCAGCTCCTTCGCCCGGGCGTGAGGCATGCCGTTGTGGCTGCTCTAAGGGTTAGGGTTTCGGTATTGGGGATTTTCCCAAATTGAAGTTCTCAGATTTGTTTTATTTAATTCTATAATGACCCACAATAATTAGATTTTTCTAGAAAATGATTAACAAATTATTCTTTACAACTTCTAACCCCTCTTAAGCTTGTGCTTTGCTATGCGGCCTGTATTTTAGGTATACAAAGTTTCTATGTGTTTACTTGTAAATATTTGAAGTGAAAATGAAAATCGAGAAAAAAGAAAATTACCTTTCTTTAATTAACTCTTTGGTGTTTCCTCATTTTCTAAACAAAAGAGTTCACCTTTACTTACTTCTGCTTTTCACTTCAAAGAGCGGATAATATTATCATGAGGTATGCATATTTATACATCGTACTTTAATCTTATATTTAAGTGGTTACTTTCATCATGATTTGTCCAACTTCAAAAAATAACACAATAATAAAATATAATAAAATTATTCATATTTATACATTGTACTTTAATCTTATATTTAAATGGTTACTTCTATCATGATTTGTCCAACTTCAGTCTATAAGTAACGAGGTTTAGAAGTCTAACCGATCTCCCTCCCATGTCAAAAAATGTGGACGCCATTTTGTGTTATAAAGACAAGTCAATTAATTTCTTTGATTTAGACAAAAAGTTGGCGATTTGCATCGGTGTATATTATCCGTTGGAATGGAATCTATTCAAACAAATTCAAGCAGTTTTTTAAGAGAAAGAAAGCAAAAAAATAAAAATAAACAAAAGGAACAGAGAAACAAAAGTAGCACCATTTTTAATGATCATTTTGTGTACAAAGTTCAAAGTGATGAAATAAATTCAAGATAAAGTAAATAATCCAAATCGACAAGAACAAGACTGAATAGCAACATCATGATCCAAATTTATACATATGTGATATGGCCATGGATGATAACGGACGCACACTCCACTCCTTACGGTTGAATTGTACAAAAATTTGATCAACCATAAGTTAATAAAGACAAGCTGATTTGCCACATCATATCTTTGCTACCGGATCACATTCTCCCCCAAATTTAATATAATGATGGATGAAATTATGGTTGCGAAAAGTGATTCTAGAACCTTCTTGTGCTTTCTCTTGGCGGAGGAGTTCTTCGTCGGAGCCGAGCAGGTTGTACATAGGCCAGGGTTCCCATCCACCCTGTATAATAAATATCCATGTATTTTACCAATTAACATGCAAATTTGATTAATATCAATTTGTAATTTGGCTGTTGAGTGTTGGCTAATGAGCTTACATTAACATTAGGCCTCTTCTCCCTGATAATGAAGAGGGTATCGTTCCACTGAACTGGTTATTTTCAAGATTCCTGAGACAAAATTAAGTGTTAAATCAATATTTTTTGCACGTGATAGAAAATAAAATTGCCAAATTATTGATTTTTTTTTTTTTTCATTTTAAACTCACAATATTTTGAGGTTTGGTAATGTTGCGAGAAAATCAGGAATACTCCCCTGTAAGTTGTTGTTGCGAAGATCTCTGCAAATCAATCAAATTACATGAGATTTGAACATTAAAGCAAAAAATTTCATGAATATATATATAGACATGTTGGCTGACATTTTTGTAAGAGCATCCATGGAGCTAAAATCTGGAAGGACCCCCGACAGACCATAACCATCAAGAGACCTACAGTCAAATGAATGCATGCGTGAATACTATATTACATACAAAGTTTGTCATTCAAATACAGTAATCTTTTTTTGTATATAAGAAATGTCACTTATAAGCTACTAGTAGTGGATATGGAAATTAAGAATAATTATTATTACAATGCTGTTACTCGTGGTACAAGATTATTGTTGCAGAAGATCCAATCCCATGAAAAGGGTGCAGGAAGACAAGGATCACCGCTCCAATCTCGCAGCTCACCAAATGTGTTTTGGAGAGACGCTAATCCTCTCACTAAACCATGTTTGCATCAATTAGCAATCACGCGTTAAAAAAAGGAAAAGGGCCGATTAGCAAAAAAAAAAAAAAAAAAAAACACCAATTTTGGCACAATTTTAATTTTAGACACGGCTTATAAAACATTTCAATAATATAAATGAAACAATATTATTTCATACCATCTTTGGTGTTGGTACCATCGGTAAGCGCATTTCCGATGTAAAAAACTTCCATGGCGTTGATGAGTGGCGGAAGTGTGGAGTAGTTAGTCGGGACGAGAGAAAACGTGTCGGTAGACGAAGCCAGAAGTCCGCTGACAGAAAGCTGAGTGCAGTTCCCGTAAGGAGGTATAATAGAGACTGAATAAGGCAGATTATCCTTGTAAACTCTGAAGGCTCGAATTTCGTTTTGTTTCAACTGACGAACCTCGGAAAAATACCAGTTAATGTAAACAGGAACTGGTGTGAAAGGGAATCTCATGAACAATTCTATGCTTGATCTTGGGGTAATTGCAGTAACCGCATTCATTAGCACTGCAGGCGGGGGGCGATCGTCTATGAACACAGAGTCGCCCAAATCGGCGTTATTTGAAACTTGGATGGTTCTGTTTTCATATACATCACCTGACCAGTATCTATCGTAGGGATCGTCCGGATACCTGCAGTTTTAAAACCTTCCATATTCATATTCCAAAATCATACTACTAATTTAATATTTCTTTAATTTTTACTCTTCAATTCTAGTGGATAACTTCAACTGCATGCTGCTGCTACTTTTCTTCAGAATAATTATTTCAAAAAAATAATAATTTAGTAGTACCCTTTTTTTTTTTTTTTTTTTTTTTTTTATTTCAACACACCTCGAACTGCAACCTCATGGTTGGAGGGGAAACGTCTTAATCAGTAGTACATAAATGTAAAAACACCAAAATCCAAGAAATCCAGAAAGGTGATTACCCGATAGTGGTATTGGATCCAAAAGCTACCCTTCTGCTCATGAACAGGGGATGATCATAATCAATATTCCCATACGAAAACAGCTCCAAACTGCGCACTGTAATGGCTGATATGAACGGAAGCTGTCCTACACCGGTCTGCGCAACGCACACGCTGATCGAGTCCTTCTTCATCACATAGATCACCTCGTAGTAGTAGGACGTCGTACTCGAGGTCACCACCGTGGCCCAGTCATTCCCGTCGAAGCTGAGGTCGAACGACGGAGGCGATGACCTGCCGTCGTAGTTCCCGTAGAAGAAGTGCGCACGCAGGAGGACCCGCCCCCGCGTGACGGTGTTGATGTTGTAGCAGTTCTTCTTACGAGGAGTAGTGAACACTCTCATGGTGTCCATCACGTGGGAGAAGGAGTTGGAAGATTGAACGGAACGGGATTCGCCGTTTACGACGTACGAGGAGTCGCCCGTCCAGACAATCCCGTTTTCGTCTTTGTAAGAGATTGCTGATCCGCAGTCGATGCTGAGGAAAATTGCAGTGATCGTGTGAGAGAAACTGATTATGAGAAGCGCAAAACAAATTAGACAGCTACCCAAGAATCGACGGGTAGCCATTGCAGGGAGGGACGAATCCATGAATATTTTGATCAGAACAGAAATTTCATTTACGGGTGACTGTTAGTTAATTAATATACAAATACTCCCTCCATTGGAGACGAAACATTATTCCTCCGTCGTTGACAATTAACTGTTCTCGCTCGATTATTAAAAGGTCAAAACAAGTACAGCTAAATTAATTAATTATTCTTGACAGGTCATTAATTACACAATCAAGTACAAGGTTCCTGACATCATGGATATTATATACAAGTCGATCGGGAAGAATATTTAGATATTTCTACATTAAATAAATACTTATAAATTTAACTCTCATCTATTTATCATCGGTTTGTGATTTTGAGCCACAATAGCTAAGTCATAATGGAGTATTTTTTTGGTAAATTACCCTATTTTCGGACTTTTTATTAATTAATTAATCATCAATATTATATTATTATATTATTAAAAGGAAAACGATTCTTGATTTGAAAAAATCTTACGTGGCACCCCTTTTAATTCTCCATTCCTATTTATCTAAATTCTCAAATAATTGTGATTAGCGAACATTATTGTATGGCTAAGGACGTGAACGGATAGTACAATCATTTTTTCTTATCAAATTTTGGATCTATATGTATTCTAAATGAGTTTTATAAATTATGCACTTATAAATCAGAATCGTGGTCCACGGGCCTATTCCGACGCGGAACTGTGGCAGCAGACAAGGCAATTTCCAATCTACGGCTATTGATATACTGATTTTTATTAAAAATCGAAAGAAATGAGAATATATTAGATTATAATTTTTAACAAACATAACTATATGGTTTGAGTCGTAAACATGTAATAAAATTTCTTTTTAATTGAATTTGAGATGTATTCAAGGGCATATAAATTCTAAGCGAGTTTAATAGATTGCATAATCGAATTATTTAACCCTAAATAATTAAAAAATAATATTTCTCTTAATATATCACTATTAATACTATCTAATAATTTTATTATTATTAAATATTATATTCCTCCATTCATATTTATCTAAATTCTCAATTTTTTGAATTTTTAAATGTAAAATAATAAATTTTAAATATCTGTACTAAAAAATCTTGTGTCTTACATCGGTTTCTCAATGAAACTTCACCTATTGAAAAGCCTATAAATACCTAAAATCAATGTATATTTTCTCATCTTTTGCTCCACCAATTTTATTTGGCCAATTTATTTATTAATAATCGGACGAATAAATAACTATATTTTATAGTTTAATTTAATTTAATTTGGTCAATTTATTAATTGGCCGAATATATAATTATTTTTTGTAGGAGTTTTATTTGGCCAATTTATTTATTAATCGGCCGAATAAATAACTGCTATATTTTTATAGTTTAATTTAATTTAATTTGGTCAATTTATTAATTGGCCGAATTGGTTGACCGAATTAAATTTGAAAATGGTCTAATATTTTTTTATTTAATTTGATAAAAAAAATAAGTAATTTCTGTCAATTAATTAGGTAGACGAGTCAATTCCCAACTGACGAGTATCTCAACTCGGGATCCTACATGACACATTTTCATTCTTTATTCTTATTAATTTTAAAAATTTTATTTTATTCATTTTTTTCATGTATTTTCTAAAATTTAGAATCGTTATCTATGAATTAATTTTTACGTTATTTGTAGTTAGGTTTCCAACTTTGCATAATTTATAATTGTAATTAGTAAATATTACTAATATACAGTTAAGATGAGAATGAATAGTACAATCAATTTTTTTTAATGTTTTGAGTCTATACAAATTCTAAACGAGTATTATAAATTATGCATTTTAAATCAAAATCGTGGTCAACGGGCCAATTCTGATCCGGAACCGTGGCCGTAGACGAGCCAATTCCCAACCAGCGGTTACCTCAACTCAAGAAATTTTTCATTTTATGTTTTTTTTCCAATATATTTTCTAAAATCTATAATCGTCATCCATGAAATAATGTTTACGTTATTTGTAGTTGGATTTCCAACTTTGCATAATCTATAATTTTAATTAACGAATAGTACAATCATTATTTTTATTAAATTTTTAGATCTATATAAATTCTAAACAAATTTTATAAATTACGCACTTATAAATCAGAGTCGTGGTCAACGGATCAGTTTCGACGCAGAACTGTGGCGATAGACTAATATACGGATTTTTTTCAGAAAGAAACACAAATGACTAATTTTTTAATCGGATTATAAACAAGTACGAGTATATAAATTTCAAACAAGTTTGAATAATTCTAAACACATCATCTCAAATTATTTGATTTTGGAAAACGTAGAATATGTAGGATAATTGGCAGAAAAATTACTAATGATTAATCAACAAGCCAATTCTGACCAAGAATCATGCGCGTAGAGGGGCCAATTCAGTGCTTGCGAGACAAATTTTTTTTTTAATATATTAAAACGTAGAATATGTAGGAAAATTGGCAGAAAAATTACTAACGATTTATCAACGAGCTAATTCCGACCAAAAATCATGCGGGTAGAGGGGCCAATTCAGTACTTGCGGGACAACTTATTTTTTTAAATATATTATACTCCCTCTGTCCCGTTCAGCTTGTCCTATTTTGCCATTTTTGGTGTCCCGTTCAACTTGTCATATTTTGCCATTTTTGGTGTCCCGTTCAACTTGTCTCATTTCCTTTTAAGGAAATAATTAAGAAATCATTTTATTCACTTTATATCATTTCAGCACCACTTTATATCACTTTATGTTACTTTAGCACCACTTTATATCACTTCATCAATTAAAAATACTTTATTTCATTTTATTCACTATACTAAACACACAATTTATCATTTAATACTCTTATTCTTAATCTCTGTGCCGGTCCCAAATGAGACAAGTTCAACGGGACGGAGGGAGTATAATTTTGAACTCATAAAATTAAGGATATTTATGGTCAACTTTTATCTTATATCATTGACTAAATAATTTTATGAATCACAATCATTCCACATAAAGTTTTGTAAAAAGGAAAAACTACCAAGTACATAGTGAAACAATTTTTGAAGTTCTATTCTCAGTTAAAAAAGTTATTATCGAAGCTGGTAAAAAAGAAAACGAATGTCATCATTTATTTCTCTATGAATATATTTGAAAGATGATTATTTATATAATACTACAATTTATAATTAAATATTTATTTATTAAATATTGTGTGAATATTTTTGGAATATAGTTATGTATATAATTAAATACTAATTTCAGGTAAAAATAAAACAAATGCCATCATTAATTTTTTTGTGAATATATTTGGAAGATGATTATTTATATAATTTAAAATCAGTATTGTAGTCAATAGGCTGAGCTACATCCGAAGTCGAGACATCCTTCGAGTGTTTGTACCTTGAAAGTGGTTCCTTCTGAACCGATAAAACGGAACCGTCGGGGTAGACGGGATGATTGTGAAATGGTGGTTTAACTTATTTTTTTTCTTAATCTTGTGTTGAATTCATAATGTGGGGTATTTAGGGTCACTTTCATCTTATAGAAAATCTTAACATCTATAATATTTACTTTTTAATTGAATTTGAGATGTGTTCAAGGGATATAAATTCTAAACGAGTTTAGTAGATTGCATAATCGAATTATTTAACACTAAAATAATTAACAAATAATATTTTTTTTAATTTATCACATATTAGTACTATTAATAATATTATTAATTTTTTAATTTTTCGTCGATTTTCGACGGGTTATACGCTAGTTTTCTTTAATTGTGTGTATACATATTTACCCTTGCACAATTTTAGCAAAGCGATTAGAGAAAGATTTGATTTCAAAATATTCGTACTATAAATAAATTAGATTTATATCTTTCAAAAATACAGTAGAACCTCCAGAAAGGAATACTTTATTTAGGAATAAACTCTCATTTTGTCATTCTATATTTGTCATACTTCATATTTTTTTCCGCTTTCATATTAAGGAAACACACCTCCATTTAGAAATAAATCGCATTAAATAAATTACAGTATATTTAGGTTGATTTAAAATACTTTTCTAAAGTTGTTTGTGACAATGACTTATCTTTTTTGTTGTAACCATATCCTTTAACTTGTGTGTCTTCAATATCTCGTCCATATGACCACCTTATTGTTGAATCTAAAATATTTCCAATTTGTCGAGCAAGTTATATACATATTTTTAAGTCATGGACTTTATATATTTTAGGTAAAATCCATCAATACATGTATTCCACATAATATATTATTCAATATATTTATTTAGTAATTATTATATTTAATTATTGTTCATGTATATTAAAATTAAAAAAAAAAATCTTCTTCAAACTCTATTTAAAATAACATCCCATTTTGTTATATTTTTCTGCAGTCCCAAAAGTATTCTTTAAAAGTATTATTTAATAGAGGTTTTACTGTATCTTCTTTTTTCCGGTATAAATTCGTTAATTGAGGATACTTATCTTCTTTTATTCAATTTTTAATGGAACAAAATTCTTTGCGGTTTAATCAGTGTTCGAAAAATCAATATATAAGTTGGTAATATACTATATGATACCATATTTATGATTATTTATCTTGCTGCATAAGACATTTATACTACATAATGCTCCATAAAGCATGTAAGAACGTACTCATTCAAAATGGATGCTGCTAACACCTGCAAACACTCCTGCAAACTACAAAAATCTCGATTGAAGTCTGCGTAATGAATTGAGTGTATAACATTTTTATAATGAAAACTACACAAAATAATTTATTTTTAGAATATATATTATGTTATTTTAGGTGAATTATTAACCATTGATTTGATTCTTTAAATGGATCATATAATTTAATCTTAAAATAGATAATCATCCTCTTATTTAATTTCTTGATTGTAGGAACAAATTATCTATTTCCAAAATAGCTTAGGGGTAAATCAGTTATCTATAGATTGTAGAGAACCGGAATTCAAGAAAAGCAGTTTACCAAACCCGGTTTAAGGGTATTATGGGTAAGTGATTATGGCAAAAAATCATCTCCCTTATCGTTTCTCCAAAAACAAATTTTTCAATTAAGAATCTCTTAATGGCAATAATTCATTTTAGCATCCTAAATAACCACCAATCACGTATTGAATATGAAAAAAATGATATTCTTGTCAACGTCCGGCCGCCAACATTCTCAATTAGTTTTCTACTAACTCAACAACTGTAAAATACAATGATGGATGAGATTATGGCGGCGATAACAATTCTAGAATGTCTTCCTCCTGTTCTTCCTAATGGAAAAATTGGCCGGTGGTCCACTCGCCGGAATCGTGCACGATGTATTTGATGTGCAACACAGGTCTGAGTTTTCACTCACCCAGTAGTTTTTATTTGCCGCGCAACGAGGGAACAATTAGAAGGCAGCTTGTGCTTGACAACAATCAGGATTTTGTTTCTTCTCTATTCCTAAGAATCCCAACCTTTTTTGTCTTTAGCCAAAAAGTAAAATTAAAACACGTTTGTTTCTTAATTCTAGCAATGTCAATCAGAATCATAGCCAGTTATAAGAAAATTAAAAAGAACGTGACTGGAAGTCCGTAGTTAAGGGGTATTAAATATGAACTTATTGTAAATTAGGTCTTTTTTAGTTGATATATATAATGAGGCTGGAATGGTACCAATATGAATTGACTTTCTATGTAATGCACTTAAATAAACAAAGAATAATGTTTGTTTAATAACAAAATTATACACACTACGTGCTCGCACATGGCACACCATCTCTGGGTGACAAATTATTATAAATTGGTAAAAAAGAATGTACTGAGTTGCACCAAACCAGCCCATTTATTTGATGAGGAAGAAGCTCCAAACAGACTTGCTCTTCCACAATCATCCATGAATATTTTTCTACTACGTCAACTGTAATACGATGATGGATGAAATTATGGTGGCCAACAGAATTTCTAGAATGTTCTTCGTCTTCTTAACGGAAGAATTCCCCGCCGGTGGACCTGTCACCGCACTCGGGCACGATGTGCCTGATGTACATAGCTCTGGGTTCCCGCTAACCCTGTAGTTTTTTATATGTGCAGCACAAATATATTATAATCACAGTGAGACCGACAACCATAACAAATACTATCCTTTTTCTTTTTACTGATTTTTGTTTTTGGAATAAATATTTCCTCTTTTTACTAACAAGTATAAATACAAGGCATGTCCCGCTCAAAAATACGTGTATAAAAAAATACGATCAATCCATCATCTTTCAATTTTTTCTATCCAGATATATTTCCATATATTTTCCATGCAAAAGCAGAATTTTATACTGTAGTATACAAATTCATAAATTTAATTGACAAGACTGTCGAGGCATAAGGGTTCCTCGCTTCATTGCGAACCTTACAGCTACTCCCTTCCTCTATTTTCACCATACAAAGTTCTCAAAATATAAATTATACTCCCTCCGTCCCGCGAAAGATGATATATATGTTTCATTTCGGCACGAAGATTAAGAATAAATGAATTAAGGGTAGTGGTTGTATTTAGTGGAGTGTTTTATTGATAAAGAATAAGGTGATTTACTACCCACTAACTCAATAATAAAAAAGAATATAAAAGTAGTGTGAATGCAAATAATTATTTCTTCATATAGAAACATGTCATCTTTTGCGGGACGGAGGGAGTATATTTTTATTTTATTTTTTTATTAGGTTTTAAAAATAATATTTTTATAAAATTTATTTGTTGAGTGTTATAAAATAAATTACATAATTATTGTTATTATTTTGAACCATTATCGTATTAATGTATTTACTAAAAATATATCAATTTTAACTGCTTAGTTGAGTGAGATGTCTCATTGTCCCATTTTCAATTGTCGCCCGAAATAAGTGAAAGATAAAAATACAGAACAATATATAAGAGCCAAATTATTGCCTAAGGTGATTTAAGAAAAACAAATAAAACAAAAACATAGCAATAGTGATAAGCGCGCAGTACGACTTTCAAATTATAAGAAAAAGAAATTCAACCAAAAATGTCAAAAGTTAAGGCTTGATCTGTGAGCTTACCGTAGAATTAGACCCTTTTTCGATGATAAGGAAGCTGGAATGGTACCATTGAACTGGTTATTTTCAAGATTCCTGAAAGAGCACAAAAAAAGAAAAAAAAAATCAAAATCTCTTTAATTATTTATTTTTAGGATAAAATTTATTATCTCCATAATCTGCAAATGACCATCATAACTCACAATATTTGGAGGTCCGGAAATGTAGCAAGAAAATCAGGAATATTCCCTCGCAAGCTGTTATTTGAAAGATTTCTGCAACAATATTATGAATGAGTTTGAGTTAATTATGAAGAGTAAAAGGAACCAAGAATTTAGAAGCTCTAAATATGTAACTAATAATCACATTGTGTGAATAGCATCCATGGAACTGAAATCTGGAAGAAACCCTTTCAGGCGGTAGCCACCAAGAAGCCTGTCAAATAAATCACACAAATTAATCACTGACTGTTACTTAGCCAATCTCACAGACATAAATACATGCGGATTGATGCAATATTATTACAGTGTTGTAACTCGTGGTACATAATCATCGCTGCATTTGACCCAATCCCAGGGATAAGCTGAAGGAAGACAAGGATCACCGGTCCAATCTTGCAACGAACTAAATGCTTCTTGCAGGGCAGTTAAGCCTTCAACTAAATTAGGACAAAAGAACGGGTGAATTTTTAATCAGAGTCAAATCTATCCATCAATTAAAGAAAACATACTTCAAATTTGAAACTCTGATCTGCAAAATATCTCACCATCTTTCTTGTGGGTACCATCTTGTAGTAGCGGATAATCTCCGAGGAGCAATACTTCCATGGCATTAATGAGTGGCGGAAGTGTAGTGTTTTGAGTTGGGACAAGAGAAAATAACGTATTTGCTGAAGCTGTAAGGTTACTGACATACTTCTCGGTCAAGTTTCCATAAGGGGGTAAAATTGGTTCTGAGAAGGGCTTATTATCCTTGTAAATGTAGAAAGATCGAGTCTGGTTTGGTTTGAGGAGAGTAACCTCGGAGAAGTACCAATTTATGTAGACAGAACTATTAAAATTAGAAGATAATGCCATGAAAAAGTCTATGCTTGTATTTGGGGTAGCTGAAGTAACTGCTGTTCTGAGCACTGCAGGTGGGGGCATATCATCTGATAGCCCACTGCTGAGACGGGCATCGCTGGAAACTTGAATTGTTCCATTAGCGAATATATCACGATTCCACAATCTGTCATAGGGATCGTCTGGAAACCTGCAGTTTACCAAGATGGCAACGATTTACATAATTGAAGATTGTTTGATTTAAGTTACTTTAGTTTAGGTGACTTGAGTAAGATAATATTATCTGGCTAGGTGCTATAAGTAGAGGTGTCAAAATGATCACAAGTGGTTTTCAAAGTAGGCCAGATTGATTTGTCGAGCCACCTATTTGAGAGTCTAGGCCAGCCTTAAAGTGGACTGGCAGCACCGGCCCATCGAGCCAGTGCAAAAAATAGCTGGGGTCAGCCTAACTCTTAGCTATGCTTAAAGGTGTCAAAATTTTGGGTCGAGCCAGCCTGACTCAAGTTCACTGAGCCAAATCGAGACTCTAGTGAACAAACCAGGATTTCGTGTAACAAGCCCCAACAAAAATGAACATCAGTATCTCATAATAATTATCCAAATTGTCGTATAGGACTAACATTTATAATCACATGTATATCGATGTAAAGTAATTCATTAACTGATTTAACAGATAGAGATAATTCACCAAAACTAAAATAAAAAATAAAAAAATCATACTAGAAAAGCAGGGTAACTATCCAACATAAAACTTCAACATTTTCATCATCAATCACAATTCACAAACCAAACAGTATATAGTATATACAGAAAAGTTTGAGTACCTGATTGTTGCATTAGTACCAAAAGCCAATCTTCTCCTTGTGAACAACGGATAACTCTGATCAGCTAGACCTAGATACATATACGGCTCCAGACTCCGTATTTCCAGACCCGATATGTACGGATATTGCCCTGCTTCTATCAGACCAAGGCAAAAGCTAATCGAATCCTTCCTCATATTATATATCACCTCAAATCGGGAAGGCGCCGGACCAGAATTATTCACTGCACCCCAGTAGTATCCATCAAACATAATATCAAATTTAGGAGGGGAAGACTTGCCATCGTAGTTTCCATAGAAGAAGGTGGCGCGTAGTAGGACGCGCCCTTTCTTCACAGAGTCGATTGTGTAGCAGCTCTTGGTCTGATTTTTGAAAACTCTCAGTGTCTCCATTAGACGAGTAGAAGAATTTGAAGATTGCACGGGAACGGGAAGGGATTCACCAGTCTTTATGTATTTATCATCCCCTGTCCAGGTAATCCCATAATCGTCTTTATACGTGACTGATGATCCACAGTCAATGCTGACGAAAACTGCAAAAAACAGATCAAACTGTTGTAACATGAAAATGAAGATGAGTTTGTTTGTTATAATTGAGAAGGAAATATTTACCACTTGCCGA
Source organism: Schizonepeta tenuifolia (assembly GCA_029490685.1). Classification (NCBI taxonomy): domain Eukaryota; kingdom Viridiplantae; phylum Streptophyta; class Magnoliopsida; order Lamiales; family Lamiaceae; genus Schizonepeta; species Schizonepeta tenuifolia. Next base: position 79,247,820 of record CM055957.1, on the reverse strand, counting down.
TAAAGATAGCCTGCAGAGAGCTAACAGGAGCCAAGAGAAGAATAGCAGGTTAGCCATGCCTGGACGAAGTGGAACACTACTCTTCATAATTTTGAGGAGTATTTAATAGAAGTCCATAAATGCCTAAATTTACTTCTTTATTTTGGAAATCATAGTCGTCTCCTTTGCTACTTGAAGTAGTTTATTGGTTGGTAATATCTTATGAAAGTGATGTGGATGGTGGCTAGTATTTATATTGAAAGGCCAGAGTATAGGAGATAATTGACGAAGGTTATTGGTCAATAAACAGCGCATAATTTGGAAATGGTACTGCTACGCAAACGAGAGATCAGTAAATATATATATATAACTCAAACCAGATTTTCAATTCATGGCACTATTTAATTTGAACATACGCCATAGTTGCATTAACATAAACATTATATAGTTCTCGTTTAGTCCACCATACCTATTCGGTACAGTGTTCGAATTTCACCAAACCAATCTCAAAGAGAGATAGAATTTCTTAATTCATTACTTAATCACAACATGAATGTTCATAACTTCATGTATGAAATTCTTGTGTAGTTCTGCATCCCTACATAACCTCGATGATTATGTCACGATGTCTTTAAAAGCCTGTATGCGATGGATAAACTCCTTTAACTATATACATTGTCTTGAATCCACATTTTGATAAATACGTATTGGATTAATTTGGACATGATCATGGTTTATCGAGCTCCATTAGTCAATGCTCGAATTTTGCGTGAAGTCAATACCAAGTGGCTATATCTTTAAGAAAAAAGCCTAAGTCAACATAGAACATGGACAGATTCGCACACGATGAAACAGAGACGAAGTATCCCCACTTTGCTCAAAGTCAGTTAGGTATATCCAAAATTCAAAGTTGAAGGGTTCGTTCATTTCTATTAAATATAACCGCACTTCATAGGTAATTTAAACATCAATTCAAATAATTAACTCGGCAAGTGTTTTTCTTACTTTCCATTTTCTTTGGGAATTTAATACCATATACAATATGATTGTCAATATATTATTCAACTATTCAAAGAATCATACTAATATTTTCTGATTCTGATAATAAGTTTTCTGGACAAAATATACTATACGGAGTGAAATGCGCTGACCTTTTTGGCAGCCCCGCCATCTGAACAGAATGAGAGATTCGAATCGAATTTCTTTCGACGTTTCGACCGACCATGGTGCTACCACAGTCGAATCTCAGCCGTCGTCCCACCACCAACTTATCACTGTTCCGCCGTCGTTGTTCTCTTCACCATCAGGCGCCTCGTCAACAGCCACCCGCAGCCAGCGCCGCTCCAAGTAAACACCGCAAGTTTGATTTGGTGGTGATTGGTGAATCCATAAAATATAACCTTTCAATCTTCAAAGCCCTAACAATGACCATCTCAGACGAAAGGCATTTGATTTGATCATAAAATTGGAGCTTTTATCCTTCCAAATTTTCCAACATCTCCAATCCAATTATCAACTACAACTAGTAACTATTATGGTAAATAGTCCCGTAAATTCTTTTACCACCTCCGTCCCATTTCTCTTGGCTCACTTACTCCGAACACGGAAATTAAGAAAAAAAGAAATTAAATATAAATGGTGTGATTAATATATTTTGGATAGAGTATTTAATTATTACTAATAAAGTGATATTGAGTGGGTTTTCAGTATTCAAGAAAGGACAAATACTATATAATTTTGTACTTAATGCATAAAATAAAGAAAATCTGATGCCAACAAAATTGCACAACATAAAATATTCATTCCTAAATCTGTAACATAAAATATTCATTCTGAAATCTGAATAGGAATTAAAAATAGCGCCATATTCCTAATTCCCCAAAATTACAATCTAGGCGCCAGATTTTCAAACTACAAAATACATGCAGATTTCCCACTTAAATCACCATTCAAAGCTGTCCATATATACTTCTACCACTACTTCATCCTCCAATCCTCTGAAAACAACAGCAAATATACAAAAATGGGAGGGAAAGATTACCTCACAGCCAAAAGAAATGAAATTATGCAATTTTTGCTTGAATCCAGCCAAGATAGGAAGGTGCCACATGGGAAGATTACTGAAGCAAAAACCATCTTCGGAGCTTCCCGGAGAACAATCACTCGGTTTTGGGCTGATGCAAAGAAACAAAAATCAGAAACTAGAGTGATTCATTCCATAGGGAAAAGAAATTATGCAAAAACCACAGTATTAGGGGAGCTTGTTCTAGAGAAAATTAAAGCGTTGTCAATTACACAAAGATCATCAATCAGGACACTTGCAGATGGAATTGATTGCAAGAAGAGTACAGTGGGCAGATGGATATCTAAGGGCCTGATCAAACCTCACACAAATGTCATAAAACCCTGCCTTACAGCTGCAAATAAGATGAGAAGATTGAGGTTTTCACTGGATGCATTAGAGAGGGACATGATTCACAACAAGCTGCAATTTAAGACAATGCATAATATTGTCCATGTAGATGAAAAGTGGTTCTACATGACCAAAGCAAATCGAAGATTCTACTTAGCACCTGGAGAGGCTGAGCCTCTAAGAACTTGTCAGTCCAAAAACCATATAGAGAAGGTAATGTTCATGTCAGCAGTGGCTAGGCCCATTTTTTCATGATGATGGTTCTGTTTTATTTGATGGGAAGATTGGAATCTTCCCATTCAGTGAAATGGTGCCAGCCAAAAGGAATTCCAAGAACATACCAGCTGGTACTCTAGAGGAGAAAGCAATTCAAAGCATCAATCAGGCATTAATAAAGAACAATTTCATCAACCAGGTATATTCAGATTTGAACATAATGCATTTAAGTTCACATAATTGTAGCAGATTATCATTTATTGCAACAGATAATACCAGCAATAAAAGCAAAGTGGCCTGAAGGTGCCAGCAAGGTGATTTACATTCAACAAGACAATGCAAGGCCTCATATGAAAGATGATGACCCTGATTTCAGAGCTGCTGCATCCTCTGATGGTTTTGACATCAGAATTATACAGTGAGGATAATCTTATCATTTCAGTGCCAAAATGGACCCAAACGACACACTGTACTCTTGCATTCATATTCCAGCACCCGGCACAATTAACAGAGAGCAATAAAAGGAAAGATCTCACCCTAAACAAGCATGGTAGGTAGATATCGAGCAATCCAGCAGCGCTGTCGCCTGAGGGCATTTTTGCCACCACCTCATCGCTCAGGCGTTGTCTGCGCTTCATCACGGCGGGGAGGCGACGGCGTATGATCGGTGGCGGCGAGGGATAACGTCTCTTGACTCGGTACAGATCATTGATGTCCATCGTGCCAATCCACTCATCGCCGGCATCGACTTGATCCTCCATGTCGGGAACAACGGCCCCGCTCAGATTAATTTGTGATTCGACCGGCAAAGTAGTCGGAGGGGGTGGAGATGACGGTGGCTTGTCTGGAACCACCGTATCAGTTAGATCCACCACAACATTAGGTCGAGGTTGGGTCAGTGGGGGTAGAGATGAAGGTGGGGTTTCTAGAAAAGGAGAATTACCCAGAAATTGAGAATCATCCGAAATCGGACAAATGGGTGCTTCAAATAACGGCTTCATCACGGCAGGAAGATGAGACAAGTCGTCGCCTGGCCGAAGAACTGGTGCGGCGGCGAGAATCGATACAGAGAAAGAGAGGATGAGTGAATAGTGAGAGGAGGAGTGACAGAGAGTAACAGTGAAGAGGCGGAGAGTGAGAGGAGAGAGACAGAATAAAGTAGGGCTAATAGTGTTAGGGTTAGTATAAGTGGGTTAGTGGGCCAAAATTATTAGGCCTAATTAATGAGTTAGGATAGTTAATTTTTGCCATATATGAAAAGTGAGACAAGTAGGGTGGGACCACCAGAATAGAAAGTGAGCCAAGTGAAATGGGACGGAGGGAGTATGTTATGATTGGCCAAAAATGTTTTTTAATTATTAAATTAATAAAATAATCAGCAAAAATAAACAAAATCACCCATATCTTTTGTTTATGAGAATATCCCTAAATATATATTTACTGTATACACTTTATATCGTTATATTTGGTTATCATATTATCCTACATGTGACGAGCATGAAATTATATTACGGAAATTATCTAATCTCTTGTTAAATCTTTTAAATTGATTTCGGATCATTATCGTGACGGGTCAATCCAAATGAAATTGTGTCAATATAGTGTCAGTGTCGGGTTCAGTTACGCCTTAACATATCAACTTGTAATTTGGTCGACATGGCTCGAATCAATCTAACCCGATTGTCACCCCTAAATTTTTATACTGCTAATAATCTTAGAGCATCCACTACGGTGGTCTCTAGGTTGAAGCACTAGAAAGCGTGATTTTAATGATTGGTGATGTTGAGTAAGACCGAGGTTGATATTTCCACTATGGTAGTGTTGAGTAAGACCTAGGTTGAAGCACTGGGAAGCGTGATTTTAATGATTGAATAGATTTTATTTTGTTGTTTATTTTTTTATTTGTAATAAATATTATAAAAAAGAACTTAATTAAATTCAAACCCTGCAGGGGCCGAGAATTGGCCAAAACCGGGAGAATGGGAGAATTGGGAGCTTGGATTCGCCGGATTGGGAGTTGGATTCGCCGGATTGGGAGATTGGTTCGGTGGAATTGAACCGAAATGCTGCGAGTACCACAAATTGAACTGCTCGTAAGCCATTTTTTTGCACAAAATAAGATTGAAAGATTGAATTTTTTCGTGGAGAAGAATGGATGAAGAAAGGAATTTGTGTGGAGAATGAATGAATGATGAAGGGGTATATATAATGAAAAATAAGGATTTAGCCGTTACATACATGTATATATCTGTTGCATTCCTTAATTTTAATTTTTTTTTAATCAGAAAATTAAAAAAGAAAAAGGATAGGACCAATGGGGACACGCCACGTGTTCCCATTTTGCGTCGTCACTGAGTCGAAGGCTGTGTCGATAAATAAACACAGCCATCGACACCCCGCTCGCCCTACCCCTGTGTCTTTCCTCCACTGCAGCGTCGACCTATGCTAGGTCGAGCGGCGCTCGACGCAGCCTTCGACCCCTCCGCTAGTATCCCGCAGTGGATGCTGTTACACATCTAGCAATATTTTAGAAGTTGAAATTGTGAAATTATCAGTGTGTGTTATGTATTACATCCACTGGCAGACACGCCTTAAGCCAAGGCGAGTCATTTGCCCCCAGCCCCCATATTTTATACTCCCTCCGTCCACATTTTAAAGTCCCACTTACCCTTTAAAAACTGTCCACAATTTAAAGTCTCATTCCACTTTTTGGACATTAATACCCTCCTTTCTTTTTCTTATTTACTACCCTTCACCATTAATTAAAAATCCCACAACTTAAATAAAGATTAATTTATTCCCTAATTATTTTGCTAATTATTACACCCAATTAAATTAAAAATCTCACCCAAATCCTAACATCCCATTTGTTTCTATCTCTATTGTCTTCGACTTCATACTCTCTGCCGTTTTCATTCCTCACAACCCTTCTTCAACTTCACTCTTTCATGTGCAGATCCAAACCTTAGATCTATCGCCGACATCACCATTTTTCTCCATTGTTTGTTTTTGTCGGGCTGATTCCATCTCCGTTCTTCGATTGCTCTCGATCTCGTGCATTGAAACCCTAGATCTATCCCTAATCTACTGTGGACATCTCTGCAAAACCCCGATACCTCGCTCTGAAATGGAGAATTCCTCTGAATCCCCATGTCTTTCTGTGACACCGGCGAAATCGAATGATGGTTCCGCCTTAGTGCCTGATTCCTCACTAATGGTGGTCGATTATGAGATTCCACAATCTGGGCCGGAGTCTTTCGACACTGTGGTCGGTCTGTCTTCTTCGACTCTACCTTCTGAGTTTTCTGCTTTTCCGATGCCGGAAACGCCATTGTCTCCAAAAGTCCCTAATGACGAGAAATGTGATTCTGAAATTCCTCAAACCCCATATGAGAGCAATTCTTCGACTCCACCTTGTTCTGGGGTCCTGATTTTCCGGTGCCGAAAACCCCATCATCTCCGGGGGCCACTCTAGACAACATGGTGGCGAATATGTTGCCTACCGATCCGTACTACTTCCTGATGAGTGAATGCGCAAAACATCGAAAAAAAAGAAAGAAGATGGAAGCTGCTGGAATTTTCCTCTGAATCAGGTGATGAATTTCTAATCTTTCTTGGCTTCGAGTGGGCGAGTGGTGATGCCATTGTTGGTTAATTTTTGAGGGGGACGGCTGGTGATGCCATTGTTGGTTAATCTTTCCTTTTATGTGAGCAATCTGTGCATTCATGTGATGATGCATATATCTCTGTGAAATGAAATCCATCTGTTTTATGATGCCTGTGAAATTCCTTGGAATCTCTTTGATGAATTCTGCTTTATTCATGTGATGATGCCTATATCTCTGTAAAATTTTCAGAATTCTCTGTGATGAATTCTTGTGATGATGCCTATACCTCTGTGAATCTATGATGCTTTCTGATTATGCTGCCTAATTCTGAGGGTCATGGTGCCTATATCTCTGTGATGAATTTTGAATCTGTGATGAATTCTGAGGGTTTGATGATGTTGCTTATATCTCTGTGATGAATTCTGAGGGTTTGATGATGAAATGCATTGGTGTGATTGAAACTGAAATGCATGAACAGATTGCTTTTCTTAATGATGCCACCACTAGTTAATTCTGGTTTTGGAGGTTGATTTAGGAATTTTAAAGTCAATGATGCAAAAGATATTGCTGAGACTTGTTGAGCAAATAAAACAGTTTACATCCAAATACCACAAAAAGATGGATCACAATGTTTGTCCCTGTAAACTTGAGCAAAAAACACACCGTATGCATCTAATCTTAGTCTTGGATTCCCACTTGTTGCATCCCTTCAACTAGGTCAGAGATGTTGTAGCTTGCTGACCCTTCAGTTCCTTGGTTGTTTATGAATTCTAAGCATTCTCTTACAAGGTCCTCTTCCACTTCAATGTTGTCTGGTAGAAGTCCCATCCTTTTCAGCCTCTCCTTGTTCATGTGAGGAATTATGTACCTGTTGTCTCCCTTAGCCTTCATTATCTCTATATAGCACCCTTGTAGAGTAAGAAACACATGATTTAGCTTCTCTGGTGAGTACTCTTCATATGTTGTCCTGACATTTTGGAGTAGTTCTTCAACATTCTTGGCTGGTTTCTAATCCTTGAGAGATTGTATGGCTCTAAAAAGCCCTAGGTCATTTACATTGGTGTTTGGAGAATTTGATGGTTAACACACTAATTGGAAATTAAATCCATCAGATTATGAAATTGCTAGAAAATCTGGATCATTTGGTTGTATGTGTGGTTTAGCATTATCTTGTTGGATGAATATCTGTTTGCTTAAACATGCTGGCCACTTAGCTTTGAAAACTGGAATCATCTGCATAAAAAAAAACAGATTCAATGCTAAATGATGAATGTCTGTATGCATATTCTGATAGCATAAGTTGTCCCTTAATGAACTGGTTTCACTCTTGCTTGCTGAAATGCATATTCTGTATGCATAAGTTGTCCCTTAATGAACTGGTTTCACTCTTGTATGCTGAAATGCATATTCTGAATGCATATTCGGTGAGTGATGAAATGTATAATATGACTGTTACCTGATTGATTAAGCTATCTTTGATGATTGGCTTTGTGACTGCTGTTCACTTCCATTGTTCTCTTTGATATGTTCTTGTTGTTTCTTTGGGCTGGTTCTTGTGTAATGAATGGAAAGATTCCAAACTTTCCATCAAACACAACCACACCACTTGAATCTATTATTGGCCTGGACACTGCACAGTTAAACATGATTTTAGGTATGAATCTCTTGGATTTACAAGTCGTATGTGGATCAGTTTCACCTGGGAGAAGGTAGTATCTGTCCTTGTTTTTTGACAAGTAAAACCATTTTTCATCAATGTGTATGGTATTGAACATGTTCTGAAATTTGAAAAATCCAGCCTCACTTTGTGGACAGAGTTGACTAAGACTCCATCTTAGTCTGGACAGCCTGTTTTCAGGGGTTAGAAATGGTTTTATGGCATTGGTGTGTGGTTTAAGCTTATGCTCCTTCACCCATTTGTGAATTAGAGATTTGCTAACACCTATGTTACTTGTCATCACCCTCAAAGATGTTCTTTGTTGCAGAGGTAGATTCCTCACTTTTTCCTTATCAAGTGGTTTCTTGTTTTTGTAAGACTTACCTATTCTCTTTGATTGGAGATGCACGGGTACTCCCAAAGCTTGCTGAGCTAATACGGCCTGCCAAATCCTCCAGATTGTCCTCAAAGAAACCTGAAATTTGTGTGCAGCTTCTTGTTTTGCACGATAGTGAAGCTTGCCATTGCTGGAATTTTGAAGCAACCACTGTGCAATCAGATTTTTGCTGCCTTCGGATAGTTTAGGCCATTTTTTTTCTGTCTCTGCCATTGTATTTATATCTCTGAATTTTTGCTGTATGAGTAGTTGAGAGCAGGATTTGGGAGTAGAATGGTGTATTTATTGTGGTTTTTGGGGGATTGTTTAGCTTTAAAATTCCCTCCAACTTTTTGATCATATCAATGTACATTTCCACCATTGATTTAATGAAGTGCAGCCTATTTTGAGGCTTTATTTAAGCTCAAATTTCCTGTTTTACCTCCAAAATTCCTCTGTTTGCCTCCAAAAAATAAGCTGCAGGTTTTATTTTTGTAAACACATTTAAATCTTTTTTGAATCAGCTTTTGTTCAATTAATTTATGAAATGCAGAAGTAATTCCACAATGCAAGTGTTCAATACACGTATGAAAATTTGTGATGTTGGCGGTATTAATGTCTTGGATCAACAGTGTTGCTATATTTAATTTTCAAGCAAATAATGTTGTGTGATTAATTTAATTAATCACATTTAAATACACCCTAAAATAACTATGAAAAATAAATCAATTTGAATTAAAAAAGGTGAAAAGGTGTTTCCTTAATCCAATAATTAGCAAAAGTAACTCAATATCATTAACAATACCCTTTTCTCCCACTAACTTCACTTTTTCAGTTTTTCTTAATCTCCGTGCCACCACCCAATTGAGACTTTAAAATGTGGACGGAGGGAGTATATCCGTATAGGGGGAGGTTGAAATAAAAACTATTTCCCTATGAGTTATTCTGCAACTTCATCTTGTCCATCCATTTAATATATATACGGTTGAGATTGCTAAGATTAATTTGTCTATAATTATTTCCTATTTGTGGTAATTTAGAATATCATTGTAATTTGTCTTTGATTTTGTAACTTCCTCCCATATTTTGTGCAATACTTTCTATGCTAGGTGTAAAAATTCTTTTTGTTTCTTTTCTACGTATTTTTATGGAATTTCTACGTTTTCTGAAATTCACAACTAATTCTTCTAATTAAAAATAGCATATCTAATTGAATTTATTTTATGATTTTTTTTTAGTTTTTTCTTTTTGGACTTTCTTTGTTTATTGGATTTACTTATTAAAGTACAAAGATTGCTTACTTTTTATTAAAGTATTGCTTAATTTCTATAAAAATACTATACAAAATAATAATATATTTAGTATTAAAAGTATTGAATTATTTTAATATCTACTGAGCAAATATTGTTTACTTTCTATAAAAGTATTGCTTAATAATACCTAAGTATTGCTTAATTTCTATAAAAATATTGCATATAATAAATTATTTAGTATTAAAAGTATTGAATTATTGTGATATCTATTGAACAAATATTGCTTACTTTCTATACAAGTATTGTGTACTAGATGCCTAAATATTGCTTAATTTCTATTAAAATATTGCATAGCAAATTAGTAACTATTAAAAATATTGGATTATTTTAATACCTATTGCATAAATATTGCTTAATTTGTATAAAAGTGTTGCTTATTAAATGCCTAAATATTGCTTAATATCTATTATGAGATTGCATAGAAAATTATTAAATATTAAAATCACTGGATTATTTTAATACCTAATGCATAAATATTGCTTAATTTGTATAAAAGTGTTGATTATTAAATGCTTAAGTATAGATTACTTCCTATTAATAGATTGCAATTTAATTTTTTAATTATAAAAAATATTAGTAGATTATTTCAACAAAAGAAATATTATTGAATAGTTTCATTTGGATGAAGATTATGGAAGGCATTTACATTTACTTTGGAATTAGATTTTGTGTTTTAAGGAACCTGATTGAATTAATTATACTAACCCAATCTACCCCTACACGATAGGTACATCACATTATTTGATATTTTTAGTGATCATTATCTATTTATTGATCGATTTTAAATCTCAATCTTAGATTTGATGAAATCAATGGTCAATAATTAAGTATTAGTAAATTCATAGGAATAAGTTTTCATGTGAACCATTCACTACCCCTATATATATATATATATATATATATATATATATAGAATTGATATGCTGAGCGACATAAGGTGAGTGATATGTGAGCGACATTCTATTTTCAACTCTCCACGTCAACCTATTTCCTCTTTTCTTACTAGTGTTTGTTCACTTCCTTTGTTTCTCTCTCCTCTTTTTTTTTTCTCCTTAATCAATTCTTCACTGTTTTTTCTCTCTCGTCTTCCTTTGCCTCCCTACCAATCACTGCGACCTAAACCTTACAATTTTTATTCCACTCTCAATTGATTTATACATTTTTGTTTTGTCGAACTCGAATCCACCTAAAGGCTAAAGGGACGTACTTGTGTTTGTTTGGCTTTTACAGATGTAATGCGGCATAACCCTGTAACAAGTTTTTGGCTTCTATTCTGATTTTTCAAGTCCAATTTTGAAACAGAGGCTGAAGTTTGATGTTGTGTTATTGTGTTTATTTCGTGAGCCATGTGAAGGAAAATTTAATATGCAAATTTTTATTTTTTTTAGTAGTATCAAATAAAAGCCTAATTAGTTAACCCTAATTGGAATTTGCTAAATTGACTTTACTTTGCAAAAAGAATAGAATTGGGTGAATTGGGAGAGGACGGAAGAACTCCATGAGTAGAAAATTACCGCAGAAAAAGAAAGAAGAAGGCTAAAAATTTAGGAGAGAGAAAGAAATAGAATAAAGTACAGAGAGAAAAGAGTAGAAAGAGAAAGAGAAAAGGATTATTAAAAATCTTACGTGGATGGGGAGCTCACAAAGTCGATTAGACTAGCTGCAGCGGTTGTCTCGTGGGCTGTCTCGAGACAGCCCCGGTGACAAGACACGCCGTTGTGGAAACCACTATCTCGAGCCAGTCCCTAGCCGACGAGACAATCTCGAGTAGGCGCGTGTTTTACACGCGCTGCAAATTTTTTTTTTTAATCGGAGTGTGCATTGCACGCGCCATACATAAAAATAAAAATAAAAATTATAGCAACAACGGCTATGTTCAACGGGAAAAATGGCTATTTTTTGCCGATTAAATTTTTTTATTATTACACCACATTTCATCACACCACATTCACACCACATTCACACCAAATTCACACCTCAAATCTCTATTTTTCTCCTACAATTCCATATTTTTTTTCACATCTATTTCACATAATCATCTCTCAAACGGATCCAAATAATTCATGATCGTCATCGTGGTGTCCCCCTAAAATGACAGACGACGGTGCATACGGAGGATATACGCCGACGGGGCTTGATTCTATCAACCTCAACTCGTCCGTTGGCGAGTCCTTCCACATTGTGTTTGGCGACGAAGACAGTCCCTCGTCCGAGACGGCACAAGCCAAAGGAAAGGGGAAGGCACGAGCCAAAGGCAAGGGCAAGGCACGGGCCAATCTCACCGTCGCAAATGTCCCTCCTCTTTCTCCTCCGGCCGCCAGCGCCAAACCAAAGAGGCGCAGTTACACGGTGGAACAAGGCACCGCCGTCGCCCAAATCTGAAAAGAGGAGACGTGCAACTCCATCCTCGACAGAGATCAAGGTGGCGACAAGTACTGGGGGAAAGTGACGGAGAGGTACAATGCCATGTTCGACGACGACCTCAACTCAAAGACAGTGAAGAGTTTCTTCGGACGGATCTCCCACTGAGTGAAGGAGTATATGATCGCTTACGATAAGGCGATGAAGAAAAGGCCCAGCGGCGCCTCCGACGACATGGTCATCGAGCAAGCCCAGCAGATATTCCAGGCCCATGAAGGGAGCCGCTTCAAACATTTTGGTGCATGAAAAATTTTGCAGGACTACCCAAAATTCCTCCACCAAGAATTTCCCGACGTTCCGTCCATGAAGCGGATGAAGAATACGGCAGAAGGCGCTTACACCTCATCTGGAACGCCACACGGATCGAGTGAGGCAACAGAAGAGTAAAGCACGGCTCCCCCCGCCCACAGGGACGAGACGCAGCAAAGGCGGGGGCAAGGGCGGCAAAGGGGAAAAAGAAGGTGAGCGAGAACGTGGAGTTCGGGTCGATGGTCGACTCAACAAATGAAAGGCTAAGCGGTATCATCACGGCAAAGAACAACCTCGCCGAGGCAATGAGGGAGCGTGCTCGGGCAAAGCAAGACGCCACCGACGCAAAGATCATCAACACGGATACGTCACATATGACGCCAGAGCAATACCAGCTCCATATGATGATGGTTGCCGACGTCAAGCGACGTCGAGGATGGGCGTAGTTTTTTTTTCCCTACAACGGCTATGTTTTTTTTATATTTCTAGTAATGTTTTTTTTTTATTTCTAGTAATGTATTTTTTTATTTGTAGTAATGTGTTTTTATTTAAATTAATAAAATTAGAATTTTAATATTAAAATTAATGCAAAATACAAATTCAGAAATTCTTTAGAGACACCCATAAAGACAGCCCCACTGCAGCTCACTGTCTCTATCTCCAAAAAATCTTTAGAGACGCTGGAGCTCAGGATATCAATTCTCTCTCTCTGTCTCTCTCTCTCTCTGTTGGGAAATTTATTAAGTTTTGATTGATTCCAAAACCAACTGACCCCAACCGAGTAGATGTTGTCAGAACCTATTGTTAGCAGTTAGGCTCGCTGTTTGAGCATTGTTGAGATTTTATCTTTACAGGTCTCCAGCTGAAGAGGGCAACAAGGCATCACTCGGAGAGAACATCAGTTGTAATTAAAGACAACTGAGTGTTTAAAAAGGGGGAAGTTACGATCACTCGGATAGAACATCAGTTGTGAGGAAGACAACTGAGCGTTCATCAGATGAGAAATAGAAAGGGGGAGAGAACATCAGACGAAAGAAAGTCATCTGAGCGTTCAACCCAACTTATCAGATACAAAGAAAGACAACTGAGTGTTCAGTTTCAGAACATCAGTTGTAGGAACTCAAACCAAGAAGATCAACAGCATGAAGTTCAGATCAGCTGAGAGTTCAATTGTTAGCATTCAGACAGAACATCAGCTGAAGAACCAGTCAGATGTAGATCAAAAATCTCAACCAACCTCTCCTTGATGAAAGTCTGACATTGAGATTTGAATTTCAAATAAGGAAGTCACGTGAAGGTTTGACTCTCTGTCATTACCTCATTTGGCCCAACACAAGACTGTCTCAAATGGAAAGCAGAAGCACGCAGTTGCCAAATTCGGAAAGTCTGCAGAGATGAGAGACAAGCCATCGCTAACAAAGAACAGAGATCAATAGCTCTTCCAACGGCTAGTTGATTCTCTCCGCCTATAAATAGAGGCCTTCATTCACAGAGAAGTATACAAGACACACACACGAGAAGAGACAGACAAGTGCTAAGAGCGAAAGAAAGAACCAATTTCCTCACACAAGCTGAACTAGATTCATTCTCTTAGAACATCCTTAGTTGAGAGTTCTAGAGTGTTAAATTCTATTTGAGTGTGTTTAGATCCAACCTTGAGAACATCACTTTGTGAGAGTTCGTAGAGTGTTATATCATAGCTCACTTTTTGTTCGAGCTATTTAGTTGGAACCCCATCCTCTCTTTCACCTGAAAAGGTTTTAGGACCCTACTCTTCCCGTAACTGAGTAGATAGGTTGTTTAGTACCCGAAAACTAAACTGTAAGGTTGATAAGTACCCGTAAACTTATCTCAACGGTTGCAAAGCCCGCATAAGCTTTGTGGTTTGTCCAGAAGAACTTGGACTGAGTTGTGGACTCACAACTCCCCGTGGACGTAGGAGTTCTCTCCGAACCACGTTAAATCTTTGTGTGTTGTGTTTATTTTCAGTTATATTATTGCATATTTAACTGACTATCTAACCTGCATACAAACTGCATTCTTTCTCAACTGTTTTGGTCTTTGACCAACCGTGCATAAAAGCGTGATTGAATTTTTACGAGTCTATTTCCACCACATTCCGCACAGCACTTCACTTCCAACTGAGTGTTTCCTACTCGGTTGTGATTCCAACTGAGTTGCATTACTCAGTTGAGTTATTTTTAGGGGGTTGTTTGAAAAAGTTTTATCTGGTGTATTCCCCCCCCCCCCTCCATACACCAGAACTCGTTTCGAGACCTTCACTCTCTCTCTATATATCTATATATATATATATATATATATATATATAGAGAGAGAGAGAGAGAGAGAGAGAGAGAGATAGAGAGTGAACTACTAGAGGCCACTCTAGACTAAAAAATTATAATTTTGTTCACCTACTTAATTTACAATAAAAGAGGTCAACTTTGAGATGATGAGACAAAAATACCCTTACTTTTTCACCAACCATCCGATTTTCTCTCCTACTTTATTCTCAGAATCTCGCAGCATCGTAACACCGTCCACTATTCATTCTTCCAATGCCGCCACCACCGCCGCGACGGCGAGATACGAGATTCGAAAAATCGTACATCACCGTCGCAGTAGCGGCGGCTGCGGTGGCGGAAGGTGGTACGATGCTACGAGATTCCAAAATCGTATCTCGCCACAACGGCGGTGGTGGCTGGAGATGGCGGAATGTGTGGCAGATGGTGGTACGATGCTACGAGATTCCAAAAATCGTAAATCGCCGCCTCAGTGGTGGCGGCGGCGGTGGCGGACGGTGATACAATGCTACGAGATTCTGAAAATCGTACATCGCCGCCGCCATGGAATGAGTGACAGACGGTGGTACGATGCTACAGGATTCTAAATATCGTACATTATCGCCGCAATGGTGGCAACGACGGTGGCGGACGGTTGTACGATGGTATAAGATTTTGAAAATCGTATTTCGCCGCAGTGGCGATGGTGGCGGGAGATGGCGGAATGGGTGGCGGATAATGGTACGATACTACGAGATTCCGAAAATCGTACATTGCCGCCACGATGGTGGCGGCGGCGGTAGCGGTGGCAGACGGTAATACAATGCTACGAGATTCCGAATATCGTACCTAGCCGCCACGGTGGTGGCAGCGGCGGTGACGGAATGGGTGACGGACGGTGTTACGATGCTATGATCTAGGAAGCACAGATACGCTCTGGAGAGTAGCGTACTCGTATTAATACATATTAAATACGTGATATGCAAAAATATGCCAGGAATACGTATTTTACACATATTTTATTTATTAATTAATTTATTTTATTTTTTTAATTCTTAAATACGTATCTTCTGGAAAAAAAAAAGTAGGAGATAAAATATGATAATTGGTGAAAAAGTAAAGGTATTTTTATCTCATCATCTCAAAGTTGGCATATTTTATTATAAATTAAGTAATTGGACAAAATATTAGTTTTTGGTCTAGAGTGACCTTTTTTGTTAATAAACTCATACAGTATATATATGGATGGATTCCAGTGAAAATAGCCCTTAAAGTGAGAAATAGGAATAAATCTGGACCACACATCTCAAAAAAAGGGGCGGGTGCGTGGCTTTCACGCGCGGAGCGTGTAGCTCACGCGCCATTTTTTTTTTCCTGGGCGATTTTTTCTTAAAACACGGTGCATCTAGATACACTTTGTGATGCATCTAGATACACTGTGTGGTGCATCTGGTTACACATTGTGGTGTATGTCCGATTTTTTTTTTCAGTTTTTTGTTTTTCAGTTTTTTTTTAACATTTTTTTTTCGTCTCCGCCTTCGCTCCGATTACTAATATAAGGATAATTGTTGGGCAACAATTGAGATTTTTTGGCTCGCTCCGAAGCCTTCGGCTCTCCTCGCTCGAATCTTGACCAAAAAATAAGCGGCAAATCAAAATATATTTTCGTAAAGCATGGTGCATTTCCTTACACCTAGTGGTGCATCTGATTACACTGTCTCGTGCATATCAGTACACGTAGTGGTGCATCTCATGAACCATAATGTGGTAGATGCACCACAACGTGAAACTAGATGCACCATACGTTAACATAAGATGCACCCGGTTTTACGAAAAAATCAAACCTTAAAAAAAAAGGAAAATTTTCGTCCGGATGTTCCACCCTTCTTAGCAAGATTGATTCTCATTTCTTAGAATAAGGGCCATTCTTATATATATATATATATATCCTTAATTACATAGAATAGAATAAAATTGGAAATAAAATTATTTGAAACTTGAAAAAATTCGGGTTCGTTGGTTTACAATCTATAATTTTAGCATATGATGTAATGATTGTGGAAAGGGCATTCTCAGCTATGAAATTGCGAAAAATTAGTTTCGCAATCGAACGAGTAATGACTGATATTTTGGTATTTTGCTTGAAAAGTATATTCAACTTTGTTCCCAATGATACTATTATTTATAAGTTTTATAATATGACAAATCGTTTGAGATCAAATGTAGATTAGATTTTTATGACCTATTTCGTGTTGTACATTTTGTTATAAGTTTCCTATTTAGTTTTGCTCGTTTTTTTTGTTTTTTGATATCGTGGAAACCCGCAGTCGCTGCTTTCAATGCGTACTGGATAAACTCCGTCCCTTATGCAGTAGCCTGCAAACCACACAAGGCAGGTAAATCATACTTTCAAAATACAAGTGTGGCAGACTCGACCTATAAAGGCGTTTTAATGAGGTTCGAACCTTTAAAACATTGTTTATGTATTTTGATATAAACTTGAACAGATGAGTTTATAAAATTTTTGTAAAAGTGGAGAAAATATAAAATATTCAACCTAAATACTACCTCCGGTCCCCAAATTTCTTTCTATCTTTCCTTTTTGGAATGGTCCTCAAGTTTTTTCCTAACTATTTTTTGACATTACCACATAACAAATTATTATCTCTTACCCTTACTTTATCAACTTATTTACCTAAAATACCACATATGGCCACCACTATCTCAATTAATTAATATATCACTACCCTCAATGTAGGACCTTTTCTCCACTCACAATAAATTTAATCACTTTTTTCTCCACTCACAATAAATTTAATCACTTTTTCTTCACTAACAACCAACTCATCAACTTTTTCCTTAATATCCATGCCATTTCCTCTTAAAAAGAGACTTAGGGACTGGAGGTAATATAATTAAAACCAAGATATATTGGGCCGAGCAATCGCTGGATTGCCCGACCTCTAGATCCGCCGCTAGGAGAGAATATACTTTTTGTCTCTCCTTACTAGAAGCCCAGCTTCCTCCAATGATTAAATCATAAGGAAAATAAAAATAAAAATTGAAGAAAAAAATTGAAGAAATTGAGTTGTTTTGTATTGGAATTGGAGTAACAAAAATACAAATCAAAATTTCGGAATCTAAACGAAAATAGAGAAGAGGATAAAATTTATTTTCCACATATCAGTTTCTCTCCATACCTTATATCTTTGAATAACTCTCATCAGTCGTCACCCTCTGTCTCTCTCTACTGTCGCTCCCCACTTCTCCACAAAGAAGTTGCACCTAAAGCATCTTTTCCATTTGCAAGTTCATCGATGATGAAATTACGTCTAATTACGTCTAAAGCATCTAATCGATGATGAACATCAGCCCCTACCATGGAAATGACAGTGAAGAAAAAATTATGAGAAATTATAGATGAGGGGCTGAAATTACAAAGAAAAAAATTAAGAGAACAAAGAAAGAATTAAACCATTGATGAATTTATAGAGAGTTGCAGAGAAAGAGAACGACGAGGAAGAAAGGGAAAAAGGAAAAGAAAGGAAAAAAAGAAAGACACCAAATTGTATATAACGCTTCTATTAGTTCAAATAGCAAGTTTGAAAAGTTTAAAAATAAAGCATAAAAAGTTTAAAAAAAAATAACTAAAGAAGTGTCACTCATCATCATTATCATTATATTACTAAAAGAAAAACGATTCTTACTTTGAAAAAAAATCTTACGCGGCACCTCTTATATTTCTTCATTCATATTTATCTAAATTCTCAAATTTTTGAATTTTTAAATATAAAATAATAGATTTTAAATATCTATACTAAAATCTTGTATCCCACATCGGTTTCTCAATGAAACTTCACCTATTGAAAAGTCTATAACTACCTAGAATCAATATGTATTTTTTCATCTTTTACTCCACCAATTTTATTTGGCTAATTTATTTATTAACCGGCCGAATAAATAATTATATTTTATAATTTAATTTAATTTAATTTAATTTGATCAATTTATTAATTGGCCGAATAGATAATTATTTTTTGTAGGAGTTTTAGTTTAATTTAATTTAATTTGGTCAATTTATTAATTGGCCGAATAGATAATTATTTTTATTAGAGAACTAATTTATTAGTTGACAGAATAAATGGTTCCCAAAATAGTTTAAATAATTTATTGGTTGACCGAAATAAATTTGGAAATAGTCTAATATTTTTTATTTAATTTGATAAAAAAATAACTAATTTCTAATTTGTCAATTAATTAGGTAGACGAGCCAATTCCCAACTGACGGGTACCTCAACTCGGAATCTCACGTGACACATTATCATTCTTTATTCTTATTAATTTTAAAATTTATATTTTAGTCATTTTTTTTCATGTATTTTCTAAAATCTAGAATCGTCAAAAATCGTGGTCAGCGGGTCAATTTTGACCCAGAACCGTGGCGGTAGACGAGCCAATTTCCAACCGACACTCGAGAAATTTTTTTTATGCTTTTTTCCCATGTATTTTCTAAAATCTATAATCGCCATCCATGAAATAATTTTTATGTTATTTGTAGTTGGGTTTCCAACTTTGTATAATTTATAATTTTAATTAACGAATATTACTATACGATTAAGGACGATAACGAATAGTACAATCATTATTTTTTAATAAATTTTTGGATATATATATAAATTCTAAATAAGTTTTATAAAATTACGCACTTATAAATCAGAGTCGTGGTCAACGGACCAGTTCCGACTCAGAACTGTGGCGGTAGACTAATATACGGATTTTTTTTAAAAGGAACACAAATAACTAATTTTTTAATCGGATTTTTAAACAAGTACGAGTATATAAATTTCAAACAATTTTGAATAATCCTAAACACATTATCTCAAATTGTTTATGTATTTTTTAAAATCTAGAATCGTCATAAATTGTGCATTTATAAATCAAAATCGTGCTCAACGGGTCAATTCTGACCAGGAACCGTGGCGGTAGACGAGCCAATTCCCAACCGACACTCGAGAAATTTTTCATTCTATGTTTTTTTCCCATGTATTTTCTAAAATCTACAATCGTTATCCATGAAATAATTTTTACGTTATTTGTAGTTGGGTTTCCAACTTTGCATAATTTATAATTTTAATTAACGAATATTACTATACAATTAAGGATGATAACGAATAGTACAATCATTATTTTTTTAAAATTTTTGGATATATATAAATTCTAAATAAGTTTTATAAATTACGCACTTATAAATCAGAGTCGTGATCAACGGGCCAGTTCCGACGCAGAACTGCGGCGGTAGACTAATATACGGATTTTTTTCAGAAAGGAGCACAAATGACTAATTTTTTAATCGGATTTTAAACAAGTACGAGTATATAAATTTCAAACAATTTTGAATAATCCTAAACACATCATCTCAAATTGTTTGATTAATCATCTCCGTTGAAAAACGTAAAATATGTAGGAAAATTGGCAGAAAAATTACTAACGATTTATCAACGAATCAATTCCGACCAATAATCGTGCGCATAGATGGGTCAATTCAGTACTTGTGGGACAACTTTTTTTAAATATATTACTCCCTCCGTCCCACCAGGCTTGTCTTGTTTTTTTTTTGCACGGAATTTAAGGAGAAAATAATTAAGAATAGAAAGTATGTTTAATAGAGTTTTTAAAGTAAAATAAAGTGAGTAAAGAGAGAGTGAATAATGAAATAAGTGATAAAGTAAAATAAAGTGGGTAGAGAGAGGGTGAATAGTGAAATAAAGTGGAATAAAGTGAGTAGAGAGAGAAGGAGAATAGTAAATGACACAAAAAATGAGATAGAAAAGTATAATAAAAGGTGTAAAGTGCATTGTTTAACAAATTAATTATCTCCTAATGATTTCCAAAAAAGGAAACAGGATAAGAATAACAAGACAACCCAAAAAGGAATACATGACAAAAATAACGGGACGGAGGGAGTATAAATTTTGAACTCATAAAATTAAGAATATTTATGGTCAACTTTTATCTTATATCATTGACTAAATAATTTTATGAATCACAATCATTCCACATAATGTTTTGTAAAAAGGAAAAACTACCAAGTATAAAGTGAAATAATTCTTGAAGTTCTATTCTCAATTAAAAAAGTTATTCTCGAAGCTGGTAAAAAAGAAAACGAGTGCCATCATTTATTTTTGGGGAAAATGCATAAAAAACCTTGACCTTTCCCCATATTCTGGTTTAAAACCAATCTTTTTCAAATTCTCAAATATAACTATCACATTTCAATTTGACGCAATTGACTCTCAAAATTGATTTCTCCTCAATTTTTTGCTGACTTCGAAGCCGAAAATTCCTACATGGTGCACTTGGACATGTAGAATATGAGAATTGATAGGCATTCCATGTGTGTATATAGGAATTTCTAGCTTCCAAATCAGCAAAAAATTGAATCAATTGCGAGAGTCAATTGCGTCAAATTGAAAGGTGATAGTTATATTTGAAAATTTGAAAAAGATCGATTTTAAACAAGAATTTGGAAAAATGTTGGGATTTTTTATGCATTTTTGCCTTTTATTTTCTATAAATATATTTGGAAGATGATTATTTATATAATACTACAATTTATAATTAAATTTTTATTTATTAAATATTGTGTGAATATTTTTGGAATATAGTTATGTATATAATTAAATATTAAGGTATAAAGAAAACAAATGTCATCATTATTTTTTTGTGAATATATTTGGAAGATGATTATTTACATAATTTAAAATCAGTATTATAATCAATAGGCCGGTTTCAGGTCGGAACCGTCGGGGTAGACGGGATGATTGTGAAGTCGTGGATTAACTTATTTTTTTTTCTTAATCTTGTGTTGAATTCATAATGTGGGGTATTTAGGGCCACTTTCATCTTATAGACAATCTTAACATCTATAGTATTATTCGCTATCTATGTATCTCTTCTCTCTCTCTCACTACCCGCTCCTTTCTTGCCTCTTTTTCTTCATAAAAAGCTAAAAAATTCAGCTTAAGAGTCGCTTTCCTTGAGAGAGAAATATATTTTTGCCCACATCGGTTTTGTAGAAGAACAGAGCTTTAACAATTATCGAAAGTAATGAGAATATATTAGTTATAATTTTTAACAAACATAGCTATATGGATTTGAGACGTAAACATGTGGTAAAATTACTTTTTAATTGAATTTGAGATGTGTTTAAGGGATATAAATTCTAAGCTAGGTTAGTAGATTGCATAATCGAATTATTTAACGCTAAAATAATTAACAAATAATATTTTTTTAATCTATCACATATTAGTACTATTTAATAATTTTATTAATTTTTATAATTTTCCGTCGATTTTCGACGGATTATACGCTAGTTACTTTTGAAATACACCACGACTTTGTTTAAATAACAATTAACATCACACACCGACACACGCCTTTTGAAATACTACCCTTTGCTATTGATGGTCCTACCTCACAATAAATTTATTTCACTTTTTGGTCAATATTTATCATTTTTTTATCAATACTACTGTTTTGTCGTCATTATCTCCTACCCATACATTTTAACTTTTACTCCACTCAAAATAACTTTATTATCTTTCTTATTTTCTGTGTCGTTTCCCAAATGGGAAGATGTTTCGTGGACTCGGGGTATTGTTATTTAAAATATGCATGAGAATATGAAACAGTATAAGCCCCGTCAATATTTTTTCTTGCATCCGCCCCTGAATGCATTAATTTGTAACATGAGAATGCATGGTACATTTCCGGCCACAAACTGATCGACTTTCTTATCGAAGGGCTGGTGTCTATCAGAGTCTCCGTCTAACTCACTGCCAAAGCTACAGGAACTGCATCTTAAGCAAAAGAGTTCGATTGTGAGGATGAAATTGGTTTTCTTCTTTGAGTGAAATTGTTAGACAATATACTCTCTTCTTTGCAAGTTCATGGATGAAGGTAATCTTATACGTCATTCTTGGATGAAGATGATCAATTCTTCTTCGGTCTAAGCAAGCCTCACATATGCAAATCTTCTTGAATATATATCATTTATTCTCACTGAATTTTAACTTTTAACCTCTACTTTTTTTTTAAATTCGTGGGAACCTGCAGCCCATTTGGTACGCACTAGGTAAATTCTCGCTCTTGTGTAGTAGTAGCATGTAAATCACACAAGACAGGTAAACCATATTTTTCAAGTACAAATGATATAGGCTTTGTCATACAGAGGCATTAGTAGGATTGAACCTGAGACCTTTCTGTTTCACACAACCTACTCTACTACTAGGTCATTCCCAAGGGTACATCTGTTTTCTCATCTCTTTACAAATTCATGCACCATTAAATCCTCTCTCTCTATCTCTATCATCATTCTCCAGCCTCGCGAACCCCTTTGCCTGCTGCAGTCGCCGTCGTTCACCCACAGTGCTGAGCAATTATTGTAGGGATAGTACACTCCGTCCGCCGCCGCCGCAAATATATCTCTCTCGTCGAGCATGTGAGTGTGGTCACTTTCTTGGAGGGATTTCTTAAGGTTACAGTGGATGTGTTTGAGGGGAAACTGAATTTAATATGCATGGTCCGTTGGTTGTGGAGGTCGATGGAGAGGAAGGCGCGACGGTCTCACAGAAGAAGAGTGTTGGAGGGAGAGAGATATAAGATTATAATATATAGCTTGAGTCTCGCTCGCGAAAGTACATAGAGAGATGGAGGAAGATGAGAGTTGGAGAGAAAAATTTATGATATGGAAAATAAAATTTTAAAAATTAAAAATGAAAAATTGTTGACAAACGTTAGTCATCGTTATACCTGGGGCATTTCTTACACTACTTGTACTACAATAGGGGTGCTAGCAGCTCTAAATTAAAAAAAAAATAGGGAGGTTAATGTGCTAGGGAAATAAAATGTCAAGGGTTATTTGCTACTTTCCCCTATTGTTAAAAGTAGAAGAAACAATGTCGTTCAGCTACTGTAGCGGCTTCACTGGAAAGGACATCCGTAGAGAATTTTTTACATGGATGTACTACTCCTCACATGTAAATATTTTAATATTATAAATTATATTAATAAATTATTTCCATGTGAAGGGTAGGTATACTAGATGTACACGTATGTAAGAATTTTTCTTGTAAAGGATCCATCTCCCAGTAAAAGTGTAAAACGACATCATTATTGTTGGAGACTTCTCTTGCAAAGTTGTTAGAGCACTCACTATGGTGAAGCGATAGACTCCGGGTCTATCGCCGAAAATTGTAATTTTGGTGGGGTCCTAATGATTGGATACATTCCAGTAAAAAATTCTGAAATGGTGGAGTTAATATAGACCCGGGGTCTATAATCATAGGCAATGATTGAATGAATTTTATTTTGTTATTTTTTCTTTGTGTTTGTAATAAATAATATTAAAAATACTTAATTAAATAAATAAATTTAAAAATGATAATTTTATTGAATTAAAATAAAAAATATACAATAATTAAGGGAAAAAAAGACACAATAATTAAGAAACAAACAAAAATACAAGAACTACTTAATTTTTCAATTTTATTTTATTAATTTTAATTTTATTAATACTTAATTACAACATTATATTAGAAATTAAAAACCCACTATCCTTAAAGCCCACTACCATATTAAACTCAAAATAAGCCCACCACTACCCTATCTTCTCTACCTACCCCCGTTTCTTCTTCTTCCCCACTTCTTCTTCTTCTTCTTTTTCTCCTTCTTCTTCTTCTCACCTCCATCTGCAACATGCAACTCAAAATAAATAAATAAAATTAAAAAAAAAGGAAAGAAAGAAACCAACCTCCTACCGCTGCATGACACCTTATTTAGCAAAGAGGGAGTCGAGCGCGGTGTCTAAATATCGACACACCCATCGACACCGGCGCTCGACCCCTTGGTGTCGAGGGAGGCACTGCGGCGCTCGACCCCGGCGTGTTGAGAGAGCGGTGTCGAGCGGGGATCGACACCGGCAACGACCCCGACGCTCGATCCCCGTAGTACATGCTCTTAGTTTGATTGTGTTTAATTTAAATAGTCAACTTTTTAAAACAATAAATTAAATAGTCGACTATTGTCTTTTTCTTTTTTTCTTCGATATTGTAAGAACCCGCAGCCGTTATTTTCAGTGCAAACTGGATAAACCTACGTTCTTTGTACAGTAGCCTTCGACTCTTATCTTTATATAATGTAATATTGTGTGGTGAATGCATTATTTATGATACTATATCAAATGTAACAATATCGACATGCATTGAGGGATCCACATTATCTCTCACCCCCTGAATCTGAAATATTTCAATGGCTTCTAGAGGTCCCAAATCTATATCTATATATATACTTAAAAGCTGAGTTTTACACTTATTTACATCATTGCCCTCCTGCTCATTTTCTTGGCCCTTACCATGTTGATAGCAATGTTATAGTGAGTTGGTTCCAAAGTTTCCAAATTTATTAAATTTTTAATTAGCTGTGATATAAGATGTTTGAAAAGTCAAATACATTGAAAAGATCTAAATGTTCAGATTTGATGTAAAGTACTTTATATTATCCAGTTTTATTTTGATGTAAAACATCCTTTTATTCAACGTATAAAAGAGTGATGCAGGTGTAACTGGATAATAAGAACTTATGAGTTGCGTGAGAAAACTAAACTTAAATTTTGGCACTGAAAGTTCTTCTATAAATAGTGGTGATGATATTCATTTGTGAACACACCACTCTCACTTCTGCTCCTCATCCACAGAAACTTTGAACGTTTGTATATTTATGTTTCAAAAACTTCAAGATGTTATATGTTTCTGTAGATCTTTTCTATAGAAGTGAAAAAAAAAACAAATAGAGTGGATAGGAAAGAAAGAAATGGTGGCTGGTCGGAGAGGGTGAGTTGGGATAAGATGTTGGCTGATAAGACAGGGTGGGTTCAGAAGGGGATGTAGTTGATCGAGGATGACGTTTGATCGGAGGTGGATTGTAGAGTGAGAGATGGTAGAAAAAGTAATGGTTTTGTTGCGTCGTTCGAAAATTAGGGTTTCCTCAATGTTATCCATATATAAATCTGTATCAATATACTAAAATAAATTAAGGAGGTGGAAGAATTTTTCCCCTCTAAATCCGACTTCAATTTTTATATCTTGATTAATTAGTTTCATTCATTTTTCCAAGGGTTTTTCATTCTTTATGGGAAGCTTAAAATGACCGGTTCATAAATATATTTTTTTCTCGAAAAGTGTAAAATTTATTCCATGTGGTTTTTCATTTCTTATATGTATACAAAAATATTTCATAGGTGATATATCTCAAATTCACAAGTCTAATTTTCTAGATCAATTCACCTTTCTACTTATAAATAATACAATTGATTATTATCTATTAAATATATTATACATTATAAACTATTTGACAATTAATATAATTGAAAACTGTAGTTGATTTTCTTTTCTCAACCAACTATTAGAAAGAATTCTTAGTTCAGTGATCATACATGGTCTTATTCGTAGTTTTTTAGGAGTACAAATGCTTCTACCAGTCTTGAGTTATACATATAGTCCCTGAGGATCCCTGCCACAGGCTTGACACAATGGGGGCTCTTCGACTGAGGTATCTGGCAAATCTTATGGTATTCCTTTGTAGCCATCCCTCGATGATCCTACTCGTATTCGGTTATGTACAAAGTAAGTGGGGAATAAACTACTTATATAAAGGGTCGTTTAACGCACGTACTGGGTTGCCCTTGACTGTTTGTACCTTAGGAATTGGAAATGATAAACCTTTTGAGTGGCATTCCGTTACTGATCCCGCATTCATTATAGATTTAAGACAGTAAACGATCCGAGGCATCATTTGTTTAAGATTGGTTTGGCTTTGATTCCCTTGTTCGGCTTTAGAAAGATCCGTCTTCTAGATTCGGCTATTTGGCTATGAGCTAAGGCATTGGTTTAAGATCCGACCGTAAAGGATTCCAGGCCTTTGTTTCGATCCTTAGCTTTGACTGATTTCAATGGATTAAAAGAGATTAACGAAGACTTTACGAATGGCTTTCTTACCACCTAGGTTTTCTTTGGACGGAGCTTTCTCTTACCAGAAGCAAGTCGATCGGGTATGCAGCCTACCATTCCTTCCGGAGTATCGGAGTTATTCCCCTTCGGCTTTTCTTTTCTGAGCTCACAGGTAAAAACATTAGTAGAGGAGAAAGACCCGTTCTTTCTTTAGGTTACTGCATGATAATATCAATTGGATTTTTTGATAGTAGAAGTACCATAAAGCGCGAGCCAAGATCCACGGTACGAAAACAAAAATCAGAATCAAAAGTGTTCCGCCCTCATAAAGAGGAGCTTCAGATGCTGCATCCACGGGCAAAGACGAAAGTACAGGTTTTAGCTATTCCACAAGTAGGGATAGACCAGCAAGATCACTAGATAGTCTCCTATCACTAGGCTCACCAACCAACCTGAACTTTTTAGTTAGTATTCCTGTCGGATATCAAAACAAACCATAAGGGTTGTTTCTAGCCCCCTTTAACATAAGCACTCTTGGGTGGAGTGGGCCATCATTCGCCAGGTCTTTGAGTGCCCGGACCGGTTTAGCTACTAAGTAGACTGCCTTAATGAAATCGGGCTTTACCGGATAGGGAGTTCGACTATAGCAGCAGTTAAGGTGGGGCCTTCGATTGCTAGTTAAAAGGCCATCAGGCGTTTTGAGAATAGATACCTACAGGAAATTTCTCCTAATTCCTGATTTGTTCTTGCGTTCTGAGTTAACAATAAAGATTGGAAAGAGATCCCGAAGGTTTATATTCTAATAATTATTGGATGTAGCTCTGAGCTTTGTCAAAGGAGTAATTCCTAGTATTCTTGCTGGTATTATCGGAAAGTGGTCTATTTCAACCGGATGGCAAAGAATGGAGCTAAACTTGCTAACGCACGGCATTGAATCCCCTTTCAGCATGGGTCACTTTGATCTTCTCGAATTGAGCCATAAGATGCTTGTCCCTTTCGTGATAGGGGACATGTGCCGAGCCGGTCGCTTGAGTCTATAGGCTACCTCTCCTATCCGCTTTTCTACAAGGTCTACTTTCAGACCGGGCCAAGCCTTTAGATTGTTTAAGTAGGTTTGGGAGATCAAACACGGGAATAAGAATAAGAAATTCCTTTTTTATCATTTTGATAGAGGGGGATGGAGAAAGTGGACAAAACAGACTCGCATTTCTCATCGAAGAAATAGAGGAAAAGAATCATATTGAAAACTTTCCTAACAAATTCGAACAATTACTTGATAGCCATGATCGGGAAGCGACTGTTGAGATGATGTCTTGGTTCCGACCCGTAGTGGATAAATCCTATCTAAACGAAGTCATTCCTCTCTGTCTTTTTTTTTTCTGGATTCAATGGTAGAAACATAAGTAACCTAAGAAGGCCTCTTTATTTTCCGGTACTCCTCTTCCCTTCTCCAAGGCCAAGACAAGGAAATCAAACAACGAACTCCTTTTCTTTAGAGTTATGAGACCTTGGATTAAAGGGCAGCAAGGAGCAAGGAAACAAAGACCGAAAGGACTCATTTCTCCGCTTTGAAGCTTCTTATTTATTCGCCAGTCTGTATTGACTGATTGAATAGGAAGCTCAGATGTTCGATCAACTCTTCTTTGTTTTCCTTGTTCTCGCATTCAATCAAAGGCTAGTCATCATTAGCTGGCTTGACGGAAGTGAAAGCTCTGATTCTCCAGTCGGGATAAAAGCTAGGGTTTATCTTTCTTTTTAATCGTTTCATTGTTTGTTGCTAAGCCGAGCAACCTATCAGTGAAAGAGTTAATGAGTTAGGCTGGAAATGAGCAGATAGATCCTGATGGATGTAGGTGGTTGCTTGTGAGCTCGCTAAACCGGGAAGACTCATTCCCGATAAAGAGTTTGATATAAGGCCTAAGGTTAGAATTGGAGAGCCAGGAACCCCATAAGACAAGTGAGGGATTTCACTCGAACGATAGTAGTTGTACCCGACCGTAGGTAAAGCTGTAAAGAAAGAAATACCCGTTATGAATGGATAGATAGATTTGTCTAGAGTTCAGAAAGAAAAGTCAAAGGTGAATGGCTTTCTTACCACCTAGGTTTTCTTAGGACGGAGCTTTCCCGGATTTTTTGTTTGTTGTTCTTCCCCCTTTAGGGAATAATATATGTCAATTAGAATGTTATGATTCTTTTAAGGATCTTCAATTTTGATTTCCAGTGGCGTACGACGATATAGAAAGACAACATTTTCGATCAACTCGGGGACACCCAATTCCTCTACAACATCGAATTCCGCGGCACCGGCGCTAAATCGAGGAAGGGGTGCGATTTAGTTATAGTTAGCAACGGAAACGTTATCCACCCCCTCCATGAGTTTACGAATGGAATAGGAGGGTGGCGGTCAAAGTAAGCCCCTCTATTCTGAATTCGTTAATTAAGAATGAATCAAATCTCCGAAGAACCTACGACCGAACAACTTAGCTTACAGCACAACGTGTTCGCCACCACATTGGTTGGATGGTGCATTGGCCTTACTGTAATAAGTCCGAGAGGTATGACCGAAATTTCGACCCTTCATACGCGAGCTATAAACACGAGTTCGAAGACATACCACCAATACAAAAAATAGTAGCTCTTATAGGATAAATACAAGGGAAGAAGTTAAACTAGTATATCAAATAGAACAAGTTAAATCTATCCAGCTTTTTCCTTATTTTATATACTCACTTAGATCTTTAATTAAAAATTGTCAAATTGAATTAATTAATAATAACTACAATTACTAATTATAATTATGTATAAATATAACATATGATATTAAAAAAAAATAAGAACAGGTACAAATAATAAACCGAGGTACCCCATTTTATGACAACTTTTAATTTTCCCTCTATTTTTGTGCCTTTAGTAGGCCTAGTATTTCCGACAATTGCAATGGCTTCTTTATTTCTTCATGTTCAAAAAAACAAGACTGTTTAAATCTGAGGGGACCCCATCTCATTCGTTTTTTTTTTTTGAAAATTAGCACCTTTATGCATATCACTTAACTCTTCTGAGTCTTGGCTGATTCGGAAGACACGTTAGGAAGCCGAAGCGAACTCTATACATGCGAAAAAGCAATCAAGCTCAGATAAAGTGCTCCTACTCTTGCTACTGCTCCAAGCGAAGCGAAGCGAGCTAGCTGCATTAACAAACTACTAATGTTTTAGCCGGCTCCCTGCAATGGTCACCTACAGGCCTACCGCTTCGCTTGCTTTGGCTTACTACTATCGCTCCCTGCAAAGGTCGCTTGTTAGCTTCGTTCCTTCTATCTTCGGATGCACTCAGATGGAATTGATTCGTTTTTGCCGATAAGCCCCAACTGCATCATAGTAATTGAATAGTACTTTTTTATTAAGAAAAAAATATGAAATGCTCGCCTCCAACGCGAGGTACAATACTAGTATGAGGATAAAACAAATTATTCGTTGCTCTGTGTAAATAATAAAATAAATAAATGAATGATTCGTCAAGATTTTCGGTGATTAATTCGATAAATCACTATAGTACGTCTACACGATGTAATCGTGACCAATATTAAATATTTCTAATGCACTCTAATATAAACTGGCCAAACAACAATCTAGATGAATTGGGGATGTGCTGATGGGGGATGACGTTTGATCGGAGGTGGATTGTAGAGTGAGAGATGGTAGAAAAAGTAATGGTTTTGTTGTGTTGTTGGAAAATTAGAGTTTCCTCATAGTGTCTGCAATAAAGTTTTTATACAGAGTTCAATTGTAATTAATTAATATTGTTGGGTTGTTAGATGAATTGATAACATATATGAATCGAGTTGTAAAATTATATTGGGCTTTAGCCCTTACAAACGACTGGGCTTGGCAATTAGGTGGGCCACTATTAATTTGTTTTAATTTGTGCTACTTTAAAATATATTTTGAATTGTTGGTACTTTACAATAAATTTTTTGTTGTAAGAAACGCAAAGAGTTTTTTTTTTTGTAAAAATAAGTTTATATGTATGTTTTATATATTTGAAAATATAACTAAGATGAACTCTATTTCGTTAGCATTCTTACTAACGGCTTTGATATAGCATGCATGCTTTCTATTTCATTGGCAAAGATGGTTTAGATGGAGGGAATAATAGTCACCTCTTTTCTTTTCTTTTTTCCTTTTTTTTTGTTGCAACATTTCATCTACTTACGATGTTCTTTTTTAATTAATGTTGATCCTTCATCGTTATTTTCGTTTTCAACAAGTAAAATAGTGTTCCCTTTTAATTTTAGTATTTTCAAATTCTTAAAATAATTTCAATCTAAAATGGCGTGCGTTACTAAGTTTAAAGTAACACGTAACAAACACTTCCAACCATTGACCAAGGCTCGACTACTTTTCTTTTATCCTTTTTCTCCGAAGGTAAATCGAGTTATTTTTTATTATTTTTTAGGGAAGTTAATTGACTACTTTTCTAGCTATATACTACTAGTATTTAACCATTCAATCGACTCAACAGAAAATTTGTTGAATCAATCCACAAATGGCTTGTTTACCAGTAGTATTATTCAGCATTGTCAACCTTATCGTCGTCGTCGTCATATTTCCAGTTTCAATCACTGCCCAACAATCACCAAACCGAAACGTAACTCTGCGTTCGTCCATCGTCGCATCAAACTCCGACGACGCCACGACATGGACATCACCTTCCGGCGAATTCGCTTTCGGCTTCCGACAGGTTTCCCCCGGAGCCTTCTTGCTCGCCATCTGGTTCGATCAAATACCCGATAAAACCCTAGTTTGGTCCGCCAACCGCGATGATCCTGTTCCGGCAGGATCAACTGTCCAGCTTTCTGCAGATGGAACGTTGGAGCTCACCGACCAAACAAGCAGGCGGATTTGGTCCAAACCGGCTCGATCAACCTACGCCGCCATGCTCGACACCGGTAATTTCGTGCTCGCCACCAACACCTCCGCCATCTTGTGGCAGAGTTTTGCCGAGCCTACTGATACATTGTTGCCGAGCCAGGTTCTAAATCAAGGCGGCGTTCTAGTTTCCAGCTTGTCGGAGACGAATTACTCGAGAGGAAAATTCAAGTTGGCGATGCAGTCCGACGGCGATCTGGTGCTGTGGACCAGATCATTCCCCTTGGATGATAACATCGACGCGTATTGGTCATCACGGACTTTTCAAACCGATTCTCGGTTAATCTTCAACACCTCCGGCTATGTCCACCTCCTCCAGTCCAATGGGTCCGTACTCGACCCTGATTTTTTCTTCGAAGGCGGAGCTCCGGTCGGGGAGTTTCACCAGAGGCTGACGCTGGAATCCGACGGAGTTATCCGCCATTATGTGTATCCCAAGTCTCCTAATAATTCTTCATCATCGTGGTCTGTCTTTGATTTTGAACCGGAGAATATATGTCTTCATATTGGGGAAGAACACACGGGAGGCGGGACTTGTGGTTTCAACAGCATTTGCACAAACGGCGCTGATGGTCGCCCTACCTGCAGCTGCCCTCCCGGTTATTCTTCCCGAGGCGGCCTGAGCGGCTGCGGTCCCGACTTCACGCCGCATAGATGCGATCAGTTAGAATCGCAGGACGCTCAGCATTTCACATTTGAGGTGCTTGCCAGCACAAATTGGCCTATGGGGGATTATGCTATCTTTCGAGATGTCGAGGAGGAGTGGTGCCGCCAGTCTTGCCTTGGCGACTGTTATTGTGCTGTTGCAATATATTCTGGGGGAACTTGCTTCAAGAAGTCTCTACCTTTTATCAATGGGAGGGTGGATTCCGCCATTAACGCCAAGACAATGGTCAAGATAAGGAAAAATAACCACACTACTACCTCAAGCTTCCGTAGTAAGAGCAACTCCACTGCTCTCATAGTAACCTTATCGGTCTTATTAAGTTGTTCAGTGCTATTGTTTCTACTTTATATTTTCTGTTTCAACCATAGAAAACCAAATATGATAGACGTGGGAGCATGTAGCAATACCGTGCATCCTGCTAGAGTGAACACGATAAGCAGCTTCAATTTCGATGAGCTACAAGAAGCTACCAAAGGATTCAGTGAAGAATTAGGCATGGGTGCCTTTTCCACAGTTTACAAAGGGGTTCTGAAAGGAACTGAAAAGGTTGTTGCTGTTAAAAAGCTGCACAAGATCGCCAAAGAAGCCGATCTTGAATTCATAGCAGAAGTGAGCTCAATCAGCAGGACCAATCACAGAAACCTAGTACAGCTGCTAGGATATTGTGATGAAGGGCAGAACAGGATTCTAGTGTACGAGTTCATGACCAACGGATCTCTAGCCACCTTTCTCTTCCAGAAATCACCAAAGCCAGACTGGCATACGAGAGTGCATATTGCATTTGCAATAGCAAGAGGCCTTTGTTATTTACACCAAGAGTGCAGCGTCCCGATCATACACTGCGATATCAAGCCTCAGAACGTGCTGCTGGACGAGTCCTACACTCCAAAAATAGCAGATTTCGGGTTAGCCAAGCTAATGAAGCCGGATCAGACTAGAACCACCACAGGAATAAGGGGGACTAGAGGGTATGTTGCTCCGGAATGGTTCAGAAACATGCCTATTACAGTCAAAGTCGATGTCTACAGCTTTGGAATCTTGCTGCTGGAGTTGCTCTGCTGTAGAAAGAGTTACGACGTAGATGTTGAGGACGAGAGAGAAGTGATTCTTGCTGATTGGGCTTATGATTGCTACCAACAAGGGGCTTTAGATTTGTTGGTTGAAGAGGACGAGGAGGCGAGGAACGACATGAATATGTTTGAGATATTTGTAAACACGGCAATTTGGTGCATACAGGAAGATCCGACGTTGAGGCCTCACATGAAGATGGTGATGCATATGCTTGAAGGATTAATCCAAGTCCCTGCTCCTCCAGATCCTACTACATATACTGCCTAGTTTTTTCTTTTCAATTTTTTAATTAACTTAGTGACGTTGAATATGATTGATCATTAGATTTGAGTGGTATTTAAATTTTAGTTGTGTGTGTGTGAGCATGACGATCTGCAATCTATGCATGCATGTTCAGAAAACATAGCAGATTGAAAATATATAGTTTGCATAACATTTCATTAATAAAATTCATCAGACAACAATTGGATTTGCACAATGTTTTTAGGGTGCGTTTACTTTGATGAAAATATTTCCATTGGAAAATGATGGATAAGAAAAGATGAGAAAATATTAACATTTTCATCATTTTTTTATCACATGTTTACTAGGAGGAAAACGAAAATTATCACATGATCCCCCACCTCTTCCCCATTTTCAAGTCTTTTATCAATTGGAAAATATTTTCACATCAAAAGCTATATAAGGATAATATTATCCAACATTGAGAGAAAAAGAGTGAAAAAGGGCTGCCCGATAAAATTTATAACCTGCCCGGAGAAAATTTTCCATCACAGTAAACATGTTAAAAAGATCCATCAAAATAAACGCACCCTAGTGGATAAATTTATACCTATTTTTATTTTAGGAAATTATTTATGTTGAATTTACTTGTAAGTATATGGTCATAAGGATCAATAATTCACAGCTTGTTTCATTTTAAGTAGACCATGTCACATTTAATTTTTCAAATGTGGTTGGTTACATGAGCGAAATTTAACCAATACGTACATCATCGGCTAGCGGCTGTGATTTCCTTCGTTTATAAAATAGTATAGTGATATTAATATAATACATCGGTTTGACCCCTTTAATTAATATAATGTTATGCAAGGGACATCATGATTCATGATCAAGTAAACTACTAATGCATGTTAAGACCCGTGCGTTGAGTGAGAATTTCATGCAGTCAACATATATATATATGGGTTGGTTCACGTACAAAACATTTTTCCCATAAAAAATAAAAATAATACATTTTATACATTAAAATAATACATTTTAGGTATTATTACAATACATCTTCATATATATATATATATATATATATATTAATGGAATATTTCAATGGTTTTACCATGACCTAGGTGGAATGTAAAATTTATAATTAACTTACCGTCCAAATTCAAAATAAAATACTACTCCCCCCGTCCTATTCATAATGCAACGTTTCTTTTCGGCACGGGCATTAAGAAAAAGAGTATTGAGAGTAAAAATGGTGATTAGTGTATTAATAAAGTGATATAAAATATTTTTAAAGTAATTAAAGTGTTGTTGATGTGATATAAAATAGTTTTAAAGTGAAGAAAGTGTTATTGATGTGATATACAGTGGTTTTAAAGTAAATAAAATAGATAAAGTAATTTTCTAATTATTTTCATAAAAGGAAACGTTGCAAGATGAACATCCCAAAAAGACATATGTTGCATTATGAATGGAACAAAGGGAATAGTTTAGATGCACTAGAAGAAATCCGGTAATAGACAATAGGTCATTGCAGTGGTCTATAACAATTTCGCCTGTTGTTGTCGCCTTTGTTGTCTATTAGGAGCGGTGATAGACAATAGGTAATACCTGTTGTCTATATAAATATAGACAAGCGGTGAGCGGCGATAGACAACACGTAATTCCACTTGTCTATATCACAATAGACAACATCATATGTCCGTTGTTCACATTATATTGTCTATTTTGATATTGACAGTGATTCATAGACAACACGTTATACGATCTGTTGTCTATTTTATAATAGAATTTAGTATATTTTTTCGATTTTATTTAAATTCCCTGTTCTTAATATCAATATATAGAATAATTTAAATCTTAAACACTATAGAATTGCAAAATAGTCAAATCCATCAATAAAAACTTGATTAATACTACAAAATATCTCGTTTTGTATCTCATAAAAAACATAACATTCATAATATATTGTTTCTAACTATGCATCATCTACTAAAAAGCTCCAAAATGTAATCTTCAACCTTGAGCATTCACCACCAATGATCCAACAAATTCAACCATCCAATTCTCTTTCATCTACAAAGTGTAAACTACGACTTTAAGATTTGAACCATTTAAGACCTAAAAAATATTAAAAGATACAAAGAAATATATATCACACTTACTTCCATCTTCATTCGTATCAACAAAATCATAAACAAATTCAGCCCACTCTCTTCGGACGTCATCAATTTCTTCTTTCGAGTAATTAGATCCTTTGGAGAACTATTAAATAATTAAATAAAAATAAAATACTTAGTCATGTTTCAAATATTTTAAACAATTAATAATCAAATAATCTTGAAACTAATTGCTACATATAATTACCAATGAAGATATTGATTTGGTGCATTCACTTCCACAATTTTCAACAATATCTCTCATGTACCGCATTACATAATATCCACATTGTGCTCCATCGGGTTGTTGTTGACACTAAATTAAAAGCATAAAAATATTGGTGAAATAATTATGCAACAAGTAGGCCGGAATCCTCAACAACACAATCAGCCCCAGCAACATATTAACAAAAATAATCAAAGTTCCTATGTAAATACATTATATCAAACGTACCTTTATCACTTCCCACAGTTGGCTTTGCCTCCCTCCTTTTCTTATGCTATTATTGAACATTTTTATAGCCCTACAAGTAGTTTGTGAAAATGAGTTGGATTGTCAATATATGCATCACGCATCATATCTTCTGCAGCATCTAAATTAAAATCACAATCTACAATATCCCTTTCACCTTTATAACTTGTGTGAGATCTACGTATCTCCCCGTGGAAGATCCAACGACTATATGTTAAATCTATTCCATTAAATGTAAGATGTGCTCTTATGGTTTTGACGGGCAGGTCACATAGATTACCACACTTAACACAAGGGCAAGGCATAGACTTAGGATCTTTTCCATTTGCAATAGCAAAATTAAATAAAGATTTGACTCCAACTTCGTACTCTTTTGATAATCTACTTTTGGACATCCATCCTTTATCCATTCTCCTTAAGATCTATTCTCACCTATCAATTATATTAATGAAGCACAAAATCTGCTCAATGAATATTATAAACAAGACTGTTAGAAAATTTGTTAGTAAGAGTTTTGATGAATTCCAAAACCAACTGACCCCAACCGAGTAGATTTTGCCAGAACCTAATATCAGTAGTTAGGCTTGCTGTTTGAGCATTGTCAAGATTTTATCTTTACAGGTCTCCAGCTGAAGATGGCAACAAGGCTTCACTCGGATAGAACATCAGTTGTGAAGAAGACAAGTGAGCATTCAGTATATTGAAAAAGGAGGAAGTTACGTTCATGTCTCTGATCAATAGTCAAGTATCCAAAAAGGGGAAGTCACATTCAAGAGATAGAACATCAGTTGTAAGGAAAACAACTGAGCGTTCATCAGATGAGAAGCAGTAAAGAGGAAGAGAACATCGGATGAAAAGGAAGTCATCTGAGCGTTCGAACCCAACTGATCAGATATAAGGAAGACAACTGAGTGTTCAGTTTCAGAACATCAGTTGTAGAACTCAACCAAGAAGATCAACAGCTTGAAGTTGAAGTCAGCTGAGAGTTCAACTGTTAGTAGTCAGATAGAA
Organism: Schizonepeta tenuifolia; assembly: GCA_029490685.1. NCBI lineage: Eukaryota > Viridiplantae > Streptophyta > Magnoliopsida > Lamiales > Lamiaceae > Schizonepeta > Schizonepeta tenuifolia. The sequence goes on along the minus strand of CM055957.1, from coordinate 79,210,774 downwards.
CATCGGTTGAAGAACAAGTTAGTTGAAGATCGAAAGTCTTAACCGACCACTCCTTGTTGGAAGTCTGTTGTTAATTTCAAAAAGGAAGTCACGTGAGGGTTTGACCGTTCAGTCATTACCCCATTTGGCCCAACACAAGGTTGTCTCAGATGAAAAGCAGAAGAGCACAGATGCCAAATCCGGAAAGTCTGCAGAGATGAGAGACAAGTCATCGCTTTCAAAGAACAGAGATCAACAGCTCCTCCAACGGCTAGTTGATACTCTCCGCCTATAAATAGAGACCTTCATTCTTTCAGAGAAGATAGAAGACACACACACGAGAAGAACCCAGAGAGCGAAAGAAAGAGCAATATTCTTCACGAGCTGAACTCCATTCAATCTCTTAGAACATCACTTGTTGAGAGTTCTAGAGTTAGTTAGTTTTTGTGTCTTTAGATCGAACCTTGAGAACATCACTTAGTGAGAGTTCGTAGAGTGTTAGATCATAGTTCACTTCGTGTTCGAGCTTTTAGTTGGAACCCCATTTTCTTTCACCTGAAAAGGTTTTAGGATCCTACTCTTCCTGCAACTGAGTAGATAGGTTGTTTAGTACCCGAAAACTAAACTGTAAGGTTGATAAGTACCTGCAAACTTATCCTTAACGGTTGCTCAGCCCGCGTAAGCTGAGTGGTTTGTCCAGAAGAACTTGCACAGAGTTGTGTGGACTCACAACTCCCCGTGGACGTAGGAGGTTTCTCCGAACCACGTAAATCTCTGTGTGCTAGTGTTTATTTTGTTTATTTCTTGCATATTCAACTGACCTTCTAACCAGCATACAAACTGATCTTAGCATTATCAACTGTCTTGGTTTTTTACCGACCTTGCACAAAAGCGTGAGTTGTTTTACGAGTTGTTAATTTCCACCACATTCCGCACAGCACAACTCTTCCAGCTGAGGTTGCTTACTCAGCTGTGAGATTCCAACTGAGTCTTTTTACTCGGTTGAAGTAAGTTTCAGGAGTTTAGTTTTAAAATCCTAACTGGTGTATTCTCCCCCCCCCCCCCCATACACCAGTAACTCGTATCAGGACCATCAAGTGGTATCAGAGCAGTGGTTCAAAAGACTACTAACTCTGTTTCACAAGATGTGAATTCGAGGTATTTTCTTCAGTGGTCAACTGAACAGATCTAATTTTTCACGCTAGTGCATATTTGCTTGCATATCTCTTTTGCTGTTGTGTGCAGATGGATGTCAAGGATAAGATCGTGGTGATGTTCTCGGTCGTAAATTATACTTCCTGGAGAACCCGGATGAAGAAGATCTTACTATCAAAGCATCATCGGATGCAACAAGTACTCTCGTCCGGACCGATCATCATCAAAGAAAGAATCGCTCACACTCCTACAAATCCCAACGATGGGGATACAGTTGTGGAGTTTGTGGAGAAGCAGCCGGAAGACTACACTCCAGAGGAAGCCAAGGTGAGCCAGTTGGATATCTGGGCTCAAAGCACGATTATGTCCACTGTTGGACAAGATTATCTCCCTTGGATCGAAGAGTGTGAGACTGCCAAATAAATGTGGGATATCTTGGCATCGCTGAGTGAAGGAAACGATGAGACGAAGGAGAACAAGTTCTCACATGCATGCCAAGACTTCGACAACTTTTTTCTGAGAACAGATGAAACAATTGATCAGCTAGAGCTCCGGTTTATGGACATCCTCAGAAGAATTCAGTCCATTCGAAAAGGAAAATACACACTAAGAGAAATCAATCTCAAAGTGTTGCAAGATCTACCGGCTGAGTGAGATACCTTCACTAATATCCACGAGAGCCGAGCTGACCTTGGTGAAATGGGAACTGAAAGATTGTTCTCAATTTTAAAGGGAAATGAGTATAAGGTGAACCGAAGAAGATCTCAGTCCTCGGTTCAGACGAGTCGACTTGAGGATGTTGGTTCAGCCTCAAAGTCAGTTGCTCTTCGAGCTGACTACTCCAAATCGAGAACATCGAGGCCAACCAGGTCTGCAGATACAGCTGCAAAGAAGCCAAGCAGAGAGGAACTGCAGCAGAACATTGCTGCTCTGTCAAAGAAACTAGCCGACATGGACACTCGGTTCAGAAAATACAAGAGATTCTATAAGTCCAACCGAACTCGAGACAGTTCAAAGCCTGTGACCAACGGTTGCTTTGAATGCGGCAAGGAGGGACATTTCAAAGCTGACTGTCCAGACCTCTCAAAGAAAGAGAGAGAAGCGTTGAGGGCCAAGCAAGCTGGAAAGAACAAGGCCATGGTAGCAGAAGAAGCAGCTGACGACATGGACATCTTCACTGACATTGAAGATGAGGATGAGCTGACTTCTACAAACAACGCCATGTGTCAGGATCAATGCCTCATGGCACTTGGAACCGACCAAGATGATATTGAGGTACACTCTAATCCTGCTAAGTTAAATTCTTCCAATACTTCTAACATGCAGGAATCTCTGGACGAAGAGTTGGAACCCTCCTGGAGTGACTTTCAAGAACTCAGTGAGGAACTTCATCAGCAATCGGTTGAGTTTAAGAGTCTTCAAGAACAGTTCTCAAAACTTGAAGAATCCTTAACCGTGAAGGACGATCTGATCAAGAGTCAAACGGAGGAGATTGAGAATCTCAAGAGTCAACTGAATGCGGTCAACCGAACTAATGCTCCAACCAACGAGTTGACAAAGCAGATCAAGGAGCAGGAAGAACAGTTGAAAAATCAAGAGACTCAGATCGACCAGCTGATAAAGAAGTCAGATGGACAAACCGAGCAGATAACTGTCCTCCTCAAGGAGTTGCAAACTGAGAAGGACAATCTAATCAAGCTGTATCAGTCATCCAAGATCATCGAGAATCTTATCAGTTACAGTAGACAGATCGATGACGTGTCAGGACTCGGTTATGATGTGATTAAAGATAGTGGAATTTCTCCAGCAACCTTCATCAAAGTTGTTGAGGCCAAGGTCGTCAAACCTAATCCAGCTGAGTCTGAATCTTCCCAATGTAATCCAACTTCCACTTCTCAGCAAGCTCAACCGACCAAGGCAACTACAACTGAGAAGGGAAAAGAAGTAGTTGATGGAGGACAGAATATTCCATCGATTGGGATATCAACCGAGGGGGAATGTTCCAAAAGTCAGAAGAGGAATCAGAGGCGTCGAAGACATAATCGCAACCGATCTCAGAATCAGAACAGACCTCTGCATCAACCTCAGAGTCAACATCAGAAAGAATGGAACCGACCGCAGAACCGACAAGGACCCAACCATCTGAATCAACAGCGGTTCCATCATCAGTTCAACCACAGGTTCCAACCGAGTCAACCAATGAGGAACAGGTCGAACAACTGGAGATATTCATGCCGTAATATGAATCACCAACAGGGCATGAACAGCTACAGACAACACTCAGGGAGTTGGAATCAAAATCAGCCACAAAGATTCCAACATGGCGTCCGACCTCACAGACAAATTCAACAGGATAAGAATCGCCATCAAAACAGGGGGAAAGCCTCTCCTTCGAAAGCTCAGAATGGGAGAAATCCAACTCTCTCAAGAAACAGAACATCACTACTAACAACAAGCCTAAGGATAACCGAGGTGTTGTTATAGTTGATGATGAAGGAAAAGTGATCTGGAATGATAAATCCATCTGAGTATACAGGGAAAAGAGACGCACAGTTCAAGAAAGAACTGGTTCTAACCCTCCAGGACCCAACTGAAATTGGGGATCTAAGCGAGTTTCTCTTTGCAGGTACAGGAGAAACAGCTGAGGAAGAATAAAGCGTCTGCAACAATGTGGGTGATGGACAGTGGATGCTCGAAACACATGACAAATGTGAAGGATTTGCTTGGAAGTTTCGTGGAGAAAGAAGGACCCTCAGTTACTTTTGGTGATAACTCAAAAGGTTACACCAGAGGTTACGGTACCCTTGAAACCAATCATGTTTCGATTTCTAATGTTTCTTATGTTGATGGATTGAAGCATAACTTGCTCTCCATCAGCCAATTCTGTGATAATAGTTTCTCTGTCAAGTTTGATGCCCAGGGTTGCAGGGTTAAAAATGTCGGATCAAAGCAGGTGATATTGTTGGGAAATCGATCGCCAACCGGGAATGTCTACTACGCTGATTGGAACAGCAGTCTCCCTGACACCTGTCTATTATCAAAGAGCAGTTCAGATGTGAGCTGGCTCTGGCACAAAAGGCTCAACCATCTGAACTTCAAAACTATGAACCGACTTGCCAGACAAGAACATGCAAAGGGCATTCCAAACCGAGTGTTTTCAACAACACACATCTGCAGTGCATGCCAGTTGGGAAAGCTCGCTAGATCCTCCTTCCGGTTGAAGTCAACTCCCTCAACCGGCCGAGTGTTACAGCTGATCCACATGGATCTCTTCGGGCCAGTTACACTAAAGAGCATGAATGGTAACGAATACACCCTGGTTGTAACTGATGACTACTCAAGATATACGTGGACCATCTTCATGCGCCACAAGAGTGAAACCCGAGATGAGCTACCCAAGCTGATGGATCAGATATCGAACCAACAAGAGATGAAGATCATTTCAATCCGATCAGATCGAGGAACTGAGTTTCTAAATGAAACCATCATCGAGTACTGCGAGAAGCATGGAATTACATATCAAACATCAGCAGCGCGTACTCCGCAACAGAATAGAGTAGCTGAGCAAAGAAACCGAACACTGAAAGATGCAGCTACATCCATGCTGACAAGCTCAGCTTTGCCAAAGAGATTTTGGGCTGAGGCCATCAATACTGCATGCTACACTCAGAACCGGTCTCTTCTGACCAAGCGGTTGGGAAAGACACCATATAAGCTATGGAGACGCAGGAAGCCAGATATTTCTTATTTTCGCGTTTTTGGTTCTAAGTGTTATATTCACAACAATGGGAAGACTCAGTTGAAAATTTTTGATGCCAAAGCTTCGAAAGGCATATTTCTCGGATATGCCGCTCGGATCAAGGCTTATAGAGTTTTCAACAATGGCTCTCGTGTTGTGGAGATAACACCTCATGTTAGTTTTGATGAATCTACTTTTGAGTGCAGGGAACAGGCTAAAGGACAACAGGGTGATCCACAAGTTCCACCTGTTCTCACCAGATCACAAGCTCTAAGGGAAAAGAATCTAGCTGAACCACTGGTATGGGCAACCGAGGATGAGGATCCATACTCCTCTGAAGATGAATGCGAAGACCCCAGCTCATCTCAAGGGGGAACTTCAGCTGATGCTTCTCCAACTGCATCGGCATCCAAAGCCCAACCAAGTCCGGTTCAAACTAATGTCAATGTTGAGGATCCAGACTCAACAGCTGATCAATCATCAGCTCTGACGACTCCAACTCAGATCACGGAACAGCCACAGTTGGAAGAAGAAGGAAGACGCAACCGAAAATGGTATAAAGTTCATTCCACTGACAACATCATCGGAGATCCAACCGAAAGTGTGCGTACAAGAAGCAGAGTTGCGACTCAGGATTCAACCGAGGAAGATTCCAACACTTATGCCCAATATGCTGAGAAGTTGGCAGTTCTAGAGGAGTTCGAGCAAGCTGGAGATGTTGCCATTATTTCTTGCTTTGTAGCTGATGTGCCAGAACCGAATAACGTTGTGGAAGCTCTCAACTGTGTTCACTGGACAACAGCCATGCAAGAAGAACTGAATGAGTTTCTACGCAACTGTGTATGGGAGTTGGTAGAAAGACCAAATGGTGTCAAGGTTATTGGATTGAAGTGGATTTTCAAAAACAAGAGAGACGCCATTGGATTCATAGTGAGGAATAAGGCAAGGTTGGTAGCTCAAGGATATTGCCAACAAGAAGGAATCCATTTCGAGGACTCCTTCGCGCCGGTTGCAAGGCTGGAAGTCATCCTAATCTTTCTAGCATATGCCGCACATCACAAGTTCAAAGTATATCAGATGGATGTGAAGTGTGCATTCCTCAACAGAGATATCAAGGAAAATGTATATGTTGAACAACCTCCTGATTTTGAGACTGGAGATGGAAGAGTGTACAAGTTGAAGAAAACAATTTATGGACTAAAACAAGCACCCAGAGCTTGGTATGACACTCTTTGTGGTTTTCTTCTGAACTCGGGTTTCAAACGAGGGTCAGTTGACAAAACCCTGTTCACTATCAAAGTTGGAGATGACATTCTTGTTGTGCAAATCTATGTTGATGACATCATATTCGGTTCTAAGTCGGAGGAACTATGTGAAAAATTTTCAAATCTCATGAAGGAGAAGTTCGAGATGTCGATGATGGGCGAGATGAATTATTTTCTTGGATTACAAGTGAAGCAGTCTCCAGAAGGAATCTTCATCAATCAGTCCAAGTATACAAAAGAGCTCATCACCAAATTCGGATTGCAGACAAGTAAGACAACAAGGATCCCGATGAATACTAACTGGAAGATTGAACCTGGAACTGAAGGAAAGCTTGTAGATGCCAGTAAGTATAGAGGGATCATCGGTTCTCTGCTCTATCTAACCGCCAGTCGGCCAGACATATCTTACGCGGTTGGAGTGTGTGCTCGGTTCCAAGTTCAACCAAGGGAAGCACACATGTTAGCAGCAAAGAACATCATCAAGTATCTGAAGGGTACAGTCAATGTTGGACTGTGGTATCCAACTGACGACAATATTCAGCTGACCAGATACTCAGATGCAGATCTAGCTGGAGATCAGTTGGACAGGAAGTCTACTTCTGGACACTGTCAGTTCATGGGAAGCAAGCTAGTTTCGTGGTTCTCCAAGAAATAAGCATGTGTTGTCACTTCTACAACCGAGTCAGAGTATATGGCTGCTGGAAGCTGCTGCATGCAAGTGTTGTGGCTGAAGCAACAGCTGAGAGATTATGAAGTCGCAACTGGACAGGTTCCCATTCATTGTGATAGCTCGAGTGCCATAGCTATCTCTTTGAATCCTGTTCTCCATTCTCGGACAAAGTATATCGACATTCGTCATCATTTTATCCGAGATCATATTGAGAAGAAGGATGTATCCATGGAGAAGATTCCAACTGAGATTCAGAGAGCTGATATCTTCACCAAACCTTTAGCTGAAGCACGGTTCAAGATGCTATGTGACCTTCTTGGACTGTTGGATCCATCAGATGAGGAGTCAACTGAGAAAAAGAGATAGATATCCATCTGAGGGGGAAGCTCAGATGAAGGGGGAATCTCAGACGCGGATCACCAACTGAAGACATCAGACGTCAGCTGAACAGACGAACTTGAGTCAGTTGATGGTATGCCGATCAGATGCAAATTGCCAACCGAAGGAATCAGACATCAGCTGAACAGACGAACTCGAGTCAGCTGATGGTATGCCGCAACATGGGAACTCAGCTGATTCCAACATCAGCTGGCAGGTAACATTTATGGCTGAAGGTGTTATGTTCTTAAATGAGAATGTTTGAAATAAATTCAAACATTCCTGAACTAGTCAGTTACATTAAAAATAGCCATCATGTCGCATTAAATGTAAAGTACGGCTGAACATCCATAGCCTACTTTATAGTGCGACTGGGCTGACATGAAAACTGTACACCTTCTCACGCGCGGGTTGGAACTCGGTGCATGACGTCAAAGTCAAAGGTAGTCAACAGTCGCGTAATCTCAGGCGTAGATGGATTCGCGCCATTTAACCCCAGCCGTTGATCTCAATCAAGTCAAAAACCTATATAAGGCAAAAAAATCAGGAAGTGATCTCTTACTTTCCTCATTCGTGTTTATCTGCTACAACTATTCATCATCTTCTTCAATTCTGTCTCTCTATATTTGGCTAATATTTTCTTTCCTTCTTTGCATATATATATACTTCGCTGCAAATCATAATGGCACCCAAAACCTCCAAGAAGATGGTATCTAAAGAACCAGCCACATTCCAGGAATCATTCGATATGATGCTATCGAAGATTCATTTTGAACAGATCCTTTCGACGGACGCGCTGAAGTCACCGGAGCTTTCTCACCTCGCCGGTCTTCTCTCTGCGCACGGTCTTCTTCAATGGGCAACTCTCACTCCCTCCCTCCTGCTACGAAAGCAGGTCGGAGATTTTTTTTTGAATCTACATCACGAGTCAGGAGTTGGACTCGTTTCAAACGTCTCCTGCAAACAACGCGACGGCGCCTCCCGATCAATCCAAGATTCAGCCGTCGAGATACTTGTGTCCGAAGAACTAGCCAAAATCATCCCAAGAAATCATCAGGCCACTCACATGATAAAGAAGCAGATGAATTCCTTCAGCAGGCCCTGATCATCCCAGAAAAGATGAAGAGTAGCATGCAAAGGACAAAGTTGAAGCCTCAACATCGACTTCTGTTTGATGTTATTTCCAAGTGTGCATTTGGATACAGTGGAGCCTTTGGAGATATCAGTCGCCCCAAACTGAAGCAGCAGAAGGCTCTGGAGGAGAAATACGAGGTCAACTGGCTTCAGTACTTCGAACACCAGTTGATCTTAGAGCAACAGAAGATCTCCGAAATCACAACTGAGTCCGGAAAGCGGCTGTTGAGTGTCAAGGGGTCTCTGAACTTCGGCACTAAAATTTATGCGCTGATCCTGCGTGCCACGGAGAATCAGAATCTAACTTGGGAAGATAGTGAGGAGACGCCTTTCAAGAAGATGTTGTTCCCCACAGCCAAAAAGACTCAGGACGTGTTGTCGGCTGTGTACACTCCTAAAGAGAAGAAGGGAGCCGAGAAGCCAGCTGTGGAAGCAGACACAGCTGAGGAGCAGTTGGAGTCAGAACAACCTCCAGCAGTCGGTCGAAAGACCAGATCATCTACTGCTCGCCGACTGAGGGATGTGTCGAAAGAAGAAGAAGAAGAAGAAGAAGAAGAAGAAGAAGAAGAAGTGGAGGAGGAACCACTGAAGAAGAGACCAAGGATACGGTTCAAGAAGCCAGCTGCGCAACCAGCTGAGAAGTTGCCAGCTGAGGAGAAGCCAACGGAGGAGACACCAGCTGAGAAGTCAACTGAGTCAAGTCCGTCGGTTGACCCAGCTGCGTATATCATTGCTCATCGGGATCCAAAGTCGATGGTTGAAGGGAAGGAAACAGATGTAGATGAGTCGAGCTCATCCTCAGATAGCTCGTCTTCATCTGAGGAGTCAGAACAAAGTTTACCCTCTCCCCCAACCGGAGCTGATACTGCCCAAGGAATCCCAACCTCGACCGGCTCCCAACCTAGTCCAACTGTCCAGCCAGCCCAATCACCAACCAAAGGGGATCAGATTCTCACAGCTGATCCTCAGACAAATATTCCGAGCCTCACACTCGATGCCAACATTGCGACCAGTTCTATGGCCAATGTTGAAGAACCTTTTGAACCATATGTCTATGACATTGAACCGTCCTCCATCAATGAAGAAGAAAATCGTCAAGCGGTCGTAGCTGAGCATGAAGGCAAGTTGGCCTAAGCGCTTTTCTGACTCTGACCTAGCGACCCCTGCCCTTCGACAGTCTTTCTAAACTAGCATAATCGTGGGACATAAAAAGTGGGAAGTTGATTGTTGGTTTTTCTTCCTCACTCTCGTATAGGTGAACTTGGTTCATTCAATTCTTAGGGAGTTGAAGGATTCACTGGGAAGACTGGAGTACTATCTTCATTAGCCGGAAGGAATTAGTCTCCACTAGTGTCATTCGAAGAACGAACAAGAAAAGGCTTACCTTACTGTTTAGGTAGGATGTCAGGGAGTATCCGCTTAGCAATATGAGAAGAAAGAGTCCAGATTAAGAACAAGAGTTCAGGCAAGACGAATAGGAATGATGGGTCCGTTCGTGAAATCTATAATAAAGGCTTCACCTCTTCCTCAATCAGAACTGCTACGAACCAATAAAAAAAATAAGAAATTGTATGAAAAGAAAAGACAAGTAAAAATGACAATAATATAAATTGCTTCAAGAAGCTCGTTGGGATATTTCCTGAAGCTCGCAACATGCCGATCTTCGCCATGTTTGGCACGGAGCTGATATACCAATTTAGCATCATCTTCAACTACTGGTATGTCAAGGAAGACACCATCCGCATCTATGGCTGGGACCACCTCAAGGATGATGAGTCATGCCTGCGAGAGTACTTCGAATACTCCAACCTTGAGGTAGCTTACAAGAACAAGGTCGCTGTTCTGAGCCGCAGATTCGATCTCAGCAAGGCAGAAGGGACAGACTCAAGGGAACTGTGCAACAATGCAGGAGCTGTCGCCTTTCTGGACACCATGCTGGCCAAGAGTGCTGAGTTCGTGGATGAGATTGATGCAGCTGAAGCAGCAGCTCAGCAAGAAGAGGCTGCATTCCAACAGTACCTGGCAAATCGTCAAGCCATGATGACTGAACTACCCCCAACAATCCAACAATCAGCCCCAACAATCGAACAACCAGCCCCCTCAGCTCAGCCAGCGCTCTCCTCTGAAGAAATTTTTGAGCTGATAACTGAGAGGGTGAACCAGCTGCGAACTGAGGTGCTCTCAACCATCCAGCAGAACCGTGAAGAGCAGCAGCTGGTGATTGAGGCTCAGGCTGAGAAGCAGAGGCAGCTGATGGAAGATGCTCTGAAATTGAAGCTGGAAGAATTCTCATCCTCCACCAGCACAGCCAACAATGAGCTAAAGAAAACTGTTCGTGAACTCAGTTCTGAGTTGAATGTGTTCAAAACCATCGCCAATTCCAACCTTGTCAAATCCCAGCAGACACAAGACCAAGAGTGGACGACTCAGTTCGAACAACATCGAGCTGAGTTTGTCACCTTTCAAAGAGAAGTCTCTGCAACCTTCGAAGCCATGACGAAAGCTGATCAAGAGCGCCAAGATCTAGAACTGGCGAAGAAGGTTGGAGGACAGGATGCTGTGGATGAACTCTTCTCTCAAGTCCAACAGGCTGAAGCAAAAATTACCTCTCTGGATGGCTCACTGGCAACCCTTTTTGTTGATGCCAAAAAGAGGGAAGGTAAGAAGTCAGCAGGAGTTGAGAGGGAGGGGGAAGAGACTCAGAGGAAAAAGGGGGAAGTGGCTGTTGGACAAGGAGAATCTCAGCTGAAGGAGACAGCTGCAGCTGGAAAAGAAATGGAGCAGGAAGCTGAAATTTCCACTCTCGTAGCTGAATTGGCAGCTGAAATCGAAGCTGATCTCGACGGTATCACAACCGAAGAGACAATTGCTGCTGCCAAAGCTATAGGTGCATCAGAAAAGGACTACCTGAATCCAGCTTGGATTAAGAAATTCGCAGCTGGCCAAGCCAAAGGTGTCAAGAAGTTTGAGGAGGAGCTGGACAAGATTGCCAGAAATTTGGACAGGAACATTGCCAGCCGTAGCCGAAGAAGAATCAACAAACATCAAGCAAAGGCTGAGGCAAGAAAGAGACAACAACAGCTGCAAGGGAACTCCAAGCTCCAATCTCGGTTCAAGCACGTTGACATGTGGATGCCAGTTGAATGGAATGAAGACTGGGAGTCATTCAAACAAGAATTTGTGAATGACTTCTATTACAGAAAAGTCTATACAACTGAGGATCCACAGATAGCTTTCAGAGAAGCATTAACCGAGCTGATACTGGGGATCCGGGGATGTTCAGTCAATTTAAACGAGCCATGATCACAGCTGGATATGACTTGAACACCGTCCTTGCTCCCAAGAAAGTCACATATCGCCCTCCGTTCATCTCAGGCACCAGTACTCCCGACAGACGGAGACTCATGGCTGAAGCAAGACAAGTGTGCAAAAAACATGGAGTTGATTCTGGGATAGAGTCAGCTGCAAAGAGAGAGATCTTTGTCCGTATCTTCAGCAAGTATGGCCAGAAGTTTCGAGCTGAATTAGTTTTTAAGCAATTGATGTAATCTAACTGTTTTGTGTTTATCTGTGTAATCATCAGTTGTAATGAAAACTTCAAGTATATATTCGATTCATCTTGATGAACAATATCTCATTGTCCAAGCCCTGAATCACAAAGTCATTTAAATACCATGTTATAACTGTGCTAACCCTTTGATTTTTTATCTTATAGATTGTCTAGAATTTCAGCTGAGATTTTAGATAAGTTAGTAAGGTTTAGATCAGTAGCGGTTTAAAGTTGTAAGTGGTTTTGGCATCATCAAAAAGGGGAAAATTGTTGGGAAATTTGTTAGTAAGAGTTTTGATGAATTCCAAAACCAACTGACCCCAACCGAGTAGATGTTGCCAGAACCTAATATCAGTAGTTAGGCTCGCTGTTTGAGCATTGTCAAGATTTTATCTTTACAGGTCTCCAGCTGAAGATGGCAACAAGGCTTCACTCGGATAGAACATCAGTTGTGAGGAAGACAACTGAGCATTCAGTATATTAAAAAAGGAGGAAGTTACGTTCATGTCTCTGATCAATAGTCAAGTATCCAAAAAGGGGAAGTCACATTCAAGAGATAGAACATCAGTTGTAAGGAAAACAACTGAGCGTTCATCAGATGAGAAGCAGTAAAGAGAAAGAGAACATCGGATGAAAAGGAAGTCATCTGAGCGTTCGAACCCAACTGATCAGATACAAGGAAGACAACTGAGTGTTCAGTTTCAGAACATCAGTTATAGAACTCAACCAAGAAGATCAACAGCTTGAAGTTGAAGTCAGCTGAGAGTTCAACTGTTAGTAGTCAGATAGAACATCGGTTGAAGAACAAGTTAGTTGAAGATCGAAAGTCTTAACCGACCACTCCTTGTTGGAAGTCTGTTGTTAATTTCAAAAAGGAAGTCACGTGAGGGTTTGACCGTTCAGTCATTACCCCATTTGGCCCAACACAAGGTTGTCTCAGATGAAAAGCAGAAGAGCACAAATGCCAAATCCAGAAAGTCTGCAGAGATGAGAGACAAGCCATCGCTTTCAAAGAACAGAGATCAACAGCTCCTCCAACGGCTAGTTGATACTCTCCGCCTATAAATAGAGACCTTCATTCTTTCAGAGAAGATAGAAGACACACACACGAGAAGAACCCAGAGAGCGAAAGAAAGAGCAATATTCTTCACGAGCTGAACTGCATTCAATCTCTTAGAACATCACTTGTTGAGAGTTCTAGAGTTAGTTAGTTTTTGTGTCTTTAAATCGAACCTTGAGAACATCACTTAGTGAGAGTTCGTAGAGTGTTAGATCATAGCTCACTTCGTGTTCGAGCTTTTAGTTGGAACCCCATTTTCTTTCACCTGAAAAGGTTTTAGGATCCTACTCTTCCTGCAACTGAGTAGATAGGTTGTTTAGTACCCGAAAACTAAACTGTAAGGTTGATAAGTACCCGCAAACTTATCCTTAACGGTTGCTCAGCCCGCGTAAGCTGAGTGGTTTGTCCAGAAGAACTTGGACAGAGTTGTGTGGACTCACAACTCCCCGTGGACGTAGGAGGTTTCTCCGAACCACGTAAATCTCTGTGTTCTAGTGTTTATTTTGTTTATTTCTTGCATATTCAACTGACCTTCTAACCAGCATATAAACTGATCTTAGCATTATCAATTGTCTTGGTTTTTTACCGACCTTGCACAAAAGCGTGAGTTGTTTTACGAGTTGTTAATTTCCACCACATTCCGCACAGCACAACTCTTCCAGCTGAGGTTACTTACTCAGCTGTGAGATTCCAACTGAGTCTTTTTACTCGGTTGAAGTAAGTTTCAGGAGTTTAGTTTTAAAATCCTAACTGGTGTATTCCCCACCTCCCCTATACACCAGCAACTCGTATCGGGACCATCAAAGACAACTTCATAGCAAGCATTAGCAACGTACAGAAATAAGAAAATAGATTGCTTACAAGACTAAACATAAATCTGACATTAATATTCTCTACGTTATATACCACGTCATATATTATCTACAAATATCATTTCTTAACAATGACCAACAGATTATATAGAATATAACATACACAGGAATGTTATATTGTGTGTGTGTGTGAATCTGCTCAGCATCAAATACAAAGTATAGTGTGTGAATCTGCTCAGGATCAAATACAGAATATTATATAGAATATAACATACACAAGTGTAGTGTGTGATTCTGCTCAGGATCAAATACAGAGCTCGGAAATTAAAAACAAAAAGAAAGAATAAAAATAGTGATTGGCTATAAAAGATGGCCCTTTATCAAAATTATAAAAGGTGATGATGATGTATTTAATTCTATTTTCTGGACAGATTGCTTATGACAATGGCAAAAAGGGATTGAAAATTATATTAAAAGACATTTCCACTTTCTTGCCTGAAAATTCACTCTATACAATGATGAGAAGCCATTGCCATTCTCCTGATATATAATTTGATTAACAAAAAATCAATTTCCAGAGATCGAAAATTATAAGAAATTATAAATGATTGCTTATATTAATGGTGGCACTCTACAGTAGTGAAAAGCAGTCTCTAAAAGTGGCAACACTAACCCATTTTAAACGACAACTTTGATGTTAAAAGATCTTAAGAAAAAAATTGCAGGAGCTGAGGTACCACTTATGCACGCACAAGAAATAAGGACAGAAGAATGTAATTAACGTGCATACACATATAAATTCATTCTTCTATTCAACATGAAAATCATGAATTTCAACAACCATCACCAATCCAAATTCACTCATATCCACTGTCAATTCAACAATACTGCTTTCAGTAAGTCTAAAGGTGTAAACTGCATCATAAAATGGGCAAATTCGAAGCTGCAAAGCACGAAATAGAGAAATCCACCAAACAGGAACCTTCAATATCATCAAGAAGTTAATATAACTTGATTAAATTCTGGAACTGCACCGAATGCCCCGGAAGAAGAGGCAGTTTCCCTTGCCTAAGATGGAGAAAGCGGGGACCCGATTCAGGTAAGGGCGACCCCTTCACGAGTTCATAGATTGAAGCTCCTAAGGAGAATATATCAACTTTGTCCAGATTCAGATTGAAGCTTCTACCTGATACATACCCGAGCCTCAAAGTTAGTGTCTAAAAGGATGTTAGATGACTTGATATCTCTATGGAAGATACGAGGATGGCCTGAAGATTCACCAACACATTTAATTACTCTACCGCGTATGGATTCTTTTTTTATCAATCCCTAATAACTGCCTCATATTTCTATAGACACAGATATAAAGAATAATATTGACCAAATAAGACATAAAAACAGTATTATGCTTTAAGCATCTTCAAATTGACAAGAGTACATAAACGCAGACAGTAAGACATAAATTGCTCAACTATGACTGTTAGAGAATGCCAAGTTCACAAATCTGTCTGGAAGGACAAGACCAAGAGAGATGAGAAGAGAAAGACATTACAACTTCATAATTAACCTTACTCTTAACTTCCTGTATCACAGTCCTCTTGTCTATTCAAACCAGATGCTTATTGCTTTCTTATAACTGATGCTCCCCTGTAAATTTTACACCTTTTCACCTTTGAGGAACATGAAGAAATTTGAGGCAACACAACTACCAAGTTTAGATCATTATCGCTTCGTCTATGATACCGTATTTTATGTTTTGAGTTTTGAGAAAGGCTTTATATTTTCAATTTTACTCTTATTTATATGCAATATTTGTTTCAGAGGGAGTAGTAGTCACAAGGGTCAGAGAGTGCAGAAACTTTGCCACCATATCAAAGCTTAAGCTCTGTAACAAACAAGAGGCAACATACCTATTTCTTTCATGATCAGCAATCGAATAGACAGCCCCGACTCATACATAATCGTGTAAGTGAGACGAGTGGCACTTCACCAAAGCTCTAACATCGTCTATGGATGGATAGGTATCTAACCAACTAAGATACTGGTTTACTACCATCAACAATTCAATCAAATGAATCAGCAAGCCTTTCTTTTCAAATTAACACTTCGACAGTCAAGAGTGTATTCTACAAAGAGTCACAGAGATATCCATTTATGATTTATCTAGCACTAGGCCCTCATAGACTGCCAAATTTCAGATAAAAATTGTACAGAGCAGGTGGAGATGAATTTCACCTTACAAATTTGAAGGACACAATGTATAAGTTTTATATTTTACTCTTATTTATATGTAATATTTGTTTTTCTCTTAGCCCTAACCCAATTTTTTTTGTTTCTCTTAGAAAACTATCAGCAAACTCAAGCACCAATTACTCAAATTGACTGAAGCTAACAAAAATTCACCAGAATCCTAAAGAACGAATGCAATCAACAAAACAAATCACAAACTAAATATACATCAGCAAGAGAGAGAGAAAGAAACCCACATTGCTGCCACATTTCATAACTACGAAAGAAAATAGATATTAGTGATGGACGAAATTCACCTCAAGTCTCCGGCGTCGGCGCGGGAAAGGCTGTGACGGCGGTAATGGTGGCGTCGGCGCGGGGAAGGCTGCGACGGCGGTGATGGTGGCGTCGGCGCGTGGGGAAGGAGTGGCGTCGGTGGGTTTGGAAGAAAGCAGCGGTAGGTCGGGTTCTGCTACTGCTGCTACGGCGAGAGTGGTGCTGCAATGGAGAAGACGGCAAGAGTGGTGGTGGGCAGATGAATGGTGGAGTGGAGGTGAAAGGAGAAGACGATTGGTGGAGGGGAGAGTTTGCCCAAATTACAGTGGTGGAGTTTGGGAATTTGGGGGGAAATTGCCAAAATTAATTGAAAGTAGGGGGGAATTACCGCGCCAGGAATTTTTTCTTTTTCATTTTTAATAATAGGTTATAAGTGTATTTAATAGACAATGAATATATAAAATTTTTGTCTATGTGCATCATTATAGATAATAGTGTAAAAATTTATGTTGTTTATTACAATAATAGATAATAGGTATAAAGGCGAGTTGTCTAGAAATTAAAAAAAAAAAAAAAGGCGAAAGACAACAGGTTTTGAAACCTACTGTCTATAACCTCATTTTTTTAAGCTTAAAGACAACAGATATAGCTACGGTTGTGGTCTATTTAGTAATTGACAACAAAAAAAATAAAACTTGTTGTCAGCTCTATGTTATCTATAACCTGAATTATTGTAGTGATGATAGTTGACTTTGAAATCATCTTTCTTTATCTTGGAAAATCAGTATCTTTTCACACAGTTAAATTGGAAAATAATATGAATCGTGTCGATGTTTTTTTACCTTTCCTACTGCAGCTAGCTATAATTAATTTGGTGTATTCGAGAAGATCCAATTGAGGCCACGCATGAAAAGAGTGATGCATGTGCTTAATTAAGTTCCTGCTATAACGGATCCTACTACATTTATCAGCTAGTTACTTACATAAATAAGATTGATGAAAGCTCTGTGATTTATTTTATATGTTTCATTTAGCAACAACACATTAATCACAATCTTCAGCCCACTCTCCATGTACATATTCAGACAACCATACAGTACTGCGCGCCAAATTCAATATTGATAGAAAACATACCGGTATAAGAAATTGCAAACAATCAATATATACGTACAAAGTAAAACAACACTAGCTGATTACCAGGTGGTCGAAGAATGAGCTCCTATAACTTTGCCGCCGACATCAAGTTGATTTCAAATTTTGTTTTGATATATTTTGAAATCAAACTCAATGCACGAAGAGGGTTTATTTTAAGAGTACGTACGTGATTTGAGCTTATTTGGATGAGAAACGAAACGTCAGGGTAAGAAACAATTTTGCATGTCTAGGTGTATACAGATGCGTGTTTGTGTGTGTGGGTCCTCAGCCGCGGCGGTGGCGACGCGGGGTCTCCGGTGATGTGTTCACTTTTGAAAAGTTGGTATTGCATGTACGGTTGAGATTCAGATATAGTTGAGGTTCTCTTTGCAGTTTTCAAAAATATATATCATTTGACTGTACATTTTTTAGCATGTTTCCCATGCGACCTGCTGCTGTGCATGTGACCGGATTCAGGCCGGGTCGACCCGGTCAATTCGGATTTGATCCATTGACTCGGTCTTTTTTTTTTCTTTTTCCTGTTTTCTGCCTTTACCCTTTCTTTTTAAATTCGAAAAAAAAAATCAAGCGCGTGTAATACACGCGCCACGCGCCCGCCGCATAGCATGCAACGCGTCGCATATGAGTAATTGCCTACATTTTTTCTTTGGCAAAAAGTTGACGGGTAATTTCTAAACATAGCCTCCTTTTTACTCTTTGCCCCTTAGCCTCCAACCTAAAAACTTGAAAGAAAGAATACGAAAGAACTATATCAAAAGTCAAAACTGCAAAAATAACAATCTCTGACTCTACGACACATCTTTTACTTCAACAGTTAAGATTCAAGATTTGTATAATTTTAGAGTTATCAATCCCAAACTATATCTATGACTCTACGACACATCTTTTACTTCAACAGTTAAGATTCAAGATTTGTATAATTTTAGAGTTATCAATCCCAAACTATACAATTTAATTGAAGTTGACGATTTAAAAAGGAAAAAATTGAAGGTCGGTGGGTCATCGTTGAATGTGAGGCTTGCTTCTAATTTCTGGTAAATACTCCTTTTAGAACACATTTGGTAAATTCTTAGAATTGAATATTTTTATTTATGGTAATTAAAGTACTACATAGCGATTAATTAACTAATTAACTGATGTTGGTTCTGCTGTGTTAAATCTTACGGCAATGAGGGTTTAGGGTTGAGCGCCGATAGTCTTTTCTGATTGGGTTGGCATAGAAAACGAGGTGACGAAATAATTTTGGAGAAAAATAGAGATGATGAAGATGATTTAGAAATTAATTGCTTGCAAATAGAGAGAGAGAAAAGAAGAAGAATTAATTTGTGTTGGTGTGGCTGAATTGGTGGCTACAGGATACGAGCAAGTTGAAGAAATTAATTTACTATAAAGATAAATTAGTACATTACTAATATTTTTTATTATTTATTAAATATTAGGGGTTATGAAAAGTAAAAAAGGGTTATGTTTAGAATTATCGATAGTTGACCACTTGAAAATTCGACTTCACATATTCAGCTCGAAAAGATATTACGTATTTTATTTTAAATATAGTAAAGTTTTCTTCTGGAAAAAAAAAAAAAAAAAGAATTATAGTCAAGTATTGAATCTGATAATTGCGAAAGTCCAATTATAAGTTTAAAATCCTTACAGTTGTGCCCTCGGCCCAATATTTCTCTTCACCGCCCATTGATGCCAGCCCAATATAGTCAGTATGCCACAAATTACGAAAAAATGCTTACATTATCCAAAATTAATAAAATTATTAATGAACTAAACTGTAGACAGAGTAATTAAAATTGCATTTTTTGAATTACTAGGAGATCGTGAATTGCTTTACTTAATTAGCTATCTCCATTGTAAATTTCATGGAAAATAGTTTAGCTGGGGAAAAACAATGAATAAGGAATTGACATTTCCTTTGAAAGGAAAAAAAAAAAGGAAAAAAAGAAGAGTGGACATTTGGGAAATAATACATCAGAAGATAAGTTTAGGCAAATCATGGGATGAGATCGGGTCGGATCCGGGTCAATCAGTTGATTTTCCTTATTTTTTTTATTATTTTTATGGTCAAATAATATGCATCACAATATGTAGTGAGGTGCATCATACTGTGTAATGAGATGTATCACTAAGTATTGAGATGCATCATTTTTTAATTGTATTAATATCTTTTTCACTATTTTATTTTAGATGCACCACATAGTGTATGCAGATGCACCACCATATATAATGAGATGCAACACCATGTGTACTGAGATGTCCCACAATGTGATAGATGTACCACAATAAAATGCACCACACAGTGTAATGAAATGCACCATATTTTATTATTAAAAAAAATAAAAATTAAGGGGGGTGTATTGGATGGTGTAGTTTGAGGTATTTTTAAGGAGTTTGAAATCTTGAATTGATGGATTTCAAACTCCTTAAAAATTCTGGAGTATTGGTTTCAACGAATTTGAAGGATTTTAAAATCCTTACAAATCATGGGGTATTCAATCCATTGATTTTAAACTCCCTCAAACTCTCCCGATATTCAACGTCATAAGGATTTCGATTGATTTCACTTTCTCATGGATTTCGACGTAAAATACAGCCAAAAATATAAAGAATGAACTCTGGCCTCTGGACATGGAAGTTCGATGGAGTTCATATCCACGAGCGCTGACACGCGCGATCGCTAGCTTTGTGTAATTCCAGCGATCGCGAGCATGCCACGGTCGCTGGTTTTGAGATCAATCAGCGAGCGTGCATGTCCCGCGGTTTGAAGCCACGATTACTAGTTCTGAAGCTACTTTTTGCATGCTTTTCTGTATTATTCTTTGAAGCTACGGTCGCTGCTCCAATGGAAACTTACTGCTGAACAGGAAAACATTTTCTACTTCTCAGATTTAAATAGCCAATGTCTTGATGAATTTAGCCTATTTAAATAGTTGTTAACCCTTCACTCCGGTTTCTTGATCTGACCAAGTTATTTGCCATATCATGTTTTGTTGTAGTGTTGCTTCAATGATATATCCTTTTATTTCACAGATTTAAATTTCTAAATGCTCCGACTCCACAACCTCAGGCGCTCTTTGCAGCCCTTCCTCCGCCGCACCTCCGCCGCCGGCCCCCGCCCCTTCTGCTTCGTCCCCAATCCGTCCCTCTCCTCCACCAGAGATGCCGAAATCCGCCGATACATTGGCTATGGCATCCTCTTCCTCGGCTGCGGCGCCGTCACCTACTACTCCTTCCCCTTCCCGCTGGTTTTGAGATCGCGAGTACGCTGAGTTCATATGCCATCCGCGACCGTGTATAACCCGCGATCGCGGGATGCCATCAGCGACCGATGAAGACACGCGATCGCGTGTGTGTGGATTTGAACTCGCCCGAACTCCTTAAAAATCCATCCCGAACTCTCCCAAACTATACCCCCAACTCCCCTGAACTCCAACTCCATTTAAATTCACATAATTGGCAATCCAATACACCCCTAAAAATGGATTCAAAGTTTTGGTCAAGTGATATAGGCATGAACTTTTTTTCAGATATTAATACATGGAACTTTATTTAAAATGATTAATATAGATCCATATAGTGATAACTAATTCTACAATCATTTTCACCTTTCTAACTATATCGAATTCGATATTCAACTCACATGATTTAACTTCCAACCAAATTGGCTCATCATAAAAATTTGTGTGATATGATCTCACTATGAGGCGAGTTAATAATTTAAATTCAAATTCATCCAATAATAATTAGGATAAGTTTGAATTTGAATCTTTGATCGGTCCGTCTCACACAAAACTATGACTTCCTTCATATACCAACCCAAATAAATGTCTGAGAATTTATTTATTTTTTACAAAAGAATTAGCCCTGCCATTAATGGCAACTCAGATTAATAGTTACTAAAATTTAGCTAGACCAAGCATAGAGAACGGATAAAAGAGATGCTGTACACTGTTAGTCTTTTATTTCAGCATTTCACCAATTCAAAATCATTAATTCATAAAATACTACTCCACATTTTTAAATACCTACCATTTAATTTCAATTAAGCGATAACATGATTAATCAATTTTAATATGAGTTGCACTTGCGTGCATAAGTGTGTATGGTGCATAACCCGACCCCATCCGCCCACACGCCTGCCCCGACCCGCGCGTGAGATCCACGCACCGCCCGTGGGTCTCATGCGCCCCTGTTTTTTTTTTTTTTTAAAAATTCAGATTTTTTTTTTGGCGGAGTTTTCCGCTCCGATTACTAAAATAAGGATAATCGGCGGGCAACAATTTGAATTTTTTCGGCTCGCTCTGAGGCCTTCTGCTTCCCTCGCTCAAATCTTGACCAAAGAAAAAGCGGCAAAAAAAAAAAAAAAAAAAACTGGTCAAAGAGGGTTAACCCGAATCAAACTCGGGTCAAGCGGGTCAGATCGGATCGGGTGAACGGGTATTGCACGGTGCAAATGTTACACCCAAATTTTTATATTTTAATATGAAAGTAACTTCATCTTTACAGGATACTAAAGGAGATCTGACCTGTAAGATAGTATAAGTGTTTTCACTTTAATCGCTATATTGTTTTAAGTTACTAATATAATACTGGTATACTATAACGCCCATTTATTTATGTATATATATATAATATAAAGGTTACAGAAACGGTGGCCTGCTGTATTTTTGAATTTTGACCAATTCTTGTCTTTTGCTGCATAAGAGTTTCATTAATTGTCTTGTAATAACAGCTTAAAGACAGTCGTAGAATAAATTAAATGAGTAAACAAATAAATGAAGTTGTAGGTTTCGATTGATTTCTCTAAGCTGTCATTTTCTAATAACTCTTGTTTCATTTGCTGTTTCTTCTAATCACGAGGTCGACAATCAAATAAACAAGCTACACTCCTTCTAGTTGTCGTCTGGTATGTAAGCGTTTAGACTTGAACTACTCGGATTTATCAAAAAGATCAAATATATGTTTTAGATTTTTTTTTCCTCACTTGTGATGTATTAGTACTATAAGGGGGCGTTTACTAAGTGGGATAAGTCAGATAGATAAAAATAATATAGGCTAATCAAACGTTTACTTTTAAGGATTAAATTCAAGGATATCTAATAGCACATGATCATTGTTCATATTTGAAACTACACATGTGGAATTGAAGTAATCATGGGATAAAAATAATCAATCATATCCTATTTAGTAAACGATGCCTAACAATATATAAATGCATTATCAAAAGATATAGTAATATAAAAAATGCGTAATTGTATACATAGATCATAAGATGTACTCCCTCCATTTCGGAATAAGTGACTCGTTTTCGATATTGGGATGTCTCAAAACAAGTGGTTTGTTTCCAAATAAAGAAACAATTATCCCTTCAAAAATTGTGAGTCATATAACTTTAACCAATATTTACCCTTCGCCTTAATATCCGTGCCCAAACGAAGTGAGCCACTTGTTCTGCGACGGAGGAAATATGCTTTTTCGAGGTTTTTACAAGGAAAAGAAAAAAGTTTTAGTCATCCTTATATAACCATGTAAATTATACACACATAAATTTAAGGGTAGTGCTATTTGGATATACTATATCCAGACATACAATGGTAAAAATAGAGATTTGACGGATTTTTTTAACTAATAATTTAAGTTTATAGTTTCGACAGTTTGGTTATTAATAAACATACACTTTTTAAATTTTAATTATAAAATTTCATCCCAATTTAAATTCACAAGTTTAGGAGTTGTGTGTGGATGAGAGTAGAATTTAGGAACGAATGTGTGTGAGATCGATATTTCGGAAGGGAGTCTGAATAAAAAAGAAATTTTGAAGGCATTCGGAAATTTTTTTAACTATTTCAAGCACGTATGTCCAGACATAATATGTCCGAATAGAACTATTGTAAATTTAAATATTGGTATTTATTTGAGACGTTAAAACAAAATTTACTTTTTTTTATATCTTCCAATAATACATACAACATTTTCGTAAAAACATAAATAAGTGAGATTATGTCAACTAACTTAGATCGAATCTAAGAGCATCCATATCAAGAGGCTCATCCGTCGGCTCAAGCAAACTTTTGGATGAGCCCCAGTGATAACGAGTCAAGCAAGAATGAATCCGGCTCCAGGGACGGAGCTAAGAATTCGATATAGGAGGGGGCGAACTTTCTCAACAATATTAATTTATCGGATGATTGGTCATTTGAAAAAAAAAATACTATTATTATTCATATAAACCCTTGAAGTTTCTAAAATCTGAGGATTAGAGCTTTTCTCAACACTTCGTTTGCATTACTTGTTATAATCTATATATATACCTATTATAAAAGAGCGGATTCTTACAAAATTTGATTTGCATAATATATTTTTATTATTATATTTATTTTAAAGGCAATAGTGTAAATTTATATTAAATTCATTATAAATATTATAAAATAAATAATATAGTCTTACCCCTACTATAACTCTTTTTTTTAATTATAATTTAATAATGCAGTCTTACTCCTACTAAAACTCGACTTAATATATTAATTAATAATGTAGTCCTACATGTTTAATTACTAAAAAATGAAAGAGAAAAGACACATACATTTTGATAGCTCGAGACTATATTTATGCGTTGTAATTAATATTTTTGAGTAATTTGTTTTTTCATTTAGAATTATTATTTGATTTGATAATGATTACCTATAGTTTGCACCCATGGTTATTATTATTAGAGTCAAGAAATTAGAGGTTGATAAATTAATTTCATAACTTTAAAACATAATATCATACTACACCATAAAACTGAACAAAATCGAGCATGATTGATGTAATTGTGCTTCAACAATTGGGCTTTGATTTTGCATAATTTGAAAAATTGAAAATCTTTATCATAATTTCTCAAGTATTAAAATAAAAATAATGTTAAAAACTTAAAATAAAATTTTGATACTGGCTACATTCCCCCCGTCAATCCATATTGAAGAGGGTGGTGATCTCATAATTCAAAATGGGTTCCTGGAGATTTGTAAACAGTTTAGGCGTTTTGATTAGTGGAGAGATTATCTATGTAACTGCTCACATATAAACACTAGCATATTAATCTTTGGTAAATATTTTCACAAATGAAAATATTTTCTTTTTTCTAACATCTACACTAATAAATTATTTTTCTTACCGAAATTATGAAGTTTTTATAGCCACTATGGTTCATGAAGGGAGTTTATAAATTAATGATTGATAAATTAATTCCATAACTTTAAAAGCATCTCATAGAAGAAGATAAAAATGAATTTACAATTTGGTGTAAAAAAAATATGATTTTTAATGTAATTAAATCTATATTTATTGGTAAATACAATTTCAACCAAATTAAAGTTGAAATAGTACATGACAATTGATTTTTCATCTTATCATTGTCATATACTAAACTAATTAAAATTTAATTTAAATAATTATGAATATATGTAAACTAAATATATATACATATAATACTAGACTTGAAAAATAAAATAGAGATAACGAAAAAAAGTGTGAGAAATTAAAACTTGATACATGGAACACTTAAAAATTGTTATACCCCTTATCACAATGTATTAAAAACTATTAACGATATAGATACGAGAACCATTAAAGAGATTAAATATATACTCCCTCCGTCCACGATAAGTGTGGTTCGGATGGAGTGACACATGTTTTAACAAATGTCGAGTGGGGAAGAAAAAGTATTGTGAGTGAAAAATGAGACCCACAGTTATTGTAAGATTTGTGTTGAAGAATGGGTCAACTGTGTTTCACCTTATTTTGTGCTTCATTTTGATGTACAATTATGTGTCAAGTGATCTTTCTCATCACTATTTTGTCCGATTTTATTGTTAAATTCATTGGTTTTAGTTATTCTCGCTAACATGTTGGTTTTGCAAGAATTGCGCGAGAATAGACGAGAGATGGATGGAAATGAGAAATTATGTGACAATTTTTTAAGGATTTGAACTTGATAGGATTGAAGTACGTCTCGATACGAGTTCGTAAGCGAAAACCGTGCACAAATCGGAGTTCGGACGAGAGAGATATGATCGAAACAAAAAAGGCGCGCAGGGCAGAAATTATTGGACGCTCGTCCGGCACAAGTTAAGGTGTCGGACGCTCGTCCGGCACGAGTTAAGGTGCCGGACGGTCGCCCGTGTTGGGCGCTCGTCCGGCATGAAGTGCGAGCAACGTCAGAATGCTCTATCGGACGCTCGTCCGCCCCGGGTGATCGTCTGACATGAAGCAAATTTGACCACTGACGCTCGTCCGCTCCCAACGCTCGCCGGTCAGCATGGTTGATGAAGGATGAAACAACAGAGAGCACCCATGGACGATCGTCGACTCCAGGCGCTCGTCCGGGTAATAGTGGTTGCGAAGAGACAGACACTCGCCCGTGTTGGGCGATCGTCCGGGGTAAGGCGGCGCTTCACCCCTATAAATAGGGAATCGGGTTTATTTCACATATTATGTTTTATTTTTCTTTTCCGCCGCTCCAGAGAACAACATGATACTTTTTCTTTTCTAGTATTTTTCTTCCCAGTTCTAGATAGCTTTATTGCACTCAATTCGGATGGATTTTGTGACAGACTTCCACCACGGATTCAGTTTTAATTCTTGTGAGTTCTTTTCCGTTCATCTTAATTTATGCTTATGATTTATTTTCTTCTTAGAACTAGGGTTTATATTTTTGTCTAGGTTAATTTGTCTTTTAATTTCTTTAGATTAGAACAACCAATCCAATCAATCTTTACTGCTTTATTTTTTATTTTCTATTATTTTCGCAATATGAACGTTGCCCTGTTAAGTCTTCCTCGAGAGATACGATATTCGGGTTTAACTTAATCAATCTAAACGACCACGTCAATTTGCGTGCAACTTAGGATTAATTTTACTCGAACAAATTTGGCGCCGTTGCCGGGGAAGACTTTAGGCAATTTTTGTGTTGCAACTTTATTTTTATTTTTCTTGTTGATTTTCTTTTTCTTCCTCAGTTGCGTGTGATGTGTTTTCTTGTTTTTGTGTACGCAGGAACTATGGAAATAGTCTAGAGATACTGGGGGACGTTCTTACGGTTGTTGGGATCCGGAGAATATGCAAGGTTACCAGCCATATTGGGCGAATGAGTCGAGCTCTGCGTGGAATCAAAACCAATGGCAGAGTTCGGGTTCAACATATCAATTCGGGCCTTCTTATGAGCAGCAAATACCATACTTGCCTCAGCAGCAGTATTTTACTCCTCAACAACAATACTTTCCTCCACAATACTCGTCTCCACATATGTCATACTCGGTGCAACAAGCTCAGTTCCAATCTCAACTTGAACAATTTCAATATCTTCCTCCTCGACAATCCTGTTTGGAGGATACAATGAATGCTTTTATCCTGAAAAGCAAACAAGCGAGGGAGTCACAAGGGGATGCACTTGAGCGCCTCACCACACAGGTGGAGCAGATGGTTGAGGCAGTGAGTGTGATGATGCAACAGAATCCGACAGAGCAACTTCCGTGGCAGTCTCATCAGGCTCATACCGACACTTATCTTAGTGACGGCGAGAGCGATGAAGTGGATGCACACGAGGACACTACCTTTCAAAAGAGCATGAATTATGATGACTGTGATCAGGAGGAGTTAACAAGTCCAGAGGTATTGGATAAAGATGACTATCTGATTGAGCCCATATTGTTGGAGGATGTAGAAGAACTATGCGATCAAGGAGTGAACGATGAGACTGAGTATCTGGTTAAGCCTGTTGTGGTAGAATGTGCAGATGAGCTATGCTTTTCGAATCTAATGGATGGAAAAGGAATGAAGAAGAATATTTTCCGGTGTTCGGGTTTCCCAAGATTATTGCCAAATTTTTCTCTTATTCAGATTTTTATTTCATATCATGTGATTCATTCCTTCAGAATTGTTCTTTCCTTGATACTACTGACACAGTGGTCGATGGTCGTTTCTTGCAGGGAGATTGTGAGGACTATCTACTGGTAGGACTAGTAGAAGTGCGGGATGAAGATGAGCAAATCCAAGCAATGGAATGGCTCAAACTCGAGAAGGAATTTGGATAACACCGGTTTCCATCGGCTGGCAACGTTAAAACTTAGCGCTGCATGGGAGGCAACCCACGGTTTGGTAATCATTATTTTTATTTTGTAGTGGATGCTGTTTTCTTTGTTTTTTCTTTAGGTCTTTTGTGTGTCTTTGGTTTTGCCTCTTGTTTTGGTTGTTTTCGCTGTGTAGGTTGTTTGAAGTTGTGGATTCTATGCCCTCGACTACTCTCCGGTTGACCATCTGTATCACCCTCTAACCCTATCTCTTAATTATTATTGTGACAATGGGGACATTGTTTAATTTTTCTCGTGGGGGAGGTGTGTTTCTCTTGATTGTCTATCTTGTTTGTCTTTGGTTTATTTTATTTCACAATTGACCTGCGGAAGTAGGAATTGAAGTTTATAGTTCATGCTTTGATTTGCTTAATTGATCGGGATATTTTGTCATGATTTGATTGATATGGTTGTTGCATTTCAATTGTGGGGCATTTCATGCTTGGATGAATGAAGCTTGATGTTTGAGTGTGGGTGAAGGGTGAGAAATTATGTGTTTTAAGAAGCGTATTCCGAATAATGAGCCTTTAAATGTCTAATTTGTTGAGTCAAGTTGGGAGGCTTCTGCTCTTCTGGGAACCATGAGCATGGGAAACCACATGAGGATACTTTAGATGATCTCTTGATGTTCACACCTCATGAATTTTGGCCATATAACCTGACTTGACTTGAGAATTTAATGTGTCGTCTTTGTTTAAAATAGGGCTCTACCCCTCTTTCTTGTCTGTTCAATGTTGAATATATTATACGAGAAATGGGTATGGAAAACCACACTAGGCGGCCGAAATTCTCCGTGAGTAAACCTAGAGAATATTGCCCGGAATTCACTTAATATCTATAATTTAAGAAATGTCATGAATTTGGGATACTTTTGTTGTTCAAGTTTTCTCACCTAGATCTTGCAGTTGGACGTTGAGTTGATTGAGTTCTTGTGTGAAGGGCAACTTATTGTTTTGTGATGATTGTATATGGTTGATGAATGATGAATTTGTCTTGAAATTGAAAGCTTATTGGAGTATGAATTGTTTAGTTCAATTTATTACTTTTCCATCTTGATTTGAAATGAGATTTGTTTGAGGACAAGTAAGGTTTTGTGTGTGGAGGGGTGTTTCACCTTATTTTGTGTTTCATTTTGATGTACAATTATGTATCAAGTGATCTTTCTCATCACTATTTTGTCCGATTTTATTGTTAAATTCATTGGTTCTAGTTAGTATCGCTAACATGTTGGTTTTGCAAGAATTGTGCGAGAATAGACGAGAGATGGATGGAAATGAGAAATGATGTGACAATTTTTTAAGGAGTTGAACTTGATAGGATTGAAGTACGTCTCGATACGAGTTCGTAGGCGAAAACCGTGCGCAAATCGAAGTTCGGACGAAAGAGATATGATCGAAACAAAAAAGGCGCGCGGGGCAGAAATTGTTGGACGCTCGTCCGGCACAAGTTAAGGTGCCGGACGCTCGTCCGGCACGAGTTAAGGTGCCGGACGCTCACCCGTGTTGGGCGCTCGTCCGGCATGAAGTGCGAGCAACGTCAGAATGCTCTATCGGATGCTCGTCCGCCCCGGACGATCGTCCGATATGAAGCAAATTTGACCACTGACGCTCGTCCGCTCCCAATGCTCGCCGGTCAGCATGGTTGATGAAGGATGAAACAACAGAGAGCACCCATGGACGATCGTCGACTCCAGGCGCTCGTCCAGGTAATAGTGGTTGCGAAGAGACGGACGCTCGCCCGTGTTGGGCGATCGTCCTGGGTAAGGCGGCGCTTCACCCCTATAAATAGGGAATCGGGTTTATTTCACAGATTATGTTTTATTTTTCTTTTCCGCCGCTCCAGAGAACAACATGATACTTTTTCTTTTCTAGTATTTTTCTTCCCAGTTCTCGATAGCTTTATTGCACTCAATTCGTACAGATTTTGTGACAAACTTCCACCACGGATTCAGTTTTAATTCTTGTGAGTTCTTTTCCGTTCATCTTAATTTATGCTTATGATTTATTTTATCCTTAGAACTAGGGTTTATATTTTTGTCTAGGTTAATTTGTCTTTCAATTTCTTTAGATTAGAACAACCAATCCAATCAATCTTTACTGCTTTATTTTTTATTTTCTGTTCTTTTCGCATTACGAACGTTGCCCTGTTAAGTCTTCCTCGAGAGATACGATATTCGGGTTTAACTTAATCAATCTAAACGACCACGTCAATTTGCGTGCAACTTAGGATTAATTTTAGTAGAACAAACTGATTATTTAGTAATAAAGAGTATCTTAAGGATAAAAAGGTAAAATTTGATGTCCATTTTTAGGTCGACCGCACTTATTGTGTACAGGCGAAAAAGGGATTCCTTTAATTTATTTCTAATTTCCAATACTAGGTAAAAATATTAACATCAACTTGTTTTCTAATAAAATATGCTATAATTTGGAAGGAAAAAACAAAAGGGATTGAAATGAATAGGTTCATTACTTTCCCCTCTTTTTATTAATTTTACTCGTAAGATTAAAAATATGAAGGTATGTTGGTCATGCATAATCAAATGACGAAATTATAGATTAATTTATGTTAAATTTTCTCAATTACATATTTATATTGTAACAATAATTATGCTAATTTTTTATATATTAATTATGACTTCTATTATTTATTGTTACTGTTTACTTTTTATGTAGTGTTTATTTTAGTATATAACCATCAGATCAATAGATCTATTGATCTGGGTATTGATCTGGGGTTGGTACGAGTAATAAAATTATTTTATAATCGAATTTAGAACGAGTATTAGTAGAGATAATTTAAACAAATTTGAATTTGAAAAATGATTGGTGGAAGGTATCATACCCATTATCATTCCTATTTGCACCTACTTGTGAATAATTATTGAAGTTAATAGTCAAAATTAATAATATATATTACAACTTTTTTTTTTTACAAATATATTTGTAATATATTAATTATCTTAAACAATAAGTTATACGTGCAATGCACGTATCTCTCTACTAGTTAATTTAAAAAGGAACAAACTGTTTTATACTTGATCACGTTGATTTGTGAAGCTATATTCAAAATTACAAGATTATGTAATCTCCATAAAAAAAAAACTCAAAGGTTAAATAATATAATAATATAAAATTAAATTATTACATTCAAATTAATTAAATTCATTAAATATATAAGAAGCCGCTCAATCACACAAGTCACCAATGTATAAACAAAGACGAACAATCGATGCCTGCCATGTGCTTTTTCTTGTGTTCGGTAGAAAACCGGGAACCATTAATTCTTCATCCATTTTGTGGGAAGGATGCAAAAGATTTTCAATATTGATTTAATTTTGTAAGTATGGCCATTAGGTGTGGAGCCAGGATTTCGATTCAGAGGGGGTCGAAATTTTTTTTAATAAAAATAATAAGAATAAAAGTTGAAAATGTTATATAATAGTGACACGAATCTTGACCCATAAGTTGTTTCCTAGTTTGACTAGGACTAGGGCTTTATTTTGTGCTATTATAAATAGGTGTTCTCCTATTGTAATTTGTATCTCATATTTGATTCCGTTTATCCCCATTAGTGAAATCTTCTCCTCTGCCCGTGGTTTTCTCCCGATTTGGGTTTCCACGTAAATCTTGTATTCTTTTCGTTTCATGTTTTTCGTTTCTACTTGTCTTATATTCTTTACAAGTGGTATCAAGAGCTTAGGTTTCAACCTGGGGCTACGATGACATGTATGAAGTACGATATTCCGCTGTTGGATCACAACACCAGATTTTCGCTAGGGCAGGTGAAGATGTGCGATGTGCTCGCCCACATGGATTTGGACGAGACTTTGCTGGGTATGAAAAGATGCCTAGTTCCTGGACAGACGGGGACAAGAAAATGAATGATCGTAAAGCTCTTTCCCATATACATCTGCATCTATCAAATCAGATATTGCAGGATGTTTTGAAGGAGACCACTGCTGCCGGTCTCTAGCTGAAGTTGGAGAAACTTTGTATGACTAAGAGCCTTACCAGTAAGTTGCATCTGAAGCAACGTTTGTACTCTCATCACATGGCTGAAGGTACGTCTCTAGAGGAGCATATTATTGGTTTTAAAGAAACTGTTTGTGATTTAGAAGCTTTGGATGTTAAGTATGATGATGAGGATTTGGCTTTGATGTTATTATGTTCGCTGTCTGCATCGTATAATACGTTTCGTGATACTATCTTATATAGTCGTGATACTGTTACTCTTGATGAGGTTTTTGATGCTTTATTTTCTAAAGAAAAGATGAAACAACTTGTTAGTGGTTCTGATACCTCGGCAGATGGTTTGTTTGTTCGTGGAAGGCCACAAGATAGAAGTAACGGTGATAGGAAGAAAGGGAAAGCGAGATCTAAATCTCGCAATCCTGAGTATAAATGTAACTACTGCTAACAACCCGGACATTTCAAAAACGAATGTCCGAAACTGGAGAAGAAAAACAAGAAGGCTGGCGGTAATGCATCTTGGAATCAGAAACAAAAAGGGAATGGAGCAGGTTACAAGGGAAATGAAACAGCTGAGGCCGACCTTACCGATGGAGATTGCAGCGATGGTGAACTCTTTATTGCTTCTGATTCTAGCACACGACCTCATAACGAATGGATTATGGATTCAGGCTGCACATTCCATATGACTCCCAACCGCGACTTGTTTTCGTCGTATGTAATAGATTGAGGTGTTGTGCTTATGGGGAATGATTCTTCTTGCAAGGTTGCGGGTATTGGAACAGTTAGAATCAAGATGTTCGATAGCGTGATCCACACGCTTGGAGAAGTAAGACATATTCCTAAATTGAAGAGAAATCTAATCTCACTTGGTACTCTTGATGAAAAATGGTACAAGTATTCTGATGAAGGTGGAGTTGTGAAGGTCAGCAAAGGCTCTCTTGTTGTGATGAAAGGAAAAAGAATAACTGGGAAATTATATGTCTTGTAGGGCACTACACTTACTGGAGATGTAGCCGTTACCGCCTCATCGTCTGACAGTCAGCTGGTTACTCGATTATGGCATTTGCGACTTGGCCACATGAGTGAGAATGGAACGATTGAGCTGAGCAAGCGAGGACTACTTGATGGACAGAAAATCAGCAATCTGAACTTTTGTGAACAATGTGTTTTGGGCAAGTAGAAGAGAGTGAAGTTCTCTAAAGGAATTCACAACACAGCCGAAATTTTGGATTATATACATTCTGATGTTTGGGGTCCGGCTAGGGTGACATCCAAAGGAGGAAATCGTTGGATGTTGGCAATTATTGATGACTTTTCGAGAAAGGTGTGGGTTTTCTTTCTGAAGGAGAAGAGTGATGTGTTTTCTACTTTCAAGGAGTGGAAGACTATGATAGAGAAGCAAACTGGAAGATCAATTAAGCATCTTCGCACTAATAATGGTATGGAATTCTGTTCGAAAGAGTTTAAGTCCCTATGCAAGGCTGAGGGAATTGTTCGCCATTACATTGTTCATCACACTCCACAGCAAAATGGCGTAGCTGAGAGAATGAATAGAACTCTATTGAATAAGGTGCATTGTATGCTTCTCAACTCTGGCTTGCCGAAGAGTTTTTGGGCCGAAGCAGCAGCTTTGGCATGTCATTTGGTCAATCTTTCTCCGTCTGTCCCACTCAACAAGAAAATTGCTCAAGAGGTATAGTCTGGTTCTCCTCCAAATTATTCTAACATGAGAATTTTTGGTGGTCCTGCGTATGTTCATGATGTGCAGGGAAAGTTAGATGCTCGCTCGATCAAGTGCATTTTTCTGGGCTATAAACCTGGTGTGAAAGGATACAAGCTTTGGTGTCCTGAAACCAAGAAGGTCATAATGAGTCAAAATGTTGTCTTTGATGAGACTTCTATGGTTAGTAATGCTACTGCTCAAGACTCCTACATTGATGATCAGTCTAGTCTGAATATGCAGTTGGAGGTTGAAGTTGGATCAAAAGTTGCACCTTTGATCAAGTCTAAAGCTACGTCAGAAGAACTAAGTAGCTCAGTTTCTGAACCACCAAGTGCAACTCCACAACGTTGAATTGCAAGAGATCGACCAAGGCGTGAGATAAAGCCTCCTGAAAGGCTTATTGAGTCTTCTAGGTTGGTAGCAGAAAGACTACTTGAATCTTCTAACATGGAAGCTTATGCTTTGCATGTGGTTGAGGAGATCGAGTCGTGTGAAGAGCCTGCCTTCTACAAAGAGGCAATTGCGTGTGTCAATTCTGCAAGGTGGATAGCCGCTATGGAAGAAGAGCTCGAATCACTTCTAAAGAATCGCACTTGGGTATTAGTGAAGTTACCAAAAGGCAAGAAAGTTGTTCGGTACAAGTGGTTATTTAAGAGAAATGAGAATCTGAGATATAAGGCGAGACTTGTGGCAAAAGATTTCAGTCAGATTCTTGGTGTGGACTACAATGATATATTTTCTCCTGTTGTGAAGCATAGTTCAATACGAGCTTTGCTTGGCATTGTTGCAATGCATGATTTGGAGCTTGAGCAGCTTGACGTGAAGACTACATTTTTGCATGGAGATTTAGAAGAAGACATCTACATGGAGCAACCTGAGGGTTTTGTAGTTCCTGGAAAGAAGGACTACGTTTGTTTATTGCAGAAATCGCTTTATGGTTTGAAGCAGTCGCCGAGGCAGTGGTATAAGACATTCGATCACTTTATGACTACTCATTCCTTCAAGAGGAGTGATGATGATAGCTGTGTATACTATCGTGTTGGTCATGATGGATCTTTTGTATATCTTCTACTCTATGTTGATGACATGTTGATTGCTGCGAATAGCAGTTCGGAGATAGCAAAGGTGAAGAAGCAACTCAGTCTTGAGTTTGATATGAAGGATTTGGAAGCTGCAAAGAAGATACTTGGAATAGAGATCACAAGAGATAGAGAGGCTGGAAAGTTATACGTAAGTCAAAAAGGGTATATTGAGAAAGTTCTTCATCATTTCAACATGCAGAATGCGAAATCGGTTAGTACTCCTTTGGCAGCTCATTTCAAACTTTCTTCTACTTTGTCGCCGCAGTCGAATGAAGACATTATATATGTCTCGAGTTCCATATTCTAGTGCACTGGAGTCACTCATGTATGCTATGGTGTGCTCCCGTTCAGACCTAGCTCATGCAGTGAGTGTTGTTAGTCGTTACTTGGCAAATCCAGGTAAGGAGCATTGGAAATCAGTCCAATGGATCTTTCGATATTTGAAAGGTTCAAGCGATGTTTGTTTAGAGTTAGGGAAGACTAGAGATGGAGTTATTGGTTATGTAAACTCAAATTTTGTAGGCGATCTTGATAGAAGAAAGTCTCTTACTGGCTATGTTTTTAGCATAGGCGGTTGTGCTATTAGTTGGAAGACTATATTGCAGAGCACAGTTGCATTATCTACTACCGAGGCTGAGTATATGGCCATTACTGAAGCGGTTAAGGAGGCCATTTGGTTGAAGGGTTTATTTGCTGAATTGAGGAACGATTTGCAGATTACTACGGTCTTTTGTGATAGCCAGAGTGCTATTTATCTTACAAAAGATCAAATGTTTCATGAGAGGACTAAGCACATTGATGTGTGTTATCACTTTGTACGTGATGTTATTGCTCGTGGTGATATTGTTGTGAGCAAGATTAGTACTCATAATAATCCTACCGATATATGACAAAGGCACTTCCCGTTGCTAAGTTTGAGCGTTGCTTGAACTTCGTTGGTCTTGGATGTTGATTTGAGGCCTTAAGAGTTTTGTGGAAGAGGTGGAGTTTTGTTGTCGATATCGATGTTGTTTTGGGAGATAGTTTGTGATTTCGTGTCAAGGTGGAGATTGTTATATATTAGTGACACGAATCTTGGCCCATAAGTTGTTTCCTAGTTTGACTAGGACTAGGGCTTTATTCTGTGCTATTATAAATAGGTGTTCTCCTATTGTAATTTGTATCTCGTATTTGATCCCGTTTATCCCCATTAGTGAAATCTTTTCCTCTGCCCGTGGTTTTCTCCCGATTCGAATTTCCACTTGTCTTATATTCATAACAGAAAATCAACATAAATAATATTAATATTTAACACGATAAGTGTATCAATAACGTATACGAAACACATTGATTGGGAGACATATTTTCTAAAGGAAATTTGAAGCCATTGTTACAAAAATAATCGACAATGAACAAGCTAACTAAATGAATTATTCCAAGATTCATGGTGTCAACAAAAGGAAATTCGCTCGAGAAATTATGTCCATACTTGAAGGATTTTGGACATTTGGAAGTAACTAAATTTGGAAAGAAAAAAAAAATCATGAGACTTAAAATTACATAATGTTGCAATGCAAAGAATTCTCAATTGCACTCTTCGTAACAAGATTGGAGTTATGTACTTAATAAAACAGATGCATTGCTCAAAAAAATTACACGGAATGAACATACTTCGAAATCAAAGAGTTCCAAAAAATATGATTCGTTTAGGAGTTTTATCGAACAGTTGGTGAGCATACTATAATAGTTCAAAACTTAGTAAAACCAAATATATATAGATATATGTAGCTAATATTTTTCAAAATGCCAGGGGTTCCCACCCCCCGCAATGATGGCCATAAAAAAATAAAAAACAAGATAATTCAATTCGTCTAAAATGAGTTGATTTAATTTTATAGATTTTATTAAGTAGAATCCAACTTCTTTAAATCATTTTAACTACTATATACAATAAAATTGAAAAAGCTGAGGGGACCGTTACCGCCACCAGCCACCCCCTAACTTTGTTACTGCCCGGCTCATCCTATCGTACCGGGTTCAAGAGGGGAAAATAGAAGACTTATGCAATGCGCACGCCAAAATTAAAAAAAAAAAAAGTAGCAAATGTATTTAACATAATATGTTATGCGGTCTAGTGGTTGAGCTATCAAATAGTAATATTTTTGAGGTCGAGGTTCGAACCTCATTGGACTCATTATTCATTCTTGTCCAATTGCGGATTGAGTTCGATCTTTATGACAAAACCAAATAAATTTGAGTGCCAGTCTATCAATATCACTTATTTTTGTACTTTAGTATCTCAAATTTGTTTTTTTAACAGAATAGTTTTTTTTTTATTAAAAATATACTGTGTTATAAATCTTCCTTCACATTTAAAACCACATATTTCATTCTACTTGACTTTAGGGGAGAAAAAAAAACAGGTAAACTTCTTGGACCTGCAAGTTTGCCCAAACTTCAAAACCATTTGTTTGAAATAATAATATTACCTCGTTTTAATTATGCATATATTAATTTTTTTTCTTTTTTGAATAACCTAATTTAACTTTAAATATGTTTGTATGTACAAAAATTATTTAA
Organism: Schizonepeta tenuifolia; assembly: GCA_029490685.1. Taxonomy (NCBI): domain Eukaryota; kingdom Viridiplantae; phylum Streptophyta; class Magnoliopsida; order Lamiales; family Lamiaceae; genus Schizonepeta; species Schizonepeta tenuifolia. The sequence continues at coordinate 79,173,919 of CM055957.1, read as the reverse complement.
ATATGTTTTGTTTTTGCAAGACGCAAAATATATTTCGTTCAGAAACTAACCTATGAACTAAATTTTATTCAAATATTATACGATTTTTATTTGCAGTAATTATAAGTTCTATCTCGTTATGATCTTTCGAATGCATTCTTTTGGCTTGGTGGGTGGAATTCCACCTCGGCATCATCAATAATACCATGATTTGTGGCAATCATAATAAACTAGGTCAAACACAGAATCCACGATCTCGAAAAATGGTAATGATACAAGTTTTTAATAAAATATTCAAATAAATCAAGATCCATGTGGAGTGAATCACAATGCACCATTTGGCCATCAGTTTAGTGGGCGTACTAGCATTGGAAATGGATACTTTCTCAAGTTCTTTTGTTCATTTTTATATAAAAAAAAAAAAAAAAAAAATGGGAAAACTATGAAAACGATTGAATACCTACCTTCTCTTAACTAATCCCACTTTGTCAATTCTACTTTAGTTGGAAGATAAAAAAAGAGAAAGATTTGATCAAACAAAAGGAAAATCTGGTCATCTGAATTGATCGAAACTAAATTATTTGTTGGTAAGATAGTGCGTGGCGGTCGTTGAAAAGAACTGACATGTTTATTTAGGAGAAAAACAAAATCATACTACATTCATCCCTGATTAATATGGATTTGAAATATATATTTCTTTTGGTAAATAAATTATTTTATTACCAAATAGGCAGGACTAGCCTGGGAATTCGGTTAACCGCGGTTAACCGTAACCGAATTTTCGGTTAACTGTAACCGTTTACACAGGAAAATGGTAACCGTAATCGTACCGTGACGGTTATCGATTAACCATTAACCGTGTGGTTGCGGTTGCAGTTAACCGCCAAATAACCGAGTTTCAAAAAAAAATTGAAAATATCATTTTCTAATTTTCTAACCTTTGGAATGAAAAACTTTTTCTTTTGGAATGAATGGTAAATGGTGGCTGGCGGATGAGAGATGAGTGGGTAAATTAGGTTTTGTATATTTTTTTTAAGATAAAATATAAATAATAAATTAATAATAATATTAATATTAATATATACGGTTAACCACGGTTAACTGTTGCGGTTACTCGGTTAACCGTAACCGCGAAAAATAAAATTTTAATAACCATTACCCTAACCTAACCACTATTAACGGTTAATGGTTAATCATTACCCGGCGGTTAACGGTTAACCTGTAACTGCCGGTTAATTTCCCCAGCCCTAGGCAGGACAAACCATCTTTACAACCTCACTGTTCGAACACAGTAGACAACTGCATGGATTCAATTTCGAAGTAAATTCCATACCCTAATATCTTTACGGCTGCGAATAGCGATCATAATCTTGCACCTCTGCATGATAATTTCCACACTTTCTGCCTTGGCTTGGAACCTTCTCATACTACGCTCTTTCCAAATATAATATACTGTTGTGGATGGGATCAGTCTATACAACAATTGCTTCTTTGTCTTAGACCTGCATTGAGAGTTCAAGTAGAGCTTCTCTTGCTCCCATCCTCGTATTGAGCTTTGCAAACCCCGCATGCAAGCAAACCCTTCCAAATTGCAGCTGAAACTGCACATTCAAAAAACAAATGTTGCAATGTTTCATCTGTTATGTGGCATAGAACGCATTCATAATCACACACCACTCCAAATCTGGTCAATCTATCACACGTAGCAAGTCTATTGAGCACAGACAACCATGTAATGAAAATACACTTTGGAGCAGCCATATTCTGACTAAGAGGCTTATACCAGGGAACCTTTTGATGCTCACCACGAAGCTCTTCATACACTTTCCTCAGCCTGAACTGCGGCTTAGTAAGAATATTCACCCCCTCGGATAATGTGGCCACATAAGCTCGAGCTCCAAACACTTTCTTTATCACCCACGAGGCTTGAGTTGGAGCTTGCATGGTTCGAAGATCCTTGTTCTTGATGTAGAACCCATGGACCCAACGTACCCATATCTTGTCTTTTTTTTTCTGTGTCAAACTCCACAATAGCTTCAACAATGCTGCTTTATTCCATTCATGAGTCGATGTTATATTGCATCCCCCAGCTTGCTTTGGGAGACACATATGTTCCCGAGCCACAAGGGCTCGTTTTTGAGATATGTGCCTTGCCCGTCCACAAAAAAGTTCTACAAGCCGATTGAATAAGTTTAATTGCCTTCTGCGGCAACAAGAAGATCTGGCTCCAATACGATTGAATGCTCATTAACACTGACTGGATTAATTGCACTCGCCCTACATAAGACAATAATTTGGATGACCAGCACTCAATTCTAGCAAGAATCCTCTGTATCAACAGCTGCCATTGTATCATAGTAAGCTTTTTTTAGGACAGTGGGACTCCCAAATATTTGAAAGGCAATTCACCCCTTACCATGCCTAAATTGTTGAGAATTTGATCTTGTTGCTCTGAAGGAACCCCAGAGAAGTAGATGCTACTCTTCATCTGATTAGCTCGGAGCCCATAAGCATCTGAAAACATCATGAATGCTGCCATGAGGCACTGCATTGATTTTAAATCCCCTCGAGCAAACATCAAGAGGTCATCTTCGAAGCACATATGGATGAGATTAAACCTTTTGCAGCGAGGGTGATATTTAAAACCCTTCTTGGTCTGAAGTTCAAGAAGACAGCGTTGAAGATACTCCATGCATAGCACAAAAAGATAAGGGGAGATGGGATCCCCCTGTCTTAGCCCTCTTCTTGCTTCAAACGGTGATATAATCTCTCCATTCACATTAAATGAATATGTAACTGTGGTGATACATTTCATTATCCAAGAGACAAATTGCATAGGAAATCCAAAATCTAACAACAAATGCTTAAGGAACGGCCACTCCACCGAATCATACGCTTTTTGTATATCGATTTTAATCATGTATCGTGGAGATATACCCTTACTCCCATACCCTTTTATCAATTCATGAGCAAGCAAGATATTATCGAAGATCACCCTTTCTTTGACAAATGCAAATTGGCTATCACTCACTATAGAGTCCAATACCCTTTGCAATCTGTTAGCTAGAGTTTTAGAAATAATCTTGTACAGAATAGAGCAGCAAGCTATTAGTCTACAGTCCTTCACAGTTTGAGGGTTAGCAGTCTTTGGGAGAAGAGTTACCAGAGTGATGTTAATAGCTTTGGGAAGACATCCAGTATCAAAAAATTCTTGAACAACAGTGATAACTTCCTGTCCAATCCTCTCCCAATTGTATTTACAGAAAAACACATTAAAGCCATCCATACATGGGGCTTTAGATGAGTCCATGCTAAACAAGACTTCTTTGATTTCCTGAGCAGACACCTGAGCACATAGTGAGATCTGTTGAATTGCATTCAATCGATTTCCTCTTTCCACTATGTTCTAACTCATCAGCAGCACTTCCCATTAATTGCTCATAGAAGCTTCTAACCTCCTCTAAAATTTGTTGTTGAGTTGCACATTTGGTACCATCACTTCTTTGGAGGACCTTGATTACTTTACTACTCTGTCTTGCTTTTGTATATGCATGAAAAAATCTAGTGTTCGTATCTCCGAGCTTGATCCAGTCAATTCTGGATTTCTATTGCCAAATTCTTTTCTCTATTCCACTCCATTTCTCAATATCACTTAGCAGCATTCATGAGTTCAACATTCATCAAGTTCTGATCCATCAATTTCTGAGTTTCTTTGAGATTTAGTCCCAAGTTATCCAGCTTCTCAGGGATTCGCAAGAAATGAGAGGTATTAAGCTGCTTCAAGGGTTGTTTCAATAATTTGAGTTTATACCAAATATTGAGAAGTCCATTGGAATGGCAAGTAGTATGCCAACCTGTTGCCATGATCTGGTTAAACTCTTTATGTTCAGTCAGAGCATTTAAAAATCGAAAATGACTAGTTTTCTTCTCCTGCTCAGTGCTCATTTCAAGCTGTTGGGGGTTATGATCAGAGATACATCTTTCAAGTAGCTCAACAACAACATCAGTATATTCAACATGCCACTCTGTATTAGCTACACATCGATCTATTAAAGAATAAATTCTATCCATGCCATTTTTGTTATTACACCAGGAAATATTGTTTGCCAATCATAAGCAGAGGAGTAAGACTATTAATGCTCAAACATTCAGAAAAATCCCTCACTTCAGCTTCTACAACTCGATTACCATTAAGTTTATCCTCAGGAGATAACAGAGTATTAAAATCACCCCTTTCTAGTAATGCATCATTAGAACTCTGAGACTTTCTGCTGATGAATTCCTACAATGATTTTCTTTGTTCATTGGTATTGAAAGCATATACCAAGATAAACTGAAAATATTTACCTGATCTCAAGTCTTGGATTTCACAATGGATAGCTTGATCTTGACTCTCTTTCCATGTAACAGTCACTTTTCTGGGGTTCCATCCCAACCAAATCCTCCCATTTATAGCATGAGAATAGTTATAGATATACTCACAATCTCTACAAATTCTATTAAAGGTTTTCAGAAATTTTGCTTCCTTTACTCTAGTTTCCAGTAACCCAACAATATCTACTCTATTTCTTTTCAAAAAAAGCTTTATCTCTTTTTGCTTGAGGGGTTTATTACACCCTCTCACATTCCATAGTATGAGCTTCATCTTGTCCTGAAGGGGAAGAGGTTCTCGCCCTTCAAGTTTTGATCACTTTCCTCAAACTATGTTTCCATAGGATCATATGAATTTTCAGTAGAAACATGAGGTATAGGCCCTTCAGTATTCGATTTATGAGCTATTTTGCGTGGCTTATTCCACTTTTCTGGAGTCTCAGCAACCTCTTTTTGAGTGGACTGCAACTTATCTCTTTGGTTTAGCTCTCTTTCAGGCACAACCATAAGCTCACTTTGAGTTCCTCCCTCTTTATTACTATCTACTATCTGCTCACTAGAAAGTGGTTTGGGCTTCCATTGCTGCTTCTTCACAACTTCTTGATATGTTTTAGGCCTTGTTCTTGCTTCACAATTATGCCCTGCCTTATTACAGGTTTTGCAAAATTGAGGAATCCATTCGTATACTGCCTTCTGCTCTACCTGATTTCCTTCCATATCTTCAATCATTACTTTATATTTTATAGGCTGAGTGACAACAATTTCAACCATCATTCTAGCATATGAAATTCGAGTTTGCATAGATGTACACTCACTACCTAACATGCTTCCCCAACGTGCTCCCAATTTGGTTTAATGAATTTATTCCCCAACAATTAAGAGGCAAGTTAGGTAGTTGGATCCATAATGGCACTACACGAAGCACTTCCTTCTCGAAAGAAAAACCAGATTCCCATGCTTTGATTATTATCGGCTTTGAAGCTAAAGTGTAAGGACTAGAATATAGCACTTGATCCCTTTCATTCATGCTGTCAAATCGTACAATGAAATATCCCTTTATATGATAAAAGATCTCAGGTTTCTCCTTCAAATCACACTGTTTCATTAGGAAGTTGCTCAAATACGAAATCGAAGGGGATTCACCGATCACATACAAAATTAGAGCAAACTTCCACTTCTCTGCCTCTTTCTCCACATCCTTCTTCTCTAAACACGCAGTAGGTGTGCCATTCTTAATAACAGGAGGAATAAAAGCAAGTTTCATACCTGCTCTCGTCGGTGGTATCTCTGAAGAGTTCTTCGTAGATGTTACTGGCAGTGAAGGTTGTTGAGTAGCTTTCTTCTGCTATGCAGTCAGTTTAATCTCCATTTCCAGCTCATTTTGAAGATATAGTTCACTAGCTTCCTGTTCTGTGCAAGAAGTCATTGTCACATCCAATTTCCCTTTCCCTTTTCCAGAATCTCGCATCACAGGTGTTAATCTGCTCGATCTAGCTTCAGACTCCATAGATCCGGTTGTAGTAGGCTTCGGCATGATGATCGGCACCGAAATCTTCCTTGGACGGCCTTTTTGCTTGCCCATCGACGGTAGCGGCGTAAGTTAACGAAAAACACTAACGTACGCCTAGGGAGAGAATCCGTGGTGTTATTTTAAATATTACTATATCTTCAATATTATTAAAAGTAAAAGCTATTATAGAAATATGTATCATGTGCGATGAAATACATGACAAAAAAATATAGGAGATGCAAAGTTAGTGAATACTCTCTTACTACATATGCTCGGTCGAAAGATTAGTGGAATTCATATTCCTGATCTTTCAAATGATAAATTCACAAACTTCAGTGACTAATTAATTCAAGAAATAATTTCGGGAAAAGAAAATAAAAGGATTATTCCTAAACAAAACCATTTCAACATAAAGATAATATCTAGGAAGAAGAGTTGGAATTGTCAATGAAACACTTGGATGGTAGACATTCATAATATAACTGTTTTAGGACATGATTCTTATTTACTCCCTATGTTCAGCAACAAGTGGCTTATACTTTCTAAGTACGGTTATTAAAATAAAGGGTAAAAAATGATTTAAGTGATATGATCCATAACTTTACTTTCTTTAGTACTCTCTCTGTCCCACTCATCTTGTCTACCTTGGGTGGGCACAGAGATTAAGAAGAAGTTGTTTAGTGTGTAAAGCAATGTTTTAAAAATCGGATCGGAGATCGAACCGGTGAGGCTTCCAGGTCATGGTTCAACCGGTTCAACCGTTATTGAACCGTTTAATCGAACCATTCAATAAATAAATAAAATTATTAAATTTATAAATGATAAGAAATATTTTTTAGGTAAAATAAATGATAAGTATTTAAATTTTCAAAAATTTGTAACTAATAAAATAAAAATTCATCATAAATATATATTAAAACTCATAATATATAGTTATGAATTTTATTTTTATGTATATTTATTATAAATTATATATAATGCAAAAATAATTAAGAATCGAATAAAGAATGAGAGCTAAAATTGGAGTTTGAACATGCTTTTAGTCTTTACAACTAAGTATAATAATAATAATAGTCTTTTATTAGTAACAAATGCCTTGTTGGTGTAGTGGTAAAAGCTCCTTGACTTGTTTAGAGGTCCCGTGTTCAATCCTCCTACCCAACAACTTTAATTTTCGGTCAACAAAATTGACCCGGACGGTTTTTAAAAATCGGCACCGATTCCCAGTTCTTTCCGGTTCCGGGCGGTTTTCGCCGGTTCAACCCGATTTTCAACAGTTTTGACCCATTCCGGGTCAATAGCCACTAACCCGACCGGTGCCAGGTCCGGTTCCAAGTTCAACCGGTTGAACCTGCCGGTCCGGTCCGGATTTTAAAACATTGGTATAAAGTTATTGTATCCACTTTATTTAGATGTGAGTGGGTAGTTTATTTTGTATTTTTAAATTCAATGTGGACCCCATTTATTTGTAATTAGAGCACTCCCATAGTTCATTTAAAATCAATTTTAACTCTAAATTTAGGCTAACTTAATGAAAAGTGTGCTAAAATATTAATCCAGCAGATCTATTAAATTAGATGGGTCCACCAAAATATTTACACTCCCCTATATTTCTCCTCAAATTTATACCTCCCTAAATATTCTTTTATTTCACAAATTAAGTTGAACCCACAATTTTATAAAATAAGTAGTACTAGAAAATAGAAGAACTGTTGTATTCAAATTTAAAATAGGAGTTAGAAATAGTATAGAGCAAGTCTTAAAAGCAATTTTTGGAGCAAAATTTTAAGAATTTTGTTGGGAATGCTCTTAAGGCCCTAATATATTGTTAAATCATTCCTTACTTGGAAGTAAACAAGATGAGTGGAACGTCCATTTAAGAAAAAATAGACAAGATGAGTGAGACGGTGGAGTAGTAGATTTTGAAGCAAAGGAAGCTTTTGAAGTAATAATTATTTCTTTATTTAGACATGAGTTACTTGTTATGGAATGACCCGATATTGTATACGAGCTACTCATTTCGGGACGAATATAAATCATATGAATGAACAAAATTAATCTAAATTGAAAACTATTGGTTGATAGTACAAGAATTTTTACTTGATAGGATTATTATTTTGGGGGAAAATTTTAAATACACCATTTGAAAGATGTAAAATGAAAAATACATCACCTTAACAAATAAAATAAATTTTACCCACTTACACAACAAGTGTCACTTTGGTTGATACACACAGTAAAATGTTTGGGCCCGACATGCATTTGTACATGACTGTTTTGTTTTTCTCTTTTTTTTTGTTTGTAGGCGTGTCTTTTACCGGCCCAAACTCCTAGGTTATAATTGAAAACAATCCCCCCCCCCCCACCCACACGTTTGCAGCAGTAAATAAAAGATGCTAAATTAACCCCCCACCTCACATTACATATCTCGCTCATCATCTCATCTCACTCTTCTTCCTTCTTCCCTCTTCCCACACCTACTCATCCCGCTCCATATATATATATTGCTAGAAGAAAATATTTTGCAGAAACCATGGCAAATTATGGAGATGTTAGTTTTATAAACACTGTTACTTTATACGAATTCCATTATTTTAAATTAATGCCTTCGATTTTTAATGTTATATTTCATGTGTTATTTGTATTAATTTTTCTGATTTTATTTATATAAATCTCGCTTGAGTAAACTCCAATTTATACTAAATCCCGCTCGAAGTCAGTCGAGCGGGATATTACTTCGTCGAGCGGGAAGTTGATAATAATCTAAACTAAGTAGTTTGAAATTTATTGGTAATATATCCCGCTCGATAAATGTTTAGAACAAGTAAATTCCGCTCGAGCGGGATATTGCCGAAGAGAGCGGGAATTAGTTAAATTTATCGTTTTATTAGTATTAATTATGTGTTACTTACCCTAGTTTATTAAATTGATGAATTGTGGATTTGTCGTACGCTTGATAATTAATTATTAGTAATTACTTGTCTTTGGAACGTTGATTTTTTTTTCTGTGGAATTTAGTCATAATTTATAATTTAATTCATACGTTTATTAAATTAAATATCCCGCTCGGTAAAGCTAATTTGTCCCAAATCTTGCTCGAGCGGGATATATTTTACCGAGCGGGATTCTGTTATTTAACTAAGTTACTTTATTTTTGTGCTTTCTGCATGATATCCCGCTCGAGTTGGTATTCTTTGGGTGGTAATCCTGCTCAAGCGGGATTAAGTATAGCGAGCGGATATAGTGTAAATAATTTATAAATACTATATATAATGTGATTTTAATATTTTTTTGTTAATTTAAATTTTTATTCGTGTAGATTATTTTGAAGAGGCCTGAGACTATTAACCGGAAGTCCACGATTAGCACGTCCTACAGACACATCATTTTAGAAGACGTTCAGTCTACATTGATGCAGGTTGGGGGACAGGATCTCCTGGAGAGGTGGCTTGAAGGTTATTTTGACCATTTTACTTACTAGCAGCCGGGGCAGAAGTGCGGTATGGGCGTGCATCACGTATTGTCCCGGCAGATTTCAGTTCAATGGGGCGAGCCACACAACATGTGGTTTCACATCAACGGGGCGAACCTTCGTTTTTCTTCTGCGGAGTATGCCCTTGTTACCGGATTGTCATTCGGCTCGTCTGATTTCTGACCCTCAGACAACCACGACTTACGGGATGTGTAAATGTATCGGCAGTTTGCTAATGGCTTGCCGATTAGTGTGGACAACTGTACCTGCAGGTCGCGCACGTGTTAGTTCTGTAAATGCTGCTGTTTGGTCTTGAGCAGAAGAAATATGTTGCGGGGTGTGGAAGCTGGTGGACAATCTGGAAGCATTTTCTCGGTTTCCTTGGGGCGCATACACGTATTTGCGTCTGAAGCACTACATGGACAATATGCAGCAGACGAAAAAGTACCACTTCTACGGTGCAGCCTGGACTTTTCACGTTTGGTCGTTGGAGGTGCTGCCAGACTTAGCCGCTGCAGTTGCGGTCATTGATAACACTAATGCACGGCCCAAATGTCTTAGATGGAAGTTTAAGAAGATAAGTGGAACAGAGCTTGAGCCATTATTTTCTTTGCAGGTAAATTTTAATTTTTTTCATTATATGTCTTTTTCTGTATTTGTTTTTATAATTGTATTTGTGTTTGATAAAAAATTTTGCGTTGCAGCTTGGTCGATTCAACCCTTTTGTACCGGATGATGCTGAAATGGAGACTTTCTATTTCCGATCCAGTCAGTATCCAAATGCACTTGGAGTGGACTTTGTAGTGCCGCGCAATCCGTTGCGTGCAGGGGAACAGTTCCTCCGTCAGCCACACCAGGCCATAGTAATTGATGATGAAGACCAGGAAGAGAGACCTCCTCCAAGGAGAGCACAGAGACAATGGGGTCGACAGAGGCAACCTGTTACCAATGAGCAGCGAGAGGCGGAGGCAGAGGGAGAGGCGGAGGAAAAAGCAGAGGTAGAGGATCGTGATCCTGAGTACCGAGAGCCACCCCACCGTCGAGAATACGGAAAGCTTGTGATCTTTTACTTGATCTTTCTTTCAACTCGAACGGACAAGATTCCATACGCCTGCATATCCATCTGAGACGTAGGCTATCAGAGCCATCAACTTTGTATTCTGCTCCAATCTCCATGTGCCACAAGCCTGCTGCTACATTTAGAGCTGCTTTACTTTCAAAAACAGAACCAACAGATAAATCACCATCTTCTAGCGGGCCTCTTTCACATACAACGATTGAATTCGTTGCATTCACGGGAATCACTAGAACTAACCAACTGCCTACATCAGCTGTTTCGTCATCTTCTTCACTGCGAATCCATGCTTCACGCTCCAACATAGTTGATTCTATCATGATGTCCTCTGTCATCTCTTACGATGCATCACTGTCGGTTTGCAGCTCATATTCTTCATCCTGAGGACCAACTGCCTCTTGATCTTCGTCATCACCATCTGCCTCTTCAGCATCGTCAGCACCATCTGCATCTTCATCATCGCCATAACCCTCTGCTGTCTCTGGAACTTGATCGACATGGATCCGAAATAATGTGTGGATGTCGATGCATAATTACTCCTAGCGGGGTATGCATCATCACTAAAAGTGGAGGAAAGCATCTGTGTTTGGATACGATCCATTTCTTTATAATAATCAGTATCAAACTCAGGCACATATACGTTCGTGTATTGGTGAGTCACGTACACAGTTGCTTCTGGCTGTATCGCGCACAAATGATAAAATTCAGCATCGGTGCTTAATGGACACTTTACAGTACGTCCCCTCTCATTCTTCGACAGATAATACAACTCGTACTGTGTGCTGAAGGAGTTTGCACTCAATTGACAATCGATGATGTACCTCAGGCCGGCGAGATTTCTTTCGACATCTACGAATTTATATCCGCCCGAGTACGTACAACCAGACCATGTTCCTCCGTATTTGATAATAAAATAGTGATCCATCTACACAGAAATACAAACACGTAACAATTAATAAAAATAACACAAAAATATGAAATTCCGCTCACCAACCACATCAACTTTCCGCTCGAGCGGGATCTAAATTCACGAGCAGGAAGTACTAATTTCGAGCGAGAAATGATATATGCAAATTCTAGAATTTTTTTGAGTCCTAATATACAAAATCCCTCTCGGCAGACCTAAATCCCGCTCGAGCGGGATTAAAATTCACGAGCGGAAAATTTCAATTTCGAGCGGGAAATGATAAAATCCACTTGTTATGTAATCTATACGGCATTCATATAAATTTCAATGTTTATAATATTAAAGAGTTTGATTTTCTAATTTATCACGTACAATAAAAATTAAGTGGACACTATAGGAAAAATACCTCAAATGATGAATTTGAAAGGATGTTATTTGAAAGATTGTTGCCCACTATCGAATGTGATGAATTTGAAATGATGTTATTGTGGGTGTGTAAAAGAGGTGTGTGAATGGTAAAATATATTGAGTTGTGAATGCTATACAGATTTTTTTCCGCATTTCACGTGAAAATGTACTGCCTCATGTCTACACAAGCAAATAAATTCATGTCAGGCACCAATCAGCCATCATTTTGTACATTGACCAACTTTTCTGCCATTTCCCGCCTGGACAGAACAAAATCCCGCTCGACACGTGTCAAATCCCGCTCGAGCGGGATCATATTTCCCGCTCGAGCAGGATTTGACACGTGTCGAGCGAGATTTTTTTCTGTCCGAGCAAGAACTCCATTTAGATTCGTTTAATGCCTATTCATAATTTTTTGACTGAATTTAGTACTTACTGAATCACGATATGTTTCAGATAAAATAATTAAATTAAATAATTATTGGCTAATGATTGTCAAATAATCACATAATTATCATTAAATCATTAGAATGTCATATACTTTATATCACATCTTTTATACATGTGTAAGAGATGTGATATAAAGTGCTTGACAAGATGACATATTATATTTAAAATATTTAAAAAAGTGTAAAATTTATTATTTTTTAGACTATGATGTATTTTTTTATTTTTACATTGTCAAATGGCGCATTTTTATGGATTGTCACTATTATTTTTATTAGTTAGTTATGTGTACGTATGCACCTTTCACATTGCAAATTCGCAATCTGGCATGCACTTCCAATTCCGTCACTACTTTTGTCTTCACATCATGGTTGTTGTCATAAGCAACTTGCAAAATATAATCAACGAGATTTTGTGATTCCAGAAAACTACTCCCTTTGTTTTTTATTAAGTGTCCTATTATGAAATTTGATTTGTTTTTTAATAAATGTCGTATTTCATAAATTTTGAAAAAAATGATGCAACTTTTAAGAAAAATCATGCAAAACTTTCTATTTTACCTAAGTAATAAATGCTAATTATTTATATTTTAAGTTTCCTAGGCAATAATTATAGAAGAAAATAGTAATATATTAATTTCCTTGGTTTGTGTATTTTGACGGCTGAGGACACTTATAAAAAAACAGAGGGAGTATTAATTACTTCCTCCGTCCCACCAGGCTTGTCCTGTTTTTTTTTTTTTTGGCGCGGAATTTAAGGAGAAAATAATTAAGAGTAGAAAGTATGTTTAGTGAAGTTTTTAAAGTAAAATAAAATGGGTAGAGAGAGAGTGAATAGTGGAATAAAGTGATAAAATAAAATAAAGTGGGTAGAGAGAGAGTGAATAGTGAAATAAAGTGGAATAAAGTGAGTGGAGAGAGAAGGAGAATAGTGAATGACACAGAAAATGAGGTGAAAAAGTATGATGAAATGTGTAAAGTGGATTGTTTAACAAATTAATTGTCTCCTAATTATTTTCAAAAAATGAAACAGGACAAGAATAACGGGACAGCCCAAAAAGGAATACTCCCTCTGTTTTTTTATAAGTGTCCTCAGCCGTCAAAACACACAAACCAAGGAAATTAATATATTACTATTTTCATCTATAATTATTGCCTAGAAAACTTAAAATGTAAATAATTAGCATTTATTACTTAGGTAAAATAGAAAGTTTTGCATGATTTTTCTCAAAAGTTGCATCATTTTTCTCAAAATTTATGAAATACGACACTTATTAAAAAAACAAATCAAATTTCATAATAAGACACTTAATAAAAAATAGAGGGAGTACAAGATAAGTCTGGTGGGACGGAGAGAGTATTATTTAAAGTATTAATATATTCGGTAAAAAAAATTACTAGAATAAAAACTTAAGAGAAGACAATGGAGTTTCCTTTTAACGAATGTGTGTAAAATATTATTTGAAAATATAAATAAAAAGCCTGTGAGATGGAGTTAAGAAACAAAGTCAAAAGGACAAAAATTAAGTGGTGAGAACCTCAAATTGAGAATAATATTTAGAAAAGAAATTAATTACTTCCGACCAAATGCTTTTGTAGTCAATCTATCTTTTCCTCACCCATAACTCTTAAAACTTCCTCAGTTTCTACCTTCCACCGTCAAACAATAACTCCCCAGTGTTAAAACACACACTCTCTCTCTCACTCTCATTTTTCAATTTCTCTCCTCGAGAGGTCAATTTGTTTCGACCTAAACAGAACTACCACATACTTCTCATTTTATACCTTTTATCTTCCTTCTTTCTCCTTGGATTTTATGCCCATATAAATCTGAGGATAAAAATATAGATGTGAATACAGATTAATTATAGTATGTAGTGGGAAATGGGAATATGTCGTTTTAAGAATAAAAATATACTTTGGAGTTTCTGTCAAAATCCAGTTGGCTCTCCAGTTGAAGCCAGGTCTCTTGCTTTGTAATTTGTTCTATTCAGTTTTTGGTCAGCCCAAACTTTTGTGTTTTTAGTTTTTTTCCCCCTTTATTCTCTCACTATCTCCATCCTATTACAAATTCAAGACAAATCTAATCTTCCCACCGCCTCTTGGAGCTCGTATGATCTCAAAGGTGCAATCTTCCATTTCTGTTCTAGGTTTCCTTTGATGGGTATCTGATGTTCTGTTGCAAATATTAATTATTGACCTTATATTTACCAATTCTTGTTGTTTGAGTTGAGAGGTGTTGTCTTAATTCAATTTTTTTATGATGGGTTTGGGGGTCTTGAGGTTTTCAATCTGGGTTTTGTTGCTGTTGAATCTTGCTTGCTGTTCTTGGGGATTTACTCCTGTTGATCAATACTATGTAAGCTGTGGATCGTCGAATGATGTTGTTGTGGGTAATATTACTTTTATCGCTGATAAATCTGCCGCAAAGTATCTGTCAACCTCTCAAGAAATACTGGCTGATAGCAAATTGAATTCAATAACTCCAGCTGATGACTCCCCTCTGTTTAGAACTGCAAGAATCTTTAATGGGCCATCTAAGTATACGTTTCCGATTAAGCAGAGTGGTAGGCATTGGATCCGCCTGCATTTTTTCCCTTTTGATTATCCCAGTTATGATATGAAGTCTGCTAAGTTCTCTGTTTTCTCCCAGAAGACTACACTGCTTAGTGATTTCACCCCTAAGGGTGCTATTGTTAATGAATACTCTGTTGATGTGCCCAAGGGGGATCTTGTCATCACGTTTTCGCCTTCTAGTAGTTCGATTGCTTATGTTAATGCTCTTGAGGTTGTATCCGTGCCGGATACCCTCATTGATGATCCTGTACAACTGTACAGTTCCTCGGGGCAGTTTAGTGGGCTGACGGCTCAGTCTCTGCAGACTGTTGCCAGGTTGAATATGGGTGGTCCCCTTGTTTCATTGGTGAATGATACATTGGGGCGTACCTGGGAATCCGATGGTCGGTATTTGAAACAATCGAATCTTGCTACTACTGTATCCAATATTCCGGCTGTCCGGTACCCCACTGGTGGTGCAACGTCAGATGATGCACCACCTACTGTTTACGGGACTTGCTCCAAGATGAATTCCGGTAGTGATCCAAATAGCAAATTCAATGTGACATGGGAAATCCCAGTAGATCGCGGTTTTCAGTACTTGGTTCGGTTGCACTTTTGTGACATTGTGAGTACATCAGCTAATGAGCTCGTGTTTAATGTTTACATTGACACATATCTCGTTTATCAGGATCTTGAACTATCTCTAAAGCTTAATGGGAAGTTAGCCACTGCTTTCTATTCGGATTTTGTTAGCCCGGTACTTGATAAAGCTAACATTAGTGTAAGCATTGGTCCATCTCCTAGGAGTGCTTACCCTGATGCCTTTCTCAACGGGTTGGAGGTTATGAAGATACAAAATTCCAAGGACAGCCTTGCTGGCACATCTGTTTTACCTTCATTTCCTAAATCGAAGAAGAATTTGGGTATTATTGTGGGTGTGAGTGTTGGAGTACCGGTATTATTGCTATTGGTTGGGATTCTGTTCTTCATGCACAGGAGAAGGAAACAAGAACGTCTCAAATACTCGAAAACGTGGATTCCTATATCAGTTAATGGTGGAATTTCTCATACCATGGGAAGCAAATATTCGACTGGCACAACTATTAGTCTTGGTACCAACATGAGCTACCGTATCCCGTTTGTAGCACTTCAAGATGCTACAAACAACTTCGACGAGAGCTGGGTGATCGGAGTTGGTGGGTTTGGCAAAGTTTACAAGGGAGAATTACACGATGGCACAAAGGTGGCTGTTAAGAGAGGCAATCCCAAGTCCCAACAAGGTTTAGCAGAATTCCGAACTGAAATTGAGATGCTTTCCCAATTCCGCCATCGCCATTTGGTTTCCTTAATTGGTTACTGCGATGAAAGGGGTGAGATGATTCTGGTATACGAGTACATGGAAAATGGAACCGTCAAGAGCCATCTCTACGGTTCAAATCTTCCGAGTTTAGGTTGGAAGGAGAGACTCGAGATTTGCATTGGATCTGCCAGAGGATTACACTATCTCCACACGGGCTACGCCAAAGCAGTTATTCATCGTGATGTGAAGTCAGCAAACATACTGCTGGATGAGAATCTAATGGCCAAGGTTGCTGACTTCGGACTTTCTAAGACAGGGCCAGAGCTTGATCAAACTCATGTCAGTACAGCTGTCAAAGGGAGCTTCGGGTACCTCGATCCCGAGTATTTCAGAAGGCAGCAGCTGACCGAAAAATCAGATGTCTACTCATTCGGTGTTGTGTTGTTTGAAGTTCTATGTGCCAGGCCTGTGATCGATCCATCTCTTCCTAGAGAAATGGTTAACTTAGCCGAATGGGCAATGAAGTGGCAGAAGAAGGGTCAGCTAGATCAGATCATCGATAAAAATCTTGTGGGAAAGATCAAACCCGATTCCCTCAGAAAGTTTGGAGAAACAGCAGAGAAATGTTTGGCTGATTATGGTGTGGACAGACCCTCTATGGGCGATGTTTTATGGAATCTTGAATACGCTCTTCAACTTCAAGAGGCAGTGGTTCAGAATGACCCCGAGGAGAACAGCACGAATGCCATAGGACAGCTCTCTCCTCAAGTTGGTGAGTTCAACCATGGCGACAGCACCACTTCGGTCGCCCAATTTGAAAACTCGACTGTTGATGATCTTTCGGGCGTTTCAATGAGCAGAGTTTTTTCACAGCTGGTAAAGTCGGAGGGCAGGTAATTTAAATGCTTCTAGATGATCTCGATATTGGCTTGAGATTTCCATTTGTCTTTCTTCATCATCTATCTTACTGAATCTCTTTCGAGTAATCTTTCTATCATCTAATGTGTTTGATCGTCTACTTTTGTTGCTTTTATATCGTTTGGGAATTGAAATCAGAGTTATATACAATTTTGGAGGTTCTCTGCCCTCTATGTAATGAAAGTTCTCAAACAATAGGTGTCCTTAGCTTTCTTGCATTTTGTAAACTGTTTCAGTCTTGAGATTAGTTGAAAACTGTATGACATGTATTATATGTTTATTGATACTTGACACTTTTTTTATTTGGGTTTGCATTTGGCCTTCTGTTTTGATTCATTTTTGTAGGACTTGCTAACCAAAAAATTTAGATGACATTGTTGGATCGTGTCCCTTGATTATGAGAGTATACTGTAGGGATGTCAAATCTAGTCCGAAGTCGGTCTGTTGGTTCAAATGGATTGAGAAAAAGAGAGCGTTAGAGCTGGTCCGAACATATGGCCTAATAAGATTAGCTTGAAACCGGGTGGCTTGCCATTAGGAAGGTCGCCCAAATCGAGCGAGTAAACAAGGGAGTTATGGCTAAAAATTTATAGCGTTGAAAAAATTCAGTCTAATTGGTCCAAGCATAATAGAGCGGGTGTGATTGCGTCCCTATTTTACTTCCACGCTCCTAGTCCCATAGAATAAGGGTGTTGGCTGTTGAACTTGTGAATTATCCGCTTTTTCATAACTCAAGGTGCATCAAATCGAAGTCGCCTAAATGATGAAATTTTGCAGAAATTGAAATAACACTTGTACGAATAAAAATGAAAATGAGACTTATCCTACAAAGTGCTTCATTCCTTTGTGAGTTTGTGGGACAAATGAGAAGAAGACATTTTAAAAGTTGTGGTGGGTGCATTTACAACTATCCATAAAATTTATATGTACAAATTTATATACAATG
Source organism: Schizonepeta tenuifolia (assembly GCA_029490685.1). NCBI lineage: Eukaryota > Viridiplantae > Streptophyta > Magnoliopsida > Lamiales > Lamiaceae > Schizonepeta > Schizonepeta tenuifolia. The sequence goes on along the minus strand of CM055957.1, from coordinate 79,156,028 downwards.
TTGTCTAGGCCCGCGCTAGGCGTACTAGACTTTATTCCGTGATCAACCAATTAACCTTTTTTTTAAGCTGATCAATCAAATATCTTTGAGTAGCAACTACGGCAGAATATTATCATTATTGGGGAATTAAATCTACGAACCTTTCAAGATTGGACTATTAATGTGTTTTCCTCTTCAACAATAGTAGCTGCCCGTTCTTATATACTAGTATTGCACCCGTGCGTTGCATGATAGAATGCAATTTAAAAATTTGATAATATTAAATTATCAAATCACCTAAATAATGAATAAATGTAATAATTATAAACATTTAGGCAACAGATGAGAATAATTATATACTTATTAGTTTTTCAGTATAAAAATAAATAAGGATATTTAAAAAATAACAATAACAAATACTACTCCCTCTGTTCACGAAATGGTTGTCACTTTTGTCATTTAAGTCCGTCCACGAAATAGTTGTCACTTCCATTTATAGTAGTAGGACTCACATAATTCATTTTATTTAACATTATATTTTTTACTACTTCACTCACATTTATTGTGGGGTCCTTAATCCACTCACAACAATACGCACTATTCCTTACCATTTTCTTAAAACTCGTGTTGTTCACAATGTGGCAACCATTTCGTGGACGGAGGGAGTACAACATATTACATTTTAAACATTATGTAAAACTTCTTTTACACGGTATTTTTTAAAGACAACTCATTACCACACACTAATATATTAAAACCTTTCAATTTACAACTCTTGGTATATTCACTTAAAATTATCGAAAGAATGTTAGCCACATATGAAATGCATTAATCATCTAATATACTCTCCCCGTCCCAGAATAAGTGATCACATTTCCTTATTGGATTATTTCGAGATATGTGGCCCCTCTCCTTATAAGGATAAGCTTTTAACAAAAAAAGTTGTGGTCTCCACCACTTTATATCTTTTACTCTTGAAGCATCTTTTACTCTTTAAGCATGCTTCTACACAATATCCGTGCTGATAAGAATGTCACCACTTATTGCGGAACGAAGGGAGTATTAATTATGGTGTAACACAAAACTTCATGCATTACACCCATATTTTTTGAAAACAAAACATTCAATCCAAATAACATTATTAAATATGATATATTTTATTACCCTAAATATATATATATATATATATATATATATGACATGTTTTATTAATTTATACTATGATATACTCCCTCCATTCCACTCATTATGTCTGTGTAGTATTGGACACGAAGATTAAGAAACAAATGTAAAAAAATAGAAAGTGGATAGGTTCTACTACTTTTAATGTGTTTTGAAGGGTTAATTCTTTCTTTATTTGGACATAAACAAAATGAGTGTACGTCCATTTAAGAAAATATAGACATAATAAGCGGAACGGAAGGTGTATTTATTTGTACATAATATTTTCAATAATCAATTTGTATATGTCTTCATTTAGAATATAAAAACATTTAACATTTATTTACTTATTTTTCAGTTTACAATACACAACAATAGAAAAAATTTTAAATGAAGACAACTAACAATACAATATAAAAATATCATATACTAATATGTTAACCTTCTCATCAAGAAATCTAAAAAATAATCATAACTATAAATAATACTTATTTTAATTATCAAGTATTGATTTTGTATAAAAAACGTCTTTTTATAAAATGAGACCGTCTTTTTAAAATGGATATCATTGATAGTTTTTATGGTAGTGTGAGAAAAGTTGAGTTAGTTTTTTGGCATGTGTAACCCAAAAAAAAGTGATAATTTTATCTTAATATTATCAAATAAAATAAATAAAATATATAATATAAAAGATATACACACATAACTATAATTACACTAATTACATATAAACAGTTAATTACATTAATAATTTATGAAACATTTTTTTTAATTAGAATAACACATAACTTCTAAACATCTTTAAACAACTACTTTTTATACTTTGAAAATGCATTTTTGATTATAACCCATTCAAAATAATATTAGAATTAAAGATGAACAACCATCATAATAATTTAAACCATTTTAGTATATATTAACTTCTAAACATCTCAAAAAATATATTTTTAGTTATTTTTATAATACTTTTTTACTAACAATATTTAAGAATTTAAATAATGAAAATAATAAAATTATTTTGGTACTAATTTTGTCATCTTGTTTTTTTTTTTTTTAAATTGTATGTATCTTTATTATAGAGTTGTGTTAAATTGTAGTGAGAATGTATTTTTAAATACCTTTTTATAAAACATAGAAGTTTTTTACACCCATTCATAAGAACATAAGTTTTCTATACCAAAATCATGTAAAAGACTAAAATACCCTTACTTTTAATAAACAAATATGAAAACACAAAAAATTGACTTTTTTTTTCTTGTTTTTTTTATTTACACGCTGCTTTCTCTCTCTCTCTCTCTCTCTCTCTCTCTCTCTCTCTCTTTCTCTTTCTTCTTCCTCTAATAAACCCTAAACCCAAACAATATCACCAACCAACCTTGATGACATTAAATTTGAACAATGCTCATTTATGTTTTGGAAGAGAGGTTGTTTGCTCTCATTAAACACACAACAACTAATGTAACTGTGTAATGCAAAATTGTCACACATACGAACTTGAAACTCACGACATAGAGAATAAGAGAGAAGTGGGTCTTCAAAAAAAAACTATATTTACGACGTAAAATTCTCAAACACACGAAGTTGAAGCTCAAACGGAAGGCTTTCGTGTTTCTGGGGTAGAAAGAAGGTATGCAACTATATTCACCACGTAAAATATGATTTTTTTCGACGAGTGTTTATATACACACGATGGCAAACCCACGGTGGATGTATTTTTTCACACGATGGTAGAAAATTTTCATGTACATGAATTATATGTTGATATTTAGTCATAAGAGAGTATATTTGCATGTTTAGAAATATTTTTAGAAGTAAAATAGCCGTAAAAATATATCCCTGTCGTGTGTGAGATTTCTGCATTTTCTGGGCCCGTTTCTGCAACCCACGATGGGGGTTGTACCATCGTGGGTTGTGGGTAGGCCATCGTGGGTTGCCCCACCGTGGTTTGCCCCATCGTGGCAACCAACGATGGTTACCACCGTGGAACCCACGATGGTCCATCGTGGGTATCCCCATCGTGGGTAAACAGGATCTTCAATTTTTGGCGTGTTCGATCGGATTTTTATAATTTCTTGGCTATTTTTTATTTTTCAGATGTCGTGGCAACGTATGTTGATACGTCACAGCGGTCGTTGGGATCGATCGAATTATATAGACGGGGATTCTTTTTTTGTCTTCATCGATGGTGCCACAGTGAACCGTGCAAACCTTGTTGAACTTATTGGAGAAGGGTTGGGAAATATAAATCCGACCGACTACACGTTATGGTACTTGACACGCATGGGCAACGGAAACAAAGTAAAAGTTCTATTGCGGAGTGATATCGAGTTACTGCGTCTTTTAATTGAACAGAAAGACGATCCGGAGGTTTACGTTGATTACGGCGGCTCATCCGCCCCCGGGGTTAAGTTTGGTGGTAACAGCTCTGGATTTGAGCACCACGACGTTGACAACCGCATGCCCCACTCATATGAGCAATATGAACAAGATGATGAAGATGAGGAAGATGAGGATGAAGATGGTGACTACCAACAAAATGAACAAGATGAGGTGAGTTCGTCCGAAGACGAAGCACATGATCGTCTCAAAGAATTGCTTGATTCGCTATCTATTGATTTTCTTGCTTGGATGCGACAGCTGGAACAAATGGATAGGATTTTTGGTCATCGAAACTTCACATCGGACCATCAGTCCGAACGCGAGACCGAGCATTTGCGCGCAATGCGCAATTGGATCATTCCATTTCCCGATCTTGACAGCGCAGGGAGATTAGGGTGGGTCGAGCAACCACCACCAGTGCGTGGGGAACTCGAAGTGGGGGCCTTATTTAGGTCGAAGAAAGACTTGAGGATCACTGTTGGAATGTATCATATAGATAACTTTTTGGAGTGTAGATCGAAACGTTCGGCTCGCAATCGTACGACCTTCCTATGCAAGACTAGCAGAAAGAATTGCAGCTTTAGAATTTGTGCTGTTGAGGGCGGCACCATTTGGAGAATTACTAAGTTATTCCTAGATCACACATGTCACCACGATTTGAATCGTGCTGTTGCACGATCGGTATCTTCTGATGTTGCTGCATTTTATTTTGCTAAGAGATTGACCGGTGAGGCGGTTACGTTGAAGCCAAGGGAGATGATGGAAGAGATGCGTAGAGTGTTTGGTATTAACATTCTATACAGTTTTGCTCTCCGAACGAGAAACATAGCCATAGAAAATACGTATGGCGACCACATCTCGTCGTATCAGAAGATCCCGTCGTATCTATATTTGTTGAAGCAGCATAACCTGGGAACTGTTTATGACTTGGAGATGACCGTCGAGGGCTCGCTATGTCACTTATTTGTGGCGCTCGGACAGAGTATTCGAGCGTTTAATAAGTGTCTACGGCCGGTGCTTGTAGTGGACGGGACCCATCTTAAGGGAAAGAACCGAGGAATTTTATTTGTAGCCGTCACGCTGGATGGGAACAACCATGTCTTCCCCCTTGCAATTGGCCTCGGTCCCAAGGAGAATGATGAGTCGTGGGTATATTTTCTCTCCAACCTCCGTAGATGCTACAACCCTCCAGATGATTTACTGATTGTGAGTGACCAGCATTTGAGCATTAGGAATGCAGTTCGAGCCGTTTACCCGAATGCATTCCACGGGTTGTGCTACCACCACCTTCAGAAAAATCTCATTCCCTACGGAAAGCACGTAGCCACTATCTTCCAAGCTGCAGCATATTGTAATCGACATGAAGAGTTTGAAGATTTGTTCTCAAAACTGCATCAAGTGAGCCCCAACGGAGCTCACAGACGGCTTTCTGACATTGGACCGGAGAGGTGGGCTAAGTGTAAGTGTCCGGTCCGATGCTATGACTTCTTGACCTCCAATTATGCCGAATGTTTGAACTCTCGTATGTTATGGGCGCGGCGTCTCCCAGTGCACTCGATGATTGAGATGTACCGTTTCATTGTAGAGAAATGGACCGATGAGCATCGAGAAGAAGCTGCATCGAGAGATCATGAGTTGACACAAAACGCATTGGAAAAACTTTCTTTATCCGTGCAACACGGTACCCGTCTTGCAGCTCGAGGTAACACCACCACACATGTTTACAGGGTTGAAGAAAGAAATGTTTCTTATAACGTTGATTTAAGAACCTGGACATGTACGTGCCGAGCGTGGGATTTAGATTTGATTCCATGTCGCCATGCTGTTGCCGCTATAAGGTAACATGTTCAATTACTAAATATTGTTTGGTTGCACGAACTTTCATTTAGCAAGGCCTATCCATGTGTTGAAACTGTCGTCATTTTCTTATTTAACAGGCGTGCAGGTAACGGTTTGTCTGTGTACGATTTTGTAAGTCGTTATTTCAAACAGGAGACATTTAGAGAGACTTATATGGAGCATATTAACCCAATACCGCATCCAGATGAGTGGGTTGTGCCTCCGGAGATCTCCGCAATTGTTTGTCTTCCTATGGATGAGGTACGTCAGGCTGGGCGGCCAAAAGATAGTCGTGCACGATCCGCAGTAGAAAATTTGGTGAGACGTTCCCAAGTATGTGGTAGGTGTCATGGAAGGGGCCACAACAAAAAGACTTGCACAACATCTATCCCGTTCAGTGGTGTTGACTTGAATAACCCCCCTGAAGATGAAGAAGAGGCCGAAGGAGAACAGGTAAGGCAAAGGCGTCGGCGGAAGAAAAAGTGTAGCATTTGTCGTCTTGATGATCATGATGCGAGGAAATGTCCCTATCGTGAAACGTAAATATGTTATTTTTTTTGTTGTTTAAGATGAATTTATGATTTGTATTGGAAGAGAAAACAAAACTAAATTTTAATACATTTGAACTTATTTTATATATGTGAGTGATACTTGAATGAGGTTTAAAATAGCAGGTGAAAAAATATCACTCCCTGGATACCCACGATGGCCGAACCCACGATGATGGCCATCGTGGGAAGCCCACGATGGGCAAAACCCACTATGGTGCTCATCGTGGGAAGCCCACGATGGACAGCCCACTATGGTGCTCATCGTGGGAAGCCCACGATGGACAGCCCACGATGGCTAGTCCACGATGGGAAGCCCACGATGGGCAAACCCACTATGGTGCTCATCGTGGGCAGCCCACGATGGTGGCCACTGTGGGAAGTCCACGATGGACAGCCCACGATGGTATCCATCGTGAGCACGGTGGTGAGCAGCCACCGTTGGCACAAGAACCTGAGTGAATTTCATTTTTTGTTCGATTCCTTCTTCGATTTTGTTGTTTAGTGCTTGTATAATAGCTTATTTTTCAATTTAAAACTACTCTACAACATAATCCAAACACCCACACGTGACCTTCATCTAATTCATTAGTAAATCAGGTACTTCGTACGAACGTTGAAGTTAGTGATACATAACCATTATCTGCACATTAATCCCGTCCTTATAAATTATATGATACATTTTGTTAATTCAATGATTAGTATTTCAATTATGTAACATTTCGTGCAAAAAAACTTATACTATACGTACAATACAGGATGAATGTGCAGATAATGGTTATGTATCACTAACTTCAACGTTCGTACGAAGTACCTGATTTACTAATGAATTAGATGAAGGTCACGTGTGGGTGTTTGAATTATGTTGTAAAGTAGTTTTAAATTGAAAAATAAGCTATTATACAAGCACTAAACAACAAAATCGAAGAAGGAATCGAACAAAAAATGAAATTCACTCATGTTCTTGTGCCCACGGTGGCTGCTCACCACCGTGCTCACGATGGCTACCATCGTGGGCTGCCCATCGTGGGCTGCCCACGATGGCCACAATCGTGGGCTGCCAACGATGGTCACCATCGTGGGTTTGCCCATCGTGGGATGCCAACGATGGCCACCATCGTGGGTTTGCCCATCGTGGGTATCCAGGGAGTCCCTTTTTCACCTGCTATTTTCAACATCATTCTCACATTTTAAACAAGCAAGATCAAATATTTACAAAAATGACAAGCAAGTTCAAATATCATATAAAATAAGTTCAAATATTTACAAAAATGATATTTTAGTTATGCCTTTTCTCCCATAACGAACCCTCTACTCCTAACCAAAATATTCTAGTTCCAACAAAATACCTATACTTCTCAATGTATCTATCATCAATTGACACATTACGATGTGTCGATGTTAAATTGATGAGGCGATCAACATACATAAGAGAGTATGAGCCACAATTTGTCCCGTCGGTCTGGATGAATTGCTCCTCCTCATGCATCTTAATCAAGATCGGAGGGTTTTTTAACCTTTGTCTATGGGAATTTTGCTCCCAGTATCCTGATGCAAGCAACAGTCGAGGTAAGAGATCGGTCACACACTGTAATTGCTCCTCGCGCACGTTCGTTTCCCTGTGATGGATCATGGTCGAGTCATACAGCTCGACAGTCCAATCCTTCAAACAAATGCGTATGGTGACCCAATGATTCCCCCCGACATTGCACACTGTTATGACCTGTACACGACAAGGAATAATTTAACAATTTAACTATATTAAAAAAAATAAATTATAGTAACTACAAATATGAAATTATTTTAAAATATAATAACTTACATGGTTAGCTTGCCACCAAGCCGTTGCTAATTCACTTTCTGTGCCATCAACCATATGTATAAGAGCATCGGGTACACGCCAATTAGTATGTAGTCTAAGCCCTGGAGGAATTTTCTTTCTCTCTCCTCGTGCATTAATAGGGAACAACTTATCCCACTCATTTCGCAAACTATTCTAGTAATACAACCAAAAATTACATAAATCTAAAAGAATATTAATATAATCAAGATTTACATAAATCGAAGAGAAATACTTACATAGAAACCAGTGCCGACTATAATGGTGGTTGCCTCACATACTCCATCAGCTGTCAACCTATCTAAATGTCTCACCTTGAATTTCATATAGTTTAGGTACAGCTCTATCTCCTGCATTGTTATTTAATTTTGTTAGTTATAATATACAAATAAGTTCGAATTATTGTAATTTAAGATAGAATTGTACCTCTGCCCACATCAATTGTCGAGGATCCTCCAAACGATCAAAAACAGATTGCACCACAACATGGCCAAGCATCGGAATTGTGATCACAGCATCCTCTCCTGATTTTCTATGCCTTCTATACATACGCTTCAACCTCTTCACGGCCTGCTGAGTCATGGCTTGGTAAGGCGTCTGCATGGCGGTAGACGGTCTCGTCTTACGACGACCTTGCATCTCCTCTCGCTCCGCCAATTCGTAATCTTGCTCAGCAGACTCCTCATCAGAGGATGACGACCACTGAATATTAACAGGTGAAACCTGCTGTCTGGGCTGCTCGGGTGTGGTGTCCTCCACAGTAGGAAAAAACGACTGCTCCTGCTGGTACTCAGGTTGGTAGGGAATCTGCTGCTCATGTGGGGTGAACTCGGCAGTAGGAAAATGGTGACTGCTGCTGTCGTCGCCTGGAAACACTGACTGCTGCTGCCAGATAGGAGGTCGAAACATCGGAGGCTGCCACGTCGAAGGGTCGTACTGATGCAGCGGTCTACTACTGTAGCCGGAGAACATCGGCGGCTGCTGCTGCTGGACAGGCTGATACCCCCAAGGCTGCTCAGCTGGCTCGCTTTGGTGGGGTATAAGATCAAAGGATTGCCCTAGCAGGTGGTGCATCGGCTGCTCGGTACGCTCAGGGATGTGGTGACTGTGCTGTCCCTGTAGTGTTGCAGCTGCAGAGTGACGAGGCGGGTCCGGAAACCTCCGGTGTGTGCTAGAAACCTCTGCAGAGTGACGGTGTGGCTCAAGGCTCCTCTTGTGGCTCCCAACAGACGGCTGTGGAGGGCTCCTAGACCGTCTGTGTCTCGGACCGAAATACTCCTTCACCTGAGCAAAGAGCTTCCGGGAAAAGGTAGCAAAGAAGCCATTGTCAGACTCGTCCATCAAGACCGCTCTCAGCCGGCGATCGAAGTAGTCGTCTGTGTCGTCCTTCGCGTGGTCAGGACAAGGACGTCCGTGGACACAACACACTCTATCTTCGGGTCTCTCCTAATAGACCGGCTCTGCTGTCTCAGCTGTATCTACTGGTGGTGGTGATGGTGGGGTGCTTTGTCGGCGTCGTTTTGGAATTTTCTGTGCCGATGAGGTCAGTTTAATTATCTTCCCCACCACCTCCGCAGCCTTCGCCAATTTTCCCTTCTTTTTCACCTTTTTCGGGGTAACATTTTCTGTATTCTTCTCTGTTAATTTTCTTGGAGGTTCCCAGTGTACATGATACACCGAGTCAAGAATGAACCAATACAGCTCGTCCATGTCTTCCGCAAGAATAGGCATCGTGTTATGTATGACAAGACCCTAAACAAGTTATGTAAAATTATTATTATTAGATCACAAATTAAACATGTAATATAAATGATAAAATATTATAAAAATAAAGGCAAGACACGTACCTCTCTCTCGAAGAAGGTGCAGAAATCTGCTTTAAGAAATCTCGTAGTCCACATAAAACATCGAGGAACTCTAACGGTGGATGATCGGGTTCCACAGTTCCGTCCCAACAGTGGAATACACTCGTAAGACCAAATTTGTAAAACCCAAATCGGTCCGTAAAAGTGATAAGTTCCAATATCGCATTGGTTGGGATTCTTGGCGGTGTTGTTGATGTAGTAAGTCAATGCCTGATATGTGTAATCACCCCACGGAAACTGTTCCCAACTTTCCGGATCCTCAACTTATTCCCATGCCCATTCCTCCACATCCATATTATGGTCCCGACACAGGAGAAACCGGTAGTAAAGTAAGAGCTTAGCTACCTTCACATAGTCTTCGAGGTTGTCTCCCAAATCTAAATCTTTAAACCTATTATGCATTTCTATAACTTTAGTTTTGCGGCCTTTGAATACTCTATGGAAAAGACTGTCAGGCCGGAGAAGATGTCTCTCATTTGGATCAAAATTTATCTTCCCAAAATTCAATCCAGTAATGCACGCAAAGTCGCGTGCTGTGAAGCGGAGGGTTCTCCCGGCAATTTGGAACCACGTCTCATCCGCGGGGATCTCTCTACCAGTCAACTGACGGGCCAACAAATGATGCAGGGCACTATTTGTACTTCCAAGTCTCTTATGTTTGATAAAACGGCCAACAATTCCCGCCGTAAATTCATCATACACTTCTTGATACCGTCGAGGATTGTGCGTGAAGTGCCGAAATACCTTCGGTATATCTTTAAATAGGATCTCACGACAATATATATTTATTAATTTGTTATGATGACGCAATCCAGGTCTCATCCAATCACAACCGGGCTGCAATATAAACACATAAAGTATAAGGATAGAAGTTCGATCACTCAAACAAACAAAACCACAAAACCCAAAGCCTATAAAATAGTCCCTGGACACCCACGATGGGGCTGCCCACGATGGGAAACACACGACGGGGCAACCCACGACGGGGCTACCCACGACGGGGCTGCCCACGACTGGGTGCCCACGATGGGGTGCCCACGACGAGGTGCCCACGATGGGGCTTCCCACGATGGGTGCCATCGTGGGTACATAAACACCCACCGTGGGCAGCCCGTTTTTCACTTAAAATCCCCATTTTTATCAACAAATTTTAGATATAACACTTCTAATGCTCATAAAATCAAGTACATTGTTCTCATATTCAATAAATCGAACATAAACACACACTTAGAAGCATATATTTTGCAAATCCAAAATTCAATTTCGTGTGGAATTTTAGCACTAACCGGTGGTTCGTTTACGACGAGTCGTACTTCCTCCTCGCCGGAGGTAGATGCCGACGCCCTTGACTCCCCATCGTGGTCGGAGTTTTCACTCATATTGCCGTCGTGTGTGTGTTTTTTTTGCAGCCGTGTGTGTGTCGTGGGTTGAGAGGGAGGGAGAGAGAGAAAGTGATGTGTGGTGGGGGAAGTGGGGGACCGCATAGATTTTAGGGTTTTTTAAATTTTTTTTGTCTTTTCTTTTTTCTTTATTAAAAATAAGGGTATTTTAGTCTTTTAAGTGATTTTGGTATAGAAAACTTATACTCTTATAAAAGAGTGTAAAAAACTTCTACTTTTTATCAAAAGGTATTTATAAAGAGTTTTCCCTAAATTGTATGTATCTTATTAGTTTCCTTTTTTATTTCATGTGGTTACTATAATCAATAAATCTATACAGCCACATTAAGGCTAGCCATGATTTGGTTCAAATAAGAAAATAAGTGATTTATTTATAATTTTAGGTTTTAAATGACTTTTAATAGTTTAAATATTTAGTTTATACCAATTTATATTGATATATTTGAATTTGGACGCATCAAAAATCTCGATATAGATAATAAAATGAATACAGACTTTTTTATCTAAAGAATGAAATAGTTAAGTATTTACACTAATGATGACAAAATTAAATCAAGAATATGTTAATAACATAAAATATACTCCCTCCATCCCGTTCAACAAGTCTTACTTTCCTTTTTGAGCGTCCCGTTCAACATGTCTCATTTTCTTTTAAGAAAATAATTAAGAAATCACTTTATTCACTTTATATCACTTCAAAACCAATTTATATCACTTTATGTCACTTCAAAACACTTTATACCACTTTATCAATAAAAAAATACTTTATATCACTTTATTCACTACACTAAACACACAATTTACATCTAATCTTTCTTTTCTTAATCTCCATACCGAAAAGAAACAAGACATGTTGAACGAGACGGGAGGAGTATATTTTTACTTCTTAAAATAAATCAACAGTTTAATTAAATCAGTTTATTTTTACATAATTGACTGAATTATGGCTAGTCACATTATAGATAAATAGCATCACTCGTATGTAATTTACACTTTCTTAAAAACAAAATGCTAATTAAATGCACGTACACATATGCAAGACAATTAAAACATTACATTTTTTTGAAGGAAATAAATACATTACATTAATAATTTAAGAACTATTTTTTTAAGAACCACAATTTTTGATAATTTTGAACATTACGATTGAAACTAATTTCAAACATGCCATTAGAATTAAAGATAAATAATCGTAAGAATTTCAACCCATTTTCTATAATACGTCATTTTCTAATACAAATAAGATGCATAAAAGTGTTTTTAACAAATTATAACAATAATTTAGAAAAAAAAAATATTCATAAAATAAATATATTTATGGCCACTATTTTACTATAAAGTCTACGAAATATTTTACCACCATTCGAGCCCACCTACCCCTAACCAAGACCATTTGAATTTTTGAAACAAATAACTTTAGAGACATTTTAATAAGGTGTAAACTTAAGGACCTCATATTAACCCAAATGTATTACTCCATTACCACTAAAGATCTAAAAGTCTATCACTAATATCCAAATAATTGGATATGGCGGCAAAAGGGCATGTAAGGTAAATACAACTACAACTCACCTTTTTTAATATTAGATAGATTTTCCCAAGGGTCTACTAGGCTATTCATAGTGGGGGCGTCTTCAAGTTGTCTCGAGACAGCCAAATGAATGAGACGGGTGCTTGCAGGCCATATTATCTCGAGACCGTCTCTAAAGATAGAGAAATTCTCGAGCCTCTTTAAAAAAGGAAATGTGTTAATGTATTTATATATAAAAGAAACTCGTTATTATTTTATGAAAGTGGACCTTGGCCAAGCAGTTCAAGCTTTAGGTTCTTGAAGAGAGGGTACAGGTTTGATCCTCCATTGGAAAATAGCTTTACTATTTTTGTTTTTCTCTACGCATTTTCGCTATTTTTCCTTCAATTTTTCACTTCGTTCAGAATTTTCATCATAATATATCATGAGCCCACGAGATCCAAGAAGCCCATCAAGCTCAGGAAGACATAATAATGATATTGAAGGACACAAAACAATCAGACGGTTTTTAAAATTATTATTAGTATTACAATGAAAAAATGTCATTAAAAGCAATTTGAACAAATTATTTTATTTAAATTTTAGTTTACCAACACATGACTCGAATTCTCAACCTCGTGAGATGCGCTTCATTGTCTAAAAAAATTAGGATTGATTGATTTTGGGATTGTTTTAATACCATAATTTCATTTTTGAATTTGAATGCATCTCTGCGTAGTTGAAACAAATATTCTCTGCCGAAGTTTCAATGTTCAATGATCGGGAGGTTATAAAAGAAGATTAGGAGGCATGAGACCTAGGGTTAGTTAAGATGTACTATATTAAGTCTTAATTAAGGGTTTTAAGCCCAAAATAGGATTAGTTAAGTGATTATAATTAATTAAAAATAATAAAATTAAAAAAAAACTGTGTCCGGTGCACATGCTGCTCTACAATTGATATGGTCATATTTTTATTTAGTTTTTGAGACTTCCATTGACTATGCATCAGTTTTTGTGACCATATAGAAGCTCATCAGTTAAGTAACTAATTTGACATTGACTATGTGAATACATAAAATATAATGGAAGAAATGCAGTGAACAGTGACAACCGAAGAAAAAAGGTTTGGATCAGAAGGAAATCTCACAAAAGGCTAAATTGGTGGCTTCGTAATCTCCACATGAGTATATTAGTAATTTATAGTGGTATGTGTAACTTTTTGCTAAAAAGGGATAATCATCATACTATTAAACTACGGATTGCAACAATTTTCAATCGATATGAAAAACATTACTTTATAATGGCGATGAACCCAACGAAATCGTGAATTGTAAGTTCCATAATTACAAGCGTGGTTTAATTGTATGATTATATATAATACTAGTTTATATGGTCGGCCCATTTGTTTTTCTACGCTTTCTCCTTTGGCCTACTCCCCCTCTCCTTGTAATCATGCTTCCCACTCCATAACTTCTTTCTTTCCTTAAGTTATGTTTATTACAAATTAATACTGCTCTCTTCGTAATTTTTGTACTCCTATTTGTTAAAAGTATAATTAACTGTAATGCTGGATTGTTTGTTGTTTAATTGTTGATGCTACACATATTTGATTTTATCGAATATAATTTTTTGTATCGTTTTACAATTTATAATTACAAATTGTACCCATTATCTTGGTTTATCGGAGCAAGCTAGTTATTGTAATAGCCACGGTATAAAAATTGGGTTGACCAATTAACCAAAAAATGCATTAAATGGACAGTAAATTAAAAGACCAGTAACCAATTGTCGCCGCGCAAATAATTAGTCTTGACTCTTGATGCATTTATGTAATACTAATATTTACAGTTGTGCATAGAAATACAGTGATATTGGTGAAGCTTAGCTACCAGATTAGTCTTCATTAGAGAAGCAGACTGCAATATATATAACATTTTAATCCTTTTTCTATTTCAAAATTAAAGGATACTTCTATAGTACTATTGACATAATTTTAATAATTACTAGCGTAAGTAACGTGCACTCGCACGCTAAAAAAATGATTCTACTAAATAAATATTGACGAGTTAATTTATATTTAATTTATTATTTATTGACTTTTTTTTGAATTTTCTCAAATTTTTATATTCTATTGAAAAAGAAAATAAAGAAAAAATAAATTTATTGTAAAGAGCGAGCACTCTCATTATTTCTTGTATTATTGACCTTTCAGAAATTACAGAAGTAGTGTAAGTGATAAAGTTCTGTGTATGTTCAAATATACTATTATTCACATTTTAATTGAATCATTCTTTCAGTGGCTCTAGCTAGTGCTTAAACTATGGCACAAGATAGACCATAAAGAGAAAAAGTCATCAAATCAAATTATTTCACTTTCAAAACTCAACTCATTAAAAATCAAATTGTGAATAACCCGTTCATCCGAAACTCCAAAAAAGAAAAAGTTATCAAAGCAAACCAAATCAAGAAAAGAAAAAAAAAACCAACTTATTATAAAAAATGAAACTTGAACAATTTATTGTTCTCTTTGCATTAGAAAATCACGTTAAAAAATTGAACTCTTTTATCAACATGTGTCGCTGCTCCCTTTGCATTAAGAAGGTGACTTCTTGTTGCTTCTGTCGAGAATAAAAAGAACAAAATATTATATAACCCTTACTCATATTAAAGAGTAATAGTAATGGACAATGATATTTCTTAACTAAAAAAAAGATAAGCATAATGCACAAGTATACGCATAGAGAAATAACTTTAATATAGTTCATCACGAATATACAATATACGTTTTGAAATGTGTTGTATACCTTTTGATCAATAATGAATGGGAATATAGGAAAAATTCAGCGCCATAATTGATAATAAGTGCGGGTGAGAAGGATAAAAAATGCCTCAGAAAAATCAATAATGAACTTGACCCGACCCGACCCGACCCGCCACGCGCCGCCCCGCGCGTGAGGTCCATGCGCCCCAGGTTTTATTTTATTTATATTTCCAGATTTTTTTTCCTGAAGGCTCCGATTTTACGGCTCCGCCTTCGCTCCGATTACTAAAATAAGAATAATCGGCGGGCAATATTTTGAACTTTTACGGCGCGCTTTGAGGTCTTCGGCTCCCCTCGCTCGCGTCTTGACCATAGAAGAAACGGCAAAAAAAAAAAAAAATATGGAAAAAAAAGAACTGGTCAAAGGGGGTTTGACCGGGTCAAACGGGTCGGGTCGGGTCAAATGGGCGGGTGTTCTACGGTGGAACAATTGCACCCAAATTTTTGTCATAAGTTAAACATGAATAGTTGAATAAAAAAATATGTAAAATTGTTAATAAGAATCTCTTGAAATAGAAAGCAACTTTGAGCTGCAAAAATAAAGAGAGAAAGAAAGCGAAATAACGTGAACCACATATATATGAATTCTTTTGAGGGAATTCACATATGAACTTTAACGATATTGGTATCAAATATTGATAAGGTAAACTACAAGATAGTTATATCATTTAAATATTAATAAGGTAAATTTGATTTTCAATAAACAAATATATTTCTTTTAAATTACATATAAGGTAAATTTGATTTTCAATAAATAAATATATTTCTTTTAAATTACATATAAGGTAAATTTGATTTTCAATAAATAAATATATATTTTTAAATTATATATAAGGTAAATAATAAATAATCAATAAAGTAAATTTGTATTTCTTGTAATTATAATATGTATTATATTAATGTTATTATATTATGTTATTGTCTTTAATTTTGCTTTATAGTAAAGATATTTTAAACGATTCAAAGTTTGTAAAATAAGGCTCTTTTTATCTAAGCATAGATATAGATTGTCTAATAGTATCGTGTTTTTTTATTTTTATAATAGTAAACGACGGTACTTAAAAGCTCAAAAGTCCAATTAAAAACCATTAATTAATTCCTATAACTGTCATCACTGACGATGAAGCTAGCAAACCCACCATTCATGATATAGTTTATGAGTTATGACTTCATTTTTGCATTTCCCAAATGTTTGCAAATGCAATTAAATGCTGATTAGTCCGGATATAAATTTAAGGGAGCTGCTATTTGGATCAATTTGATCCTGATCAAATGCAATTAATGATTGAATTTTAATATAAAAATACATTCTTATCCTTGTTATATTTTTTATTTCATAATCATAAAGCAATAATTAAATATATATTGGGAACAAAAAATTCATTACATGTTTTTATTTTAATGAGAAATTTGACTGGTTTTAACGTGTGAATTAAATACATTGTTAATATGTTCACAGTTCAATGTATTGAAAATACATGGCATCTACCTCTAAAAAAAATACATAGATTGATTAATAATTCATCCTTAAATTTGTTAAAGAAAATCATCAGTGCAATATTTGCATTTTAAAAAATTGATAATTTATTTTAATTAGAATATATATTATTTCATTCCATTTTAAGAAATTTGTTAAATTATTTAAATAAAGTTATAATGTATATACTCAAATTTCTATCCTTCAACGAAAAAATTCAAATTTCTAACTTAATGAAATATATTTAAAAATACCAAATCGAACCGATCCGAGATCCAAAATAAAAAAATAAAAAAACTAAAACGAACCAAAAATCCGATCTTAACTTAATATTTCAGTTTGGTTCGTTTCTATTTTCTGTTATTTTGTTCATGCCTAGTGCAATTGATGCAATTGAAGTTCACTTATTCACTATTTAAGTCACCTTTAATCCAATTGTTAAAGTTGTAGTGTAGATCCATCACTCATTTAATGTGGGCCCGTTTGGAATCCATATACGTATATCAGGTATGGGTATCAATATGGCTCAAATCTATACATTGTGTTTGATATATCAGTATATATGTATCAAATTGATATACTTGATATGCTAATATTCAATATTTTCATATACCAATTTTTGCTAGTATAGAACTCATATCTCTACTTTCCTTCCCACTTGATATCAAACACAAATATCAAAATATCAATCTGATACTCATGGCTGATATCTGATACTCATACCCATACCTAATACCTGATATACTGGTATATGAATACCAAACGAATCCTGAGTAAGTAACTAGTATAGTCATTGCATGCATAAATTTAATATTTATTTTATTTTCAAACCAACAAGTAACCCGCCAACATTCAACGAGTTTATGTTTTAATTTTAGAAGTTGTAATGATGTTCCAAGTTAATTGTAGAAAATTAATTTTATATATTATCGATTTACTTTTTTTATATATGAATTATTTGAACAATTGATCCTTTTTTTGATAAGTTCAAAAAAATTGAGTAAGATAACTACAAAAATATATAGATCATATATAGTTAAACTGTTAAAATGATTACTAAGTTGGAGATAGTTGGTACGCATGAATGAAATTCAGTAGGAATAGATGACACTTGTAATGGAATGAATATGGAAAATGAATGGATCAATGAATTGATATACACCAGGAACGAAATCCTCATTCTTTAATTATTATTTTTTAATTAGTTTAATAATAAATAATAATGTTAATTGTATATGATTATTATTGTAACATTATTATTTTTATTATAATTATTATAATTTTTTTTAGTTCAAACACGCACACATGACTCGAATCCCCGATCTCTTGATTGGAGGAGAAATGTCTTACCACTTAAGTTGCGTTTCATTGTCACTTAATATTATTATAACAATATTAATACTAATTAATAATTTATTATTTAACATTATTGCTTGAGAGTTAATTAGTAATAATATTAGATTAATAATAATAATAATAATAATAATAATAATAATAATAATAATAATAATAATAATAATAATAATAATAATCCCTCTGAACCCCTAATTATATTGTCATCATTTTCTTATTTAGATGTCTCACTCATATTGTCATCTTCCAAATAAGGAAAAATTTTAACCTTTTTTAAATGATGGGTCTACCCACATTATATCTTTTTACCCTTATTCTTAATCTCCATGACGAATAGTAATATGATAATATCAATGGCTCGTAGGGAGTAATATTTATTATCAAGAAATATCAAGAAATAAAAAATTGGTATACATGACTTCTACATATCATGTTTAAGAAAATCTGATAGGCGATTGTTACTAAAACTACAAAATTATTGAATAAATAAAGTAGAAAGGAAAAAAAATTATAATATAATTATCATACAACTCAATCTTCATGTAAAGAACTTAAGCATTGTTGAAGATATGGAGTTCATATTTTACGAAGATATATTGTTGAGTGATATAGATTTAATTCATGTAATTGCATATGGATCGAGAAACATTCAACCAATATTAATTACATTGCTGAAACATTTGAAAGTTTGAATGATTTATTGAAAACTAGAAATATTAATTAATTTTAAAATTTATAAATTTTATAATGCATAAATATAAGGGTATTTTCGATAATATACATTTTATTTTTTTAAAATTTGACCATTTTAACCTTTTTATCCGGATCAATTTGATCCAAATAGATTTATCGTAAATTTAATTAAACCATTGAC
Source organism: Schizonepeta tenuifolia (assembly GCA_029490685.1). NCBI lineage: Eukaryota > Viridiplantae > Streptophyta > Magnoliopsida > Lamiales > Lamiaceae > Schizonepeta > Schizonepeta tenuifolia. Next base: position 79,136,980 of record CM055957.1, on the reverse strand, counting down.
CCGTATGCTTATCTATATAAAGAAAATCAATGATGAGCTGATGGTCAATTAATTAAAAACCACTAATCAACTTCATAATTATTCGTGGTTTTTTTATTAAAAATTATTAGTCATTATTATTATTATTATTATTATTATTACTAAGGGAAATAAGAGCATGACATCTCTAGCTTTTTTCTATTGATGTAACAAGAAGTGAACTGTACTCAAATACAATTTCCAATTGATGTGAATAAATTGAAAAACAAAATTGATTTGACTTTATTTTGAGGCGAACAATGAGTTTAGATGAGGAGGAGGAGGCCAAATTCTATTTATATAAAAATGAAAGGCCTACTTTTCCATCAACATTGTCAAACTTGGAGATTTGAGTGCAATGTTGGAAGGGGCGGTGGAGAATGACATGGAAAATGAAAATGTAATTAAGTGAAAATTACATATTTCGCGCACTAAATATTTGTCCTACTTGTATGAAAAATCCAACTCATTCACGCAAATACAAATACTCCCTAGAGATAATTGCATCCTGCATTTTTTTGGTATTTTTCGAATGATAATATAAATTACTCCGCCGATCGAGTTTTTTAGTGGAAAAAGTAACTCTTATATGAGTAAGAGTAAGAGATATGATCTCGTTGAGCTTATTTAAGTTTATAAGTTTTGGAGATAAACTCCTTTTTCTAGAAGAAAATATCGAAGGCCTACTTTATGGGATGTGAACGTACTCCTACATCTACCTATTTAGTTCTTTTTTTTTTTTTTTTTTTTTTGGGATAGTTACATTCCTTGTACATGCATTTTGATAGTGGGATGCATATTCAGATGTTGCATTTGTGGTGTTGTATATATTAATTCATTATTACTTTTATGTGTATTTTACACGTTTTATTTTCACACCCCGCATTATTAATATAGAGATTGGAGTGAATTTGTCACTAATATTTTAATTGTAATGGAGTAATATCTGTAACAATAATTCTATTCGGATATACTATGTCTGGACATACGTACTTGAAAGAATAAAAAAATTGTCAGATTGTCTTCAAAATTTCATTCCTACTCAGACTCTCTTTCGAAATATCGATTTCACGCACATCCGCTCCCAAATTTTACTCTCATCCACACCCAACTCCTAAACTTGTCAATTTAAATTGTGATGAAACTTTATAATTAAAATTTACAAAGTGTGTTTATTAATAAGCAAACTATCGAAACTATAAAATAAAATTATTAGTTAAAAAAATCCGTCAAATTCCTATTTTTAACATCGTATGTTTAGACATAATATGTCCAAATAGCACTACTCTGTCTGTAATTAAATCAAACAGTCATATATACATAGAGATTCTCTAGTCCATTATGGATAGATATCATGTACTATGATTAAATTCAACGATATTTTTCAGATTAAGTCTCAACTACGAAATTTGTGTGTTTCTGAAACAAAAACAAAAACAAAAGGAAAGAAAGAGAAAACTAGAAAATATTTGGAAAGAAAAACCAGAAAATTAGAAAAGAACTTATATATACATTGACCAATTTATTGATAAAAAGCCAAAAATTCAATTATTTCAGATAATCAATAACGTCCATAAATTTATTTCCAAATCACAGTAGACTAATTAAACTATTCATAAACAAAATCAAATTATAATAAAGAAACGTTGGAGCCACTGTCTCGGTACAAAAGTACATTCTACCAAAACAAAGCTAAATTCTACTAAGTATGACATATGCATATAATTATTAAATATATATACTCCTACTTCATGACCAAGAAAAAGAAAAAAAAAAAAAAAAAAGCAACAAATTGATAAAAGGAGAAAGAAAAAATTACACGATACTTTAATTGGCAACGTTAATCTCGGTGGTGCAAGACATCAGCCGCCGGAAAATATACGTCAAGGCGGAGCACGACCCCGACTTGGCCTTCTTCAGTCCGGCAGACTTCTTCCGGGCGCCACCGGACTTGCTCCTTTTTTCGGCGGCGTCGGCCGGCTTCCCCCTACCTCTGCCGAGACACTTTACGGACGTCTTCTCTTCCTTATAATCTTCCTCCCTCGAAAAAGTGTAGCTTCGCAAATACATTTGCCTGCATGAGATACTGTCCACAACTCTGGGATGGCCGTGCAAGGAATTCCGGCCGCCGTTGCGAGAATTGGAGCTCATCGATCTAACGAATTCGAAGTCGGATTCCGGCCATTTATAGAGGTTGACGTAGGTGGCTCTCACCGGAACGCGGGCGTCGTCGACGCAACTCGATATGCAGGCGGAGGCCATCGCCGGAGATTTGGATCTTATGTGTTGTAGATACTTTTATTTTATAATTGTATGTATGTATATGTGTGGACGGAGCTTAGGAAACAAGAAAAGTGTATTCTCTCTCTATGGTGTAGAGAGAGAAGAAGATAGAGAGCGAAAGAGCGGGCGGGGAATGTTGGCTGAGGTTCAGAAATTGAGAATGTTATAATGCGGTTAAGTGCGTTTACCTTCTGCTGAATTAAAATAACATAAACTAGGGTTTAAATTCAAAACACAAATAAAAAGAATCGAATATTATTAGTGCAGTAAAAGCTACTACCTGTCAATGTAATTTTCTACTCTCTCTGCGATAAAACAACACGCACTTACACATGACACATATATATACTACATGGATTTAATTTAGGAAAAAGGACTCCTAAACCTATTAGAAATTGATGTAGTAGCACGATCGGAGTATGGGAATGATTTGGCGTGATGTGATTGGTCGGATTAGAAACTCCAGGGCCCCACCCACAGTATTGGTATTTGTTTATATGGCCCCACAGAATTCCTGTCCATTTTAATTTGGGGGTTTCAAATTTTTATTTTTAAGCGTGGTGTTGTCCATCAAAGAGGAGTCAACTTTGACCTTTTTTTTCCTCAATTATTAATAATGATTTGTTTATTCTTAAACTTTTAAATAGTCTTTACTAGTATTAAATCTTAATCCTCATCTTTCGCCTGCAACTATAGAAATTGTCAGTTTCTTATCTCAAGCCTTGCTCGTGGCCTATATATATATATACGCGAGACTATGGGTTATTCGAATTGTACTAAATAGTAATACTAATATGAAGTATAAGAAATCAGAGAACACTTGTAGTCAAGAGTTTTTACACTAAAATTATAATGACGGGAGTGAAATTTATCACAATCGTCTGCACCTTTTAGATTAACGTTCTTAAATACAAGAAATAACGAATAACCAATATATTTTTTTATTGGGAGGGGGAGGGACTCGTCGTCATCAAACCCACCCTATGAAATCATGCCGAAGTTTACCTCATTAGTGGTGGATTAATATAATTTAATTAAGTATTACGACATACCATAAATGATTCGGAACCATAACCTCCTCAAAAATTAATGTAATCAAGTACTAGTTTAATAATAATTTGATACCCTATATCAATCGTGAAAAGATATACTCCTTTGTAACTGGATTTCTAAGCAAGTGCTTTAATATCGTTTACTGATAATTTGAGCTGAGCAATCATTTTTCTCCAACATAAGTTGAGTGCCTGTATTGTTGTACACGAAATTCATGAAGTAATTTTTTTCACAAATATATATTATTTGTTGTTCATGATGTTATGATTCAACAATTAGATGGTGAGGAACGCCCTTAATTTAATACTCCTATATTCGAGACAGCCACAAAGCTCAATTTGCATGTTCATATTTACTTAATTGTGAAGTACTATAATCCTTAGATAATTAGGCTAGCTAGCTAATTACTTTACCAATATTAATTATTTAGTTAAAACAACAAAATAGGCACTGGAAAGCTGTAAAGATCATCACAACCAACACATTACGTTACGATCTCTCTATATATATTTTAATCTTGGGTGTCAATATCATCATACGATAAATACACTATGTAAGAATAAGCCAAATAGACGATCAAAATAGTCCAATTTTCTTGTCTCGTATCGTTATCGTTTTAAGAAAATTTGATAAAAAGTTATTTGAGTGGAGGAAGACTCCTATATTTAAGATAAATTATGAAGATTATAGGTTAAAAATACATGTTAGCTGAATCATCTCCATAAAAGAAAGTATAATTATTTTGAAACAAATAAATAAAGAATTAAATGCAAGTTCTTTGGTGAGGGTACCCTTTTCCTCAAACTTGGAAAGTTCGTCTGATCTGATCGATACAGGCCTGCCAATTGTCTAGAGAAGCCAATGATGAACTACCAACCCACTTCCACAAACAAAATAAAGAATTTTCATCATTCTTCAAACAACTTTCTTCTTTCTATTTCTTCTTTTTTTGCTGTATCGAAACGTGTACTTATTAATTACAATCACTCAGTGTTTCACCTATATGTACATAATTTCATCAATTTATCTTCTTTGGTCATATAGTAGTATAATGTTATTTTCATTTTTCATTTATTATTATGCCACAGGTTCCTCAAAATAAAACAACACGTAACTTATGATTATGAAGAAATTGGACAATTGAACTTTAAATAAATTAAGTTATTGCAGTGACGGCTTTTTTTAAGATGAACTATACCTTATTTTATTCTTTTAGATGGTAAAAATAAATAAATGAAGCTGTATACTTCAACAACAACATAATTAATTTAAAGTTTAATTGGGCCAGAAACTTTGAAATATAATAAGTGGGTACCCATATCCTAATCCCATAGTTTGGTAGGCTTGGCCTCAAAATATTTACGTGCTGACGAATGACGATAATCCCAATTTCGCTAGTTTAAGAAAGATGAGCAAATCCCCCCTTTTCACATCAAAAGAGAAGGAAAAAAAAAAGCGTAAAATTAAAATTTTCAAGCCCAGATTCATTTTATGGGTGGCAGAATTGGGCCAGATATTATTAGAAATCCAACCCATGCCTAATATACTACCGTCGTGGGTATGGGCTGTGCCGGGGCTACCTCCTAGCGAGACAAGTTTGACGCGGCCCAACTTATTTGAGACTATAGTAGCTAACTATATAATAACAATGTCTCAATTCTTTGAACACCCTATTAGGAAACAAGAGTAAATAGATAAAATAATAGGTTTTAGTGCTTTTGAAAAGTTAATTATTTTTACTTTTTAAATTAAACCTTGCTATTAGAATATCCTTACAAGAAAAGTGACACCTTATAATCGGGACGGAGGGAGTAACCTTTAGAATTATCTTAAAGGTTCCAAATTTCGAACAATCCAATCATATATGAAACCCCACAACCATATTATTCTCTTTCATTTCATCCATCAATTCCTACTACCTAGCTGTGACCACTCCCATTCTTAGGCTTTTGGTTTCTTTTTTCTTTCTTTACAATCATACTACTAATTCTTTTGCACCCAACTAAAATGCAGCTTCTCCACAAATTTTCAATGCCATCACCTCTTATTTTCTTGTAATAATTTATTAATTCATACGAATTATTTCCTTTCCATTCACTCCCCGTTTCATCAATTTTGTTGGGATCCGCATTTTTTCCAACGTAATTATGGTCTTCTTCGATGGATTCCTCTTATTCTATTTAATTAGTCCCTCAGTTTTGCAACGGAAATTGTTTCCATTTCTACATCTCTTTCTCTTATTTTAAAGATTTGTTTCAGTTTCTTTAATTTGTTGAGGGCATTGTCAAAATTGCCCCGTGATGTAATTTAATTTTAACAAAGCACCAAATATTGCTCGATGGTGTAAGTGTATTATCCATATTTCATTTGTTTATGCACTAATGAAAATGGAAGGTTCGATCGATTATATCCGGGCAAGTATCATCTGCGTGAGTTGAACAATATTATTCATGTGACTATGATATTATTTGAACAATATTACATAGGAGTATAATTTTTTGAATATTAATTGTCCAATTGATGCGCACGGGTAGCATCAAATCTTCCCTACAGTAGGCAAGTTGTCCGTTGATAAAAAACAATAAAGATTAAAAAGTCTATTCATTCGTCCAAAAACATTGTCAATACAATAACCTTATCTTGAAGCAGCTTTACAATAGTATATATAGTAGAATACACAATCTACTTATTTTTATGTTATAGTTAAAATGAAGATATTAAGGCATCCGATTTGTTGAGTGCATCAAGTATATGAACCCAGGTATAATAACCATCTTCTTCCTCTTGAAATGGACGTTGCTCAGTCGCCTTCTCTCTCTCATCGTTCCTCGCGAATCTTCCCCTCACTCGCGGCCGGCTGTCTGCTAAAGTCTTCCTACATTCATACTGAAAATAATATAAATCAGTCGCAAAACAAAGAATATCGATCAATCATAATAATATAATGGTGTCTTATTTAAAGGTCAACTAGCTACGTTGCTTAATCAGTAATGCCCCCATCTTTTCACTTCACCAATACAATACATGTCACACGTGTACTATAATGACACTAACATACTATACGTTATACGTCCATAACGTGCATATATGATAGTAGTATAATTAATGAAATAAAATATATAGGAGAATAATTATATGAGATATATATAAATTAACCTTGATTTTCTTGTTGAAGTTTCTGAGATTTCTCTTGCTTCTATATCTCTCAATTCTCTCCTTCTTCTCCTCTGGGCTGTACGGAGTGGCTTTGTTCATGCTCTCGAATATGCTGTTCGACCACTTATACTCCTGCAATTAATATTTTGCATTCTCATTATTAAACAAATTATATAGAGTAGTAGTATTAATATTCAATCTTAATTATATTGGTGCAAGTATAAATTGAAAAATGACCTGCGAGTCAGCAATGGCGTAGCTGTTTTGTAATTCAATATTATAATAAGCAGCTTCCAAGTTGTTGGTATTGATGATAGAGTGGATTAGAGTAGGACTGTGTGGTCCATAAGTAGTAGTAGTAGTAGTAGTATTTGAATTTGGAGAGTCGAGGTAGCTGTTGCATCCGCTGCTGCTGTGTCCCAGCTCCCCGAATACGGAGTCGTACTCGAATCCGGGCATTGCCAAATCGGGAAGGGGCGGGGGCGGGAACACGGGCTCAGCAGCAGAAGTGTGCAGTGATAGAAACTGGTTGTAATGTCCCAACATACGGTCGTATGGTCCGGACATGTTCTCTTCTGTGTTATATAGTATATTGTGTGTGTGTGTGTGTGTGAGAAAGAGAGCATAAAAGTGTCTGAATGAAACGGAACTAGTTTTGATATGTGATGAATTGAGAGGGCAATGGGCACACAACACACGACCAACTTATAAAGGAGCTTCGAGATGACGTCATGGTCGTTGACTTGCCAATCTTGTCACTCGAGAAATTAGTTGCTTCGGCCTACTTAATTGCACCACCACCGAGTTCTTGACTCGAGTGGGGGGTGGGGAAGATTTTCATAACTTCAAATTAGATAGTAAAATTCCTTCACCACACCTAATGAGGCCACCTTCACTTGAGTAAAAAACCCTCTTAATATTGACCCAAACATATACTACCAATGAGGTCTAATTCAAGTGATAAATCTGTGGTACTCAAGACTCTCCTTAGTAAGAGGTCTCGCGTTCAATCTCATCTGCTTTTGAGGTGTAAATTTCTCATCTTATATGGTGATGTAGTTGTCCCATATTTATGTGATGTAAAGATCACACCATTATGGTGGTGTAGTAATTAATTTCATAGTATATATGTAATTCAAAAGTAAAAAATATTGGCCCAAATACGAAACTTAGTTGTTGGTATCGTAAAATAAAATTTCATTATTTTACTAATGTTTATTTTAAATAGAATTTTAGTACTATATACTCAGTCATAGATACAACATTTATTGCTAAAAAATGGATTTAAGAAAATTATGTGCCTATTTTTAAAATAACCACCCTACAAATTAAATAAAAAAATGTTATACATTTTAATTGAACTAATAAGCTCTAATTAATAATCATAAAATTAAACATATTAAAATATCAGAGATTTAAACTGAAAGGAAAAAAATATTTAACAATAATCATGAGACAAAGGAGTGAGATATCAAATATGAAATAAAGGATCCGACTAAAAATCAACTGGATTAGTCAATTTGTAACTCAAACGGTTTACTATCTTGTCAGATTGCCTACACACTTGCTTGCCAAGGTTGTTTGTTTGTAGAATTTACTTAATTATTGTGATATTTGAGCTATTTCAAAGATGATCATACAGATACATATTCTTAACTATGGTACGTTTTGTTTCAAAAGGAGTAAAAACATGGTTCGTTTGTCCCCTTTGAATGTTATATGTCATTCTTAAAAACGAACATAATGCAAAATTATAAGAAAAAGATACCAAGAATGGGCCCACGAATCAAGAAGGAATCCTATGGGTGCACGACCTTTATTTTTTTTTTTTTTGGATTCGTGAGAATCAGCAACCGCTATTTTTTGTGCTCACTGTGTAAATCACGTCCTTGTGCGGTATCCTGTAAACTACACTTTTCAAATATAAGAATGACAAAATCGATTTATAGAGACGTTAATGGGGATTATACTTGAAACCTCTCAATTCCAGACAAATCACTATATCGCTAGGACATCCCCAAAGGAACTATGGGTGCACGACCTTGGTTTCTGGTGTGGTCCATTAGACGACAACCAGTAGTATCGTTACTCCACCATTTAATTAGTAAATCTTGGCTTAGTCAACGTTATGTAAAACGTTCCTAGATTAAAAATTTTGTGAGTTCCCTGATTTAAATTTTGGTGGAAATATAATAATGCAATGGGACATATTCCAATTGTCCAACGATTCTCATATTTGCATAACTTTAATAGACTTCTTATACGTATACGTTACTTTTTTATTCATGTGAAAAATCAACTTGATATTACAAAATCTTTGAGACTAAAAATGATAGGACCACAATTGAAAAAATGGATCCTTATATATATATATAGATTAAATTATTGGCAGCTTACAAAGATGAACATTCCGTAGAAGTTTGTATATTGTGGTAAAGATTGCGACCCTAGTGCAATATTATAAGACTCCACCGATGCCTTCGTAATTTTCCCTAATCTCCGAAGTCCGAAAAGGTTGTTGATTTTCACGATGACAATAATATATATTTCCTTCATTTCAATAGCAAAGTTTCACTTGTTTTGGAACGTTTATTAAGAAACAAGAGTACATAAGAATATAAATAGTGTTTAGTCCTATAACTTTTGAAAAATTAATTATTTCCATTTTTGAAATAAGACTACACTAATAAAACAGACAAAAAAGCAAAAATAGACTTTCCTATCGGGACAGGGGAAGCATTGTATAGTGCCTTTTTAGTACTCAATTTTTAGTGTCTATAAAGAGGAAAAAAGAGTTAGTAGAAAATTATAGTACTCAATTTTTTTGTGTCTTTTTGCATATTAATTTTTGCAACTTGAAAGAATTACTTTTCTTCTTTTTTTTTTGACATGGGTGGAGGGGGAAACGGTAGGGTTTAACCTGAAATCTCACTACTTACAAACTAAAATCGCACTGCTTGGACATCCCTTTGGAGAAAAAAGAATTATTGTTCTTAATAATTGAGAGGTTTGCATCAATTTAGTCAACGAATTAAATTACAAAATCAACGTTTTTTACAAGATCTTGTGCACATATATTCAAATTTTTTCCGTTAGCAAAGGACTCTATTTTCATTATATTGTAGTTTACGAAAATAATAATTAATATATTCAAATATATTATTATTTTCGTAAATTACAATATAATGAAAATAGAGTCCTTTGGTACCAGAAAAAAATAGAATATAAGTGCACAACATCTTGAAAAAAAAGTTGATTTTGTAATTGAATATATATGTATATATTTTTTGATATTCTTGAAAAAAAACGTTCATTTTTTTGTAATAGAATATATATGTATATATATTATGATATTCTTCTCTCTTGCTACGTGAGACGTCCACTCCCAATCCCAACTTGCGATTTCACAAGAAGTATAAAACGCCCCACCACTTCATTAGACCCATGTGGTGGGCACACTCCCATCCAAAATCATCTCTTCGTAGCTTAGCCTTTTTAATTTCAATTTTCTAAACCAAACATTTTTCCTTGTATTCATTAATTCTTTTAGATTTATTGGATGTGATTTGACTCCATCAATTCTCCTAATTAATCTAGAGGTCGATATGGTGCGAGTATAGGACTAACAATAATTTGACATGAAACAATAAGATGACACGAACATGCACATAATAAAACGACAGACAATTCTTAATTTTTAAGTAATCTCAACCATAATCTGGACGGAACAATAAGGCCACTTAAAGTTGATCTTAAGATTTCATTAATGATAACATAAAATCTGCTTAAACAAGAAAAAAAATAACAAAAAGATCCCTTTTGAGCCGCATTTTTGTTTTTCTCTTTAAATGTGTGGTTCAAGATATTTTTATATCATATATGCTACCCTTTTGCATGACTTGTTACCACTATATATGATACTACTCATTTTATTTTGATCAATTTTCAAGAAAACAGTTGACCAGTTTTAAAATTGTTGTAGCCTCTGCTGGAACAAATTAGTGACATGAACTTGTTGGAAGATAATTCAAAGTCTGATCTTTAGCCCTAGAATGTATGCAAGGACAAGAAGCGATGAACTACTTAAAAAAATATTTTGATGGTCTTTTTTATAGTAAATGTAGATGTTTTTTTAGTAGTTTGAGTATTTTAAACGAAAAAAGGAGAAACCTTAGAAAAAGTTTTCCCTAATACATTAAATCGTGATCACAAGCCGAGTAAAGAAGGTATAGAAACAACAAAAAATTGCGCGCTGCATATATATATCCTTCCATATTTCTAGAAGCCTCAGTTTTGCATATACATCCCCCCCGTGCCCCCACTCCTCTCTCTGTGTCGTTGTGCATGTGGATTGTGGTCACAAATTCTTTGGACCATCACTTGGCAAGAATTAGTGCTTTTACCCGCAACACGTTAAAAAACTATTAGTACGTATCTTTTTTCAATTAAGTAAATTTTGGGTAGGATTAATAAATTTTAATTAAGGATTAATAATTGTAATGTAAAAGAACTAAAGAAAATCAATAATAAAATAACAAAATAAACATGAAAAAATATTAAAAAAATAAAATTCAAACAGCAAGCGCGTACATCTTATCCACCTGTAATTTTCGCTAAATTAATATGATGGGTTCAATACACGCGTCCATCTAGGTCGTCCATTTGTGTGCGTGGACTTGTGAAAACTATTCAACCATTTGTGTATGAAACTGCAAGTTCAAAAAAAAAAAGAATTGTTTTGAAAAGTTTAATCGCACGAAAAATTTCTCATGGTAAACTACATTATCAAGAGTGAAAAAATTCGACGCACAACAAACAGCTGCTTTTCTCCGCATTGAGAGACTCAGATTTTTTTTTTTTGATTGAACTAAAGCTTCTCCTTAATCATTTAACTCTTCATTCTTCAATCAAAGCTAGTCGATTTAGGAATATAAAAATTTTGTGTAGCAAACAAGTTCGTTGAATCACAACTTTTTTATAACGTTAAATCATAGTATTATGAAATTAAACAATTGAAACTTATATTTTATTAAGAATATAAAATCCTTGTACTTGCAAACTATATATTTTTCTACGACTGAATTGCCTGCCTAAGATCTGAAACAACTACTACTACTACTACTAATAATAATAATAATAATAATAATAATAATAATAAATTAGGCCTTTCATGGGTCCAAATTTGAAGAGATAAAAGTTTGAATTACTTGGCTTCAAAGCCGAAAGTAAAAAATCAAAATTAAAGTGGTTCAAATCATGGCCTTTTAATTTAGTGGTCATCTATCTTCCTTAAGGAAACAAAGTAGCGTGGGCCGTTAATTATTCAGACACACAAACATATATTATACAACAAAATAGAAATTTGTATAAGATATGTATCAAAAATATAACATTTTTGAGATTGTTTGTTTGGGTTAATGAACTATTTTTTTCTTTTTAATTTTCCAATTATTTGGAGGCTCACTTATATTCGATCCATAAAACAATCACTTTCTTGTCTTTAATTAAGATGAGACCTTTTATATATATATATATATATGCACAACATATGCATTATAATTGAACTCTTCACACACAACACACACTGAAGCATTGACTGGAGTGAAGATTTCTACATCAGCTGAGAGAGAGATATCAGCTATATATGTTTTGACAGTTGTGGTGATAAGAGTTGAAACAGAAGGAAGATGAAAGAAAGAAAAGATAGAAAGGGGCATGCATGAATATAATGATGAATCCAGTTAGTCCAAAGATAAGGTTAAACCCAGCACTACAGTCATTTTCGATTCTACATTTTTCTACCAAAAGAGGAAAATAAGAAAAAGGAATTAAAGCAGCTATAAGTAATATAGCCTTTTCGGTTAAAAGACAGCAACTATCGCAATCGATCAAAAAAGATGGTGCTAATTAAGTCAACCCAATTTTTGCACTTGTTTCTAGCTTCTAGTTGGTTAGGTTCTCTATTATTGATTTCCATATCTTGCAAGTTAGAAACTATATATATATAGTTGACAGGTACTGTCATCAGTCAGTCATCACTTAACTTTCCTATTAATTATCCTAAAAAAATTATTACCTATTAAAATAATTGTAAATATACAAGATATTTCTTTTAATCTCACGTGAGGAAAAAATAATATGTTTTCATATATTCACAGTTGACTTGTATTTACAATTACATGACCATGACTTTATGAGCGTTATTGGCTGAACTCTGAAGTTAGATTTGGGGTTTGACTCCAATTCCTGCTTGTGTCGCACAAAGAACAAATATCAATAATTAAAATATATAAAAACACGGGAATACAAGAAGGTTAAGAATCAGGAGAGAGAGAGAGAGACTTTTCCGGGGAGTCGGCCCAGATTAGAAATGAGCCCAATATCCAAAACATAATCGGCCCACCTTGAACTTAGAAAAAGTCCAACTTCAATTATTTTATTGGCCCGTTGAGTCCATTCAATACTAATAACTTCACAAATTATTAGCATTAAAGATCAAGTCTCAACTAAAACAAAACAACTAGAATTAACAAAACCACCGTAAAACAATCAAATTCACATTACAACACAACATTTCTTTAATCTTTACATTGCAGCCCCCTCAACTTCTCAATTAGGAATTCATTAACAAAACAACCAAATCTCTACTAAAAAAAAGAATAATAACAACTTCAAACATGAAATTCACATTACAACACAACATATTTATTTACATTACAGACCACCCTCAACCTCAAGTAAGAAAATATAAACACACACACACACACACACTAATGTGAAATGGCAACAAGGGATTGCGACTGTTTCTCATACTTAAATCCCAATCCCTTAGAATCATCCGCACACCAAACAAATATCCCATGCAACCTCCCCTCACTCTTCAGCCTACTACACGCCGTGAAGAACCCGCCGTCCGGCGCCAGCCCGCCGCTTCCGTCGCTGATGAAGCTCGGCAGCACCTTCCCGCCGCCGTAGTTGGAGCTCTGCTCGTCGAAGTATTGCAGGAACTCCGCCACCGTCGTCCCCTTATCGTACGCGTAGAACTGGAAGTTCACATAGTCTATGAGGTGGCCGTACCCTCTCCACAGCGCCATGTAGTGGCTCTGCACCTCGTCGTCGTCGAAAGGCGCGATCGATGCGAACGAAACGACGCCGTTCTTCTTCAGCGTCGAGATTACCTGCCCGATGCAGTGCGCGAACGTGGCCGGCGCTGTTTTGAAGTGCTCGTAGTCGATGTCGATTCCGTCGAGATGGTATTCATTGACGATCTGCGTCAGCGACGAAACGGCGTTTGAAATCCACGTTTCCGGCGAGGAAGGGTTGAAGTAAGCGCTCTCGCCGTCGCCGACGCTGTCTCCGCCTACGCTGACCGCTACTTTGACGTTGGGGTGCTTGCTCTTGATGGCGGCGACGGCGTCGGGGCTGAGATTGCCCGTGTCCCAGAATACGTTGAACTTGCCGTTGGTCGGAGACGGCGAGGACGAGGTCGTGTAGTCGATGGCGAACGACAGGATGTAGTGGAACTCGACTCCCGAGTTTATGGGGACGTCTGAGAATTTCACATTTTTGAACTCTGCTCCGAGATATTCTCGGAACAGGTTCGGGCTTGGGGGGCCTGATTTCCCGTAAGACGCGAGAATCAAGGCCTGAAAGACGAGGAGAGCTAGAGTGGGTCCCATTTTGTCAAGCTTGTAGAGAAACTAGAGAGGAGTGTTACGTGGGAGATGAGTTATGGAAATTTAAGGATTGAAGTAGATCTTATATAGTGAATTTTCGAATAATTTAATGAATAGGAAGAATTTATGTGATTAATTAAGATTAATATGCGTGGCGTTGCAGATACTATATGTAGAATTTGGATTTTATTGTACGCTAATTTTGGAGTCTACTGAGGATATACTATCACATACTGTTGCCTGCAAATAATTAGTATAAATGATTACATAGCTAGCCTAGACTTGACTGCTTGGTTGTTTCACCAACTCCACATTCATTCGCCTCACGATGTAACCGTATTCGAAACTAATTTGCAATACAATTACAATACTACTGATTTTTAACTTTATTCAGATTTCAGACAAAACAAAGTTGTTTTGGTCAGCTATTTGGACATGCTAGATGTGTCGTGTCGTCCCAAGAATTTGAACGAACGTCCATAGATTTTAAGACAACTCATGAGTCATGCATCATGACCTTTAAATTTAATTATTGGTGACGTGGAGAGGATTTCGCGTCAAAGATGAGCGAATGTAAATTTAATCCATCATGTTTTGGGTTTGTTGCAGGAATTCAGCAAGGGTTTAACCTTTTTAAGTATTTGTCTGTGGCCTTCAAATTGTCTGGTTATGACTTGCCTTTTGCTCTGTAAATTTGTGAGAGGCTACTACTCCCTCCATTTTCAATAAACTTGCTGCCTTTGAAATGACATGAATTTTAACAAAAAATGGTAATTAAAAAGGTGTTTGAGTGGAGGAATGGTTTCACACTTATGTTGAAAGGATGGGAAAATGAAGGTCAAAAGTATACATGTATAATTGTGCGGTCATTTTTATAAGAGGGTGTTTACCGATCGGAATAGGAATTGACTATCCTTATTCTCATTCTAACGATTCCTTTAATCTCTCAAATAAGAACAATAATAACAAGGGCTATTGGGATATCATTTGTATCTAATCCTTAAAAATAAACATTAAATTAATCTATATTATTTTTATCTATTCGTACTTATAACACTTAACAAACGCCGCCTAAATGTATCCCACAAGTTTTTCGCGTACGGATGAATAAAGAAATTCCCACAAGTTTATCAGGATACCCTTTTTGGAACTTTCAATATATATAACTTTTTCCCTTTTTCTTTTTCCTTTTTTCTTCAATTTTGATATACATATTGTGTTCTAGTTTAATTGTATACAACTAGGATATATGATTGTGTTTTAGCATTTAATTTCAATTTTATCATTAATAATTAATTACTATTATTCATTATTTTGTTAATTATTAGGATATACTATAATTTTAAAAATTATTTAATTATTAAATACTAGTACTATCCCGCCGTTCCGTTCAATAAGGTCTGTTTCCTTCGGCACGGACTCAGAATAAGAAGAATTAAGTATAATAAAATGCTATTAAAATGTCTTTCTAGTCTATAAAATATTTTTTTAATCAAAAAGTGCTACTAAAATATTCTTTTAGTCTGGAGTAAATCATAATGCTTTCTATAAAACGAAACATGTCATATTGAGTGGGATGACCCATAAAGAAAACAAATCATATTGAACGGGACGGACGAGTATTTGTTAAGATTGATTATTATATTTAATAATTTTTGGTTCTCTAATAAAAAATAATTGACTTAATAAATTTAATAATTTGATACAAGAACATTGTGGTAAAAGATCCGGATGAATCAAGGTCTGGGCTGGAGCACACAACCCAACAATATATTTTACTACGACATCATAGAGTTTTGTATTAGACCTAGTAGAAATTGGGTTGTTCTGGGGCCAACCCAATAAAACTACAATTTAATGTGCACTTCGTTTGTTTCTTTTTCTTCATTTTTTTAGAAATTAGAAATAAGAATTAGCTAGATTTACGGATTCTAAATTTAAGATTGATGATCAAATGGCCACTATTATTCGATTAAAAAAAAAAAACAGACATGGAACGTGAAGTACAGTAATGAATACTCTTTATTCACAGATCACACCTGATTTTGGGGACCATCTCCACATTCCTCTTGCAATTGACCAACGTTACCTTCCCAAATACACATTCGATCCTCTCTCTCTCTCTCTCTCTCTCTCTCTCTCTCTCTCTCTCTCTCACACACACACACACACACACACACATAATCATTCATACATACATACATCCATACAATTCTCATGTTATCCATTGGACTCGTAACTCGTTACCCGGCTTTTCCTGTGGAGGTCAGTTGGGTACATTACTTATCCCATCATCTTTTTGCAGCTTTCATTAGTTATATCATCTCAATTCATAAACAAATAATATATGCAGCCTTTGTCTCTTTATCATCACATACGGGGTGCAATGAATAAATTTCACGAATACCTTTATACTTCAAAGTTTATTGCATCAAATTTTTATGTATATAGTTAGTTTGTAAGTTATATTAAAGGAACATAATTAATTTATCATGAGTTTGTAATCACTTTTTTCGTAAAAAAAATTACAAATATTATTAAGGATTTAGAGTTTTCAAATCCATCCAAAACTAATTACATGTAATGTATTAACATAAATGAAAAGTTAGGGTTTTGAGATAATATTAGTGAATTTTCGGAGTTTAATTGTACGTTCAAGTTGATAGATTAACTGAAATTTCAATGTTTTCAATGTGAAAAATCTTTATATCGATGCAAACCTAAATTAAGTGGTTAAACATAATCACCATAATAAAATGTCTCCTTAATCAACGGTTTGGTGGTTCAATTCGCACAAAAATTGTGGATTGTCTTCCTATTTAGATGAAGCTCATTTATAGTTTACACTGGTTAATTTGCTCAGTATAAATTTGATCAGTATTGTATTTATACAGAAATATTTGTAATATCATCAATTTATGAATGTACACACTTCACTGCCAACGCGGCACGTGCTTGTTACATGCTAAGGTAAGAGTTATCGTACATCATTTTGTTTTTTTTTTTAATATTGTTAGTTTTGGCTTTGGTAAAAGAAAAAACTGAGCACAATGCAGAAAATTAAGAATACTGTATGTAGCAGAGGTAAAGGCGAAGTAGTAAAGCCCACGGAGAATATGCAAAGGAGTAGTGTCTAAGCAACACCTTCACATGACCTAACACTTCAAACTACACTCAAATACACAGATAGTATATGTATCTAGAGGTGCCCAAATAATCAGAACCGAACCGAGAGGTTACGGTTCCGCCTACTTTTTTTTATGTTTTATATATATTTAAATCATAATTCATATTTATTTCACCTAAGTATTACATTAGAATGCATAAGTTACAATTAAAAACAAAAAAGTAGCAAAAAAAAAAACATACATAATTGAAACTTTGTTCTGGTTTAGACTCGAAACCGAAGAGGTTGGCAGTTCCACCGATTCCCTCGGGGTGGAACCAAGAAGCGCCGGTTCCGGTTCCAAACCGTAGCCACCTCTATATATATCTATGTATTGTAAGAATTATGTGCATATATATATTTATGTACTCTAACAATTATTGAATATGCTACTTGAATATCAAAATGATGAATAACCAATTAGTAATTAATTATAGCCTTCAGTGGATATGAATTTGGTTCGAGTTTGATTTAGAATTTACTACCTTCGTAAATATATATGGTGCCCCGCTTGATCCAAAACTGGGCTAGTCCACCGAGTCACTCTTAATAATTGTACTCACTAATCACTATAGTATGAAAGTAATGTATATATTAATATTTTTGGAAATTTTTATTCAACCCCTTAATCTAAAAAAAAAAAAGTAAGTATATTTAATAATAACACGTCTATTTATTTGGAATGCATTTTGGAGACTCGGTATCAGACTGTTAAATTGGTTGCGCTTGCGCGTTAAAGAGCTTGGTCGCTCCATTTTCTAAAGTTGGGGTGTTAATTAAATCTTAAAGTATGGTTGGAGGATCTTGGTTAATAATATGAAACAGTTCGAGGTTTCTATCTATAAATATTAGGGTTAATTGTCAAAAAAAATTTCACCTTTTTTAAAATTCTTGTTTTAATCCTCACTTTCTAAATCTACCTCTAAATTCTCAACCTTTAAATTTTATTTGATTTTTCCCACGGTGACATATTCTACTAGTAAGGATATTGCTGACATGTTAATATTATTTGCAGGCGCGACCTAATATATTACGTGTGACACTCGTTACGTGGCAAGAAAAAATGACGACGATGACGACGTATGGCGTTAACCCACGGTGGAGAATTTGGAGGCAAATTAAAAAGGTGGGATTAGAATCGAAATTTATAAAAAGGTCGGGAATTATTTGGCAGTTAGCCTAAGTCTTTATTTACCATTAAACGACGATATATGATCATGTTTATTAAACAACGTCGTTTCATGTGTCGCGACGATTTGTCACGTAGGTATTTCCGACTTCCAGCTCATCATTAATTTGGGGGAAATTATCGTTGTGGGAAAAATCGATAAAATTAAAAGGTTGAGAATTTAAAGGCAGATTTAGAAGGTGAAGATTAAAACCAAAATTTTTTTGGCAATTTACCTAAATATTATGTATATTCATATAAATTATTAGGCAAATTTGGCTTATCTACATTCCTTACTACATGTTACCTTTTTCATACGTTATCTTATCTTCAAATATGTGCCCTTCACTAATACTGAAAATTTAAATTTCCAAAACTTTAAATTAAAATATCTATCATTTTAATATTAGTGACAGACTAACAGTTAACCATGGGTTGGATGGATAGCAACCTTCCTCCTCTCTACGCCTCCCATACAGTTTAACATCTGAAGAAACTCACAACCCTTTCCTCCTTAACAATGACTAATAAAACTATTATTTCTCCTAAAAATACTCAAAACTAATACGTCATCTTTATTTACTGTATTTATGAAACACATACAAATTAACTTCAAATGAAATTCAATGACGAAAAAAAAAAAAAAAAACTCCATTGACAACTATTCAATATTTATTCTCGAGTGAATTCTCACATGATCAGATGGGACAAATTATCATTAACGAAACTCATATTTATAATTGGGAACAACAAATATGTCGTTGTATATATATGAATTTAGATCACGATATTTTTGAAGCGTAAGTTCATTTCACACTATTTCAACGATGTAAGATCACAATAAAACTAATATACTACTATACTTATAAATAAAATAATTTGGTGGCAATATGATCATGTGAGGGCTCATATCACTATTGTTCACATGGAGGCACATTCCACACCACACACACAAGTCCCTTCTTTGTCTCCTAACATTTGTTCATTTCTATCTGTTTTCATTGTGATGTTTTACCTTACATTTCCACTTTTTGCCTCAATGCCTTATTAGGTTTTCATAAATATTTCACCACACTATTTATACCAAACCGGGCAACTCATCCCCTCTTTCTATGATGGTTCAATTTTTTAGTTACTTCACTCGTATTGATCTGTAATTTTTTGTACTGTCACATGCAGAGTTAAAATTTAATAACTTATGAATCACGATATTTTAATATGTGCGGTGTCACATTCTATATTGTATATTGGACGTGCGCTTCAATATTCTCAAAACATTCAGCAGTATTTGAGTGAGATTAGTAAACATTTGTTGCATATGAATGAGATGCATGATTTCTTTGACAAAGTGATTTTTAAAATTATAATATGAACTTTTTTTAAAATTCAATTCAACAGACAATTCCTTTGCATTCTGTTTTCAGAAGAAACAAGACAGAGGACAAAAATAACATATACATGCAGGAAATTCAAGCTATGAGGAAATATAATTATGTAAAACTTACCGCCCAAAAAGTTGAAGAAATTAATAAATTAGTATATCAAATTACCTTGTAGAATAGATTATTCTTAAAGACAAAAAATTCCAAAAAAAAGCACAAAATGTCGTGCTCGAATACATTGTTGGACATATCCGAGCTCTCAATTACTTTGTCCCCAGTTGATTGTAATTTTTTTCAGTCTGATAAACAAACCGTAAAGAAAAGGTAAAGCAATTAAAATTAAAAAAAGAAGAAGCAATACCTTCAATTCAAGCTTTTTCATATTATTTATTCCAATACAATACAATAAACCTTAAATCCGCATAAGAGAAAAACGAAACGAGGTGTATGATATGTGGGCTAGCATTTTAATTTGTGATCTTCTAATTACGAATTAAACCACTCACTCTATTACTTAGCAGCTGCCGCGGATTTCTAAAATAAGTAAAAATTAAAATCAGTAATAATAATAATAATAATAATTAGAGTTGCTTAATTGCGATGATGAGTTGATGACTTATATTAATTCTTAAATAAGATATATTAAGGCTTAAATAATTAATTAAATTACAATTGATTGAAAAATAAAAATCGGGCGCACTGCCTCAACTGTACGGTGCGGTACAGTGAAGGAGAGAGAGCATCTCTTAATCAAAACATTTTATTGCAAATTTGCAAGTATACGAAGTAAGCAATGCCAAAAAATTCTCGTTGACAGGCAACATGACGTGGTCAGGAGCTCCTTAATCATCGGATAATGTGTACCTAATTTTCTTTAATTCAAAACTTCAAACACAATTTAATATATTCACTATTCATATCCTATATCATATGCGACAATAACACAAATTATTGATTCATTTCGAGTAATATATGAATTCAATTTCCACTAAAAGTCTCGAAGTAAGTACACATGCGCAGTAGTGACTTTCCGAAGCAAATCAACGGATAATTGTTGGGATTTAATTGAGGAGCTTAAAATTAAACTCAGTTTATTTAGTATTTTTAGATTATTAGTGATTTGGTATTACTATGTTAGCTTCAAGATCAGTACAACAATGAAGGCGTCAGATTTCAATGTAGAGAGAGATAGGTGCATAAGACAAGGTGAAATAGTTAGAGCTGCCAAACTATAATCAATTAAAGTCTTATCCGAATAAAGACAATGAAATACAATAAATGATTAAATTCTGTATCCAACTTTACCCTCTTAAGAGGATATTTGAATAAATAGAATTTAGTGTGAAATTATAAATGTTTTATTTGAAAAGGAAATCATTAATGATTTTGTTGTGTGTGAATAATAAGGTGTTCGATAGTTTAACTTTTGTGGTATTGAAATATTATCAAGTATCGAGTAATTTTAGTATAATATTTTGGAGGTGTATCTATTAAAGTTTTTGGAATATTAATCCTAGGCCAATTAAGTAACTCATAGTTTAGCTAACTATGTTATTGGTATTACAAAGTATAATGATTTAGAAGTCAGACTTTCGTCCTCATGTCTTCCTGCTATATTGCTTGTGATTATTTGTAGGTTCTTAATAGAAATCTTTGCTTCCCTAAAAAAAAAGTTAGAAATCTTTGCTTAATAAAAATCTTCATTGTAATCTAAAATTATTTAATTGACTCCTTCACTGAAAAATGCGGGTGCCGTTACGGTGTTTGTGTTTGCTCAATCAAAATTTAATTTAGCACTGTCAATGCATTTTTCAGAGCGAACTTTATAATATATTCTTATATTATTTAAATTGAGTTCAATCTGCGACTTCAATTAAAATATTGCACTTGTACTTTTAAAATTAACAAATATGATTTTCCCCTTAAAATCTTGAGGAATTATCAATTATATAAGTCGATAAGCCGTATTAAAAATTGTTGATAAGTATTGTTTTTCATTTAAACCCTTATATCTAGACAAAAATGAGTATATTCTTTTTTATCTAATAACTTGACCTTTTAAAGTAAAAATATTACTATTTCTTAAATGGTCATAATTTGAGCTATGTTTTTAAGTTCGAGTTCGACGAAATAATACTGAAATTTATTACTCCTACTATTCTGTTGCAAATAATTGGAACTCAATTGAGTTATGTTTTTGAATTCGAACTCAATTGGATAATAGAGTCAAATTTATGTTTTTTATAATTGAGTGCAACCCAATTCGATCATCTGTAAAATTACTTTTATAACTAGATTGTAAATCTAATGTAAATATCTTAAAGTTTAATTAGTAAAATATCTTAAACTTCTATATTCATTTATATAAAAAAGCTTGTTAAAATAGCTTAAATTCAAACTCCGTTCAAATACATTTTACCATCTTGATTTTCAGAAATTTCACTCTCATTTTAATGGCCTAATTTACGAGTAGATTTTTTCCTTAAAAAATTAATTATATAGATATATGGACCTCGAATTCTTTTTTTCTTTTTAATTTCAAATTACTACATCGCGACTAAAGTCATCTTTTGCAAACCCCTCACTCCGTAACGGCCATATTCTATTTGAAGCCTCTCTCTCTCTCTCTCTCTCTCTCTCTCTCTCTGCTTTTATTTGAAGATAAAAAATATCGACAACTTTCACACGGTCTCTGTTCACTATTGTCTCTATAGCATCGCCATTTGTACTCACATTCTCCTACTGCATTCCCAGATTGCCGGCCTTTCAGTTTCAGCTCCTCTGTAACTGTAAGTATTATTTTAAATGTACGTATGCTCATCCTGTAGACGATTTGTCGGTGCCCTTTCTCTCTCTTATTTTTAATTTATTTTTTATTTTTTAGGTGCTGTGTCATTGTATTAGATTGAGCTCTGGGTTGTTTTTTGTGTCCCCTTTTCTTTTCTCCTTCCATTTTTACACATTCTTGTGCTTACTAAAGAGCTGGTGATCTTCCGCATTGTATGCGGATTTTGCGAATGTCCGCTGTGATTTATGGTTTGATTTTGGAGATTTGATACAATTTGATTGAGTTGACTAAGTAGAGATCTTCTCACTTGCAGCGCAGACATAGGAGGAAGAAAGTACACCATTTTATTAATCCATTAATTTGAGGAAGCAGTGAGATTTGGAGTGTTGAATTGCTGTAAAAGGATGGAGACTTCACAGAGACGAGGAGGCGGCGGCGGCGGCGGCGGAGGAGGAGGAGGAATGGTGCCGATATCCCCATCGCAGACGCCGCGTTCGAGTGATAAGGCGGGGAGAGATCTCCGATCCGGTGAAGGGAGTTTCAATGGGAGGCAAGACAAGGAGAAAGGTGTCAATGTACAGGTCATTGTCCGCTGCAGGTTAGAGAATATACTCATTTGCTTAGCATTTTGAGTATTTTTTCTTTTTCTTTTTCTTTTTTGAATAGATGAATATATGTTTTGGGATTTATTTGTATTCTTTTTCATTCTGCTTAATAGGCCGTTGAGTGAGGATGAGACGAGAATACATACGCCTGTGGTAATTTCTTGCAATGAGAACAAAAGAGAAGTTTGTGCTGTTCAGAATATTGCTAATAAGCAGATAGACAGGACTTTCCTTTTTGACAAGGTTTGCCATTTCTTCTTTGCCTGCCTGCCTACCACTACCAGCATGTTTATTGATCACGGTCCGTTTATAATACAATAGAAAAAAAGAATTGTATTTTCGTTCAATAGCCTTTTGGTTCACGCAATGGCTATTGAACTCGTAATTTCTGACTATTTATCTTGAAAGAGTGATCTTTTTGTTGGAACTACAGTACAGATTTGTTTATCTCTTCAAATTTCATCGAAGTTCTGATTTCTCTTTTGTCTCACTTTGGATGCCTATTTTGAAACTAACTTTTCTGTACTTGTGAGTTAGGTCTTTGGTCCATCATCCCAGCAAAAGGATTTATATGAACAAGCAGTCTGCCCTATTGTGTTTGAGGTTCTAGAGGGGTATAATTGCACCATCTTTGCCTACGGCCAAACAGGAACTGGGAAGACTTACACGATGGAGGGTGGATCAAGAAAAAAGGTCTTGTCTGCAGCTATAGATGGACAATGTTGTGCTATGTTTTTGCACTTTCACATTAGTAATTTCATTTTTGTGATTCAACTCTTTTTTCATGTTTAGAACGGTGAATATCCAAGTGATGCGGGAGTTATTCCAAGAGCTGTTAGACAAATTTTTGACATTTTAGAGGCTCAGCATGCTGAGTATAGCATGAAGGTTACATTCTTAGAACTATACAATGAGGAAATATCAGATCTTTTAGCACCAGAAGAAACTTCAAAATTTCCCGAGGACAAGTCAAAGAAGCCTATTGCACTTATGGAGGATGGAAAAGGTGGAGTTTTTGTCCGAGGACTGGAAGAAGAGATTGTGACTACTGCAAATGAAATATATAAGATCTTAGAGAAAGGTTCTGCTAAAAGGAAGACAGCAGAGACTCTTCTCAACAAACAAAGTAGTCGTTCTCACTCAATTTTTTCTATCACGATTCACATCAAGGAGTGTACCCCAGAAGGAGAGGAGATGATCAAATGCGGGAAGCTGAATCTTGTTGATCTTGCTGGTTCGGAGAATATTTCACGCTCTGGCGCTCGTGAGGTTAGAAATGATTCTTCAGTTCTAAGAGTGGTCGCCTCTTCCAATTTCTTAAGAAAAGAATCGACAGACTATGCATAGTTGAACTTGTGGATACCATAAAGCTAATAGAAAATAATGGCTCTTAAGAGGCACTTTCCGACAATTCTGCTGCCATATATAGTTCGACAGATACACTTTATAATTGCTTAAAAGCTTTATTTACTTTGCAGGGCAGAGCAAGGGAAGCTGGTGAGATTAATAAGAGCTTGCTGACACTTGGTCGAGTCATAAATGCTTTAGTTGAGCATTCTGGTCATGTGCCCTACAGGTATGTAGATCTGATCGATGTTGGTCAGTAACTTGGTCGGGCATATTTCCGAAATATAAAACAACGTAACCTTAAATCTCAGGGATAGCAAGTTAACAAGGTTGCTGAGAGATTCTCTGGGAGGGAAAACAAAGACATGCATAATTGCCACGGTATCCCCTTCCATACTTTGTTTGGAAGAGACACTCAGCACATTAGACTATGCGCACCGAGCCAAAAACATAAAGAACAAACCCGAGGTTAGTACTCATGGAATATTTTCTATTCTTGGCAGCTTTGCTACTCTTGATGCCAGTCAGCAGATGACTAATTTATGGTTGATATGATTACAGATCAATCAGAAGATGATGAAATCTGCTGTGATCAAGGATTTGTATTTTGAAATTGATCGACTGAAGCAAGGTCATTAACTCTCCACTCTCTCAACTAACTCTATCTCTCTCCCTCTCCCTCAGTCAAAAAATCCATTTCTACTTTGAAATAAATAAAAATGTACTGTACAATTTAAGATTCTTAATCATTTACATATACTCTTATTTTACTCTGTCCTCATGAAAAATCACATGTTTCTCAGAGGTGTATGCTGCAAGGGAGAAGAATGGAATATACATACCAAGAGATCGTTACCTCCAAGAAGAGGCAGAGAAAAAGGTATTTTTTTGTCCTATCGTTGTAATAAGTATTTAGGAAGGTATAAGGGATTTCCAACTGATGTACATATGTTGCATTTTCAACTTTTCAGGCTATGTCAGAAAGGATAGAGCGAATGGAACTTGATCTAGATTCCAGGGACAAGGTATATTCAACATTGATTCTCACTGGATCTTTGGTTCTTTTCATAATGAAGTATAATTCAACATTAACATGAAAATTATGAACAGCAACTAGCGGAGCTCCAGGATTTGTACAATTCTCAGCAGCAGTCGACTGCTGAACTGAGTGATAAGCTTGAAAAGACTGAGGTAACATTTGTCTAGTGCCACTTCAAATAAAGGCATTTCCTGCTCGTGTTACTGTCATACATTAACTAGGCTTTTTGTTCATAATTCAGAAAAGGCTTCAGGGAACTGAGCAAGTGTTGCTTGATCTTGAAGAAAGGCATAGGCAGGCAAATGCAACAATAAAAGAAAAGGAGTTCTTGATTTCCAATCTTCTTAAGTCTGGTAAGTGGCATCATCTTCATAATTTTTTTTTAAGTTACTATTTCACAAATTATTCTCTTATTTTGGCTGGTTTACTTCTTTTATTTTTGTTTGTTGCCCTTCTTTTTAAGGGAAATTTGCAACATTGTTTTCTTTGTAATTAAGTCCAGATTTCTTCTTCTGGACTTTGTCTCTATTTGACAAAAAGGCAATTGTGTTACCACTATTGGTTTTATTATGACAAAATGGAACAAAGTTTTAAGATGTCAGTGTAAAAGTAGATTATCCACTGTTTTATCACATTGTAATGTGATTGTTTTTCCAACAGAGAAAGCACTCGTAGAGCGGGCACATGAGCTTCGATCAGAACTGGAGGACGCTGCATCTGATATCACTAATCTGTTCACCAAGATTGGTCTGCATTCTTTATCTGTTAATGGTATTAGTTCTAATAAATAGAGATCCTATACTAATCTCCATAATACTAATATTCCAGAACGCAAGGACAAAATAGAAGATGGCAACAGAACTCTTATACAGAGGTTTCAATCTCAATTGACTCAACAGCTAGGTGTCTTGCACAAAGCTGTGGCATCATCGACTACACAGCAAGAACAACAGCTAAAAGAGATGGAAGAAGACATGCATTCATTTGTATCCACGAAGACTGAGGTAAATGTTTCTATATTTTGATTCCTGTGATACGTATCACTCATTAGTGCCTTTCAATAACTTCTCCCAACCACCTATAGGCTACTGAAGAGCTTCGAGGTCATCTAGAAAAACTGAAGACCATGTATGGATCTGGGATCAAGGCTTTAGATGATTTAGCTGGAGAAATTAATTCCAACTCCCAATCAACTTTTGGTCAACTGAACTCCGAAGTTTCTAAACACTCCTCAGCCTTTGAAGAGGTTTGTGCTGCATCCACATTTAGTAGAGAATGTTTCTTAAGCATTATCTGATTGTTAGTTCATGTGGTGCAGCTCTTCAAGGGAATTACTTCGGAGGCCGATGCTTTACTTCACGATCTTCAAGATAGTCTGAACAGTCAGGAGAAAAAGCTGACCACGTATGCTGAACAACAGCGAAAGGTTGGTTTTTAGTAATTAATAAATGGGAATAGTTTCAATGCCAAAATGATCTCTGGTTTATTTTCACACAAGAAAACTAATTGACAGTGTTTGACATCATATACAGGCTCATAGCAGAGCTGTCGAAACTACAAGATCAATTTCTCAAATTACTGTAAACTTCTTTATGACATTAGATGGGCATGCTTCAATGCTGGGGCAAATATTCGAAGAGGCACAAACAAATAATGACCGGAAATTATCAGAACTTGAAAACAAGTTTGAGGTAACGAAGTCTGCATAAATCACACTCGGATAGATGGATTTACACATAAGCTTTTTTCTGAGCGAGTATCTGATTTTCTGTAGGAGTGTGCTGCCCATGAAGAAACACAACTACTAGCAAAAGTGGCCGAGCTGCTTGCTGGTTCAAATGCTCGGAAAAAGAAACTGGTTTGCACCTCTAAAATAAATCTTTCCTTCATCTGGTTTAGATATATGAAATGGTCCAAATGAAGTAATGTTTTCTGTTTCCCTAATCACATCTCTAAGATTTGTTAGGAAGATTTCAAATGTTGTCTTTTCATAATTTTGATACATTTTATTAATTAGTAGTGCAAAGAGCCAACTTTGTTCTTGAAGGAACAGATAAAATTCATTTGAGTTTCTGCTACAATTTTTTTTTTTTTTTCATCAAACACAAAGCTACTATTGTATCTACCTCTCAGGAAACAACAGCTAATGCCTCTCATGCCAAAGATATTTTCTCCAGAACAACTAATGCAACCTTTTCTTAACTTTATTTAATATTTACTGCATTAGGTCAAATGTGCAATTGATGAACTTCGAGAGAGCGCTGCCAGCAGAACCAGCAAATTACAGCAAGAGATGTCAACTATGCAAGAAACTACTGGTTCTATCAAAGCTGAATGGACAACTTACACCCAAAGTGCCGAATCTCATTATCTTGAGGATACAGCTTCAGTGCAAATTGGGAAAGAAGATATGGAAGGCGTACTTCGTAAATGGTTAGCATATTTTATAGATATTTATGTGCACTTTCTGCCGCAATCTGACCGATGCTTGATTGGATGTACTAAATATGCAGTATGGAACAAGCAAAATTGGGTGCACAACAATGGAAAAGTGCCCACGAGTCTCTGCTTCATCTTGAGAAGAGCAATGTTGCTTCAGTAGATGAAATAGTTAGGTTAGTAATAAATTCAGGGTTCAACTTAAGTCTTGTATGTGCATCTTTCTTTCTTTTCCTTATAAAACTATTCTCTGTAGGGGAGGGATGGATACTATTGAAGTCTTACGCGGACGCTTCTCCTCTGCTGTGAGTTCCGCGTTGGAAGATACGGATACTGGAAGCAAGAATCTTCTCTCATCCATTGACCGTAAGCTTTCCAGTTTTGGATCTATTTGGAACTGGTCTGAGTAAACAGGAAACTACATTATTGAAACATGTATAATGAACCTAAAACCACGTGCAGGTTCGTTACAACTTGACCACGATGCATGCAGTAATCTCGATTCCATGATTGTCCCTTGCTGTGGAGACCTAAGGGATTTGAACAGTGGACATTATCACAAGATTGTCGAAATCACAGAAGATGCAGGAAAATGCCTCCTAGAAGAGTATATGGTGAGACCATTGAAGAGCCATCATATATGCCTATGATTTCATACTATTATTTTTTTCTGGAATTCACCAACTCTGATGTTCAATGGTCAGGTTGATCAATCATCATGTTCGACACCGAAGAAAAGGCCGATCAATCCCTCGAGCGTTGCCTCCATCGAGGAACTCAGAACTCCGTCGTTTGAGGAACTGATAAGGTCATTTTGGGAAGCAAAGTCATCAAAGCAAGCAAACGGAGACGCGAAGCATATTTTAGAAGCTGCCGTCGCCATGAGAGACTCCCGAGTTCCCCTTACTGCCCTCAATTAAGGGAGTGATTGCCTTACAAATATGCATATATAGTGAAAACAAGATTATAGCTACAGTTGTACAGGAAGTATGGCGTGGATATAGGTTTATATTTGTCAATTACTGCTTCACTTGCTGATTTTTTAAATTAATTTTTGGGTGTGAGAGCTTCTATAGGAATCATTAGGACATAGAATTTCAGTTTCTCGAAATTCTCTAGTAAGAGAGAACCGTTGTTTGGATTTTGGTGCTGTTCTAGTATACTATGATTATACGTAAAGATTAACTTTTTCACAGTTGAAAGTTTATGCTTCAAAACATGTCACTGACTCACTGGGGATCACTTTTATTCAGTCATATGGAGAATGTGCTGATTTAAGCACTTGATCTTTTCGCTTGTAGTTTGATTAGAGTTCATTATATCCACATTAAATATCATTAAATTATTAATTATAATAGTGTAAATATTGGAATAAGGGATCACTTGAGGCTTTATTAGCTGAAATATTTGCGCCTGATTTGCCTAGCTAATTTGATCTGCTTAAATTGGATATGGCCCATTAACCCTACGTTTTGGGTGTTTCTTTTTTATTTAGTTGGCTTGTTATGGCCCATTATTAACCCACGTCTCTTTTATTTATTTATTTATTTTTATAACGAAGAAAAGTAGATAAACTGTCAAAATAAAATGATATGAGGCAATAAATCACACACAAAAACTATTACTGCTTGAAGGCACATTTGAATGTTTCCGAAGGAACCATTTTAATAAGTCTTATGTTTGTTCAATTAAATAATTTACAGAACATAATCCTGGGTGTTGCTTGGTTGGACTTATTTATAAGGTTTAGAGTAAATTTTATATTTGGAGCCCAAACAAAATATCACGTCTCATTTGAAAAGAACTACGTAGTGCAGTAGTTACCTACCTAGTTTAGTTTAGTACTAACGGATCTTTTTTTTTTTAAATTTATATTTTAGGGTAGTGAATGGATCAAATTAAGTTCAGTGATATAGAAAAAAGTAATCAGAAAAATGACTTCAATACTAATTAAATAGTTCAGACTGAGTATAGTAAACCATTCTTTTACGTGTAAAATTATTATTTATTTCAATGTCTTATGCACGTTCCTAAGTGACGCGTAATTCTCAGCACCTACGTGCACCCTACTAAATTTATTTTGGAAAACTCTGATCCCCTATTAATTAACCAAAATACGAAAAAGAAATTGATAAGATCAATATAGCTATAAAATTTGATTTCAACATGTTGATAATTACAACGAAAATATTCACAATATCAAATCCACTAAAGCAAAATTCACTTTGTTTTGGTGAATTCTTGAAATTTAAATCGAAGAAGGGTATTTCTAGATCTAGACAGTAAATAAAAATCCTTTGAAAGGGACACTTTTGGAAGTTCCTACCTAGTAAGATGAAAATCATCTTATAACTAATTTAACGAACTTTTCATCTCCATTTCCTCCGCGCCGGAGATATCTGTTCCCTTTTCTTCTCCCTCTCTCCTACATTCCAACAAAACTACATACGCACATCACATTCTCTCTCCTAAAATTCTCCAATCTCTCTCTCTCTCTACACAACATGTCATCTGAAAAGTCAGAAGGGTCAGAAGATGATTCTGAAAAATGGATTCTTGAGAAAATACACATTGATAACATGTCTGATGTGGCAATAGAAGTTGGCCAAAAATCAGATTCTTCTGTGAATGAGAGCTCATTAGATAAGAGATCCACCAGTTTGAGGCAAAGGAAGCCGCTTCCGAATTCTGCCCCTAAGATGGGAAGGATGGAATCTGGTGCCAAAAGAGGCCTAATGAGCCTCCGGTTTCTTGATAGGGCCAAGACGGGGAAGGAGGAGGATGCCTGGAAGGCCATCGAGAAGCGTTTCCACCAGAATTCTGTCGATGGCAGGCTGCTTAAGGACAAATTTGGAGCCTGCATTGGTATTTTCCTTCAATTTCTGTCAACAATTTTTGTGTGTGCGCTTTTGTTTTGGATTCTGAAACTGTTTCTTGTTCAAGGAATGGGAGACAGCAAGGAATTTGCAGGGGAGCTGTATGAGGCGCTGGCGAGGCGTAGGAGAATCGCCACTGAGAATGGGATAGACTTGCTACAACTGAGGAAATTTTGGGAAGACATGACAAATCAGGATTTGGACACAAGGCTACAAATATTCTTTGACATGTAATAGGATCTTAGTTTGAAATTTGGATAGTCAAGTGTAGTTTTTCTATATTTTTCGGTTTATGAAACTATTTGTAAACTTTGCAGGTGTGACAAGAATGGTGATGGGAAGCTATCTGAGGATGAGGTTAAAGAGGTGAGGCATCAAGTTTATTACACCCATCATCTTTTTTCAGTTTTAACTGAAGATATTCTCAATTTTTGTCAAGTTAAGGTTCTAGTGATGAGTGCTTCAGCGAACAAACTGTCGAAATTCAAGCAAGAAGCAGCAACGTACGCTGCATTGATCATGGAGGAGCTAGATCCTGATAATCAAGGATATATAGAAGTATAACATTTTCATCTTATTTCTCTTGAATTCTCATTTTCTTGAAATCTAGCCTCTTTGTATGCTTATTATCTGTCGTCTGATTAATCAAACAGATGTGGCAACTTGAAGCGCTACTACGAGGAATGGTAGGAACGGAAGAAAGCCAAAAATCAGACAAGAAAGCAGACACACTTGCAAAAACTATGATCCCTAAAGAGTACAGGACTCCGATCAGCAGATTCTTGTCCAAGAACAAGGAAAAATTCTTCGACAACTGGAAAAAGATATGGATTATAATGTTATGGCAGGGCACAAATGTATCCCTCTTCACTTACAAGTTGAATGAATTTCAGCACAGAGCATCTTTTCAAGTGTTGGGATACTGTCTGTGCTTTGCCAAGGCTGCAGCTGAGACGGTTAAGTTCAACATGGCCCTCATCCTCGTGCCCGTGTGCAGGAGAACTCTTACAAGACTGCGCGAAACATTTCTAGGCCGAGTGATCCCCTTTGATGAAAACATTAATTTCCACAAGCTGATTGCAGGGGAGGTTATGCTGGGGACCACAGTTCATATAATAATGCACACGAGTTGCAATTTTGTGAAGATATCGAGCTGCCCTAAGGATCAGTTTGATACTTACTTCGGACCAATTTTCAATTACAAACAGCCAACTTATACGGATTTGTTGTTTAGTATTGAAGGAGTTACCGGCATTATAATGATAGTTTTGATGCTTTATTCCTTCACATTGGCGGCTCATTCATTTAGGAGGAACATTGTTAAGTTGCCTGGACCTTTCCATATTTTGGCAGGCTTCAATTCCTTCTGGTATGCACATCATCTGCTGGCTGTAGTTTACATCCTCTTGATTGTCCATGGCTACTTCCTTTTCCTCACCCCAGAATGGTATAATAAGACGGTATGCCATGTTTACGCGTTTATTTTTTATTTTTAGTTTTGTTGTGGTTCTGTTCTTGCCAGAAAAATTTCTCTCAAAACCTCAAAATATGTGATGATTTTCTTACACTGCCTAGAAAGTAGATGCAATGTGATGATTTGGAACTTATTTCTGACGTTTTCAGACATGGATGTATGTGTCAGTGCCAATGCTGATCTACACTACTGAGAGAATCCTCACACTCTATGACAGAAACTACAAAGTTGACATCAATAAGGTAACATACTATATATAGTTATACGCGGTGTTTCTTGATTTCTGAGACACATGCAGAAAGAACTCCCCCGTCGTTTTTATTTCTTGTTCTGGAAGTGCAGGCTGTCATATATACTGGAAATGTATTAGCCCTTTACATGAGCAAGCCTCTTGGATTCAAATACAAGAGTGGAATGTACCTATTTGTCAAGTGTCCTGATATATCAAACTTTGAATGGTAACCGAAAAATGTTCTGCAAAAGTATTTTGTCATCATCTTGATAATTTCCATGTCAATGCTAAGGAACTTTGTTTTCTTCACAGGCATCCATTCTCCATCACTTCTGCACCAGACGACGACTATTTAAGCGTCCACATTCGCACATTGGGAGACTGGACAACGGAGCTCAAAAAACGCTTTGAAAAGGTTGCTCTATCTAATTGCTTTATAATAGATACGACTGTGAGGTCTCTCTTGTAAAACAACGTGACAGTAATGACTCTACACAGGCATGTGAACCTCAAACTGCAAAACCAAGCAGGGGAGATCTAGTGAGAATGGAAACTAAGGCATACACAGATGCTCCACAAGAGTAAGACATTGTAGTAATATTTCAAGACATTCAAGATAACATATAACTCACTTTTCTTACCTCTTTTTGCAGATTTCCAAGAATTGTGGTCAGAGGGCCTTATGGGGCTCCAGCACAGGATTACAAGAAATACGACATCCTTCTGCTTGTCGGTTTAGGCATTGGAGCTACTCCGTTTATTAGCATTATCAAGGATATAGTCAACAATGAATCACGCTCGGTAAATTGCAATAAATTTACTAATTTGTATACAAAATAGTCTATTAATGAAAATGAAACTTAGAAAAATGAGCCTATACTAAACAGATTCATTTATAACTTTGTGATTAGGGAGTAGCAGATGATTTTACGGGGGAGAAGCGTGGTCCAGAAAGAGCATACTTCTATTGGGTGACACGGGAGCAAGGCTCATTCGATTGGTTTAAAGGCGTCATGGACGACATTGCAGAATACGACCATCATGTTAGGCCTAACACGTCAAGCTCCTCACTTTGATCAATTTTTTATTCTTTTTCCTAACCAAAGTTGTTGCTGTTTCTTGTAGCATATTGTAGAAATGCACAACTACCTGACAAGCATGTACGAGGAAGGAGATGCTCGATCAGCACTGATAGCAATGGTGCAGTCGCTACAACACGCCAAGAATGGAGTGGATGTCGTCTCAGAGAGCAGGGTACACACATACATAGCTTCAACAACTCACATTAATTAAATTAGAACTGCATGTTTTCTTGAATTATTTCTGATGATTTCGAGGTTTTCTATTGCAACAGATACGGACTCATTTTGCAAGGCCAAATTGGAGAAAAGTTTTCACTCATTTAGCAAGTGTACATCCTTCTTCTAGAATAGGTAAAACCATTAATTTTTTTTTCTAAATTTTAACCATCTGCATAGGTAAAAATAAAAATAAAAAAAAACCTTTTGAAATCGAAATCTTGAATGTTTTTTCAGGTGTGTTCTACTGTGGAAGTCCAAGTCTAACGAAACCACTCAAGAGGCTCTGTCAAGAATTCAGCTTGAATTCGTCTACTCGGTTCCATTTCCACAAAGAGAACTTCTAGAAGCTGGCTTGCATTAAAATTTATGCGATAAGTTTTTCAAGATTTAGACAGGAATGCTTGCACCTTTATGATTGGCCTCACTATTCTCTTACTGTAACTCTTCATTTATACGCTTTTGAATCTTTTGATTTGCATTTTATGAGAATAGCCCAATCAATGACTGCTTGGAAACCTCGTACTTTCAACTCCATCTCATTTACAATCTTCAACATGGTTTTAACTTAAATTTGATGATTTATGCAATCTGTATATTTAGTATGTTTTCCGGAAATTTGTTATGCTCTCTTCAGAATTTACTGTTATTCATTAAAATCGACCGAACTAAGTTATATTAAATGTCATGAATTCTAAAATAGGAAATTAGGATTAAGAGGAGAGCCTTTTTGAAGCATATAGCAACCAATACTATTATTGCACACCTTTCAAATGTACAAACAACCTGAATTAACACAAACTCACACTACAACATGTGACTAAGAATTGAGATACAACAACATACTATTTCACAACTTCCAAAGATCAAAAGGAAAAGGACAAAAGAAAAAAATGATAAAAAAGATTACACAATTTCAGTTTACAACATGCACAAAAACAGAATTCAGACATGACCTCAACATAATCCGGAACATCATCATGATCAACAGATCCAGCGTAAATCTTCACCACAAAATGCATAAAATTCTGCTGCTTGATGAGAATGTGAAATATTAGTACAAATTCGCCTAGCAAGAAGACGTTATGCTGCAAAGAAAACACACTTTAGAAAGGAGTTTATACCTGACTACCTCTCAGAAAACATTCTTTTGCAAATCATCGAGCCCCGGATCCACCATTTTTTCTTTCTCTTCAAACAGAGGGGCATCAAGTGTAGGTGGACTCTGAAGGATACAGTCATATTAGTCGATTTATAGAAAGTATGAAGCATGGTTAGAAAGCGAGTTTCCAAAGCATGCGTGTAAGCAAGAAACCTATCTTTACACTCAATGAACAAAAATGGTGTTTGTGTGATTACCATGCAACGAACTAGAGCCCAATTTATGCCGCGAAAAAATGGATGTTGCTTAACTTCATTAGCTCCTTCTCGCGACCCTAGTCTGTTTTTCGGATCTCTGTGTAGCAGTCGATACATTAGCTGCTTTCCTTGAAGACTCACCTGCAGAAGTCCAAATTTGTTTACAATCATCAATATTTTCATGATGGAAGAATTATGCATCTATATTGAAGTAGAGTTTAAATTTTTAAGTTTTTTGTGAATGAGATATTGTATGAAGTTGCTACAAATATTCACCTCTTTGCTTCTTGGAAACTTTAAATCCTTGTGAAGAATGTTGGCAAATGTCTTCTGCCTCGTCTTTCCCCTGAATGGAGTGTATCCATATAACATTTCATATAGAAGAATCCCTATGAAGAAACAAGAATTCAATAATTAATCAAACTACAGAATGTAGATCAACAATCTAAAAGAGAAGGTGATGTCTAAATCTTAGAGAAAGAAAGGAATAAGTAGTATTACCAAGAGCCCACCAATCAACTGCGCTGGTATGGCCTGCCCCGGTAATGATTTCCTGTTGGCACGATCCATGAAACAAGTCAGTAATGAAGATTCTAAAGTGAGGCGAAAAAGATCAGAACAGAGATGATACTAACCGGAGCTATGTATTCTTCGGTACCAACAAAAGAATTTGATGCTCTCATTGGTTCAGCCATAAAGATTGGATTCTGTTGGCCTCTATTATTCCTTTTCTTCTCATTTATTTCTGGGATCAGAAGCTGCAAAATGCACATTAACTCCATATTTTAGCTAAGAATCAGTTTTATCTCTCCAAAATAGGTAGATTGCAGTCATAGATGAAAACACACCTGTGGCTTGCAAGATGTCAAGCACGACAAATCAAAGTCCGTGAGAGCAACATGCCCATTGTTTTGAAGCAAAACATTCTCCGGCTTTAAGTCCCTGTAGATTATACCTGCAGCAAAAACAAGAAAGATAGTGATATGCTGTAGATTTTGTGCTAATTTTCATTTAATATTTAAAATGTTGTTGTGTATTATACCTTGACAGTGAAGATACTCCAGTGCCACTATGACTTCAGCAGCATAAAATCTACAGGAAATAATTATCCGAGATTCTAGGTAAATATG
Source organism: Schizonepeta tenuifolia (assembly GCA_029490685.1). Classification (NCBI taxonomy): domain Eukaryota; kingdom Viridiplantae; phylum Streptophyta; class Magnoliopsida; order Lamiales; family Lamiaceae; genus Schizonepeta; species Schizonepeta tenuifolia. The sequence goes on along the minus strand of CM055957.1, from coordinate 79,100,491 downwards.
TGGCTTGTAAATAACCAAGATAAATGCTACACAAAAAATTTGAATTACGGCATGATCTAAGAACTTAACATACTTGGCTTTGAAATGCACCATTTTCACATATTTCATAACAATTAAAGAAACCAAGTGTTTATACCTTACGGCATCTTCCTTAAGAACTTTCGTTGGCTGCCTGTCGAGTAGAAGAAAGAGCTCTCCACCGGGGCAGTAATCAGTAATCAAACAAATATGAGTTTTAGTCTGTAAAGAAATTTAAAGGAAAAATCAGTCAAAGTTTCGTAATCTAACAATAAATAAGATATAATCAACAAACAATATATTTTTATTGTAGTAACAATATTTCATCGTTTTGAGGTTAATAAAAGAAGAACTCTTATTTATCTGACCTGAAATGAAGCATAGAGAGCAGGAAGAAAAGGGTGGTCTAACATGTCTAGGATTTCTCTCTCTGCACAAGCTCTGTGCACCTGCAGGATTCAAGAAAAACAATTACACCAAAATACATAATACACAATATTTGACGAGACGCGCAACACCAAAATATATTACAGAATTTTGATTGATACCTTGTTTCTATTAAGCATCATGCCCTTGTCCATTGCTTTCATTGCGAAGAATTGCCCCGTTCCACATAGCTCTACTAGATGCACACTGCAAGGACATCCGTTAGCATATTCAGCCACATCAGCTGATAACAATTTTATTTGTAATTAACCTAATATCATTGCAAACACACATACCTTCCAGTATCACCAGATCCTAGTGGTTTTACCGGCTTAAAATGTTTCAAGCCTATCTCTTCCCCGCCATTTAAAATCTGCAGACGTGCATATATCAGTGCCGTCTCTTTACTACTAACAGTTTCAGAAAATACAGATATTCAGTATAACATAACACTGCACCTGCTGAATAGCTTGCCAGGAAGGGCTATCCTTCCTATGGGGCTTCGGATGAACAACTTTTGAGTGATTCTTCCATAGATCCTCGGGTTTCTGCGGTGGAGTGAAATAAGATGATCTTCTAGTTTATGCCAAACACCCCCCAAAGAAAGGAGAAACAGAAGAAAAAACTCAAAGCTAATAAGAGAATTGGAATTTATACCGTATTGGCATCTGGAAGCTCTCTGACAGCATCATCAACATTTGCAGCAGTTTCTTTCACCTGAGACAAAATTTTAACCACCATTTTTTTATCAAAATATCAGCCATTCTGTGAATCAGATCTTTCTACTTGTTTTCATCAAGAATGAATTTTGAACTGAAATTTTGTGAATAAAATCTATTTCAGCCATCAAATGTTCAACTCAAATGAAACAAAAGCTGGCATGATAAACAAGTCAAAACTACAATTTACTTAGAACAGATATGAAATCCACAAATTGATACTATATAGCTAAGTTAATCACCAGTAGAGCACTTTCGGTTGCTGTGGCCTCAGGAATACAGTTATGAAGTGGCTCGACGTGCTGACTCCCGTCTAGTTGCACCCCAATAAAATACTGCACTTCTCCCTATTAAAGAACAGAGAACGCGATTATAAATATATGCATCACCTCCTAAATCAAATCCACCATCGCCAACTATCGTACCTTTTGATCACGCATAGGCTGCAGATGAAACAAGTTCCAGAACTTTTTGCCTGTTGTTGAAGTTCATTAGAAAACGGGACAAACAGATCTTTCTAATGAAAAGTTGAAAACATATGTTAACATCAATCTTCTCTCAACAGAATATTAACAAGAAACCATTTTTCCAGAGCAAATTCTTATTTCCCTAAAAGGCCTAAAGCTTATTAATTACATACCACTTTTAGTGTAGTTGATGAGCTGGACTGTAACCTCCGTCTGGCCATCGATGGCTTCTCTTATTTTCCTAACGGTCGAAGGATCAGTCTCGGGCCCTTGAAGAAATCTGCAAGACAAACATAACAAGTTTTCACATTTTGGATTAAAGTAATTAATTCTATGAAAGCAACATGATTGAATATTTTCTCCTTAATTTCAAAATATATTTACCTGCAGTTTCTACCCAAGATTTCTTCTCTACTGTACTCTGTCAGCTCCAAGAAACTATCAGAAGCAAAAATCTAAGCAAACAAACACACAAATCAAAACTGTCAATAGATTGAAAAACAAAAATGAAATCTAGTAGTATTAAATAAAATGTAGATTTAGTTTACTTACAATAGGATTATCAGGAAGCCTTGGATCAGTAATAACAAAATTTTTCTCTATACGCTCAAGAGTGGTGGCCAAATCAATACCCTTTCTCATTTCCTTCTTCCTCACTTTATCATCCACGCTATCCGGCCTACCATCATCCTCACTTTCCGACGAGTAACCGTTTTCTTTCTCATCTTCGTCGTCGAACGTCGGCTGTAGTAGTTCTTGAGTGCTCGAACGTCGGCCCTTCTTCAGAATCCTGCGCCAAAAGAAAAATTATGAATACTTGCATGAATTTGCATGGAGAAGAAAAGGATGAATTTTTGGGGGGAAGATTACGCCATCAAAGAAGATCGGCGAGGGTTTTTCTTCTGATGTTTTTCGGGAAGCTCATTGATTTTCTGCATGGAGGTTCGTGTGCCGGCATGCGAGTGGCGGCGAGCAGGCTGCGGCTTGTCATCGGAGCTCTTCCGCTTTTGGGTGTCGAAGATTTCGTAATCGCCGGATTTGCGGAGAAATGGACGGTTGGTGGATTCGCTCAGAGCTCTTGCTCGAGGCTTCTTCACTGCTTCAACTAGCTCTGTCACTGAATTTGACGCCATTTCTTTCTGTCGAGCTATTTCACCCGAATCCAAATAGAAAAAATTAGAAACAAACTTGTTACTATAAAAAGTAAAATGTTAAAATTTTGAAAATTCATACTACCTCCAGGTCCTATTTCCTTTTGAGGTCGATAAGTGTGGTCCAGTTAAAAATGAACAGGACTCTTTACTTATTTATCCTTAAAAATTTATTTATTTATCAAATAACCTTGAGTTGATTAAATCTTCACCACACGTAACAAATAATTGTGGGACTCACACTCCACTCATAATATTTTTTCCTTCCTCACTCTTACCCACTCTATGTTTCTTAAGACCTGTATAATTCCGTCCGGAACACACTTATCGTGGACGAGGGGTGTTTTACCCGCGTTCTATATTTAAAAGTTTTTACTTGGTGCAAGAAATATTGGATTGACATATGGTCACATATCTCTCTATATATGGTGAGAAAAAAGATTTATATGCGTATATTTCTATAAATAATTAATACAGTAATATTTTAAAAATAACTAAATGGTGGGCTGGGGGGTGATTACCATCGTAACGGATCAATGATTCGGGAAGCCCATTGGGTCGGGTCGTTTTCTCTCTGATTCCTTCCGTATGCTTGCTCACTTCCACTTGCATTCTGCATTTCATCCATTTTAATATTTTAAATTCAATATCTCCAGGCAAACAAACAAAATAACATTTCCAACTTCTCCTCTATTTTTTAATTGAAAAATTTTATAATTGTTTTTATTTACAATCATAGAAATTCGTCTGGAATCAAGTAACTATTCATTAAATAAAAGTTGGTTTAAAAAACCTACTTATTACTTAAAAAAAAAACTTACTTATTAATTTGGCATGTATTAATATTTAGTTAAGGCTATTTGGACACACTGTGACTAGCCACGCTAGTTGAAAGAAGTAAGATAAATTTTGAAAAAAAGAAATATACTCTAATTGAAAGATCTAAACTCTAAGGAAAAATGTAATTATTTCTATTTTTATATTTAATTTTCTTCTTTTTTACGCTTGTGGCCGGCCACAGTGTGTTGATAGAATTATTGTAATATTTATACTTTCGCTTTCCACTAGATATAATACTCGGCGCACTTGTATATTTGATTATTTATTTTTAAGAAACCTACTTATTAATTTGGCATGTATTGATATTTATACTTTCTTAAAAGAAAAATAATAATACAAAAAACGCTATATATGCCCATCCGGGATCAGAAAATTTTATTTTTTGCCCATAATTATTGATACATCATATATACACTCTGGAGTCTGGACTACTGAAATGGTCCACAAATTATAGCTTAATTATTATGATAGAATTGTTTAAGGGACCACGTTGTCGCCTTAACTCAACAAAATAACAAACAGAAATATAAAACTTTCAACCAAAAAAACAAAGAAATATAGTAATTTTAGTGAAATATAGAAATATAAAAAGCATCAAACGGTGTTATGAAATACAAACATGCAAAAATTAGAAATGAATAACACGAATAGACAACACAAATATGTGACGATAACACAAATGGCACCATTTAATTTGTGATAAAATGTAAGAAGTGGCAATGAAGAAGACAGGCACAATTTGGGCCCAAAGAGGCTAGAAATAATTGTTGAGTACCATTTAATCTATGATTTGACTACTTAATAGTTGGGCCGCTCGGTTATTAATTTGACAACTTACCCAAATATGAGTATTACTCTCTCCGAACCTCTATATTTTCCTATCATTTCTTTTTGGGTGTCTCTTATATATCATTCTAGCTATTTTTAGATATTATTCTACAATAAATTATTACTTTCTATCTTTACTTTATCAATTTATTTATCTAAATTATCACATATGACCTACCAGTATCTCAATTAATTAATATTTATCAACTTATTTACCTAAAATACAACTTATGGCTCATTATTATTTCAAATAATTAATATATCACTCATTTAATGTAAAATTCTTTGTCCACTCATAACAAACTCAACTACCTTTTATCCACTCACAATCAACTCAACAACATTTTCTCTTAATTCGGTGTCACTCTAACCTAAGAAGATATATGAGGGACGAAATGAGTATTAAGAAGGAAAAGGTCAAAAAACGAAGTTTTGAAGAGAAGACTGAAGAGAATAGAATAGTTACCCGATATATTTAAGGACTTTTCCAGTTTCATCTTTGATGGGTGAGATGGTGAGGAGATTCCAAAAGGGAGTGCCATCCTTCTTGTAGTTGAGCAGCCTCCCACAGTAGCTGGCCCCCGTCTCTAATGCCTCCCTTATCTTGGCCACATCCTCCGGGTCCGTCTCTTTCCCCTGCAAAAACCGGCTAATATCCCAATTTTCTGTATTAATAAACTCATGTCATGTCATGCATCTAAAAACAAACACAAGAAGAAGAAGAAGAAGAAGAAGAAGAAGAAGAAGAAGAAGAATAATATAATAATAACTTACCAGTTCCTGCCAATAACTTCCTTAGAAGTGTAGCCGGTCATCTTGAAAAATCCAGCACTTGCATACATAATAGGCGCATCGGGTTTGGTTGCATCCGACACTACAAATGTTTGTTGGAATGTGGATAATGCATCCTTCAAATCCTCCGATACTCTTGGAAATCCTCTCTCTTTCCCTGTAATCAATTAATTCAAATTAATCCCACCACTACTAGTACTACCCAACCAACCTTCTCTGTATTTCATTTCACATTATAAATATAGTACTACTAGTACATGAATACGAGGTCCTTTTCGTAATATCAATTTCAATTCTTACCATCATCGGACTGGTCGCCGGAGCTCCGGACAGAGTTGCCGGAATCCCTCCTATTATTCCCTTTCTCGTCGCCCGAATTTCTCACTTTCACCCCTTGTGGTTTGCCGGTCTCTTCGTCGGTCTTCAGCACCAACCCCCACTCTGCAGCCCTCTGGTGGGCGGCGCCCACCACTGCTCCCTTTGCCGGAGACTTCGCCGGCGACTTCTGCACCTCATGTTCGCCCAGTATCTCAGCTAAAGCCTTGGACGGCGGAGGAGTTGTTGGACTTGGATCCTTGAGGGCCATCCATGAGGTGATACCTTCGGGATTAGCTCTTCCTGATTTGGATGCGAGGCTCTGTTCCGGCTCGGCCTCCGGGTTGCTGGACCAGCTCTGCCACGTCGGAGCCGCCCGGAAAGCAGGATTCGACGGCCGCGCCGCGGCGGAGGCGGAGGGGGAGCTTTTTGCCGGATTGAACACTTCAAGGGAACCGCGTGGGTCCCTTGGAAATGGCGGTATTAGAGGCTTATTGCGATCACCACCTTCCATCACTGCAAAACTACTCAATCAAACTCAAAACTTTGAGATGATGATCAACATTATTAATCAATTACTGGAATATGGAAATGAATTTGATGAAACTGACTGATGACCGTCATTGAATTTCATGCATGTTTTTTTGTGATTTTGTTGAGATTTTTTTTATCATGAAAATGGCTAGACTTAAGGCACTAGAGATTGATGTTTTTGTCACAACTGCAGCTGCACATGCGACAGTTACATAGAGGAAAAAAGTACTGGTTTATATGAAAACCGGGAGTCAATAGGACAAATGGTGGGGGTATAAATGGAATTCCACCCTTCTCAAGCAGACAAGTTTGTGCGTCCGTTTGTGATCCCCCGCTGCACGGAACTATCTGCACCTCATATTTTTGGAGGGCAGATTGGTCATACCGTGGCTTAGCGAATTTATTTCAATTTTTCAAATCAAATATCATATACTAGTATCATCTAAATATTGAATAAAAGAAGTGGAGCCGGGAGTAACAAATACAATATTGCTAATAAAGGATTGAATCTGAAATAATAGGCTATCTTAACCCAAATTGTTGGTAGGTGATGATATTAAAGTTGATTTAGCTGTCGATGAAAATGACTATTCAGAAACTGTACTCACAGGATCCATATAGCTGATAGTGGTTTCTTACTACCAGTTGATACTCACACACTTACGTACCCACATTCAAGAAAAATCATTTAATGATTGAACATGTGAATCCATGCACAAGCACAAACCCGATCGATATAGAGAGAGACAGAAATAATACATTTTCACAACAATGCAAAGCATTACCTTAGAGGATCGAACTGAGATGATGGAGGATATTCTCAACTTGAACAAGCTTGTTGCCCGAGAAAACAAGCAAAGACTTTGAAATCCAACAAGATTGAGAGAAGTAATGATATTTAGGCAGCAAAATCATCAGCTTTTAAAAGAGAAAAAATCTGAGATGAATACAACAATAAGGGAGAATAATTGTCGAAAAGGTTTGGCATCCCATGCCTGTACACCTATAATTCACATGCCTCCATCACTGAGTTCCATATTAAAATTTCTATAATTTCCTACCCAAATATATTCTACAAGTCCATGGTATTCGATGAGCAGATTATAATTAATTGAAAACAAAATCTAAACGAGTATGGTATAAAAATCTTCCAAACATTTGGTTTTGTGTCTGACAAAAATTTACAGACTGGAACAATGGGGGTGGCGACAAAGAACACAGCATGCAAATAGGAGAGAGAGAAAATGGAGGAGATATGGTGTGCACTCATTTGCATGTTTGCATCTGCACATTATATTACCCCTGCTTACCCTTTCTTGTGTTTTGATTTTTTGATTGGATGGGAGTCTTATGTTAGGTGTTTACACGAGTCAACACTCAGATCAAAGAGTAGATCTCCTGTGAGACCATGAGACGTGTTTCACCTAGTCAAATCGGTTGATCACTATCTTTTTTAGACTGTGTGCAGTGGTTGTCTCCATGCGTGTCTCGAAACATGCACCCAATTCATGGAGACAGCCCAGTGCAGCATCCATTGTCTCGAGACTGTTTCATTCCAACGAGACAGTCTCGAGACAGTGATATATTGATAAAATTAATATTCAAAATTAATAAACTAATTAGATGGAGACACCTCATAGAAACAGTCCCACTACAGCTGACTGTCTCTATCTCCATCACACCCCATAGAGACATCTCATATAGACACTATCACTGCGGATAGTCTTATAATTTATCAAAAAAATCAAAAATAACTTCTAATTAAAGATTAATAAATTCTAATTGGATTAATAAACTAAGAGATTGATTAATTAAAAAAATCGAAAAAGATCACAAAAAAACATAAATATACTAAAAAAATACGATATAAGTCGCCGAATTAAAACAATATATAAGTATGGCGCATGAGGCAAATACACGTGCCAATTAAAAAATAAAATTGTCGGGTGCGTGGAGGCGCTGTGTGTAGCGCGTGTACTCCACGCGCCCAACTTACCCCTTATTTCCTGCGATATGGTCTCATCCATGTGACCGATCGCATAGGAATTTGTGCGGATCAAAACATTACCGGACTAACAAACCAAATATGTATATAATTCAGTTTGGTTAAGTTCATCTTGAAAATTTCAATTTGAAACCGAATTATAGTATCAACATCATATTAATTACAAACGCTTAAAGTTCATAGTTTTAAATTTTTTTACATCTATATTGGTATTCATGTTGAATTTGTATTATGGTGATCAAATTTTTATTTTAATATGTTTTTATTATGATTCCCAAGTATTTAAATTTTCGATTGGACACAAATTCTATAAAGTTCAGGTTTTTGAGTTCCCGAATTCGATTCAATTTAAGATCAAGCCACAAGCAACCCAAAAACTGGCCTTTAGGTCTGCCGATCGAGCCGAGAATTGATAGTGTAAATCTCTAGATTTCTTAATTCTATAAATTTCAATTTTTTGAATTCAATTTGCAATCGAACCGCTTGAATACGCCTTTAGTGGCAGCATATATAGCCGAGAAGTAATAGTGTAAAAAAAATTTAGAGAGAGAGAGAGAAGTAATAGTGTAAAATGCGTAGAGAATCGAACAATGTAATCTTCTATTAATGCCTTTTACTATTATATATGCCGGGTAATTCTAAATGTAGCCTTCATTTTATTCTCTATAGCTTCTTATTTTAATAAATAATTAAAATCATTATTATATATGTCGGGTAATTCTAAATGTAGCCTTCATTTTACTCTCTATAGCCTCTTATTTTAATAAATAATTAAAATCATATTAATTGTACAATATTGTCCCTACAGACCCCAAATTCATTATTAATTAAATAATAGAATATAATCGTAAATAACTTATAGGCTTATAGCCCCCAAAACAATATACCCAAAAATACGAACCCATAAACGTCTAGGTCTAGCCCCCAGTTCTTCTGTGCAGTCGCTATCGATGAGAAGATGCAGGCGACAATACTGTTTGATCGAGAGAGAATGATTATTTTCGGCTAAGTTCATAGAAAGAGAGAGATGGGAAAGTATAGCAACATCAAAAGGACAATGCATGTGTATGTGTGTTAGCCTAGTGGTAGTGAGGTTAATGTCCGGGCCAAAGGTCACGGGTTCGAATTCTCCGTTACGCGGTATTTAAATTTTCTTGTAATATTGTTCAATCAAAAAGACAATGCTTGATTGCCAAATTAGAGAGAATAAAACATTTATAAATACATGAATCGTGGAAAAGGAGCGATGATATTGTTTTACAAATCTGAGTATTTGTTGTTGTTGGATTGAGAGGAGAAGAAAAGGACCGACGATAATTTCTAATCATATATTCTTATTGCTAATTTTTTAAGGGAAATATCCTAATCATATTGTGATAAAAGGACAAGGAGAAGTTTCTTCTCCATTTATGTGAAGCATAAATAATAAGCTGACATAGTGATATTATCCGTTACATAAATGATATACAGAAGTGATATGACGGCGGTCGGGAATATTGACAGTGAGTCATCTGCAACTTTGGGGACAGGGATTATATATTGCAACGTATTTTGGGAGTGAGATTATATTTATTTATTAATTATAAACTTGGGAGCTATAAGGGTGGAATGGTACAGTTACTCTGTTTCAAATTATTTATTAATTATAAACTTGGGAGTTATAAATGTGGAATGGTATAGTTACTCTATTTCAAATTATTTATTAAAAAATAGGGCTACGAAGAATAAAACGGAGCTAGGTTTAAAATTACCCTGATATGCCGTTTCATGCAAAATTCTAATAATAATAGATTATTCTGACATAATAATTGTGGGAGATAACGTTGGGAACGAACATTTTGCCTAAGGTTTAGCAGGCAAAGGTTAAGGCCCAGAGGATATGATATGAGACCTACTTTCGTAATTGGTAGCTACTTTGGGATTAGGCCATGTGGCATTATTTGGTTTTAGTATCCAAATGTCGATCATGTTTTTATATTTATTTATTTTCAAGAAAATGAAAGAAACGCATGGAAGCAAATAATATAATGTTTGTTCAAGTGAAATTAAATCTCAAAACGTCGCTCAGAGAAAGAAAAAAATACAAATATTTTATATAGAAAGGCAATAGAGGATTCGATTTGCACTTTAAGCTTGCAAGTCATTAGATTTTTTACCTTTGAAAAAAGGTATTTTTAGATTTTATGAAATTATCAAAACTAAGATCAATTATGAATATTTTGTGTTGCACTACTTGCACTCGGCCATATAGCTTTTTATAATACACCTACATTCTGTCTCAAACCAGATATGATTCAAGATCTAAACCTTAAATTTACTGTTTGAGAAAAAGAGGAATGGTGAGATTTGAATCTTAAACATTACTGTTTATAAATACTAGTATTACATATATAGTCTATAATTTAAATTTATAAAAGGCACACCATAAAATCAACTTCCGGCTTAATTATTGTAGGTGGATATTATAAAGCCTCCATAAATAGTACTACTAGGGTACAAGAAGTAATCGTAGATCAATCATAATTAAAAGTAATTAAGTAATTATGATTACTTGATATATCAGCTTTTTGTTTACTTGATATATTCAGTTTACGGGATCACTCTTACCGCCAGCCACAGAGAGAGAAACAGATATTCTTCTTTTCTTCTTTTGAGGGAGTAACAGATATTCTATATTCTCATTCTTGATTGCATACTATTTATCAAGTAAATACAAGTGCATACATTTATTATTGCCGCACGTCACATATTGTATGTCTGCATCAAATTTAGAAGCCATAAATCACCTACCAACCCACGGCCCTCTACGGAAAATATCAATATCTATGTTAGACTCGTGTATTTCATTATTTAATATAATTAAAATTAGCGGTAGAAATGCAAGACATGCATTATTTGTATATCGAGAATATAGTGGATCTAGATAGAAAGAATCTGCAGTCTGCAGCGCATGACTATTATTTCTTTACTTACACGTGCTACTGGCCCAACAGATTTCTGCTAAAGAATTCAAATCAAAATTAGTTTACACAATTCAATCCCTAACTAATACTATCAGTTCGTGAAATCACCTAAGAAAAAATATACTAGTATCTACTAAGATACTTCAACTCATCATGTATAAATTTCATGTACGATTTACTTCTTACATACCAATATACCATAATTTATTGAGTACATAATATAATAACGGTTGCGGATTATCATGGAAACGTGTATATATATATATGCATTAAAAGTTATATAATGTACCTTCAAAATATGTAATAATATATATACTTGATAATTATGAACAATATATATGCAGAGCAACATATTATGTATGTTTACTTGGAAGTATAAATTTATACCTCTAAATAGAAGGATAATAGTATGAGGTATAAATTTATATTTCATTATGGGGACCATAAATTTTATACTTATCTTGTTTGGTTGCAAAGATAATATACTTATTTATACTCTCAAGGGGGTGACCATAATGTTTACTTCCTCTGTTCGTGAAAAAGAGTCCTACTTACCCCATTTTTTTTGTTCGTGAAAAAGAGTTCTACTTCACTTTTTCCAATCACATCAAGTGGGACCTTATTCAATTTACCACAATTTTCACTCTCATTTTACATTTTCCACTCAAAATAGGTGGGACCCTTATTCCACTCACAACAATTTTAATTTTTTTACTCACAACAAGTGGGACCCTTATTCCACTCACAATAATTTTACTTCCAATCCACTTCTACCACTCCCACTAAGTGGGACCCCTATTCCACTAACAACAACTTTACCAACTTTCTTAATCCCCGTGCCCAGCACACAATGAGACTCTTTTTGACGAACGGAGGGAGTATATCTTATTCACTTGAATTGAAATTGATGGATAAAGGAGAAAATATTTAAAATGCATGGGAGATATATTATACCTTCATTTTTAAGGTATAAATTTATACTTTGGATAAGGAAAAAAGGATTGCCCACAATATTATACTTCGTGTCCGAATTTTTTTTTTAAATTAAAACCAAACAAAATATAAAAAATTAAAATAATATTATACTTCGTTTTTTATCGTTATCAATCCAAGTGAACGTACCCTTAAAAGATCAAAGATCAACAATTCGAATTGGGTAGGACCCTAGGCACGTGAATGAGCTTTTGAATTGTCTATCTTATCTATTTATCTGCATGTCACGTCAATATACATTGCCCGATTAATATGAACAGCCAAAATTCTATTTCTGAGTTTTCCTCAAGCAAGAAAAAGAAAATTCTATTTTTGAGTTTAACATTTGAGTAAATTATCATACATGCTTACTATTGGGATAAAATGTACTCTATATATTCACTTAGAATAATATGTATTCTATATACCTAATGACACATTTAGTTCACTTTTCGGTCATTTTCATATTTAATTTTAATTGAAAAAAAATTGTCAATTCAGCCAAGTACATTCAACAGTAAATAAAGAGTAATTGAATTACTTTTTGAATAAAGCCAAATTGGTTTAAGGCTGACAGATTTCTTCACGTGAAAGGCTACTAAATTTGCATGCATTCAGTAAAATTGTACAATTTTTAATAGTGATATTGCATGCGGGTAGATACATTATTGAATGCGAATTCTATAGCCTATATATGAATCACACTTTCAAGAATAGATGCATGCAAACATAAGAGAAAAAATAGAGAAAAAAGAAAGAGTGAATATTTGAGGGAAACAACTACGCTCACTAGATCGAGAGTATACAGATCGAGTATTCCATACAGGTGAGCAGCATGCAATATCATAATTTTTTTTTAAAATTATACAGATCAAGTATAATATATACAGATCGAAGATAATTATACCCGATCTGTATACAATATGTTCGATCTGTATATTTTTTTGGAATCAAAAAATGTATGCACTTTGACAATCTTAACTAGTATTTTTTTTATAACATTATTGTTTATATTTTACAGAAAATATAATTGGACATTTATCAAAAGGGCTGAATCCAGGCTAGAAGATTATTTCAATTATTTTTGCAATTCCAATTTCAAAAGGTAAGTCTTAACACATTACAATAATTTTGAAAAAAAAAAACAATACAGATCGTTAATTTAATGTACAGGTCGAGAAAGATACTAATCCGACCTGTACATTATTTATGCGATCTGTATACTTTTTTTATTTATGTAAAATAGTTATGATTTTTATAAAATTACATATATTTATTTCAGAAAATTATATTGTAATTCGCAATCTTATATATAGGCTTTTTTTCAAATGCTGGTGAATCCAGATAAAATTTATATTTATATTTTCAATTTACAAATGTGAGCCCTAAAAACATTATTTAAAGTTCTAAAAAATTGAAAACTATACAGATCGAAGTAAATCTGTACAGGTCTTAGTATGTTTTAAATCGACCTGTACAACATATTTAAGATCTATACAAAATTTTATTTTGTCATAAAGTAATTTAATTTAATTTACGTATATTTATATATTATTAATTATTTTTAATTATTTCAGATAGAATGCAAGATGTTCCGCGTTAAATTCAACGGCGTTTGGGACGATTATGTTTATAATGGCGGAGAAGAGCGCACATTTTATCTTCCATTGGATATGATAAGTTTTTCCAACATTAAGGAACAAATAAATTTCATAATGATGTCTAGATCGATAACTGGTAGTTTTGAAATATTCTATTTTTCAACGTGTCAGTTCGGCGTCGAAAAATATAAATTGAGTAATGATGATCAACTTCGTCGATTGTATGCTACTGAGTCTGAGCCTACGCTGTATATTGGGCACAGTGATTCTATGTATAGACCTAGCTTTGATTTGAATGCTTCTTCGCAATTTGTCTATGATGATGTGTATCCGTCTCAGTAGTCGCAGTACGACGATTCTCTCGCACGTATGGCTTCATGCAATTGGTTTGGCGAGACGCAAATGGGTTCTCAAAGTGGAGCGATTGTTATTGCTCAGAGGCAATCACAAGCACCAGAGTCACAGCCAGAGCCACAGCCTGTGCAGTCCTATACCACTGTGGTAGAGGATGATGATGATGAAGAATATTCTGCTGAATCTGAGTCTGACGACACTGATGACGAAGAGGAACAGACCGTCACTCTGAAAATTGGAACTCTGGCTGAATTTGTTAACTGGGTGCATACTCAAGGCGACGTGAACAAGCTCCTGGCTATGCTGATGCAGAAAAGTCGTACACCTATTGTTGACGAGGAGACGGAGCTCGCCACTGAAGCGGCGGACCTACAAAATTGGTTAGTTCCCATGATTCCATTAGAACTTGTTGCTTCGCTTGTTGAAACTGTTCTAGATAACATGTCATGCCTGACGGTTCTTTGAGTATGAACTCCTTATTTTAAAACAAAGAGCAATTGAGGCTTGCAGTTGGGTTGTGGCACTTGGAACAACGAGCTGAGTTTCGTACAGATCGATCAGATTCAGGGTGTGTTACTTACAAATGCAAGTTTGGAGATGTGTGTCCTTTCGAATTGCGCGGTAGGAGAGAGGACAACTATTGGTATATTCACCTGTTCAACCCGACACGTACTTGTACAACAAATATGAACCATCCTCTAATGGAGAGGAAGGTCGAATCTAGTGTGATTGCAGCTCATTTTGTGAAAGGCATGAAAAATCAGAAAGAAATCATCACACCAAAGATGATTATGGCAAGTCTTATGCGAGAATATGGCGTGGCTGCAAATTATAATGTGTGTCTGCGAGCACGGAACAATGCATTGGAGATGCTGTATGATGGATATGTCAATTCGTTTAAGATGGTTCCTCAATATCTCTACATGCTCCAAAAAGAGAATCCAGGTTCGATTGTTGACTATAGTTTTAGCCCTGATGATTTCCGATTCGAACATTGTTTTGTGGCGTTGTTAGCTTGTATCGTTGCATTCCAGTATTGTCTTAGGCCGATGATTATATTGGATGCAACGCACTTAAAGGGAAAGAATAAGGGAATTATGTTCGTTGCGATGGGAAAGGATGAGAACGAACAACTTATACCGCTGGCATGGGGGATCGGTCCAATTGAGAATGGCATCTCGTGGACATGGTTTGTAAGTCGTTTGAAGCTGGCATATCCTCCTTACCCTGATTTGGTATTCATCTCAGACGCCCACCTTAGTATTGGGAATGCAATTCGGGACATGTATCCTGGTATATTCCATGGCCTGTGCTACTTTCACATACTGAAAAGCATAGTGACTTATGGAAAGTCTATCACCAAGTTGTATCATAAAGCAGCATTTGCGTACCGGAGAGCGGCCTACGAGAAAGCGATGAACAATATAATGTCGGCAAAACCCGAAGTGCATGCCAAGCTGATGTCCATTGGTCCGGAGAAGTGGGCTCGATATATGTGTCCAGGCCGATGATATAGTAACCTGACGTCGAATGCCGCAGAGCAATTTAATAAAGTTTTGAAGTTTGCTAGATGTATACCAATTTGTTCGTGTTTGGGGACCCTTAGAATGATCGTCGAGAGGTGGTTTGATGAAAAACGACAATTATACGCATCGAGTACTGCGTTTGTCACGAGCACGACAGATGCAAAACTTGCAGCTGAGGTTGAACTGTCAAGAACGTACACTGCCATTCCCTTTAGAGATGGTGTATTCAAAGTCCACGACGGAAATCAGACTCTCAATGTCGATCTCAACGCGAGGAGTTGTCCATGTCGAGGGTGGGATTTGGACTTGATACCGTGCTCTCACGCCGTTGCAGCAATTCAGTAAGGATAATTAGAGTTTTATTTTCTTATTTGTACATTTTTGTATAACTTATTTTGCGTATTAATTGTTTTATAATTTGCAAGCGAAATGGTCAGCACCCATACAACTATGTGGCAGATTGCTACACGAGAAAGACCCAACTGCAGATTTACTCACTAGAGGTGAATCTTGTCCCTCCCAGAGATGAATGGTTTATTCCGCCCCAAGTTGCTGATGTGGAAATGTTGCCTATGCTTCCGGTTAGGCAAACGGGTCGCCCAAGCAAGACTCGTCGACGATCGTTCCTGGATAACTTGACTACAAGAAGACGTCAGCCAACCGACGATGGTGCCTCAAGCAGTAAAAAACGAACACCTAAAAAATGCTCTATATGTCACGATAGTGGTCACTCGAAAAATAAATGTCCATACAAATGAGGGTTTTTTTTTTTTTTTAAATTTGTTAGATTTGTATTATTAATATTATTTGCTAGATGTCCATACAAATAAGAGTTTTACTAATAGAGAATAATACTAATAAAAAAAATAATAACAATAATAGAGAATCCTAATAATAATAAACTAATAAGTATATTAATTATTCGATCACATTATAATTGAACTAACTAATTTTCACAAATCATCTTAATAATTGTATGGAGATTAATTTAGCAAATAAAAAAAAAGCATACAGGTCGATAATAAATGATACAGGTTGTATGAAACATTTAACGCCCTGTACAAATTTCACACGATCTGTATAATTTTTTGAAAATGGAAATTTATCTAATTCGAACTTTAATACTATTAAACATTATAATTATATTAAATGAAACGTAATATATGAATTTTCGATTAATATATCATCATCATCATCATCATCATCATTATTATTATTATTATTATTATTATTATTATTATTATTATTATTATTATTACTATTATCAATAATATTCAATGTACATGAACTACTCATTTAACATTCAAAAAATAAAATGCCCAATTAAATGTCACGAGCAAAAACGTACAATAAAACATAGAATAATACTACAGAGAAATCTGGCCAGCAACGCACAAAATGTCATGAGCAATTTTTCTTCTATAAACGGCAACATTCCCAGGTCGCTTACCCCATGCGATATTCGGGCATCTATTGATCATTCTTTTGATGGCCATGAGCGCAAATGGACCGCAACTGTGACTGTCGTCTTGTCTAAATTGTCTGACAGGGTCTTGATCATTAGGCTTATTCGGAACAACTATAGCCAGTCTATCACTCCGGTTTATTGCCCTCGATCGCCCAATAACCTCCTTGGTTCAGGATTGTCCAGAACTTCACCGCAAACGACTTGAGTGAGTCTACTCGATGTTTCCGAGCATCCTCTAAGTGAGACTTTGAGTCACACACCTCCATCACCCACTGAACCATGTTGATGCGAAGAACAAAAAAATGCGCACCGAGGATGACTGGAATTATTATCTGTAAGAAATAATCAGAATTTTAGAAAGAATTTAAATGATAACTTCAATTAGTATGCAATGTCATTTTTCCGTCTCAGCTTGCCGCCAATTTTTGACATTAACACCTACATCAATGTTCATTGTGATGCTCGCACTCAAGCTCGCCGATCTCTGCATTTGGTTAAGTTTGTGCATGAATGTCGTCTGCACACGAAAACTATTAGTACATATAATGAATTGCAAACAATAATAAAAAATCTACTCATAAAGGGTTGCTCACGAAGAAGTCGACGTTCAAAATAATCGTGTTGGTGTCAGTAACCCTGTCCATGATGTGCACACGTTCCCTCAAACGCTGTTGCAACAACTGGACTGCAAAGACGAAAACCTGAGAAGAAACACAAAAAGTTATATTTATTAAAACAACTATAAACTAATGATAACAAGTTTAAAATTTAGAAACTTACTGGATGATTCATGTCTTGCATTGGGTCTTCAATTCGGCGAAAGTACTCAGCTGTGCAAGTTACTGCTCCCACATACACGCATGAGTCTTTGTTTTACATAAACATTTCATATCTCTTCCATTTGGCGTTGTCGTCAAGATCGGCAGGAGAAATTTCCTCTCCTGGCTGAAATAGACTATTATCTCGGCCTTGACCTTCGTCATCTCCTGACTCATTCGGTCGTGTCTGCGAGAGCGACTTCCTAGCAAAATCAGCATATGCAGCGGGATTGTACAACACATCCTGAGGGGTGCCATCAGGACCCCTAGCAGGTACGTGTTGAGCCTGAATGGGGGGTTCATAAGCATACTCAATGCCACCCTTTCTAAGCCATTCGGGCACTGTGCACGGTAGCGCTAAATGACGGGCTAGCACAGAGGGTTGTTGGTGTCTTACGGACTGCCGTGGGCTGAGGCACTGGGGGGCGGTGAAGATTGCCTCGGGCTAGAACGTAGGCCACTCTTCTTAAACAAATCTGTGAAAAAAGACTTGATCTCCGAAAAAAACACTTCTCTCCACTGTGTAGCCAATTCAGTTCTCACCATGTCTCGCAATTCCTCCATAAACTTCTTTCTTCTCCCCTCTCTCCGACTGCCGGTGTCAGTGCCGCTGCTCGATGATGACGACTATACTATGCGAGCACGTTTTCCTTGACTTTTCTTAGATTTCGTCACAACTGTAGGTGGGGGCCTGTCTCTCAGATCATATACGCTATGCTCTGACACCAGAGGGTCCCTAGAAGGCTGCTGAAATGGGGCATGACGTTCAGGTTGTTTTGCCTCGGAGAGCAAGTTTTTGGGCAGGACATAATGCACTGCGAGCGGGTTTTTAGAATTTACGAATGACATCCAGTAGAACGTCCCTTCTTCTTCTTCAGGGACCAGAGAATCTCTACAATTCACCCCGTCGAGAAAAGCCGGTTCCAATTTGCGCTGCAAAGCCTGATCCAGCCTCCATCTCAAACAACGAGGAAGGGTAGATTCAGATACTCTGTGGACAGTCATTGCAGCCAAAGAAGGTATATCCTCATTCATCCACATTTGCAGTGCCCAAACCGGCCCAAAAATGTTATACCTTAATCCCTTTCCACATCTTTTTTTTTCTTCACTATCGCCCGGATATAGTTCCTCAAAACCTGGAAAGAATATCTGCCCTAAGGAAATCTATTCCATTAGTCGAGATCATCCACCAATACCCAAAGCTAGGAATTTATCTTGTTTCTCTGATCGCCATCTAAGCAGACTGCATAGGCGACGAGCACATTTGCTGCTTAAAGATACAACTGTACATCTAGAGCATTACCGTAAAAAATTTAACCAACACGTCCTTGGCTTCTAGCCGGTCCCCAGCAAACGTCTGACAAACTGCCACATTATCCGTCGACAAATTTGGACTGTGTGGATCAAATGAAGACTCTCCAAAAACAAGCCCCAAAACAAAAGTGTATTCACGAAGTGAAAATCTCAAATTTCTTTCACCAATACGAAACCACATATCCATCAGATGAGCACCGACCACAATCACCTCTCTAGCGACAACCATTTGAAGCGCTTTCCCGCACGCTTTAGCATCATTCCATCTCCAAAAATGCCCTAAAGCACCAACAGAGAACCTTGTAACGAGCTTTGCACCCACAACTTCGAATAATCATTTCTCTAATGGTCCCAACATGTTGAGCTTGTTGTACGTGTTCACCACGCAAGTCAAATCTTGTAATGTTTTACGTACCCAGCACCAACCATGCTGAAAAAGAAATAAAATTAATTTAAAACAGAAATAAAAAACTGTACATATCTAAAAAAACATACAGATCGTATATTGGAAATTTCACCCTGTATTATTTTTTAGCCATCTGTATAATTTTTGTTAAGTAATAATCTATATAATTTCGATCTATAATACGATTAAGTTCAATAATTTTATTAAATTAATAAATATATTAATTATTCAATCACATTATAATTAAACTAACTAATTATAGAATATATACCACGAATTAGCATAATATACAATCATAATTTTCACAAATAATCCTTATAACTGTATAGAGATTCATTAAACAAATATTTACGAAAAACAAAGCATACAGGTCGACAAAAAATTATACAGGGCGTGTGAGACAATTCACGCTCTGTACAATTTCTACACGATCTGTATAATTTTTTGTAACTGAGGATTTATCCAATTTGAACTATATTATGATTAAACATTATAAATATATTAGATTAATAACTATATTAATTATTCGATCACATTATAATTAAACTAACTAATTATAGAACATATACCACAAATTAACATAATATGCAATCATAATTTTCATAAACCATCCTAATAATTTTATAGAGAGTAACTAAACAAATATTAACAAAAAACAAAGCATACAGGTCGATAAAATAATATACAGGTCGTGTTAAAACATTAACGCCTTGTACAGTTTATACACGACTTGTACAGTTTTGTATAACTATTTATTTATCTAGTTCAAACTATATTATAATTAAACATAATAATTATATTAAATGAAACTTATTATATGAATTATTCGATTAATACATCATTAAACTAACTAAAAGCCTCCACATACCACGAATTAACATTATAAGGAATCATAAATTACGAAATCATCATCATAAGTTCTTAAACTAAATAAAATAATGTATATGAAAAAAACAAAGCATACAGATGAGTATAAAACTATACAAGACAAATAATTATTAAAAAAAAAATTGCACGAGCTGTATAATTTTTTTACGAGCTGTATAGAAACTGACCTCTTGTAGTTGTTTCTTCTGCTCTTCTGTTAGTTCTTCATTTTTTTTTTCGTTGGGATTTGATGACGATTCCATAATTTCTTGAAGGATTTGATGATGAATTTTTACTCTATTTTTAAACGGTAATATCGAACATAGGAGAGGAAAGTAGTGGCATGTATGGATGTGTATGGGGAAGGGAAGGAGGGTCTATATGGATGTGTATGGGAAGGAGGGTCTGTATGGATTTATAAGGGGAATGAGGTGTTTTTGTTTACCGTTTCATCATTTAGTGGAGAATAAATTCTCTGTGAGGTAGTGGGTGGCGGTTAAATCGTACGTGACTCATGCAGAAATTGAAATTGAAAGTGGGGGTTAGGGTTTAGAGTGTTGAATAAAAAAACTGATACAAAATGGGGGCCCAGGAGAGAGAAAGTCGGTCAAAGGAAGATAGAGATTCTCTTATATCTGAAAAAGGTGAAAGAAGTGGGCCAAGTTGGTACATAGTGTAGATAGTTATCTTAGTGGGTATATAAAGTACATGTTATCCCCATAGTGGGTATTTCGAATTTCTACTCTTAACATTTTATTACTTAATAGTAGATGTGTTTAAATTATAAATTTTAATTTTAAAACTTACATAGAACCTGGCTAGTTTAGTTAAGTTGAAGCATGAAGCCATTTAACTTACTATAATTTGATTCTATTTAATTATTAAAGCTTCTCTTATTAGTATATAATCCAAGCTTTGTCCAAATGATCGGTTTATTATTTTAGCTTGCAGAAAATTAAATGTCATGTTCCCCTAAAAAAAGAAAGTGTCAATCCATAAATATATACGTTTGGCAAGATAACAAATTAGTTATGCACGCCGGAAAAGAAACAAATTAGTTATGTATACCTAAGTGTCACCAAGCTTTTGTGACATTCCAAAGTGTCTCAATAACTCATTGACTTTATATTTGTGAAAAAATATTATTTGTTTGCCAACTAACATGAAATTCATACCAAAATACTGTATGCGTAAAATTATTTAATTAATATTTAATCACGCTAAACAATGAATTTCTCTATTTTGCTCTGAAGTCCACGCTTTTCAAATTGGTATCAGAGCCCTAGGTTTATTTAGAAATTATATTTGATTTATTATTTAATATAAGTGATATTCCTAACGGAGGAGACATCCAAGTCTACATTGATCTGGACAACTGTCCGAGATGCGAGTGTTACAGGAACTATCTTGAATATTTCAAGAAAGATAAGAAGGATTACAAGAGGCTTTAGCCTATTGGAGATTCCGAAGATACTATACGGTATCATCACATGAAGGAAAAACGTCGATGACGTCTCTTAGCTAATGCTTATCTCACAGAAGCATTAACAACACTGATGAACCAAGAACATCAATTTCATAATTGATGGCTCAACAGTTCCAGAAGGAAAGGGGAATAGCTAATGTTCCCAACTACCAAGATATCGCCCTAGATATATCGAAGATATATGCTGATTTGGAGATACAGAAGACGGTGCAATATTGTGGCAATGGTCTCTATGGAGTACCAAAGGATTTGCATAGGATATCGATGACGCTGAATAAAATCAAAAACATCGTCACAGATATCCAAACGCAAATAGAGAATCTTGAGCAACAACCCCGTTCCGATCGACTCAGAAGGAATCCTTTCATCAATGAACCCACCTATCCAACAACGGTGGAAGAAGGGAAGAAGGATCCACGAAGTGACGCTCTTGCAAGAATGCTTCGAGGTGGAAAATCATGAATCACCCCGAAAGACTCAATCTTGAAGATCTACAGGAATTGGCAGAATCCTTTGCCAATCTAAAAGTGGTCGATCTGAAGATGAATGCACGACCATCAGTTAGTTGCAGCTCAAGGACAACAAGGACCACAAATGGCGATCCCAGAGAGGCAACAAACTCATGAAGAGCATATGAGAGATGCTTGTGACTATCATGCTGGAGCAAGATTTGATCCAGTTACACCAGATGATGCCCACATGACGGTCAAAAGAACAAGAAGGAGGCAACCTAGACTACAGGATACACCTGTTGGAAAGGTTACCTTGGATCCTATTCATCCATACGGAGCAATGCTCGATATCGATGAAATCAACTTCATAGATCGTGAATTTGTAATAGGCGAATGGGCTTCAGCTATGAGGATCGTAGCAGCAACGCTCGATCTTGACAAAGATGGGTTTATCAAAATCCTTGAGACAAGTCTCGCAGGAGTGGTGAAGATAGCATGGGAAGGTATTCCGATGGAAACCAAACGTCTATGCTTCGCCGACATCAATTCCTTCACCGAAATAATTAAGAATATGGCAATGCTCATCAAAAATCATTTTCTTCGAGAAGGATATTTTGAAGGATACGATGAAGAGAAAAAAAAATAAATACTTGATGGCTTTGTATAATTTGAGACTTGCAATCTTGAATCAACAAACGCTCAACAAGTTTTTGCAGCTTTTCACCCTTTATCAGCACCAATCAAAAGTTGATGAAAGGATCGCAATAGAAATCTTCTTCCTAAAATTTCCAAGCCCATGGAAGGAGATGCTAATTTGAGATTACAGACCAGGGAATCTCGATAATGTAGCAAAACAGATGTCATATGTACATCAAAAGCTCTCAGAGTGGTGTCAGCAAGCCACAACTTTGAGAAACATGAAGAAGCTGAGGAGAATCAATAAAGCAACTCCTCTAGGATGTGATGACAATGATATTCCGATGATCATTGGAGGTGAAGCACCAAGGCTAAAACGAAGTAAAAAATATAGATTTCAGCCCTACTATAAAGGTGAAAAACCAAGAAGGAATTCTTGGAGACCAAGAACAATGTGGACACGATAGAAGGCAAGATTCTACAAATCTGGTCAAAGAAGCGGTCCAAACAGGTTTTCATCTCGAGGATCTAGTTCAAATAGATCTCAATGAAGGACACCAGCAAGAAAACTTTCTGGCGGACTCATACTAGAGTCAATGAAAGTTTTAAAGATTGTAACTGTTGGACGTGCGGTGCAAAGGGACATATTTCAACAAATTGTCCTGATAATGAAAGAAGGGGCATTCGGAGGTTCGAGTCAACACCAGATATCGAGGATGCCATCTACTATCAGGAGCTCATACAAGTATATCAGTTCGAAGATATACCCTCAGACGAGAGTATATATGAGCAGGAAGAAATCTTCAGTGAAGAAGACTCTGATTGGTCGGATGGAACTTCACAATTTGAATCCGACTGATTCCGAGGTGATTCATCAAGAGAGCGAGGATAGAATGGGTTTTTCAAGCAAGACACTCATCTCGCCCAAAATGATGGATAAAATTATGAAAGAAAGCCTGAATATACAAAAATATCAAGGCTTTACAACAGGAGTTTTAAACCAAGTTATGAGAAACTCCAGTTTAAAAAATAGGAAACATTACACCATCTATGGCATTGCAAGACGAGAAATATCTCTTCCAATTGAGCTCACTGCAAATCAAGTGGAAATGCAATTGATTACAGCAGACGATGTAAGAGCAGATATGGCGAAGATGAAGTCAGAAATTGCAGAAAAGATGAACTGGATTCATATTGGAGCAATCCAATTGGTGCTTAAATCTACTCTATTCTTAGGAGTGGATGCACCGATTGATATCGCAATATGCGATAGACGAGTTAGAAGTTTAAAAGATTCCGTTATGGGAACAATTGCGGGAAATCTTTGTGCTGGACAGGTTGTTGGGATTATATATCCAAAAATTGCATATAATCGTAAAGATGCAAGTTTCAGTAAAGCTCTGACTCTATATCAAGATTTCAAGCGTAAGGATCTATTGGAAAAAGGAAATAGACCTTACTCTATTACATATCAGGGGTCATATGCGCTTTCCAACTCACATCATACTTATCTATTCTTGGAAAAGCCATTCATTGAGATACCAGATATATTCAGGAAGGTGTCGACAACGGTCGGTCCTGATAGAGTGGAAATCCCTCGATTAAGAGAGGTTGACATTCAAATTAGAGAGAAAGAGGTTATGAGGCATGATCAAAGCCTTAGATTAAATAAAGGAAGATTATCTTTCCAATGAGACAGAATTATGTCACAACCATTTGGAAAGAATCTAATCCAAGATTCTCATCCTCAGACATATCGGAGCAGAAAGGTAGTAAATCTGCATTGCCCAGAAGGATGGAGAGGAGTTACAGTTAGATTTGACACTACAAGATGGGAAACCAACTACTCTTGTAATGTCTTATACTATTTGCAGCAGCCAGAGCTCAACCATTATAGAGGAATCCTCGAAATAGGAGGAATCCAATTGGAAATCAAAGGAAGAGCGGGAAGAGAACCAGACATACTGGTACTAGGACTTGATTTTCTCGAGAAACACAAGCCCTGGAGAAGCATGGACGAAGGAGTAGAGATTACAGTCAATAATTAATATTATTGATGTAATGACAAGTCCATTCTCCATATACATCTCTATTGGGATGTTATACGAAAAATATAAAGCAGAATATTTTGTTGCTTATATTGATTCAGGAGTAGGAATCTGCACAACAAAACGAGGAGTCTTCTCAGAAGAAGTGGAAGATGATCTATCTCGTATTGCCGGACGAGACTTCTCAAAGAAAATTTTACTCTTATCAAAAGGAGTAAAAGAAACGAAGATTTTGATTAGAGGAGCACGAGATACACCATAGTACAAGGTGAAGACTCCACCGATCTATTTCCATGATACAAAAGCAGATATTCTGTTGGAAAACAACTTCTTACAGATGTTCAAGAGATATACTCAGGATAATGAAAATCGATGATTGGTGTTCACAACCAATTATGATCATAAAATCATTGTCCAATGAATGCGAAGGGCATTTAACCGACAAATGCCACTGACATTCCTCAGCAAGTGTGGTGATGAAGGAAAACTTCGTCATCCAAAAATGAAGGATTAAAGGAGATTCAATGAGGCAGTCCTAAGCTGCATCAGAGAAGAGGATCTCAAGAATGAAGAAATTTATATCCTTAAAGTATCCTTAATATCCAATCAAGATATTAGGAAAGAAACACAAATGTCCTTGGAAGATGCCAAGAGGAAGATCAAAAGGAGTTACAATGAAAATCCTTTGGCATGGTGGGACAAGAACAAACTCAAAGCAACCCTGAAGGTGAAACCAGGCAAGGAGTATGAGTTTGTCACATATAGACCAATCATGATGAATCTTAAAGATCAACAGGATATGAAAATTAATCAAGGAACACCTTGATTTGTGATTGATCGAACCAGGAAACTCGCCTTACAGCAGTCCTGGATTTCTGGTAAGGAATCATGGTGAAATTAGACGAGGTAAACTCAGAGTTGTTATTAATTATAAATGAATTAATGATATCCTGGAGTTTGATGAATATTTTATCCCAAGCAAAGAACACCTTATCAATTGCATCAGAAATGCTAAGTTATTCTCTAAGTTTGATTGCAAGTCAGGTTTCTACCAGATTCGTATTGAGGAGAACAACAGGAAGTTCACAGCTTTCTCTACTCCACAAGGGCATTATATTTGGATCGTAATGCCAATGGGGTTGGCCAACGCACCTCAAATATTTCAGAGGAAGATGGATAATCTTTTCAAAGATTTTTTTTCTTTTATGTTCGTCTATATTGATGATATCTTGATAGCATCCAAAAATATGGAAGAACATGTTAAACATCTAGATATTTTTGCAGATGTTTGTCACAAAGAAGGACTTGTACTGTCTGAAAAGAAGGCAGTCATTGCTACCAGAAACATTGAGTTTCTGGGCATTGAGATTGATGAATCAGAATTTGTGTTGCATGATCATATTGTACAAAAGATCCAAGACTTTCATGAAGATCTAAAAGAGAAGAAACAACTCCAAATTTTTTTGGGAGTTGTTAACTTTTACAGGAGCGTTCATCTGGACAAATGAACATAAAAGAGGAATGAGAGAACTAAAAGAGGTTTGCAGAAATCTCCCAAAACTCTCAATACCACATGACGAAGATGATCTGGTCCTGTACACAGATGCAAGTGATTATTGGTGGGCAGCAGTCTTAACAAAAATCACTCCCAATGGAGAAGAACCATGTAGATATTGTAGTGGTTTATTCCCCGAAAGCGATGTTGTGAGATGGCATATCAACGAGAATGAGTTCGTTGCAATGCGAAAGGCGTTTAAAAAATAGACTTAATTTTTATTAGCAAGGAAATTTACTTTGAAAGTTGATAACATACAGGTTAAAGCTTTCTTAAGGAACAAGATGGAATCTAAGCCTGAAAAAGCTAGATTACTTAGATGGCAGACTCAGGCTGAATGCCAATATTATATTTTTGACATTGTCATTATAAAATATCATGAAAATGTTCTTGCAGATTTTTTAACGAGAGATGGAGCCAGTTGAAGCGAGATCCATCCTGACAACTAGGGGTGTCAAAATCGGCCCGAATAGGCCCGGCCCGACGGGCCAACCTGACCCGCCCGTGGTATGGATTGGGCTGGGCTGCTATTTTTGAAGGCCCAAAAAAACCCGGGCCTACCTGACCCGACCCGAGCGGCCCGACGGGCCACCGGGCCAACCCGACCCGATTATCACTTAATACAAATTACATTTTATGTTTTTATTTCTTAAAAAACCTTACCTCCCCCAAATTCCAAAACCAAATCAGCCACAACACCTCAAATCTCAATTCCTTCATTTCTCAATTTGATCGCCGATTAGTGAATATGAAAAACTTGATAGTTGTGCATCAATCTCAAGTGCTACTTTCCATCCAAGAGAAACTCCTCCTCAATCTCAACCACATGCCGGCTATGGCACAAGTTGTGGCTCCATCATAGATGTAAGTATTCTTGTTTATCAATTGTTAAAGTTTCATATTTTTTTTAAATAATTTTTCAGATTTAATATTTGTTATATAAATATTTTTTGTCTTGTTCTTATAGGCGTATAATCGAGAGTTGAGTGAAGATGATTCGTTTAATGGCAAGAATGAAGTTGATTTGTACTTGGAAGAGCATTTCAAACTCTTTCCAAAGGTAAGCGTTTTAGAATATTGAAAATTGAATGCTAATCGGTACCCTCGACTTGCAAGGATAGCTAGAGATATCTTAAGCATTCCAATCACCGCGGTTGCTTCGAAATCTATATTTAGCATTGGTGGTCGCATCTTGCACAAGTATAGAAGTTGTATGCTTCCCGATACTGTTCAAGCACTCATTTTCACTCGCAATTAGTTGCATGGTTTTAAAGAAGTGAAAACATCGGGTAATGATACGTTTATACAA
This sequence comes from Schizonepeta tenuifolia, assembly GCA_029490685.1. NCBI lineage: Eukaryota > Viridiplantae > Streptophyta > Magnoliopsida > Lamiales > Lamiaceae > Schizonepeta > Schizonepeta tenuifolia. Next base: position 79,072,621 of record CM055957.1, on the reverse strand, counting down.
TTATATTTTCTCTCAGAATATTTATTATAAAAATATCTACTGCCTACTAACTTATTTTTCTTTACATGTTTCTTTTAATTGTAGAAACGGAAGAGGACGTGGAGGAAATACGTGTGTCCAAAGAAGACTCAAATGGTGTTTGATTTAGTCTACGCGACTTGCCTTGTTGATGTTGGTTTAGTAATTTAGTTTATTTACGTGACTTTATTGGTTTAGCGTTCTTAAAACTTGTTTTTTGTTGTTGGATGTTGTCATGTTGACTTATTGCTTTTGATGGATTTTTTTATCACTTATTAAACCTGTTACATGGATTTAACTATGGATGTATTGCGATTTTTCTATTTTGGGTGTAGTTATACAGTGATAATATATAAATTTTTAATTCTATCCAGGGTCGGGCCGGGCTGGCCCGATTGGTCCTGCAGTCCGCATAGGGCTGGACTGGGCCATCATTTTTGGTGTCCTGCAAAATTTTCGGGTTGACCCGACCCGACCCGAAAACTGACTTTTGGCCCGGTGGGCCGAAGACTTTAATAGCCCTACTGATGACCCAAAGGCATTTCAGAGACAATTTGAAATTGTTTTTTAAGGAATGGAACGGGTGCGTTCTTCATGCGAAACAAGCAGGAAGATTGCAATCTGCTGATGAGACAAAAGTCACTAGCAGAATACAGGCATGCTTACTTACTCAGTGTCAACTCTGGGAAGCTATGCAACCAACCCTCCTTCGGGCTTCCAAAGAACCTTTGGAAAAAAGAGAGTTTCGAGTACAAGGCTCTAAACCTGTAGCAGGGGATTCTAATCCCCTTTGCCTAAGTCCTAAGTTGGTGGTTTCTTCGGAACCATTGGCCCAAGGAAAAAATGAGCTTCAGGAGTCACTCCTTGAAGTTTCATGTCAACCCAGCACCTCTGGGGTTAAAGAGGGATAAATTAATCTTAGGCCAATGACTTACACTTCTAAGATTAATACTGACAAAATTGAAGTTTATTCTCCATGGCAGGTTTATTAATCTAATTGGGAGAAGCTTGTTACCAGGAAAAATATCAATCCAGAAAAAATAAAGGTTGATGTTTCGGGGAAATATCATCGAGTGTGGATGATTCCAGGCGCCGATTCACACGAAATCAGAAGGTGGTATGATTTTGGGGCATTAGCCTCAGTTTATAATACATCACCATCATTCACGGAGATCAAGGGTCTACCGAAATGGATCCAAGAAGCTGTGTATGATGCCTGATTTAACAATTTATTGCTTAGCCGGGGAGATATACTGGAGTTATATTTCATCAGTGCAGCTCCAGAACCAGCAGGAAAAGGTAATCATGAAGCCTTTCATTACATAAGGCTCAGGAGACCTGATACCAATGCCTTGGGACGAATCAATGCACCAATAGAAGAAGGGACTACACTAGTCTCAACAATGCCAGAGGATCTTATCTCTACCAGAAGAGCATGAAGTCTATGGGTCTGTCTCACGGAGATGGACAAAGTCAAGTTTCCATTCAAATTCTTTCAGAATTCAGTGAATGGAGCTTTCCTGTTAAACACCATGATAGGAAAATCAACCAAATATGCAGAGGAAGCTTTCGAAAGAAAGAAAACTTTGCTTTGGAAAAATAGGATTGCGGGGAGCAAGGAGACTCATCGCAAATATTGCAACATGGCTCATTTTGGGCATTGGTCTGAGCACGTCTGCTTGGAGTGTCCGAATCAGAAGGAGCCAGAGTTCGGAAAAGGCTTTCCTCCCAAAAGAGGGAAACAGAAGGCTCGTTCCGACGAATACGCAGAGCTCAAGGAGATGCCAAAGACAAGGATGCCGAGGGCCCTAGGAAAAAAGTAGATTCCCAACTCGAGGTAAAAGAGTCATGTGACTCTGCGCTGAAAGACCACTCACCAAAAAGAAAGTGACATTGGTGGGTGGATGAACAAGTATTACCCACTAAACTACAAATGGGTAAAAATACAGGAGAAGGACCACTACTTTAAAGTAGTGATCTACCAGTCACGAGATATTATCTTCACCGAAAGATGGTTGTCTTCGTGCAATCATATAAGACAGGGTGGACCAGTGACATGAGAGGTCGGTTGTCCTCATATGATAATGGTCGGACCATCTTCACGTGAAGAGAAATAGCGAAGGATAAAGAATCCAAGGCAATAATGGAGTGGTAGAGGTTCCCTATACCTCTATTTAAGCAAGCAGAAGTTGAGGTAGAAGGATCATCGAAAACCTACACAACAAAAATCCTCTCTACTTCATCAAAAATAATCCTAGCATAGTTCTTTTCTTTTCTTTTCTTTTCTTTTCTTTTCTTCATGTACCTAAGTATCGCTACCATTGGTAGCTAAAAGAGTTTGTCTCCTTCCTAAAGGAGATATACTTATGTTGTAATAAGTTTTATATAATTCCTAAATAAAAATTCGGGCTTTTGCTCATCCCTTCCAATATTTAAGATTTTCTTTGTGTATCGACAAAGCACCCTACGCCTCGGGTAGGAAACAAGTGAAGGCTGTGCTGGGTGTTGCTGAAGAATTCTGCAGCTGGAAACCATCGGTTGCGATCGTGTGGTTGGACGAGGTCCCTAAAACTTCCGGCAGAAAAATCCGGTAGCATTACGGTCAAAAAGGTATGAAGTCGATATACAGTAAAACCTCTATTAAGGAATATTTTTAGGACCTAAGAAAAATATGACAAAATGGAAGGTTATTCCTAAATGGAGTTCGAAGAAGATTTTTTTTTTCTAATTTTAATGTACATGAACTATAATTAAATATTATAATTACTAGATACATGTATTATATAGTATTATGTGCAAACACATGTATATTAATTTATTTAATCTAAACTATGTAGAGTCCATCATTAAAAGTATGCATTATCTATATATATTATATATTAATTGTGATTTATTCCTAAATGGAGGTGTATTTCCTTAATATGGGACCAGAAAAAAATATGAATTATGACGAATATAGAGTTTATTCCTAATTATAACTGGTCCCGAGTTGGGACCATGAAAATATATGACAAAATGAGAGTTTATTCCTAAATAAAGTATTCCTTTTTGAAGGTTCTACTGTACGTAGAATTTATTTTATATGTAAGTGTGATGGACCTGATAGGATTAAATCGATTATCTTCAAATTGAGAAAAGAGATTTTGATAAGTAAAGTAGAGAAATTAAAAAAAAAGAAAAAAAAGACGCATGCATGTTCAAATACAAAATGCGTATGATTTAAATGTTTTATTCCCCATAAAATCCTATTCAAAATCATTTATAAAAATATAAATGATAATGAGTAAAGCGAAGTGGTATGTTGAGGGGCAATTTCGTAAAAATGGATATAACTTATTGCATTTGCTTCAGGTCTACATAACAAATTTGTTAACTCACCAAATGTATATAACAAATTTTCTCTCGAAAAGAAAACTAAATGTCATGTAATTAATTTAATTTCACTTACAATAATTTTAATTTCTCGGGTCATTTTCTTGTTTCTAAGCTCATAATTTGTATTAGTTGACTAAACCTATCAAAAGTGTATTACATTCTAAACTTCTAGTACATCTATCTTTCATCTAATACTAAAAGGCTGAGTTGTGACTGAAATTACCATTTATACCATTTTCCCGCTAAAACCAGTTGAGTGGTTATTAGGTATTGACTTTAAGTTATAGTTGGATAATAGAGCTAATATACTCTGTTACACTGTCTGCAATGGTGCTGTCTCTAAGGGGTGTTTTTAAGGATTTTTTGGAGATAGAGACAGTGAGCTGCAGTAGGGCTCTCTCTAAGGAATTTCTGAATTTGTATTTTGCATTAATTTTAACAAGAAAAATTAAAATTTTCATTAATTTAATCAAATAACCAGTACAATACATTAATTGAAATAAAACAAATAAAAATATTACATTAATTGAAATTTAAAAAATAAAAAACATCCTACTCATCAACCGGCTCAAATCGGCTCCAAAGATGCTCGATCAAATTATTGGTGAGCCGATGGTGCTTCCTTGCATCTCTCAATGCGGCGTCCCGTTTGAGAAAATTTTTCCAGGTGAGCGGAGCGGGGACTCGGTCTACATTACTATCCGGCGTTGTTTCTATGTCCTCTCTCAAGTTCTCCGCATCCTCCCTCTCATCTTCAATGATCATATTGTGCAAAATAATGCACGTAAACATGATGTTGCGGAGGTATTGTGTGTTGGGAAATTTAAGTAAAAGTTTTGATTGATTCCAAAACCAACTGACCCCAATCGAGTAGATGTTGCCAGATCCTAATTTTAGTAGTTAGGTTCGCTGTTTGAGCATTGTTAAGATTTTATCTTTACAGGACTCCAGCTGAAGACGGCAACAAGGCTTCACTCGGATAGAACATCAGTTGTGAGGAAGACAACTGAGCGTTCATCATATGAAGCATTGAGAAAGGGGGAAGTTACACTCAAGAGATAGAACATCAGTTGTGAGGAAAACAACTGAGCGTTCATTCCATGTGAATTCAAAGAGGGAGAAGATACAAGGAAGACAACTGTGCGTTCAGTTTCAGAACATCAGTTGTAGAACTCAACCCAGAAGATCAACAGCATGAAGTTGAAGTCAGCTAAGAGTTCAACTGTTAGGAGTCAGATAAAACATCAGCTGAAGAATAAGTTAGTTGAAGATCGAAAATCTTAACCGATCACTTCTTGTTGGAAGTCTGTTGTTAAGATTTGAATTTCAAATAAGGAAGTCACATGAAGGTTTGACTCTCTGTCTTACCTCATTTGGCCCAACACAAGGCTGTCTCAGATGGAAAGCAGAAGCACGCAGTTGCCAAATTCGGAAAGTCTGCAGAGATGAGAGACAAGCCATCGCTTTCGAAGAACAGAGATCAACAGCTCCTCCAACGGCTAGTTGATTCTCTCCGCCTATAAATAGAGGCCTTTATTCACAGAGAAGAATAGAAGACACACACGAGACGAACTAGTGCGAGAAGAAATATTCAAGTAAAGAACAACTTCATTCTGCATTCAAGCTTAACTAGTTATCCTCTTAGAACATCACTTATTGAGAGTTCTAGAGTATTAGAATTAGTTTCTGTGTCTTTAGATCCAACCTTGAGAACATCACTTTGTGAGAGTTCGTAGAGTGTTAGATCATAGCTCACTTCTTGTTCGAGCTATTTAGTTGGAACCCATCTTGTTCACATTTTCTCTCAAAAGGAGTGTTAGGACCCTACTCTTCCCGGAATTGAGTAGATAGGTTGTTTAGTACCCGAAAACTAAACTGTAAGGTTGATAAGTATCCGCAAACTTATCCTTAATGGTTGCACAACCCGTGTAAGCTGTGTGGTTTGTCCAGAAGAACTTGGACTGTGTTGTGTGGACTCACAACTCCCCGTGGACGTAGGAGGTTTCTCCGAACCACGTAAATCTCTGTGTGCTTGTGTCTATTTTTTAGTTATTTCTTGCATATTCATCTGACCAACTAACCAGCATACAAACTGCATCTTAGCATTCTCAACTGTCTTGGTTGTTGACCAACCGTGCATAAAAGCGTGAGTTAATTTTTACGAGTTTATTTCCACCACATTCCGCACAACACATCACTTCCAACCGAGTGCTTCCTACTCGGTTGTGATTCCAACTGAGCTACTTTACTCAGTTGAGTTATTTTCAGGGGGTTGTTTTAAAAAGTTGCATCTGGTGTATTCCCTCCCCCCCCCCATACACCAGAACTCGTATCGGGACCATCAAGTGGTATCAGAGCAGTGGTTCAAAAGTCTGCCGACTCTGTTTCACAAGGTATGAATTCGAGGTGTTTTTTTCAGTGGTCAACTGAACAGATCTTTTTATCACGCTAGTGCATTTTTGCTTGCATATTTCTTTTGTTGTTGTGTGCAGATGGACGTCAAGGATAAGATCGTGGTCATGTTCACGGTTGTGAACTATACATCCTGGAGAACTCGGATGAAGAAGATCTTACTGTCAAAGCATCATCGGATGCAACAAGTACTGACATCCGGACCGATCGTCATCAGAGAAAGAATCACTCGGACTCCTACAAATCCCAACGATGGGGATGCAACTGTGGAGTTAGTAGAGAAGAATCCAGAAGATTACACTCCAGAGGAAGCCAAAGTGAGCCAGTTGGACATCTGGGCTCAGAGCACGATCATGTCCACAGTTGGGCAAGATTATCTGCCATGGATAGAGGAGTGTGAAACTGCCAAAGAAATGTGGGATATCTTGGCATCGCTGAGTGAAGGAAGCGACGAGACAAAGGAGAACAAGTTCTCACATGCCTACCAAGACTTCGACAACTTTTACCTGAGAACTGAAGAAACCATCGATCAGCTAGAGCTTTGGTTCATAGATATCATCAGAAGGATCCAGTCCATCCGAAAAGGAAAATACACTTTGAAAGAAATCAACCTCAAAGTGTTACAAGCTCTACCGGCCGAGTGGGATACCTTCACTAATATCCACGAGAGCCGAGCTGACCTTGGTGAGATGGGAACTGAAAGATTGTTCTCAATTCTAAAAGGAAATGAGTACAAGGTGTACCGACAAAAATCTCAGTCCTCGGTTCAGACGAGTCGACTTGAGGATGTTGGTTCAGCCACAAAGTCAGTGGCACTTCGAGCTGACTACTCCAAGTCAAGGACATCAAGGCCAACAAGATCTGCGGACACAGCTGCAAAGGAGCCAAGCAGAGAAGAACTGAAACAGAGCATAGCCACCCTGTCAAAGAAGCTAGCTGACATGGACACTCGGTTCGGGAAATACAAACGATTCTACAAATCAAACCGAACTCGAGACAGTTCAAAGCCTGTGACCAACGGTTGCTTTGAATGCGGCAAGGAAGGACATTTCAAAGCAGATTGTCCAGACCTCTCAAAGAAAGAGAGAGAAGCGTTGAGGGCCAAGCAAGCTGAAAAGAACAAGGCCATGGTTGCAGAAGAAGCAGTTGATGACATGGACATCTTCACTGACACTGAAGATGAGGATGAGCTGACTTCCACCAACAACGCTATCAGTCAGGATCAATGCCTCATGGCACTTGGAACCGACCAGGATGATAATGAGGTACACTCTAATCCTGCTAATTTAAATTCTTTCAATATCTCTAACATGCAGGAATCACTGGATGAAGAGTTGGAACCCTCATGGAGTAATTTTCAAGAACTCAGTGAGGAACTGCATCAGCAATCGGTTGAGTTTAAGAGTCTTCAAGCTCAGTTCGCCAAACTTGAAGATTCCTTAACCGAAAAGGACGATCTGATCAAGAGCGAAACCGAGGAGATTGAGAATCTCAAGAGTCAACTGAATGAGGCTAAGGCTCCAACTGATGAGGAGTTGACGAAGCAGATCAAGGAGCAGCAAGATCAGTTGAAAAATCAAGAGGCTCAGATCGACCAGCTGATAAAGAAGTCAGATGGACAAACCGAGCAGATAACTATCCTTCTCAAGGAGTTGCAAACTGAGAAGGACAACTTAATAAAGCTATATCAGTCATCCAAGATCATCGAGAATCTTATCAGTTACAGCCGACAGATGGATGACGTGTCAGGACTCGGTTATGATGTAATCAAAGATACTGGAATTCCTCCAGCAACATTCATCAAAGCTGTGGAGATCAAGGGTGTCGAACCTAACCCAGCTGAGTCTGAATCTCCCCAAAGTAATCCAACCTCCACTTCTCAGCAAGCTCAACCGACCAAGGCAACCACAACTGAGAAGGGAAAATGAGCAGTAGATGGAGGACAAAACGTTCCATCGGTTGGGACATCAACCGAGGGGGAATGTTCCAAAAGTCAGAAGAGGAATCTGAGGCGACGGAGACACAATCGCAACCGAACTCAAAATCAGAACCGACCTCTGTATCAACCTCAGAGTCAACATCAGAGAAAATGGAACCGACCGCCGAACCGACAAGAATCCAACCATTTGAATCAATAGCGGTTCCATCATCAGTTCAACCAAAGGTTCCAACAAAGTCAACCGATAAGGAACAGGTCGAACAACTGGAGATATTCATGCCACAACATGAATCACCAACATGGCATGAACAGCTATAGACCACATTCAGGGAGTTGGAATCATTATCAGCCACAAAGATTTCAACAAGGCGTCCGATTTCACAGACAAATTCAACATGATAAAAATCGTCATCAAAACAGGGGGAAAGCTTCTCCTTCGAAAGCTCAGAATGAGAGAAATCCAACTCCTCCCAAGAAACAGAACATCGCTGCTAACAACAAGCCTAAGGATAACTGAGGCGTTGTTATAGTTGATGATGAAGGAAAAGTGATCTGGAATGATAAATCCATCTGAGTATACAGGGAAAAGCGACTAACAGTTCCAGGGGGAACTGGTTCTAATCCTCCAGGACCCAACTAAAATTGGGGACCTAAGCGAGTTTCTCTGTGCAGGAATAGGAGAAACAACTGAGGAAGAATAAAGCGTCTGCAACAATGTGGGTGATGGATAGTGGATAGTGAATAAATCTGAAGGATTTGCTTGGAAGTTTCGTGGAGAAAGAAGGTCCATCAGTTACTTTTGGTGACAACTCAAAAGGTTACACCAGAGGATACGGTACCCTTGAAACTAATCACGTTTCGATCTCTAATGTTTCTTATGTTGATGGATTGAAGCATAACTTGCTCTCCATTAGCCAATTCTGTGATAATGGTTTCTCTGTCAAGTTTGATGCACAGGGTTGCAGGGTTAAAAATGTCGGAACAAAGCAGGTCATATTGTTGGGAAATCGATCGCCAACCGGAAATGTCTACTATGCTGACTGGAACAGTAGTCTTCCTGACACCTGCCTGTTATCAAAGAGCAGTTCAAATGTGAGCTGGCTGTGGCACAAAAGGCTCAATCATCTGAACTTCAAGACTATGAACCGACTCGCCAGACAAGAACATGCAAAAAGGCATACCAAACCGAGTGTTTTCAACAACACATATCTGCAGTGCATGTCAGTTGGGAAAGCTCGCTAGATCCTCCTTCCGGTTGAAGACAACTCCCTCAACCGACCGAGTTTTGCAGCTGATCCACATGGATCTCTTTGGGCCAGTCACACCAAAATGCATGAATGGTAACGAGTATACACTTGTTGTAACTGATGATTATTCCAGATACACGTGGACCATTTTCATGCGACACAAGAGTGAAACCCGAGATGAGCTACCCAAGTTGATGGATCGGATATCAAACCAATAAGAGATGAAAATCATTTCCATCTGATCAGATCGTGGAACCGAGTTTCTAAATGAAACCATCATCGAGTACTGCGAGAAGCACGGAATTACACATCAAACATCAGCTGCGCGTACTCCGCAACAGAATGGAGTAGCTGAGCGAAGAAATCGAACACTGAAAGATGCAGCTACATCCATGTTGACAAGCTCAGCTCTGCCAAAGAGATTTTGGGCTGAGGCCATCAACACAACATGTTACACCCAGAACCAGTCTCTTCTAACCAAGCGGTTGGGAAAGACACCATACGTGCTATGGAGACGCAGGAAGCCAGATATTTCATATTTTTGCGTTTTTAGTTCTAAGTGTTATATTCACAACAATGGGAAGAGTCAGTTGAAAACTTTTGATGCCAAGGCTTCGAAAGGCATATTTCTTGGATATGCTGCTCGGATTAAGGCCTATAGAGTTTTCAACAACAGCTCTCGTGTTGTGGAGATAACACCACATGTTAGTTTTGATGAATCTACTTTTGAGTGTAGGGAACAGGCTAAAGGACAACAGGCAGATCCACAAGTTCCACCTGTTCTCACCAGATCGCAAGCGTTAAGGGAAAAGAATTTAGCTGAACCATTGGTATGGGCAACTGAGGATGATGATCCATATTCCTCTGAAGATGAATGTGAAGACCCCAGCTCATCTCAAGGGGGAACTCCAGCTGATGCCTCTTCAACTGCATCAGCATCCGAAGCCCAACCAAGCCCGGTTCAAAATGTTATCAATGTTGAGGATCCAGACTCAACAGCTGATCAATCACCAGCTCTGAAGACTCCAACTCAGATCACGAAACAGCCACAGTTGGAAGAAGAAGGAAGACGCAACCGAAGATGGTATGAAGTTCATTCCACTGACAACATCATCGGAGATCCAACCGAAGGTGTACGTACAAGAAGCAGAGTTGCGACTCAAGATTCAACCGAAGAAGATTCCAACAGTTATGCCCAATATGCTGAGGAGTTGGCAGTTCTTGAGGAGTTCGACCAAGCTGGAGATGTTGCCATGATTTCTTGCTTTGTAGCTGATGTGCCAGAACCAAAGAATGTTGCGGAAGCTCTCAACTGTGTTCACTGGACAACAGCCATGCAAGAAGAACTGAATGAATTTCTACGCAACTGCGTATGGGAGTTGGTAGAAAGACCAAATGGTGTCAAAGTCATTGGATTAAAATGGATTTTCAAGAACAAGAGAGACGCCATTGGATTCATCGTGAGGAATAAGGCAAGGTTGGTAGCTCAAGGATATTTCCAACAAGAATGAATCGATTTTGAGGACTCCTTCGCGCCAGTTGCAAGGCTGGAAGCCATCCGAATCTTTCTAGCCTATGCTGCATTTCACAAGTTCAAGGTCTTTCAGATGGATGTGAAGTGTGCATTCCTCAACAGAGATATTAAGGAAGATGTATATGTTGAACAACCTCCAGGCTTTGAGACTGGAGATGGAAGAGTGTACAAGTTGAAGAAAGCAATCTATGGACTGAAGCAAGCACCCAGGGCTTGGTATGACACTCTTTGTGGTTTTCTTCTGAACTCAGGGTTCAAACGAGGCTCAGTTGACAAAACGTTGTTCACCATCAAAGTTTGAGATGATATACTTGTGGTGCAAATCTACGTTGATGACATCATATTCGGCTCCAAGTCAGAGGAGCTGTGCAAGAAGTTCTCAGATCTCATGAAGGAGAAGTTCGAGATGTCAATGATGGGCGAGATGAATTATTTCCTTGGATTACAAGTGAAGCAGTCGCCAGAAGGGATTTTCATCAATCAGTCCAAGTATACAAAGGAGCTCATCACCAAATTCGGATTGCAGACAAGTAAGATCACAAGAATCCCAATGAATGCTAACTGGAAGATTGAACCTGGAACTGAAGGAAAGCTTGTGGATGCCAGTAAGTATAGAGGGATCATTGGTTCTTTGCTATATCTAATTGCCAGCCGGCCAGACATATCATACGCAGTTGGAGTGTGTGCTCGGTTCCAAGTTTAACCCAGGGAAGTACACATGTTGGTAGTAAAGAACATCATCAAGTATCTGAAGGACACAGTTAATGTTGGGTTGTGGTATCCAACCGACGACAATATCCAACTGACTGGATACTCAGATGCGGATTTAGCCGGAGATCGGTTGGACAGGAAGTCCACTTCGTGACACTGTCAGTTCATGGGAAGCAAGCTAGTTTCGTGGTTCTCTAAGAAATAAGCATGTGTTGCCACTTCTACAACTGAGTCAGAATACATGGCTGCCGGAAGTTGTTGCATGCAAGTGTTGTGGCTCAAGTAACAGCTGAGAGATTATGAAGTCGCAACTGGACAGGTTCCCATTCATTGTGATAGCTCAAGTGCCATTGCTATCTCTTTGAATCCTGTTCATCACTCTCGGACAAAGCATATAGACATCCGACATCATTTTATCCGAGATCATATTAAGAAGAAGGATGTTTCCATGGAGAAAATTCCAACCGAGATTCAACGCGCTGATATCTTCACCAAACCTCTAGCCGAAGCGCGGTTCAAGATGTTATGTGATCTACTTGGATTGTTGGATCCATCTGATGAGGAACCAGCTGAGGTGAAGAGACAGATATCCATCTGAGGGGGAAGCTCAGATAAAGGGGGAATCTCGGATGCGGATCGTCAACCGAAGACATCAGACGTCAGCTGAACAGACGAACTCGAGTCAGCTGATGGTATGCTGCAACATTGGATTAGACGTCAGCTGAACAGACGAACTCGAGTCAGCTGATGGTATGCCGCAACATGGGAACACAGCTGATTCTGACATCAGCTGGCAGGTAACATTTATGGCTGAAGGTGTTATGATCTTAAATGAGAATGTTTGAAATAAATTCAAACATTCCTGAACATATCAGTTACATTAAAAATAGCCATCATGTCGCATTAAATGTAAAGTACGGCTGAACATCCATAGCCTACTTTATAATGCGACTGGGCTGACACGAAAACTGTACACCTTCTCACGCGCGGGTTGGAACTCGGTGCATGACGTCAAGTCAAAGATAGTCAACAGTCGCGTGATCTCAGCCGTTGATGGATTCGCGCCATTTAACCCCAGCCGCTGATCTCTACCGAGTCAAAAACCTATAAATAGCGGAAAATCAGGAAGTGATCTCTTACCTTTCTCATTCGTGTCTATCTTCTATAACTGTTCATCGTCTTCTCAGAGATTGTCTAACTATTTTCTGCAAAAGTTTTTCCCTTTCTTTCCTATATATATTCCTTTTGCAGTGATCATAAATGGCACCCAAAAGTAAGAAAATGGCTTGATCTGGATCTTCCCTTGTCCCTACCTCATATGAAGAATCTTTCAACATGTTGGTGTCGAAGATCCACTTCGAGCAAATACTTTCCGATGAAGAACTGGAGTCACCGGTGTTGGCTCCCCTTGCAAACATACTCAGAGAGAACGGCCTGCTGGAATGGGCTAAGCTTTGCCCCTCCCACCTGCTCAGGCGACAAGTCGGGGAGTTCTACGTCAACCTGAATGCCCCCCTTGACAGCACAGAAGGAGTGTCTACGGAAGTCTCCTGTCGGCAACGAGACGTTCCGGCTAGGACCATTTGCCGTGTCACCTTCCCCATCGACGTTTCCGATGCCCTCTGATACATCATCCCCGTCAACCACACAGCCACAAAGCTTCTGGAAAGCATAACCGACGAGCACGTCGATGAATTTTTGGAGAGTGCTCTAATCACCCCGGAAAGGTTGAAGAGCAACATGCAGAGGACAAAACTGAAGCCAGAACATCGACTCCTGTTCGATGTTGTGTCCAAAGTAGTGTTCGGTTACAGTGGTGCATTCGGCGACATCAGCCGACCCAAGTTGAAGCAGTTGGTGGCTTTGGAGCACCAACACCAGATTAACTGGTTTCAATACTTCCTGAACCAGTTGATGGTGGAGAAGTCGAAGATCTCTGAGACAACAACCGAGTCTGGAGAGAAGCTGTTGAATGTGAAAGGGACGCTCAACTTCGGCTGCAAGATCTCAGCCCTGATCTTGCTCGCAACCAAGGATCGCAACATGGTCTGGAATGACTGTGAGGAGACGCCGGTCAAGAAGTTGCTGCTGTTCCCAACAGCTAAGAAGGCACATAAGGTGCTCAGGAGTGTGTACACTCCGAAGGAGAAGAAGGAGATTGGAAAGTCTGCTGAGTCTACAGCTGAGGGGGAACCAGTTGTCGTTCGCCCAACAAAGTCCAAAGCTGCACGCCGACGAGCTGAGTCGGAGAAGGAAACAGCTGAGGAGCCTACCTAGAAAAAGCTGAGGGTACGGTTCAAGAAGTCGGTTAAGAAGCCAGCTGATGTGCCAGCTGATGAGCCAACTGAGGTGCCAGCTGATGAGTCAGCTGAGGAGCCAGTTGAGGTACCAGCTGAGGAGCAAGCTCCAGCTGAAGAGGAGGCACCGGTTGAGTCGGCACCTGCTGAGGAGCCATCCGAGTCCAGCCGCTCAGCTGAGGCCGCCACTTTCGAGATCGTACCTCGCGCCACCGAAGCTGACGAGGCTGAGGGATTGGAGACGGATCTGACGTCAGACGCTTCTTCCTCATCTGAGGAAATTGAAGACGCGCCAACCTCCCCCACGACAGGAGCTGATGCCGTACCGCCCCCAGAGCCTCTTGCTCTTTCAACCCTTTCACAACCAAATGTTCCGAGCACCCTGCTCGATGCCAACATTGTGACCGCTCCTTCGGCCAATGTTGAGGAAACAATTGAAACCCCCCTCCCAACCGAATCCAATATTCCGAGCTCCCAGCTCGATGCCGATGTTGCGACCGACTCTTTGGCCAACATCGATGAACCTTTTGAACCTTTGCCATATGATCTTTCCCCATCCCCAATAAATGAAGAAGATGATCTTCAGGCAGTTGCGCTAGAGCACGAGGGCAGGGTGGCCTACTGCTTCCAGAAGCTGTTGGGCATGTTCCCTGAAGCTCGCGACATGCCAGTCTTTGCCACTCTGGGAACCGAGCTATTGTACCAGTTCCACCTAATCTTCAGTCATTGGTACGTGAAGGAGGATACGATCAGGGTGCAGAGCTGGAACAGGCTGAAGTCGGACGAGTCCCGCATCCGAGCCTACTTCAATTACTCCAACCTGGAGGTGGCTTACAACAACAGGATTGCACTGCTCACTCGTCGGCTGGACCAGAGCAGAGCTGAAGGGACAGACACCAGGGAGGCAGCTGGACAGGAGTGTATTGACTTTTTCGACAGCATGCTGATCAAGTCAGCTGACTTCCTTGAGGATCTGGATGCATTCGCCGCCGCAGCAAAGGAGGATGAAGAAAAGCTGCAACTGTACTTGGCAAACCGACAAGCCATGGTCACAGTTGACCCACCAGCTTTGATTGAAGATGCCCCTCCAGCTGATCAACATGCTCCCACATCTGAAGAAATATGCAAGCTGGTAGCTGAGAGGGTCAACCAGTTGAGAACCGAGCTGCTTGCCAACCTCCAACAACATAAAGAAGATCAGTTGAGGGTGTTGGAAGCACAAGAAGTAAAGAACCAGTAACTGGTGGAGGAGAATGTTGCAATGAAGACCAAGCTGGAAGAATTCTCCTCCTCCACCAGTCAAGAAATGTCGGAGCTGAAGTCCACTCTGTTGGGATTGAAGTCTGAGCTGAACGTCTTCAAATCCTTGGCCGACTCCAATCTCGCCAAGTCCCAGCAAACACAAGATGCTGAATGGGAGTCTCACTTCGAGTCGCGATGGGCTGATTTTGTGGCTTTTCAAACTGAGGTCATCGAGAACCTCTCTGTCTTGAAGAAAGCCAAACAAGAGCGCCAGGACTCGGATCTGGCGAAGAAGGTGGAGCTCGAGTGCTCGGTCGATGAACTCTTCAACCGCCTTCAACTTGCCGAACAACAACTCACCTCTCTGGATGGTTCAGTAGCAAGCCTTATTGCTGATGCCAAAAAGGGGGAAGAGAAGGAGGCGGAGGTTGAGGTGCAGGAAGAAAAAGAGACCCAAGCCAAAGAAATGCCAGCTGCAAAATCCCAGTTGAGGAGGAAGTCTGCTGCTGCTCCCAAGTCAACCGAAGTCGGTGGAGCTCAAATGTCTAAAGACTTGGAGCAGGCAGAGAAGTTCGGAGTTTCCTACAACTCCATAATCGAGATCGCAGCCGAGCTAGATTCGGAACTCGACGGTATCACAACCGAAGAGTGCATTGCAGCTGCTAAGGCTATGGACGTTGAAGAGAAAGACTATATGAACCCAAGCTGGATTAAGAAGTTCGCTGCCAGTCAGGCCAGAAGGGTGAACCAGTTTGAAGAGGAGTTGAAGAAAATGTCCCAGAACTTGGACCGCAACGTTGCCTCCCGCAGCCGACGCCGCATCAATAGACATCAGACAAAGGCGGAAGCTCGATTGAAGCAACAAAGGTTGCCAGCAAAGTCCAAGGTCGAGAGTCTGTTCAGGCATGTTGATAAGTGGATGCCGACCGAGTGGAATGAAGAATGGGAGCTGTTCAAGCAAAAGTTCGTGAACGACTTCTACTATAGGAAGGTTTACGGAACTGATGACCCGAGGAAAGCGTTCTAGGAAGCGCTGACCGAGTTGCACTCAGGAGACCCGGGCATGTTCAGCCAGTTCAGGCGGGCTATGATTGAAGCCAAGCTGGACTTGAACACAGTTCCGGTTCCCCAGAAGGTTACTTATCGGCCTCCCTTCCTCCCAGACTCTCGCAACCCGAACCGCACGAAGATTGCACCCGAAGCAAGGCAGGTTTGCAAGGAGCATGGGGTGGACATTTCCAAGGAGTCAGCTGCGAAGAGAGAAATTTTTGTTAGAATTTTTAGTAAGTATGGGCTACAATTTTAGCTCAGTTAGTTTTTGATCAACTGTTGTAATTTTTGGCTTTTGCGCTTATCTCTGTAATCTTCAGTTGTAATGAAAACTATTCAGTTATAAGATTCAACTTGACGTACAATCCCTCATTGTCCAAGCTCTGAATCGCAAAGTTATCTCAATACCATGTTATAACTATACTAACCCTTTGATTTTTCAATCTTATAGACTGTTTAGAATTTCAGTTGAGATTTTGGATATGTAAGAATTGTATAAGGGTTTTAAAGTTTTAGACTCTTGATCTGTAAGAGAGTAAAGGTTTTGGCATCATCAAAAAGGGGGAAATTGTTGGGAAATTTAAGTAAAAGTTTGATTGATTCCAAAACCAACTGACCCCAACCGAGTAGATGTTGCCAAATCCTAATTTTAGTAGTTAGGCTCGCTGTTTGAGCATTGTTAAGATTTTATCTTTACAGGACTCCAGCTGAAGATGGCAACAAGGCTTCACTCGGATAGAACATGAGTTGTGAGGAAGACAACTGAGCGTTCATCATATGAAGCATTGAGAAAGGGGGAAGTTACACTCAAGAGATTAAACATCAGTTGTGAGGAAAACAACTGAGCGTTCATTCCATGTGAATTCAAAGAGGGAGAAGATACAAGAAAGACAACTGTGCGTTCAGTTTCAGAACATCAGTTGTAGAACTCAACCCAGAAGATCAACAGCATGAAGTTGAAGTCAGCTAAGAGTTCAACTGTTAGCAGTCAGATAGAACATGAGCTGAAGAACAAGTTAGTTGAAGATCGAAAGTCTTAACCGACCACTCCTTGTTGGAAGTCTGTTGTTAAGATTTGAATTTCAAATAAGGAAGTCACGTGAAGGTTTGACTCTCTGTCATTACTTCATTTGGCCCAACACAAGGCTGTCTCAGATGGAAAGCAGAAGCACGCAGTTGCCAAATCTGGAAAGTCTGCAGAGATGAGAGACAAGCCATCGCTTTCGAAGAACAGAGATCAACAGCTCCTTCAACGGCTAGTTGATTGTCTCCGCCTATAAATAGAGGCCTTCATTCACAGAGAAGAATAGAAGACACACACGAGACGAACTAGTGCGAGAAGAAATATTCAAGTAAAGAACAACTTCATTCTGCATTCAAGCTTAACTAGTTATCCTCTTAGAACATCACTTGTTGAGAGTTCTAGAGTGTTAGAATTAGTTTCTGTGTCTTTAGATCCAACTTTGAGAACATCACTTTGTGAGAGTTCATAGAGTGTTAGATCATAGCTCACTTCTTGTTCGAGCTATTTAGTTGGAACCCATCTTGTTCACACTTCCTCTCAAAAGGAGTGTTAGGACCCTACTCTTCCCGGAATTGAGTAGATAGGTTGTTTAGTACCCGAAAACTAAACTGTAACATTGATAAGTACCCGCAAACTTATCCTTAACGGTTGCACAGCCCGCGTAAGCAGTGTGGTTTGTCCAGAAGAACTTGGACTGAGTTGTGTGGACTCACAACTCCCCGTGGACGTAGGAGGTTTCTCCGAACCACGTAAATCTCTGTGTGCTTGTGTCTATTTTTTAGTTATTTCTTGCATATTCATCTGACCAACTAACCAGCATACAAACTGCATCTTAGCATTCTCAACTGTCTTAATTCTTGACCAACCGTGCATAAAAGCGTGAGTTAATTTTTACGAGTTTATTTCCACCACATTCCGCACAGTACATCACTTCCAACCGAGTGCTTCCTACTCGGTTGTGATTCCAACTGAGCTGCTTTACTCAGTTGAGTTATTTTTAGGGGTTGTTTTAAAAAGTTGCATCTAGTGTATTCCCTCCCCCCATACACCAGAACTCGTATCGGGACCATCATTGTGTGTACCAGTTGCGTGTCGGGTTTCGGATAATTCTCCATCGGGTCTGAAGAACACCGATGCCCGTTTGATATCCTTCTTCGCCGCTTTCTGCATCTTCTTGAACCGCGCCGCCTTCTGGTCCGTTGCAAGCGGATGAGCCTTGATCAGAGCCGCCCAATCCGGGTAGATCCTATCGGTTAAGTAGTAGCTACCATCGTACGGCTTTTCATTCACCACGAATTGACACGGCGGAGCCCGTTCTTCAAGCACGTCCTCAAATAAGGGCGACTGATTGAGGACGTTGATATCGTTGTTGGAGCCGGCTACTCCAAAAAAGACGTGTCAGATCCATAAATCTTGAGACGCTACGACCTCAAGAATTAAGGAAGGCACGCAAATATCTCTTCGAGTGTAGGCAGCCGACCAAGCCTTCAAGCAATTCCTCCACGCCCAGTGCATGCAGTCCAGGCTACCGAGCATCTCCGGAAAGCCGTGCCTCTCCTAGTGCATCCGCAGCAGCCTCGCGGTGTCTTGAGCATTTGGCCTCATCAGATACACGTCACCGAATAGCTCGATGACACCTTCGCAGAACTTCTGGAGGCAATGACGGCCGGTGCTATCGCCGATCTTCAAGTATTCATCGAATGTATCCGGTGCTCCACCGGTGGCTAGTTGGCGAATGGCCATTGTGCATTTTTTTGCACCGACGTGAGGCCCCATTTGCCGGTTGCATATTGCTTCTGCTGGAAGTACCGAACATTCTGCTCCAACGTCTCGCAAATCCTCAAGAATAGATGCTTGTGCATCCGAAAATGCGGGCGGCAAATGTTAGGCCATACGTCGGGTTGTCATTGAAGTAGTCGGCCATCAACTGCAGCATAGCCGCCTCCCGATCGCGGTATACGACCATCCTCTTCAACTTCTTTTTTTTCTTTTTGGCGAAGAGTCGAGCGGCAGCAGCTTGGAGGTTCGTCACTATCGATATAATCTTGTCGTCGCTGCCATGAGAAGAGTAGCCGGTTGAGGAGCCGGACGACAAAGACATTTTTTTGGGCTAAAAAATTGAGAGAAAACTAGAGAGAAAATAAGAGGAAGAGGATGAATTTGGTGTGGAAAAAATTGTGTTATGAAGTGAGTATTTATAGGTGTGAATAAATAAAAAAATGAAAATCGGTTAAATTAGCCGTTAACACCCGTTGGAATTAAAATGTAGCCGTTGCCGATTTTTTTTTTAAGTCAGGCACATGCATTGCACGCGCCATAATTAAAAAAAAAAACTGTCGAGCGCGTGTCCCGCACGCACCGTATCGAGACTGTCTCGACGCGGCAGGACCGTCTCGAGCCGGTGTCTTCTGCAGCGGGCTGTCTCGTTGGCACGGCTATCTCGAGTTGGCCAACGTGACAACCGATGTGGACAGTCTTACAACTTATGGCTGAAACAAACAGTAAACTATAACCTCTTTAGTTCCAATGAATCTCAACCAAAAATACCACAAAGGTTGACAGCTGATGTGTCAATTTTAGTGATAAAGTGGCAATAGTTAAACCTGACAGTCATCGCTCAATAATCAATACTGAATATCTAATTATTTTTTACTTTTAACCTAGAAAAGCGAGATTTTCGTATATAAACCTCTACAATTATCATCTTCTCTCCCAAACTTTTCTCATCTTCCTTTTTGTATATTGTTAATTGTGATCTATTAACTCTCTAACTTGCTCAGTTTATATTTTCTTTTTTTGCCCACTTAACTGCGCACTGTACAAATTTTAATCTCTTGTACCCAACTGTTACATTATCAGCTCTAAATTTATACATATTCTCCGAAATCTGCATTTCTCTATATTTAATTCGAACTAATCTTTTATAGTATGCTACTATTTAAAAAAAAATGGGCCTTCAAAAATTTGAGGCCCAAGGCACAAGCGCCTCCTCTCAGGTATGGGCCTGCTTGAGATATAGGTGTATGGTAATAGGAGCACAGACAATGCTAATGTCATTTTATTGATAAGTCATCATGGGATTGGATTGGCAACATAATTGGGTGGCACCCATCATGGGGTTGAGTTAGCTCTGATACCATATTATAAATGAATATTGAGCTATTTTTTCCCTTAAAAGATCTTGTAAGGGAGAAGGATACCTCTTCAACATACAGTATAACCTCTATAAATTAATACAGTTGAGATCGAATAAAATTATTATCTTATAGAAGCTATTAATTTATCGAGTTAAAATTTAAAGGAAAGTATTCATGTATAACAGAAAAAATTATTATTTTAGAGAGGTTAATTTATCAAGTATTAATTTAAAGAAATTATATTGTATAGTAGGCCATGCCTCTTTCTCCTATCAATGTGAGACATTTTTAACAGTTTAGCCGTTGTCAACTCTAGGTCGCCGTCTTAAAAGTTACGAATAGGAAAGACCTGAAGATATTAATGATGTGTGGTAATAGCTAGGAGCAGTCATCAACAATTACTATAAATGTTGTGTGCAAAGAATTTTTTCCTAAAATTTAAAATGTAACATGTTGTATTTGTTACTGTTATTCTTGATATAACCTTGATTTTATACTGAAAACATTATTATTCTCCTTTGTTTCCTGCTACTTCATAATTAATATACAAATTTCATAATTTTAATTAAACACGTGAACAACAGCACGTGGCTCCACTCAAGAAAATTACCTCAAAAATTGTCAAAATCAACTCGGTCCAAACTCGGAGTAACATTTATGCGGTCCAAATGAAAAGGTTGGATCGACCCGATCAGATTTTTACCTCTGATTTTATGGGCTTATGCCGACATAATTCGCCTCTTGGACTCATACCATCTGTCTAAATGTAGTGGTTTTTTCTTTCAATAAATAGCAATATATATTAAAGAGAGAATGGAATCATGAGTCATACATAACTTGTATGTATCTTCCGATATTTGATCGGAACTATTACCGATTCTTTGAAATTAGGCCAACGATTCTCTTCACTAGTATATATCTGAATTTATCTTTTAATTTCCCGAATATGATGCGCTTCGAGTTTACTTTTGGGAAAGCTCCAAAAGTAGTCTTTGATATGAGATGGTTTATTTCCGGCCCATTAGACATCGCGGCCCAATAAGCAGTAGGCCCAATTCAAAGAGCTTCACCAAAGGAGTACGGACTGGAGTCCAGAGCCCAAATACCCATCTTTGAAGTCAAATGACTAAATTACCCCTAGGTTAGCCTACTATAAAAGCAGATTTTCTCTTAGCTAAAGGTATCTCACTCGCATTCACACTCCACATGTAACAGAACATCAGTTGTAAGAAAGACAACTGAGCATTCAAGCCAACTGATCAGATGTGGAACATCAGTTGCAGGACTCGAACTGATAAGATCGACAACATGAAGTTCAAGGCAGCTGAGAGTTCAACTGTTCCAATTCAGACAGAAGGTCAAATGAAGATAGCAATCAGATGGAACATCAGTTGAAGACCACTCGGATAAAGACCAAAACTTCTCAACCGACTAAACAAGGTTGAAAGTCAAAGGTTGAAGATTTGAATTTCAAAAAGGAAGTCATGTGAAGGTTTGACGTTCTGTCATTACCTCATTTGGCCCAACACAAGGCTGTCTCAGATGGAAAGCAGAAGTTCACAGTTGCCAAATCGGGAAAATCTGCAGAGATGAGAGACAAGCCAACGCTTTTACAGAACAGAGATCAACGGTTCATCCAACGGCTAGTTGATTCTCTCCGCCTATAAATAGAGGCATTCATTCATTCACGAGACCACAAGACAAGTGCGAGAAGAGACTAAAGAGCAAAAGAAAGAACGAAAAACTGCACTCAAGCAAAACTGCTTTTATCCTCTAAGAACATCACTAGTTGTGAGTTCATAGAGTGTTAGATTCTGTCTTGTTGTTTTTGATCTTAGTTTGAGTCTTCATTTATTCAAGCTTAGATCTTAGCTCACTCCTTAGTTCGAGCTAATAGTTGGAAAACCCACCCTCACACACATCCTCTAAAAGGTTGTTAGGATCCTACTCTTCCCGAAATTGAGTAGATAGGTTGATAACTACCCGTAAACTTATCTGTAAGGTTGATAAGTACCCGTAAACTTATCTTAACGGTTGCAAAGCCCGCGTAAGCTTTGTGGTTGCAGTCCTAAAGAATTTGGACTGAGTTGTGTGGACTCACATCTCCCCGTGGACGTAGAAGTTCTCTCCGAACCACGTAAATCTTTGTGTGTTTGTGTTTTCTGTTCAGTTATTTATTGCATATCCAACTGACCAACTAACCAACACTCAAACTGCATTTTTACATTCTCAACTGACTTGGCTATTGACCAACCTTGTATCCAAGCGTGAGTTATTTTATACGAGTTATTTTTATCCACCACATTCCACACAGCACTACACTTCCAGCTGAGTATCTTTACTCAGTTGTGATTCCAGTTGAGTCGTATTACTCAGTTGTGATAATTTTCGGGGGTTATTTTTAAAATTCTTAACTGGTGTATTCCCCCCCCATACACCAGAACTCGTATCGGGACCATCAAGTGGTATAAGAGCAGTGGTTCAAAAGACTGTTGACTCTGTTTCACGAGGTGTGACTCAGTGGTCAACTGAATAGATCTTTTTCACGCTAGTGCATATCTGCTTGCATTTGTTGTCTGTTTTTTGTGTGCAGATGGATGTTAAAGACAAGATTGACGTCATGTTCTTGGTTGTAAATTATACATCCTGGAAGACTCGGATGAAGAAGATCCTACTGTCCAAGCATCATCGAATGCAACAAGTGATTTCATCCGGACCGATCACCATCATGGAAAAAGTTACTCGCACTCCTACAAATCCCAATGATGGGGATGCAACTGAGGTGATGGTTGAGAAAAAGCCAGAAGACTTCACTCCTGAGGAAGCAAAAGTGAGCCAGCTGGATATCTGGGCTCAGAGCACCATCATGTCCACAGTTGGACAAGACTATCTTCCATGGATAGAAGAGTGCAACACCACTAAGGAGATGTGGGATATTTTGGCATCTCTTAGCGAAGGGAGTGATGAAACCGAGAAGAACAAGTTCTCCCATGCTTGTCAAGATTTTGACAACTTCTGTCTAAGAGTTGATGAGACCATTAATCAGTTGGAGCTTCGGTTCATGGATATCATCCGAAGGATTCAGTCTATCCGACGAGGGAAATATACTTTGAGAGAAATCAACCTCAAAGTATTACAAGCTCTACCAGCTGAGTGGGACACCTTCACCAACATTCATGAAAGCCGAGCTGATCTTGGAGAAATGGGAACTGACAGGCTGTTCTCAATCCTGAAAGGAAATGAGTACAAGGTGAACCGACGAAGATCAACTCAGTCCTCGGTGCAGACGAGTCGACATGAGGATGTTGGTTCAGCAACAAAGACAGTAGCACTTCGAGCTGACTATTCCAAGCCGTGAACATCAAAGGCAACAAGATCTGCGGACACAGCTTCGAAGGAGCCGAGCAGAGAAGAGCTGCAACAGAGCATCGCCGCCCTGTCAAAGAAGCTAGCTGACATGGATACTCGGTTCGGAAAATACAAACGGTTCTATAAATCCAACCGAACTCGAGATAACTCAAAGCCTGTGACCAACAGTTGCTTTGAATGCGGCAAAGAGGGACACTTCAAAGCTGACTGTCCAGATCTTTCGAAGAAAGATAGAGAAGCGTTGAGGGCCAAGCAAAATGCAAAGAACAAGGCCATGGTTGCAGAAGAAGCAGCTGATGACTTGGACATCTTCACCGACACCGAAGATGAGGACGAGCTGACTTCCACCAACAATGCTATCGGACAGGATCAATGTCTCATGGCATTTGGAACCGACCAGGATGATACTGAGGTACATTCTAACCCAGTTAATTTAAATTCTTCAAATGCTACTAACATGCAGGAAACAGTAGATGAAGAGTTGGAACCCTCTTGGGGTGATTTCCTAGAACTCAGTCAGGAACTGCATCAGCAATCGGCTGAGTTTAAGAATCTTCAAGAACAGTTTGTCAGACTTGAAGAATCCTTAACCGAGAAGGACGATCTGATTAAAAGTCAAACCAAAGAGATTGAT
The DNA here is from genome assembly GCA_029490685.1 of Schizonepeta tenuifolia. NCBI lineage: Eukaryota > Viridiplantae > Streptophyta > Magnoliopsida > Lamiales > Lamiaceae > Schizonepeta > Schizonepeta tenuifolia. Next base: position 79,048,632 of record CM055957.1, on the reverse strand, counting down.
AATCTCAAAAGTCAACAATATGAGGCCAACCAGACTAAAGCTCCAACCGACGAGGAGTTGAAGGAACAGATCAAGGAGCAGCAAGAGCAGTTGAACAAGCAAGAGGCACAGATCGATCAGCTGATGAAGAAGTCAGACGCACAGACCGAGCATATAGCTGTTCTCCTCAAGGATTTGCAAACTGAGAAGGACAACCTGATAAAGCTATATCAATCATCCAAAATCATCGAGAATCTAATCAGTTATCAAAGACAAATGGTTGACGTGTTTGGACTCGGCTACGACGTGGTCAAGGACAGTGGAATTCCACCCGCAACCTTCATCAAGGCTGTGGATATCACGGTTGACAAGCCAAATCCGGTTGAGTCAGAAGAGGAAAAGGAGTTGTGATTGGAGAACTGAAGAATCCATCAGTTGGGACTACAACTGAGGGGGAATGTTCCAAGACTCAGAAGAGAAATCAGAGACGTCGGAGATACACTCAGAATCGACCTCAGAACCGACCTCTGAACCAACCTCAGAACCGACCTCTGAACCGACCTCAGAACCGACCTCAGAAGGGATGGAATCAACCGAACCAACAGGGATTCAACCAGCAGAATCAACATAGGTTCCATCATCAGAACAACCAGAGGTTCCATCAGAGTCAACCGATGTGGAACAATTCCAACAGCTGCGGATATTCATGCCAGAACATGAATCAACAACAGGGCATGAACAACTGTCGTCAACAGTCAGGAAGATGGAATCAGACTCAGTCACAGAGATTCCAAAATGGCGTCCGACCTCGTCAACAAAACAGGGGAAATGCCTCTCCTTCTAAAGCTCACAATGGGAGAAATCAATCTCCTCCCAAGAAACAGAACATCAATAATAAAAACAAGCCTAAGGATAACCGAGGTGTTGTTATAGTTGATGGAGAAGGAAAAGTAATTTGGAATGATAAATCTATCCAAATCTACAGGGAAAAGCGACCCACAGTTCAAGGGAGAAATGGTTCTAACCCTCCAGGACCCAACTAAAATTGGGGATCTAAGCGTGTTTCTCTGTGCAGGAGCAGGAGGAACAGCTGAGGAAGAATAAAGCATCACATACCATGTGGGTGATGGATAGTGGATGCTCGAAACACATGACAAATCTGAGGGATTTGCTTGGAAGTTTTGTGGAGAAGGAAGGATCATCAGTTACCTTTGGTGACAACTCAAAAGGTCACACCAAAGGCTACGGTACCCTTGAAATCAATCATGTATCCATTTCTAATGTTTCATATGTTGATGGATTGAAGCATAACTTGCTCTCCATCAGCCAATTCTGTGAGAATGGTTTCTCTGTTAAGTTTGATGCACAGGGCTGCAGGGTCAAAAATATCAGAACAAAGCAAGTCATATTGTTAGGAAATCGATCCCCAACCGGGAATGTCTACTATGCAGATTGGAACAGTAGTCCTCTTGAAACCTGTCTGTTACCGAAGAGCAGTTCAGATGTGAGCTGGTTGTGGCACAAAAGGCTCAACCATCTGAATTTCAAGACAATGAACCGACTTGCGAGACAGGAACATGCAAAGGGCATTCCGAACCGAGTGTTTTCAACAACACATATCTGCAGTGCATGTCAGTTGGGAAAACTCGCTAGATCCTCCTTTCGGTTGAAAACGATTCCCTCAACCGACCGAGTATTACAGCTGATCCATATGGATCTCTTCGGGCCTGTTACTCCCAAGAGCATGAATAGTAATGAGTATACAGTTGTTGTTACTGACGATTTCTCTAGGTACACGTGGACCATTTTCATGCGTCACAAGAGCGAAACCCGAGATGAGCTACCTAAGCTGATGGATCGGATATCTAACCAACAAGAGATGAAAATCATATCTATCCGATCAGACCGTGGAACCGAGTTCCTCAATGAAACCATCATTGAATACTGCGAGAAGCACAGAATCACTCATCAAACATCGGCTGCGCGTACTCCACAACAGAATGGAGTAGCCGAGCGAAGGAACCGAACGCTGAAGGATGCTGCAACATCCATGTTGACAAGCTCAGCTCTGCCGAAGAGATTTTGGGCTGAGGCACTCAATACAGCTTGTTATACCCAGAACCGGTCTCTTCTAACCAAGCGGTTGGGAAAGACTCCATATGAACTATGGAGACGCAGGAAGCCTGATATTTCATATTTTCGTGTTTTTGGTTCTAAGTGTTATATTCACAATAATGTGAAGACTCAGTTGAAAACTTTTGACGCCAAGGCTTCGAATGGCATATTTCTCGGATATGCTGCTCGGATCAAGGCTTATAGAGTGTTCAACAACAGCTCTCGTGTTGTGGAGATAACACCTCATGTTAGTTTTGATGAATCTACTTTTGAGTGCAGGGAACAGGCTAAAGGACAACAAGTTGATCCACATGTTCCACCGGCTCTCACCAGATTGCAGGTTCTAAGGCAGAAGAATCTAGATGAACCATTGGTATGGGCAACCGAGGATGATGATCCTTGTTCCTCTGAAGATGAATGTGAGGACCCCAGCTCATCTCAAGGGGGAACCCCAGCTGATGTCACTCCAACTGCATCAGCATCCGAAGCCCAACCGAGCACGGTTTGAGATAATATCCATGTTGAGGATCCAGACTCTACAGCTGATAAATCACCAGTTCAGAAGATCCCAGCATCTCCCACAGCTCAAGTAATCCCAACAGTTGAAATCACGGAACAACCACAGTTGGAAGAAGAAGGAAGACGCAACAAGAGATGGTATGAAGATCATTCCAAGGACAACATCATTGGAGATCCAGCCAAAGGTGTGAGTACTAGAAGCAGAGTTGCAAATCCAGACTCAGCTGAGAAAGATTCCAACACTTACGCCCAATATGCTGAGGAGTTGGCAGTCCTTGAAGAGTTCGAGCAAGCAGGAGACGTTGCCATGATTTTATGTTTCGTAGCTGATGTCCCAGAACCAAAGAATGTTGCGGAAGCTCTCAACTGTGTTCACTGGACAACAGCCATGCAAGAAGAACTGAATGAATTTCTACGCAACTGTGTATGAGAGTTGGTAGAAAGACCAAATGGTGTTAAAGTTATTGGATTAAAATGGATTTTCAAGAACAAGAGAGACGCCATTGGATTCATCGTGAGGAACAAGGCAAGGTTGGTAGCTCAGGGATATTGCCAACAAGAAGGAATCGATTTCGAGGACTCCTTCGCGCCTGTTGCAAGGTTGGAAGCCATCAGAATATTTCTAGCCTATGCCGCATTTCACAAATTCAAGGTCTATCAGATGGATGTGAAGTGTGTCTTCCTCAACGGTGATATTAAGGAAGATGTTTATGTTGAACAGCCTCCCGGTTTTGAGACTGGAGATGGAAGAGTGTATAAGTTGAAGAAAGTTATCTATGGCTTGAAGCAAGCACCTAGGGCTTGGTATGACACTCTCTATGGTTTTCTTCTGAACTCGGGGTTCAAACGAGGGTTAGTTGACAAAACACTGTTCACCATAAAAGTTGGAGAAGACATACTTGTTGTGCAAATCTATGTTGACGACATCATATTCGGTTCCAAGTCGGAGGAGCTGTGCGAGAAATTCTCAACTCTCATGAAGGAGAAATTCGAGATGTCGATGATGGGCGAGATGAATTATTTTCTTGGGCTGCAGGTGAAGCAGTCACCAAAAGGGATTTTTATTAATCAGTCCAAATATACAAAGGAGCTCATCGCAAAGTTCGGTTTGCAGTCAAGTAAAACCACACGGATCCCGATGAATACTAACTGGAAGATTGAACCCGGATCTGAGGGAAAACTCGTGGATGCCAGTAAGTATAGAGGGATTATCGGTTCTTTGCTATATCTAACCGCCAGTTGGCCAGACATATCTTACGCAGTTGGAGTGTGTGCTCGGTTCCAAGTTCAGCCGAAGGAAGCACACATGTTGGCAGCAAAGAACATCATTAAGTATCTGAAGGGCACTATTAATGTTGGGTTGTGGTATCCAACGGACGACAATATCCAACTGTTCAGATACTCAGATGCGGATCTAGCCGGAGATCGGTTGGACAGGAAGTCCACATCTGGACACTGTCAGTTCATGGGAAGCAAGTTAGTTTCATGGTTCTCCAAGAAACAAGCATGTGTTGCCACTTCTACAACCGAGTCAGAATATATGGCTGCAGGTAGTTGTTGCATGCAAGTGTGGTGGCTCAAGCAACATCTGAGAGATTATGAAGTAGCAACTGGACAGGTTCCCATCCATTGTGATAGCTCAAGTGCCATTGTTATCTCTTTGAATCCTGTTCACCATTCTCGGATGAAGCACATTGATATCCGACATCATTTTATCCGAGATCATATGAGAAGAAGGATATATCTATGGAGAAGATTCCAACTGAGATTTAGAGAGCCGATATCTTCACCAAACCTCTAGCAGAAGTACGGTTCAAGATGTTGTGTGATCTCCTTGGATTGTTGGATCCATCAGATGAGGAATCAGCTGAGGTGAAGAGATAGATATCCATCTGAGGGGGAAGCTTAGATGAAGGGGGAATCTCAGATACGGATCGTCAACTGAAGGCATCAGACGTCAGCTGAACAGACGAACTCGAGTCAGCTGATGGTATGCCGCAACAGTGGATCAGACGTCAGCTGAACAGACGAACTCGAGTCAGCTGATGGTATGCCGCAACAATTGGAACACAGCTGATTACGACATCAGCTGGCAGGTACACAACTGATTCCGACATCAGCTGGCAGGTATCATTTATGGCTGAAGGTGTTTGTGTCTTAAATGAGAATGTTTGAAATAAATTTAAACATTCCTGAGCATGTCAGTTAGATCAAAATAGCCATCATAGCGCATTTAATGTAAAGTACGGCTGAACATCAATAGCCCTACTTTATAGTGCGACTGGGCTGACATTAAACAGTTCACCTTCTCACGCGCGGGTATTGGAACTCGGAATTCGACGTCAGTCAAAGCTAGTCAACAGTCGCGAGATCTCAGCCGTTGATGGATTCGCGCCATTCAACCCTAGCCGTCGATTTCAAACGACCCAATAACCTATAAAAGGCGGAAAATCAGGAAGTGATCTCTTACCTTCTACATTTGTGTTTATCTGCAGTAACTGTTCATTTTCGTCTCCGATTTGTCTCACCATTTTCTGCAAGTTTTTCTCTTTATATATAATCCTCACTGCATTACTAAATGGCACCAAAAGCTTCACAAGGAAGGAAGATGGCTTCTTTAGGACCTTCTCTAGTCCCTTCATCATACGAGGAATCCTTCAACATGATGCTCTCCAAGATTCATTTTGAGCAGATTCTGTCAGACGAAGCATTGGACTCGCCGGTGTTGTCGATATACTCAGGAAGAACGGCCTTTTGGACTGGGCGACACTCTTCTCCACCCACCTTCTCAGGCGACAGGGTGGGGAATTCTACCTAAACCTGCAATCTCCAATCGACAGCAGAGATGGCCTTGTTACAGAAATCTCTTGTCGACAACGCGACGTTCCTGCCAGAACGATTCGCCGTGTCACCGTCCCCATTCCAGTTTCCGATCTGCTACGCTCCATCATCCCTCCGAACCTGACCGCCACAGACACAGTTGAGAACATCACCGATGCGGAAGCCGATCAATTTCTGGAGAGTGCTCTCATAACCCCAGAAAAATTGAGGAGCAATATGCAGCGAACGAAGTTGAAGCCCGAGCGTCGACTTCTGTTCGATGTTGTATCCAAGGTCATCTTCAGATACAGTGGTGCCTTTGGAGACATCAGCCGACTGAAGCTCAAGCAGCTGATTGCTTTGGAGCACAAGCACAATCACGACATCAACTGGTTTAGTTATTTCGAACACCAGCTGACACTGGAGAGGCAGAAAATTACAGAAACCAAAACCGACTCTGGAGAGAAGTTGTTGAGTGTCAAGAGAACTCTCAACTTTGGAGCCAAAATTTATGCCCTGATTCTTCTTGCCACGAAGGATCAGAACATGGTCTGGGAAGACTATGAGAAGACCCCTGTGAAGAGGTAGATGTTGTTCCCAACAGCTAAGAAGGCTCAGGATGTGATCATGAGTGTCTACACTCCGAAAGACAAGAGGGAAGCTGTGAAAACAGCTGAAGAAAAAGATACAGCTGAGGAGCTGTCTCCAGCTGTAGGTCGCACTTCCAAATCTACAACTGCACGCCGACACAGAGCTGAGTCGGAGAAAGAGAAAGAGGAAGAACCAGCTAAGAAGAAGTTGAGGCTTCGCCTCAAGAAGTCAGTTGCCAAACCAGCTGAGGAGGTACCAGCTGAGGAGACTCCAGCTAAGGAGGGACCAGCTGAGGAGACATCAGCTGAGAAGGTACCTTCTGAGTCGAGTCACTCAGTTGAAGTAGCTGCCTTCGAGATTGTTCCTCGCGCAGGTGGAACAGATGAGATGGAAGGGATGGAAACCGAACCGGAAGACGAGCTAACCATATCCTCGGATGCTTCTTCCTCATCAAAGGAAACCGAAGATATTCCAACCTCCCCCACGGCAGGAGCTGATGCCGTACAGCCCGAATAGGTTATCCCAACCGACACACAGCCAGAAATTCTGAGCTCTCCGCTCGATGCCAACATTGAGACCACTCTTTTGGCCAATGTTGAGGAACCTCTTGATACCATCATCCCCACACAGTCAGAAATTCCGAGCTCCCCGCTCGATGCCAACGTTGAGACCAGTTCTTTGGCCAACATTCAGGAAACCATTGAACCGATTCCCTATAAAAATCTCTTTCCCTCCCCCATCGACGAAGAGGCTAACCGTCAAGCTGTCGCGCTGGAACATGAAGGCAAGCTGGCCTACTGCTTTCAGAAGCTAATCAGAATGTTCCCTGAAGCGCGCGACATGCCTACTTTTGCCACTCTCGGAACCGAGCTGCTGTATCAGTTCAACATCATCTTCAGTCAATGGTATGTGAAGGAAGATACCATCCGCATACACAGCTGGAACCAGCTCAAGGCCGATGAGTCACGTACCAGGGATTATTTCAACTACACCAACCTGGAGGTTGCATACAACAATAAAATCGCACTGTTGACTCGTCGTCTGGACCTCAGCAAGGCGGAAGGAAGAGACACGAGGGAAACAGCTGAACAAGATTGCGTCAAATTCCTGGACAACATACTAACAAAATCTGTTGATTTTATAGATGATCTTGATGCAGCTGCAGCAGCAGCGAAGCGGGAAGAGGAAGAAATCCAACAGTACCTGGCAAATTGCCAAGCCATGGTCACTGTTGAACAGCCCACAACTTCTGACCAACCAGCTCCAGCTGATCACCCAGCCCCCTCCACAGACGAAATTTGCGAGCTGATCGCTGAGAGGGTCAACCAACTGCGAAAGGAGATGCTTGCCAACATCCAGCTCAACAAAGAAGATCAGCTGAGGATGATGGAAGCTCAGGATGAAAAGCACAGGAAGCTGCAGGAAGAGAATGAGGAGCTGAAGATGAAGCTGGATGAATTCTCAACATCTACCAGCCAAGACATCAATGCCTTGAAGACAACCGTTCTGGGAATCAGATCATATCTGAACGTCTTCAAATCCATCTCAGACTCCAACCTGGCCAAATCTCAACAAACGCAAGATGAAGAATGGGACTCTCGGTTTGAATCAAGATGGGCTGAGTTTGTCACCTTCCAGACCGAAGTCAATGAAACCTTTGCTGGACTGAAGAAAGCCGAGCAAGAGCACCATGAAAATGAACTGGCGAAGAAGGTTGAAGTGGAGTGTGCAGTAGATGAGCTCTTCAACCGAATCAAACAAGCTAAACAACAACTCATCTCTCTGGATGGCTCAGTTGCAAGCCTTGTTGCTGATGCCAAAAAGGGGGAAGATGTGATGCAGCAAGATGAGATTGGGGAAGAAGAGATTCCAGCCGAAAAATCTCAGCCGAAGAAGAAAGCTCAGAAGAAGAAGTCCACTCCAAAGCCAACCGACAAGAAACAACAACAGCTGAAATCCATTGTTGTCGGTGGAGATGAAATGGCGAAGGATATGGAGCAGGCGGAGGAGTATGGAGTTTCCTACAACTCCATAGCTGAGATAGCAGTCGAGCTCGATGCGGAACTCGACGGTATTACAACCGAAGAGTGTATTGCTGCTGCTAAGGCTATGGATGTTGCAGAGAAGGACTACATGAATCCTGACTGGATAAAGAAGTTTGCAGCCAGCCAAGCAACCAGAGTCAACCAGTTCGAGGAGGAGCTTGCCAAGGTTACCAACTACTTGGACAGGAATGTTGCCTCCCGCAGCTGACGCCGCATAGAAAAACATCAAGTAAAGGCTGAAGCAAGGTTGAAGCAACAGAGATTGACAGGGAAAATCAAGCTTCAAAGTCGCTTCAGGCATGTTGACAAATGGATGCCAGCTGAATGGAATGAGGATTGGGAATCATTCAAGCAGGAGTTTGTGAATGATTTTTATTATAGGAAGGTTTACTCAACTGAGGATTCGAGGAGAGCCTTCAAGGAAGCCCTGACCGAGCTACATTCTGGGGATCCGGGCATGTTCAGCCAGTTCAGGCGAGCAATGATTGATGCGAAATTGGATATGAACACTGTCCCCGTCCCTCAGAAAGTCACATACCTTCCTCCATTCCTTCCAGACTCAAGAAATCCCAACCGACAAAAGATAGCAGCTGAGGCAAGGAAAGTTTGCCAGTAACATGGAGTTGACATCTCAAAGGAGTCAGATGCAAAGAGAGAAATTTTTGTCAGAATTTTTGGGAAGTATGGGCTGAAGTATTAGCAATGTTAGAGTTTTTGAGCAACTGATGTATATTTGACTTTTTGTGCATAATTTTGTAACCATCAGTTGTAATGAAAACTTTCATCAGTTATCCGATTCACCTTGACGTACAATATCTCGTTGTCCAAGCTCTGAATCACAAAGTTATTTCAATACCATGTTATAACTGTGCTAACCCTTTGATGTTTTAATCTTATAGACTGTCAAGAATTTCAGCTGAGATTTTAGATAGGTCAGTAGGGTTTAGATCAGTAGGGTTTTGGCATCATCAAAAAGGGGGAAATTGTTGGGAAGTTTATTAAAGTTTTAATTGATTCCAAAACCAACTGATCCCAACCGAGTAGATGTTGTCATAACCTAATGTTAGTATTTAAGCTTGCTGTTTGAGCAATGTTGAGATTTTATCTTTACAGGTCTCCAGCTGAAGACGGCAACAAGGCTTTACTCGGATAGAACATCAGATGTAAGAAATACAACTGAGCGTTCAAGGGGGAAGATGTAACAGAACTTCAGTTGTAAGAAATACAACTGAGCGTTAAAAGGGGAAGATGTAACAGAACATCAGTTGTAAGAAAGACAATTGAGCATTCAAGCCAACTGATCAGATGTGGAACATCAGTTGTAGGACTCGAACTGATAAGATCGACAACATGAAGTTCAAGGCAGCTGAGAGTTCAACTATTCCAATTTAGACAGAAGGTCAGATGAAGATAGCAATCAGATGGAACATCAGCTGAAGACCACTCGGATGAAGACCAAAACTTCTCAATCGACTAAACAAGGTTGAAAGTCAAAGGTTGAAGATTTGAATTTCAAAAAGGAAGTCACGTGAAGGTTTGACGTTCTGTCATTACCTTATTTGGCCCAACACAAGGCTGTCTCAGATGGAAAGCAGAAGTTCACAGTTGCCAAATCGGGAAAATCTGCAGAGATGAGAGACAAGCCATCACTTTCACAGAACAGAGATCAACGGTTCATCCAACGGCTAGTTGATTCTTTCCGCCTATAAAAAGAAGCATTCATTCATTCATGAGACCACATGACAAGTGCGAGAGGAGATTAAAGAGCAAAAGAAAGAACGAAAAACTGCACTCAAGCAAAACTGCTTTTATCCTCTAAGAACATCACTAGTTGAGAGTTCATAGGGTGTTAGATTCTGTCTTGTTGTTTTTGATCTTAGTTTGAGTCTTCATTTATTCAAGCTTAGATCTTAGCTCACTCCTTAGTTCGAGCTAATAGTTGGAAAACCCACCCTCACACACATCCTCTAAAAGGTTGTTAGGATCCTACTCTTCCCGAAATTGAGTACATAGGTTGATAAGTACCCGTAAACTTATTTGTAAGGTTGATAAGTACCCGTAAACTTATCTTAACGATTGCAAAGCCCGCGTAAGCTTTCTAGTTGCAGTCCTAAAGAATTTTGACTGAGTTGTGTGGACTCACATCTCCCCGTGGACGTAGGAGTTCTTTCCGAACCACGTAAAACTTTGTGTGTTTGTGTTTTCTGTTCAATTATTTATTGCATATCCAACTGACCAACTAACCAGCACTCAAACTGCATTTTTACATTCTCAACTGACTTGGTTATTGATCAACCTTGCATCCAAGCGTGAGTTATTTTATACGAGTTATTTTTATCCACCACATTCCGCACAGCACTACACTTCCAGCTGAGTATCCTTACTCAGTTGTGATTCCAGCTGAGTCGTATTACTCAGTTGTGATAATTTTCGGGGGTTGTTTTTAAAATTCTTAACTGGTGTATTCCCCCCCCCCCCCTCCATACACCAGAACTCGTATCGGGACCATTACCACACACTTTTCTCTTCCTTCCTTCTTTCTTCTCGTCCAAATTTTCTGACTTGAGCGTCGGAGGGTCCTCACCGGACAAAAACCCCGGTGTGTGACTTTTCTCTTTTGCAGGATCGAAAACCCATTCTTCGAAGACGAGAAGAGAAAGGCGAGGTAGTTCGTTCATCTTTGAAGAGAAGAGAATTTTTATTAATTTCGTACTATTTTGTATTTTTTCTTCTGTTGATAAGGCATTAGTCCAGTCTTATCAACTGGCGCCGTCTGTGGGAAACTTGAGCTGAGGCGTCGAGTTTCCATTTCTTTTTCCGTCTATTTTTTCTTTATTTTACCTGTAAATATGAGTCGATGACACCGATAAAAGAGCCCAGGCATAGCTCTGAGGGAAAACGATTCACGGTCTTATGACGCCTGAGAACGTTTTCGGAAGCCATGCCTGGACGCCTTTCGAGAAGGGCTAGAGACTATCACTTTATTTCTTTACGTAAATTTACAGCCCTTTCGTTTGTAACGACAAATGATTAACAGAACGAAACACTTGTATAATGTAATTTATGAAATCAATAAATGAAAACAACTCAGATCCACTCTAAACATGAAAAGAAAACCTAACCGGCAGAGCTCTGCGGGACTCCAGCCTGAAGCGCTGCGAGTGAGCCACGCATCTCTGCCGGGAGAATTTGTGCCGTGCTGAACGGACCGGCAGAGCTTTGCGGGACTCCAGCCTGAGGCGCTGCGAGTGAGCCACGCATCTCTGCTGGGAGAATTTGTGTCGTGCTGAATGGACCGGCAGAGCTCTGCGGGACTCCAGCCTGAAGCGCTGCGAGTGAGCCACGCATCTCTGCCGGGAGAATTTGTGCCGTGTTGAACGGGCCGGCAGAGCTCTGCGGGACTCTAGCCTGAAGCGCTGCGAGTGAGCCACGCATCTCTGCCGGAAGAATTTGTGCCATGCCGAACAGGCCGGCAGAGCTCTGCGGGACTCTAGCCTGAAGCGCTGCGAGTGAGCCACGCATCTCTGCCTGGAGAATTTGTGCCGTGCTGAACGGGCCAGCAGAGCTCTGCGGGACTCTAGCCTGAAGCGCTGCGAGTGAGCCACGCATCTCTGCCGGGGGAATTTGTGCCGTTTTGAACGGGCCTGCAGAGCTATGCGGGACTCCAGCCTAAAGCGCTGCGAGTGAGCCACGCACCTCTGCCGGGAGAATTTGTGCCGTGCTGAATGGGCTGGTAGAGCTCTGCGGGAATCCAGCCTGAAGCGCTGCTGGCGAGCCACGCATCTCTGCCGGGGAATTTGTGTCGTGCTGAACAGGCCGACAGAGCTCTGTGGGATTCCAGCCTGAGGTGCTGACAGCAAATCGAACTCTTGAAACTCTTACAAAAGACGCATAAAATACCACACGCATGCGTATTAAACGTTAATTTTCATCATATTTTACATCCAAAATATCTGAATAAAAAGCCTGAATCATTACTCTTTGTAATTTTCAGCAAAATGGACACAAACGAAAAAGACATAGAGCTGCAAGACGGGGCAGAGGTCAGTGGAGACAGTGAAATAAGTGCTGACGGAGATACTCCTGACCAATCTAAAAGAAAGGAAAAAATAGGAGCCAGACCCGAGGAAGCCCTATACGTAACCCCTGACCAGTTACAAGAACTCTTAACGAAGGTAGTAAACAACGCGGTAGCTACTCAGCTGCAGAATCAAAAGAAAAAAGACATTGAAGAGAAGGCTGATGAGAGCCAACAAAATGGCGATGCCGAAGACAGGCAGGAGCATTCCGCAAGCCAGCACTGTGATCAAGGATATCTCAGAACTAGACCGTCCCCAAGGTCGGGAGGTGATGACATTCATAATCAGGGCATAACTTGGCAGAACACAATGGCACGTGAAATAGCTGCCATGAAAGAAATGATTGAAGGAAAATCCACTGAGCATAAGAGGAGCAAGATCTCCCCATTTCGTGATTGCATCATGGCAGAACCCTTACCTCAGCACTTCAGGTTAACGGCAGACCTCGTGTATGACGGGATGACTGACCCTCAGGATCATTTGGATCGATTTGAAAACTTAGTGATGCTACAAGGATTCTCTGAAGGAATTAAATGCCAGATGTTATTAGCCACCCTGAAAGGGTTAGCGCAGAGATGGTTCAGTCAACTGAAACCACGAAGCATCGAGACATATGAGGATTTCGCATCTCAACTAGAGAACCAGTTTGCCAGTGCTCGAAGACAGAACCACTCAATAATGACCCTGCTAAACTTTTAACAACGAGAGAGAGAAAGCTTGGATTGCAGAGGTAGACGGAGCAGCAAATATTGGGGGTTGTGATGCCGGAATAGTAATTGTCAAGCCTGATGGAGAAAAGATGCGGTTTGCCATATGTTTCCAATTTAGAGTGTCCAATAATGAAGCCGAATACGAAGTACTAATCAAGGGACTGACCATGCTCTGGGAGATGGGAGCCAGGAAGGTTGTAATCAGGTCTGATTCTCAATTAGTAACACAGCAAGTAGAGGGCGCATGCGAAGTCAAAGAAGAAAGGATGATAAAGTATTCAGAAGTAGTGAAAGAGCTACGAAGCAAATTTGATAGCTGCCAGATTGAGCAAGTACCCCGAGAAGAAAATGTCAGAGCCAACCAATTGGCTAAACTCGTCAGTGCGTCAAACCTCACGGCAGGAAATACAATCACAATGGTGGTTGCAGAAAGAAAGACTCAAACGATAGAGGCCTTAACTATAGAAAGCGAATCGGACTGGAGAGCCCCAATAATCCATTACCTTCGAACGGGAAGAAAGATGCCAGGAATGGATAAATCCGTCAAAATTAACTACCAGCAGTATTGCCTTGCTGGAGGGCAGCTCATAAGAAGATCTTTCACGCACCCACTGTTAAAGTGCATTGGCAAAGAGGAGGCTAGCTATGCCATAAGGGAAATACACGAAGGGGGTGCAGGCAGTCATTCAGGCTATAGAGATACAGTCAGAAAAATCATCAGAGCCGGTTTCTACTGGCCCACGCTCACCAAGGATGCCAAGGACTTCGTGCAAAAGTGTGACAGATGCCAAAGGAACGCGAGAGCTATACATGTTCCAGCGGAGAGTCTGGGCGGGCTGTACGCCTCCTGCCCATTTGATAAGTGGGGAATAGATATTGTGGGGCCGTTCGGCAAAAGGTTCATAATCGTCACAGTAGATTACTTCAGCAAATTGGCAAAGGCGGAAGCCGTATCAGCAATTACCACCACGGCAGTGCTGACCTTCATATGGAAGAATATAGTGTGTCGCTTCGGGGTACCGCAAATCTTAGTCTCAGACAATGGATCCCAATTCAACGGCCGCAAGATGAAAGCATGGTGCAAAAGCATGGGAATCATCTAGAGGTTCACGTCAGTCAAGCGCTCTGAAACTAATGGACAAGTGGAGGTCACTAATCGGACCATTGTGAGCGGAATCAAGGCACGCTTGGAAGCTGATGAAAAGGATTGGGTCGATTCATTAGATTCCGTCCTCTGGTCATACAGGACTGGAGTTCGCAGCGCTACTGGAGAGACACCAAGCTCTTTGATATATGGAACGACCCCGGTGACCCCTGTAGAAATCGGGGCAAAATCTTGGAGAATCCTGAACTATGATGAGGCAGAGAACAACCGGTCAAGGCCAGAGGAGCTAGACTTGGTGGAAGAAGTTCGGAACGTCGCTAAGGCCAGGTCAGAGGCTTATAAGGATTCTGTCAGAGCTCGACATGATAGCAGGGTGAAGGAAAGGAAATTCGAAGTGAGAGATCTGGTGCTGAGGAGAGCTGACGCGCTGAAGCCTCTCCGAAAATTAGATTTGTTATGGGAAGGACCATATAGAGTGACAAGGGTGTTGAAGGGCGGAGCCTATGAGCTAGTTGGGCCAGGAGAGAAGAAATTACCTCGTCCATGGAACGTACACAACTTGAAAAAGTATTATGTTTAGAAAGGAGGCATACCAAGTTTTTTCAGTGATTCAATTAAGGTGATTATATATATCATCTTTCTCGTTTAGCAGAGCTTATTAGTTTAATCAAGGCTTGGATACGAGCCATGTTATCCTTTTGCGAATGAAATTGTATGGATGAAGTATTAAATGAATCGCGTTTTTTGTTTTTTCCCAAAATGGTATTGCTTTCGGAGATATTTTTGTTCTTCGAAGAAGACTCACTTTTTCACAACAGCTAACATAATGGAAACAAAGCAACAAGCAATGTCTGAGTAAAACCCCATTGAAAAACAAATCGACATATGTTTATAAATTATTGCGAGGTGAAGAACATTCGACATACATCTCTCAATAATTACACATTGTACCGACATCATCCATCGAACGGTACCAAATATCAATACATCTTGAGAATAGCTAAAATAAGGAAGCGTAAGCCCCGAATTTGCCCAAGACGCTCAGCAAAAATAGCTAGGAGTGCTAATGTAATTGTAAAGGAATGGAATTACTAGGATAAGCAAAGATGGCAATATTAACATACAGTAAAATATACCTCTAGTATGTTTTACCCAACGAATTACATAACAAGGATTACGAAGCAAAGTAGCTTTTACAAATTCTGTCATGAAAAGCGCATCTTATTAATCCAACAAGATATTGTAAGCAGATCTCAAGGCCGACATCATGAAAGAAACAACCTAGGGCAGATCTTGTCATCAAGCAGGAATGGAGAGCCTAGTGGTACAAGAGGTCCCCGCTCTGATGGACTACACTTGGAGAAAAGCCCTGCTCGAGCGAATTTGCTAGCAAGGAGCTGACACGAGGGAAATCCAGATCATGTTCTCGAGAAGAGCACGAGGGTGACAAGTTTGGTCTACCCGAAGACAGAGAACAGAGCAGGGATCAGAAGGGCTTTGCATTTCCTTCTGATGAACCTCGCTCTACAAGCCTGGCCTCCTCGCGCCGACCAAGTTTTCCCCATAAGTAGTAGCTCCGCTTTAATCCCCAACCACTGCAATTAACCATAAGGGAGGGGATGCCCGTGGGAGCATACTTTAGAGAAAAGTTGACCTCAAGGTGGAAATTAACCACACCCAGGAGAGGTGCAAGTTGAAATCACTCCCGTAAGACATCTTGATCCGCACTGCGACACCCACTCGTAAGGCGGACGACCAGCAGCAAGGATCGTAGCCTCACGATATTTGTTAACAGCCATCGATGACTCATGTCAGATGACTGACTATAACAAAGGCCATAATTCAGATGACTGACTATAATAAAAGAAAGTCGGAAGGAAAGACAGACGAGGTTTCTCGCGAAAAGGCAGGAAAAAGAAGAACAGGGGAAAACCAGAAGACATAGTAACTGGTAAAGTGAAACGAGAAGGAAGAAAGTATTAGGCAAAGTGCGTAAGCAGAGAGTGCTACAAAGGAATGAATAGTAGCAAAAAGATAAGAGAAGGTATTTATAAGGGGAAAAGTAAATAACAGCATTTATGATGGGGCGTATCGTTCGGAGATATGAAGACAAAAAATAACTGACAAAGTCAGCAATACCGACAAAGACGCGTTGACTAATACTCTGATTTGAAGATGAGCCAAAAAAAGCTTGAAGTCCAAAAACCCATCAGCAGAGGAGAAAAGCCAGAGCTCATGGTAGGTTAAATCTGTCTCAGCAGACCTCATCTGCAGAAGAAAGGCCTGAAATCTCCTAGCGGACGAGAAAAATCAGATCTACCGTTCACAAGGAAGGAGATTTAAAAGTGCATAGATCTCCAACCCTTGGCTTCCACGTCGTCAACGTTGTTTTCGATGCAAAAAGACGCCAGGCATAGCCCTGACAGCCACAAAAGAGCAGCGTGGCCTCATCATCAATCACTCTTCCCCCTTTTGAATAAGAGCTCGGGAAGTTAGAGCTCAGAATAGGTACGCCTGAGCGCTACAAAAAATAAAAAGGACTAAAAGGCGGACAACGTCACCCCAAAGGTGGAGTAACGGCAGAGTCGCCTCCCTTAGGATCTTCATTTCCTGCTCCACTTGCATGATACAGAGGTAACAGTCAGTGGAGAAGAAGGGAAGATCCAAGCCGTCAAGAGTCGGACATCAGTGACTCGCATCAGATGTCTGACTAAGACGAGAGTCACGTTTCAGATGTATGACCACGACAAGAAGAAGGCCGGCATTAGCCCCCAAAATCGGTCCCGAGGCTGAGCGAGGAGAGGGAATGAATAGAAAAAACAAGAGAAGCATGGTGCCAAGGCAAGATGAGCTGAATTGATAAGGGCAGGAAGTCACCTTGAAGGCGTGCATGGAAAGATTGGAGATAAAAGGCATAAGATAAAATGAAAATTTTATAGATACAGAAGGATGAACGAAGTAGTAATGGCTGTAGTTATTTAGGGGCGTTTAAAGCTCCTCACCTTTTTTGATAAAAGATAAAAAGAAACCTTTCCTTTTCTGGGAAATGCCTTTTCTTCTGTCAGTTATTTTTCCTTTTGCGTATTCCCAAGAGTAGCCTCGAAAAGAGGTAGATAAAGAGAAAGGGGGAAATTAGGTAATACTTGTCAGAGATTGGTCAAATATAGCAGAAAAGGACAAAACATAGCTGGCGTGCAAAGAAAAACATATACTTTATTAAAAATATAAGCAAGACCAAAGAAACAGGAGAGCTGGCAGTCAACTCTGGACTCATCCCTGAATTGTTTGTACAAACTTTGCTATACTCGTCTGTTAGCAATAAAATAAATACAAAGAGCTACTGTAATGTGAAAGGCCAAAAGGCACTAAAACCCAATGGTTGCAAGTAGCCACATTTACATAAGAAAGCCCCAGCAGAAGGATTTTTCTTCGGAAGGTCTGCAACTACAGGAACACAGAGATGAAACAGCGCCAACGATTGTCCTCAAGGGCCGGATGCCTCCCCCTCGTAGGTTGGAGGATCGAATAGTGAACCCAATCTCCAGGACAACGGCGGGACAGAGTCGAAGCTGGAGACCCTTGGGATCAGGTGAGAACAGCCTCACCCACCTTCCGAAGATGGAAGGGGATGAGATCGGCCTAGAGCATCAGATGTATGACAACAACGAGGGAAGAGCAAGCGTCCAAGAAAGAACTTAATAAAGTAAAGGGAAAGGAGGTCCCATGACACCATTTTTCAGTACAAGATGGATAAAATGCCACAACTTGCACGGATTTATAGAAAAATAAATGATCGTTAGGGCTGATAGGACAAATTCAAAAGGTAGGTGAGAAAGCGACATCTCGAAATCAGAAGTACATATGTAGGCACATGTCCTACCTACCCGTCAAAGTCCCACACTAACGACAAAAGAAATACAGTAGATATTAAAGTGACATGTGTTCCGAATAACCAGAAATATTAAAATTTTAAAGTCAGCCCAGAAATTGTCAACAATATTCCACAAAAAGAGGAAGTACAAGTTATCAATATTCGAAAAATCATAAGGCAGCCCTCAAAAGATAGATCTCTGACTGATGTGGTAAAAAAAGACCAGGTCTCTCCCTCAGAGACCTGATTCGCGTAATGACAAAAGTAGGTGAGCAAATTACCATAAGTCCCTATTATTTCGATTATCCAAGAGCTCATTCCGGAAGAGACCTCAGCAGCTATATGATGAGAGATACCTGATAACAGAAGATACTTCAAAGACGAGTGATGTGGCACAAAATTATCAGGTCTCGGTGAGAGACCTGACAAAGAGATCACACCTAAAATGTAGGGGAATATAAATGCAACCGGCCTCAGTTAGAGACCTGAGAAAGAAACATCTTAGTACACTTGTCTAGAGACCTGACTGGCATTAGGTAGCACGAGAGACCTGATTAGAGACCTGAGACCTGGACCTGAGACCTGGACCTGAGACCTGATCAGGTCTCCCGTGTCTTTTCTTGTCAGCCTGACACCACATACAATCACATCCCGTCATATGGCATTGGAGTAAGTACTGACAGCTGGAGATATAGCTTATTCTCCAAGCCATTCATTTCTCCTATAAATAACCAACCTCATTCACATTTACTCTCAGGTTCTTTCTACACAACATTCTCTACACAAACACTCATGTACTTTATTATCTGATAAAAAGAGTGAATCTGACTTAAGTTTCGGAGGGTGTTCGCCGGAACCCACCCCCGGCGTTCATTCTTTTGCAGGCGAACATATATCAACATGGCACAGGAGCATAGCAAATCATCTCTCGGTGACTCCTGGCCTCCGATTCACAGCGAGCAAGCAGCGACTTCCTCTTTTCCTTGTGTGGAGAATGTTCTTGATGGAGTTAGGTTGATTTTGACTTCATCATCTGGCGCCGTCTGTGGGAAACAAAGGCTAACGCGCGAGTATTCTGATTTTCTACTTACTTGTGCAACTCCTAGTCTCATAATTATCAGATTTGAGATGGGATAGAACGAAGAAAAACGTTGCAGAAGTCCAGATCTGGGATTTTCTTCCATTCACGTTCGTGGTCCACCACTGAGCCTCACGCTGCTGCGACGATTTCAGCAACACAGATTCGTCGAAGTTAGTCACTGCCACTGCACCGCGGGGGTGCAATCAGCCACCAGCCTCCGCTTTCTCTGCCCATCACCGGAGTTTTAGCACGTAGCTGGTCCGATCTAGCCTCGGGCTTTCCGCAATATCAGCATAGGGAGCAGAGCCCTCTGTGCAAAGCTCATGCAACCGAGCTACTATCCTGGTTTGAATCTCGTGAATTGATATTTACCTACTTGTAGATATCGAAAATTTAAAGAAAAACTTAGTTGGCCAACTTTTGTCAGCACTCTCAGGAGAGATAGCGAAACGGGCATGGCTCTTAGGTCGAGTGCGGATACAGTAAAATTCTTTGTTTTTCTGGATATCGAAACAATTGATGAAGAGGCTGGAGGAAGGTTCATAACAGTAGCTCGAGAAGAGGACGTAAAACCCGAGCACGGTGCGGATGGCAGAAAGGGTGAGCTGATTTGGCATAATGCCATATTCCTTGACAACAGCGCACAGGAAGGGATGAAGTGGAAATCTAATTCCAGCCATTATTTGGTTATACCAGAAAATTATGGCCGGAAAGGAGACCTGATTTGCATAATTATCGGGGTTAACCTTAGAATGACAAAATCATCAGACCTAAGGATACGCTGGAGAGTTTTCCATTCATCTTCTAGCAGCTGTGAAGGCCCCGACACCGGTTGCGTCGCAGTATTAATTGGACGTCTCAGGATTTCCTTCAACCTCGTTTCTCCTACCACCTTCCTAACCCTAATTTCTTCCGGATCAGGGCTAGGGGTAGGACTGCTCGACTCCGAGCGTGTCGAAGAAGTGACCCCCTCTGGACTCGCATAATTCGAAATTGCATCTTCTAAACTAGTATTAAGGGATTGTTCTGCAGAATTAGACATCCTACTCTATGCCTACATAACTTGTCTCTTGGACTCATACCATCTGTCTAAATGTAGTGGTTTTTTCTTTCAATAAATAGCAATATATATTAAAGAGAGAATGGAATCATGAGTCATACATAACTTGTATGTATCTTCCGATATTTGATCGGAACTATTACCTATTCTTTGAAATTTGGCCAACGATTCTCTTCACTAGTATATATCTGAATTTATCTTTTAATTTCCCGAATATGATGCGCTTCGAGTTTACTTTTGGGAAAGCTCCAAAAGTAGTCTTCCTTTTTATCTCTTTCCAAATGTTGTTAGTGACCTTTACTCTAATTACATTGAAGGAAGTTGTTGCGGAGTATTTATCATTTCGTCAAATTTACACATGTTAGATTAATGATATGTGTAGATTTGGTGATATTTATATACCTTATTAAAGTAGAATAAACTCTACTATTCCATATTTAAATTTGCAGATTGTCACATGTCATACATCTAATGTAGACAATTGAAGATGTCACACAGTGAGACAATAGATCTTATTTGGTATTTTTCAAGGAATTTTTTATTTTTTACTTTTGCAGGGAGTGGTCCACTTATTTTATTTTAAATTTAAGTAGTATTTAATAAATCATAATTAAAATTTATCTCTAATTATCCCTCATTTACATGGATTTCTTGCAAAATTTCATGGTAAATTAATGTCTATTGATGTATATTGGGCTAGTAGAAAGTCTTTATTTATCATGGGCCTTGATTTTCAGCCTACAATTAAACTGTAGAATTAAAAGGCTCATAGCCGTCCTGGCCTAGGCAACTGTTTCAGTCATATTGTTTAAATATTTTAAAGTACAAATAGTTTCTCTCGAGATCCTTTCAAAAATAAATAGTTTCTCTCATGATATTCTACTTCAAAAAATCAAAACTCTAATGCAGCACTAACTCTTAAGTGCCACATTCTAGAATCATATTTTATTTCATCAATACACAAGACAATGAAACATATTGTCGTACAATAACTTTTATTAGTTGAAAGCGCGATAGTTATTTCAACTTACTAAGCTAGTACATATTTTCCACCCTTTCCTGAATTCTAATCATCATAACATTGATCAGCTAACAAAAGAGCAGTACCTTATTCTTTCTCAATAGAAGAAAAAAGAAAGAAAAAAAAAAATCAACTAAGCACTCTCTTACTCATTTCTGAGATGATCAGAGACCTACTACACATACAAAACAGAACCACACACACACACAAATAAGGAAAAAATAAAGACTTCTTCGCCATTGCTATTGCTGCAAGCCGATACTACAACGGATGCAGAGGAGGATGAGCAAACTCTAACTCGGACATAGAGTTTACTCATCCTCCCTACTGGCGATGTCATTATGCTCATATCTGGGGGAAGATTTGTGGCCACTATCCTTCCTGCTCGAAGAAGGGCTCGTGTAATGTTGGTCGTAAGGCTGTGAAGCAAGATACTTCAGAGCCTTGACTATGTCTCGAATGAGCGGCCTAATGGTAGGCTGCTCTTGGATGCACATTGCAGCGATGGCCAGTGCTTGGTACAATCCTCTCACCGGATAACGCCCCTCAAGAGTTGGATCTGCCATTTCGTGGAATTTCTTCCGATCTTTGAATAGTGGCCGTGCCTGCACCCCAACAAGAAAACATACATTTGCAAGAATCAGAAGCTATAAATGAAAGTAAACATTATCCATGAAGATGAAAAGTTATGAATATGCCATTTGAAGTATAATAATAATACCCCCCCCCCCCCCACCATTTATATAAGATGTTAATTAGCTTATTCATGTGATATTCTTTAGTTTTGCTAAAATTGGATAAGAGGGTACTACTTGTGCTATTTTGTCAATCATGCCACTTACAATCTAATAATCTATACATATGCACATTTTTTTCTGCTAGTCCCGTGATTTTCTTGATCACAAACTACTATTGCACGATAAGAAAGATGAAACTCTCTCTCAATTCACTCAACAGTAATGCAAAGAGTGCTACATAACTCTTTATCCCACATGAGTAATTATATTTGTATGGGAATAAGGGGAAGATGAGGAAGAGAATGGGAAAAGGCTGATCACAATGGAAAGAATATGCCATAAAGCAATAGACACTTGACAAATTGTTCCACTTCCAAATCAACTTGCAACATTAGTGGAGCCATTTTAGATGGCCCTAATGGGAAAGAAAAGGCATCAAATCCAAGTGAATTATCTAGTGCAACGAGAAAGGTCTCTCCGGCCCTTGAGTTAGTTCAACACGAAATTCATACTCAACGCGACAAAGGGAATAAATAACACAAAAGTTTGAGATACTGACCCAATCTACTAGATTTTGCTCGGGGCCAGGTCTTGTATAGTCAATAGCCCTCCTTCCTGTGACGATCTCCAAAAGAACTACACCGAAGCTATAGATATCCGACTTAAAGTTGAGCTGACCAGTCATAGCATAATCGGGAGCACAGTATCCATATGTGCCCATCACTCTGGTGGAGACATGAGTTTCATCCCCACACGGCCCCTCTTTAGCTAAGCCAAAATCGGAAAGTTTGGGATGATATCCCTCCCCGAGCAAGATGTTGGAACACTTCAAATCACGGTAGATAATTGGTGGTGACATCTTGGTATGCAAATACTCTAACCCTTCTGCTGCTCCTGCTGCTATCTTCATCCTACTATTCCAGTCGAGGGCCTTTCTGTCGGAGAAAATGTCTACACAACCAAAGAAAAACAAGTCAATCCATGTATTCTCATAACTAAAAACTAGTAAAATACAATGAAAATGAGGTTTCTTACCATGTAAATGATCCTCCAAAGAACCTAAGGGCATATATTCATAGACTAATAACCTCTGATCTCCATCAGCACAATAGCCTATTAACTTTACAAGATTAGGATGCTCTGCATTACTTAGTGTTTGAACTTCAGCAACGAATTCCCTAATTCCTTGACAGCCATTCCGATCTAGTTGTTTAATAGCCACAATCTGCACGCAGCATATAACAAATGAATTTATAGTTAGAAACATATGAAGACATTAAAATAATGTAAATGCATAAGGTAAGATATATTGGACTGTTTACTGTACCTCAGCATCCGGTAAATGGCCTTGGTAAACTTTTCCAAATCCTCCCTCACCGATGAAGTTTCCATCCTTGAAATTCTCTGTTGCAGCAACTAAGTCGGCTAAGGCGAATTTCCTTGCTTTGAAGCCATCACTTTCTGAACCACAGTTAGGACTCAAGCTAGCATCTGTGTTCTCAATGACAGAGCGAGATGATGCTACTTTATGCTCCTTCGGAGATCTATGTAGGCTCGCCTTCGGGTGGTCTAAACAACTCAGAAGGAAAATGAAAATAGAAGATCAAACACCAAGTTACAAGATCAATGACCCAATTAATGAATAATAGTAATATATTAATTCACAAATACATAATGCAAAGATGAAATGTGCAAGTCCAAATTACGATCAAGCATGATTTTCATCAAAACTGCACTCCAAGATTAGTAGATTATCACCATCTAATAATGTCATATATCATCACCTTTTGCACCATCTCTGTCTGTATACAATCAAGAATAAGCAGTATCTAATTTTCTAAAGTGAGATTCTATTTCTGGATGGTTCAAAGAGGAGTTTACACAAACGACAAAAACAAAAGAGAAAGCGAGATTTAAAAATGCGAAAAATTCACCTCTCTTATGCACCATCTCAGGAGAATGTCACAAACCGGACATGCAATGAAGAAAAACGAATTGGATCGAGACAAAATCCGGTACCATTTTATTTATATGACATCCTCGGATTAAATGTAATGCCGACATTCTAATCAACAGCCAACAGGGGATAAATACTACATTCGATATTAATCACGTAGCAATTACGCGATCGTCGAAACGTAACCGCCCAACCAAAACAGAACGCGATAAGAAAAGAAAAAAGAGAGAAAAAATCAGATCTTTTTGAAAACCCATGTTGGAAATTTTCAAACGACGCACTGGAAAATTCAAGATCAATCTTTCTCAAAACCCACGATCCGAGGAAAAAAGAAGAGAAAATGGTGTTTCATTTAATATTGTATTTAACCACATTTACCTTGTGGGGTTAGCGCATGATCTTGATCTCTTCGTTTATTCTCGATGGCCATCTTTTTCTTTCTATATTGTTTCTTGTGAACGGATGATTCGCCTGCGCACGAGAAGCAACCCATGCCTACCCTCCTCCTCTCTTTCTCTTTCTCTTTCTCTCTCTAAATATATATATATTTATTCGGATATACAGGTCGAGGCCGAGGCCGCTGTATATATGTGTTTTCTTTCTTTGTTCTCAGCTGCAATAACGGAGAACAGGGAAAGAAAAGAATTTTACTAATTAAAAGAAGTTTTTCAGAAAGAGAAAGAGGAGGAGGAGGAGAGAGAGAGAGAGAGAGAGAGAGAGAGAGTGATGAGAGAAACTGAAACCTTAACACGATTTGCTTTGTTTTATTTAGATTTCTACGTCAAATTCAAATACCCATCCTATTTTTAAGAATGGCATAGACTTTCTCGAAACTTATCCAATGGCGGATTGCCACGTTGGACTATTGGCACTTTTGTATGACGTGTATTTTATAAATGGTTCGTTCTATTCTCGGCGGCGGCGCTGCACAGAATATAACTATTTCATTTATTTAATTGATTGTGCCTGCGCAATGGTTTGGTTTACGATGAAAATGGGTAGTTAAGTAGTACTATGCAATGGTTTTATTCTTTAACCATATTTTGTATTTGTATGATCTCCTTTCAAAGGAAATTTCTTATGAGAATTGAAACATCACTTGTGATACCATGCTCAGTGTCATGATCTACATATTTCCTAATAAATCAAGTTGACAACACTTGTTTTTGCTTTCGAATTGGAGAAAGAGGAATGACAATGATTAAATTCTCTATACGTCTCTCTTTATACAAGAGGGATTCACTGTTAGCATATTCCTGCACGGACCAAACTCAACATTAGAGTCTAATACATTTTGTCATATTTCACTCTCGTTCGTGACTATAAAAATATAGCAGGGTCCACCCTGCACACATGCACTGGCGGATCCAAATAGGTACATGGGTACAAGTGTACCCCAAAAAAATAAATAAAAAAAATTAGTAGTATACATGTATATTGATTAATTGTCTTTATTTTTTATTTGAACCCCAATAAATAAATAAAATAATAATAATAGAAACTAATTAAGCCCTATAAATAAGTCCAATAATGCTTATTTCAATTTATATACAATTAAAACGTATCGAATTGACCATACATATAGTAAAGTTGCAAGCTCAACATAAATAAAAAGAAAAATCTTATGCTCTACGATTTTAAATTAGGGATTTTCACTATCTATTTTCAGATATCAATTATAATGAGTGAACAATTATTTATATATAACACAACGAGAACTTAACCCTAGTGAAATTATGAAAACACATGAGCACAAAAACTTGTACGCCAACCAAAAAAATCGGGTCGGGGGCCCCGCCCCCAAACCTCCGTAAAGAGAGACTCTCCTTTTTACAAGTCGCACTCCTAAATAGAAATTCTTGGATACGCCACTGTGCACATGCATACAAATGAAATTATCTATACCTCTTCAGAGTTTTACTCGTTTTGTTCTTACTCGTTTGATGGGATAAGGTGTTAATACTTCATACCTCATGTTTTCTCTCTCATATGCCCTCGGCAAGAAATTGTGCATAATGATGAAATGTCTGTTAGGAACCGGATACTTGGTCGTGTAAATAACAATGAACAATGCTTGTTTTTTATTGATGTAGAAACTGAACAGTAATAACGTCGTCAATACAACAACGAAATGTAACTAAGAACTTGAATTTGGAATGAATTGAAGATCGTTCGAAGTTAAGACTTCTGCCTGCAAGACAAGAATACGCTCCGATATTGCTCACGGAAAGGCAGCTTGTCCCCAAAGGTTAAAACGATATTGACGTCTCGACAGTAGCAACACCGCAAACTGGACCGAGCACCAGCAAACTGGAACTGGAACGAAGACTGAACTCGAATGCTATGATATGCTTATGCTTTATAGATGAGAGAATGCTTTCTGAATCAGTCAATTCTGCAAATGAGCATGCCTCCTATATATAGGCTCTCAAACCATGTGAAGGGACTCGTCTCCATAAAATTCATTATGAAGGAGCCATGGTGGCTAGCAGTTTCGGATGTGAAAAGGCTCAGTCGGATGAAGAGCCTTGGCAGTTACAGAAGGCCAAGAGTCATGACTTAAATACAAGTCAAATCATCCACATATAACCGATGTGGGACAACTAACATTTATATAAATATAACATGTTAGTTTCTACTCCAATATCCAATCTTTAGCACACAATATCTCACTCACCATAAATCAGTTTAGAGATATTAAATATACCACGTTCATCTACTTACCTGAACAAATAAACGAAATGGGCTCGTGTAGTTGGTCCAAAAAGATAAGGCCCAAACACCAGCCCAAAGCACCAATTGCTAAGATCCAAGTCCAAGGCCCAAGCCTAGTCGTGTGCCATTGGCCCATGACCTTTGGCTTTTGTAACAGCCAAGACTGTTCACATCTAGCCACCGCTTCACGTCCAGAAACCGCCGGCCATTCATGGCAGCGTTAATGGGACGAGCCTCTTCACTTGTCGAGAACTGTCTATATAAGGAGGCATGCTCATTTACATTTCTCACTCAACAATCTGCATTCTCTCGTCTCTCAAAGCAAGCAAAGCATTCCATAAATTTTTGAGTTCAGTCTTCATTCTAGTTCCAGTTCGCCGGTGCTCGGTCCAGTTTGCGGTGTTGTTATTGCCGAGACGTTAAGATCGTTTTAATCTTTGGGGACAAGCCGTCTTTTCGTGAGTACTACCGGGGTGTATTCTCGTCTTGCGGGCAGAAGTCTAACTTCAAATGATCTTCGATTCATTCTAAATTCAAGTTCTTGTTACATTTCTTTGTTGTATTGACGACGTTATTACTGTTCAGCTTCTACATCAATAAAAACACGCATTGTTCATTGTCATTTACACGACCAAGTATTCGGTTCCTAACAATCACTAAACCTCTAGAACTGATTCACACCGATGTGTGTGATTTAAATTTTGTGCAAACTAGAGGTGGTAAAAGGTATTTAATTACCTTTATTGATGATTGCACGAGATATTCTTACCTTTACTGTTAAGAGTAAAGATGAGGCTATTGAAGCTTTTAGAAACTTCAAGAATGAAGCTGAAAATCAACTTGGTTGCTGAATCAAGATGGTTAGAAGTGATAGAGGTGTAAAGTATGTTGCTCCGTTTGCTGAATTATGCAATGAAAGTGGTATAATCCATCAAATGACTGCTCCTTATTCACCACAATCAAATGGCGTTGCTGAACGTAAGAATCGTACCTTTAAAGAGATGATGAACGACTTGTTGATTAGTACCCCACCACCGTCGCGTCCATCTCACTCCGCCGACCACCCCTCCTACCGCCACTAGTATATGTGGCCACTTTCCAACCACATATCTATTCGGGAACATCCAAGTGACCGTAATAGATCTTGTCTGTGAACAGAAAAATCTCAGGTTCAAGCTCTACCACTCCTCCTTTCCTCTAGTCAAAGAAAAAAAAAGAATGAAAAAGAGGAAATTGTAGAAGGGGAGGAGTTAAGAAAATGTTCGGTTAATAATTCACTATAAAAATGCGTGGTTTAGCAACAGAAATAACCATAGCTAAACGAGTCAATTCGGTCTGACAAAAATGGAATCACGGCGAACCAAAGCAGACTGTCACGGACTTGTTCCCTTAACAATGAACCGTGCAGCCTTTGCCCTTATTCCGCCCCTTGCGGCTAGCAAAGTCAGTCTAACTCTCAAAAGGTGTTGTGTGTGCGATGTGTGAGAAAAGTGGCTAAGTAATGAAGCTAAGAGCACAAGAGAACTTTAAGAGAATATTTGTTACTAATTTGCTTGATGGTTACAAATGAGGGGGTCTCCCCTTTATATACAAGTTCTCTTCCCTAATGTATGGTTGAGATTGATTTAATCCAAGGGTGGAGAGTGGCCTTCTAGAGAATTGTAATGCCCCAGAAAAATTCTACTGTCTTTAAAAATGAAAGTTAATAATAATTATGGCTTTGCACGCCTAAGATCATGAAATTAAATTCTAAGACTGACGGTGAAATCCATTTCAGAAAATAAATTCTAGAAGTCGGTCGAACGACTACTGTATTAGGGTTTTCGCGTCCGGTAGATTTTTCGTCCGAAAACTCGGAATTAAAAACCGTCAGAATTTACATTCACTTTTTCTTCGATACGAGTTCACCGGAGAAAGTTAGTTTTTATGATTTTCCGGGCGAATTTTAGACTGTCTAATCCCGACTTTTTCTCGGATTTTGAAAAACGAATTAGGTTTTCCGAGTACGTGATTTATTTCCAATCTAAAGGACAAATTAGTTTTCGTCGAATTCGTAACTACCTAAGAAAGTATTTCTCGACTTTTTAATCGTCATTTAAAGCCGGAAACGAGATATTTCCGTCAAATAAAACGCAACCAAACGCGCCCTAACGAGTCACCACCTCTTTAGTTAGATTTTTACACCTTTATGAATAGTATCTAGCCTTGTCATCCACCTCCTCTCTTCTCCCTTCATACCGCCACCTTCCCCATTCTCTCTCTCTCTCTCATTTTTCTTCTCATTTTCCTCCATTGAAACTCTTCATCTAAGCTCTTCTGAAAAACACAAGTCTTCCATCTACCGATCAATTCCATTTCCGAGTTCGTATTATGCAAGGTAAGAACATCTCCTACGAAATGAACCGAACAAAGTCTTGATTCCATCCTTTTCTATTTTTTCGAAACTTAAGAGTTAAAGAAGCATGTTAATTCTTGTTCGATTCATGTTCTAGTATGTTTAGAATCGAGTTCTACGGATCGAATCATGAAGAAAATCACTCCCCTTTTCTTTTTATAATTACCGAAAATTTCTTAGGTTTAGGGGTTTTTCGTAGTTCGATTTCTTTGATGTTTGATCGATTAGTGATCTACATGTTGTTAATTGACTATATGAATTAATTTAGATTTTTCTAAAAATAAAAATAGAATTGTAAGAGAGAAAGAATGCTTGATTTGATGAAGAAGATGATATGATATTCATGTTTGTTTATGGAAATGAGATATAAGATGTATGAGGATGATTATATATTTAATTGGGATTTTTCTAAAAATAAAACGAAAAACGTAAGAAACGGAAACGTGTCGTTAAGTTGAAGCTCGTTAATGTTTTGATAATATGATTTACATATTAGTAATGCTCGTTAGATGATGATCGTTGTTGTAAAATTTGAACGATAACGAAGAACGTAAGATTTTCGTTAAGAGACGAACAATCGACGATAAGTCGAGAATAGATAATGTTTTAGGTTTGTGATTCGAACCTTTGATAATCTTGATAGTTAATGATCGTGACCGTAAAGTTTCAACGAATTCTAAGAAGTTTCGATTTTGAATAAGAGACGAAGAATCGAGTTTAAAAGCCGGTAGAAAGTCGAATAAGGAAATCTCTTTTAATAATAATAATTGTTATTGATTGTCGAACGACATTGTAGTTAACGATTTTTCCATCCGAGAAACAAGACGATATGAGATTTAGTTAAGAATCGAGAGGTTGTTGAACGATATAGAAATTGAAGTTTGTTTTGGTATAGTAAATGGTTAGTTGGAAATGACGAGGAAATGCTCGTCGTTTGTTAATCAAAAGTCGTGATTATGAACCCGATTATGAGATACTGTATGTAGACTGTCTTGGGATAAAAATTTCGTGAAAATAAAAGTGGAATAGTATTGATCGAACCTAGGGAATCATGCGTCGAGTTTTGTCGAGCATTAGGGTTTTACGCGACTGTTTTGCGATGTTTCACGGAAACTGTCATAACTTTTAGCTTGCTTAACGAAATCGAGATCCATAATTGAAGAGTAAACTAGACACCTGTACCTTTCTTTTGGTATAAGATTCATCCCCTGTTTTCGTATGCTCTGTTCTGTACAGACTTACTGACTTGGGCAGTGAGTATCCAAAGCCTAGTTTCCTAAGTTGAATCCCTTTCAACTTCGTTCCTTGTGAACTTTTAAGTCGTTCTAAGTTATCGACACCCTTTTACCAACTGACCTAAGTGTCGAGTAATGAGCCAAGTCCGTTTGTAGACGAGAATTGATCGAAGTCTCGTTTATTAGTTAATCAAAAGGAAGTAGTAAAGTGCAAATGCCTAAAAGACTAAAAACCGTTTCGATTTCCTGTTTCTTTTATCGATTGCGTTCAAGTTGCTTAAAGTTTGTTTATTTACGATAAAAGGAAGAAGTCAGCACCGAGGATAGGACAGAAGACCAGAGACGGAAGCTCGTTAAATAGTTCTGTAATCAGTCGGGTGGGCTTTTATATATATGAAATAAAATGAGCAATGCTCGAAAACCTTTTTCTTTATCGCTTTGATAATCGTGTTTTCAAGTGATAATCATGGCATGAACTACTTGTTTTATGTGAGTTCTCTTGTACCTTATGAGTTAGCCAAAAGGGGTTAACTAAATGATCAGACTTTGAGTTAGCCAACTTGCTTTCCAAAGTTAGTGTACACAGTAGCCGTTGAAGTATGGAACCCTATTGAGGGGATGACCTGCCGCGGTGATAAAGTAGCCGTTGAAGTATGGAACCCTGTTAAGGGACGACTGCCGCAGTGATAATTATTTGGTCAAGATTGAACGTAACATCTATCAGAAAAATGCTTTGCAAAGCTATGTTTATGAAAAGAAAATGTTTAATAGGCACGGGCTTTTGAAAGAAACACCCGATGCGCTATAAAAGAGATGTTTGATTTATCAATACTTATTGTATGTTTTCGGCAATGTGTCCACTAAGTATTTTTGTACTTAGCCCTGCATATGTTTTCTAAATGTGCAGGTTGAAGCGATGGGAGCGGTGATGGTTGAGTTGAATAGAGATAGGGAAGACTTTAATATGTAGTTCACAATTCCGCTGCTAAACTCTAGACGCTTTTATGTTATGTTGTAAATCACTGTTAGTCTAAGTTTCTGTACAATAACTTAATTTCCTTTTGAGAACTTGTCGAGTGATCCTTCGAGATCAACTCTCTCTTTTATCAATGAAGTCTTATTCATAGAAGTATTTCTGTCGTTAAATGTCTGTGTATTCATTTACCCCTTTCTTCCCCGCTTCTTTAATCCAATCCCTAGTCGCACCCCGGCTTTGCCGTCCCTCGGGATTTGGGGCTGTGACAGAGTGGTATCAGAGCAATTGTTTCTGCTCTGTATACAAGTTTCTTTCAAAGTAGTCAGATAGAGTATTCGTTCATACTCTATACCCGAGTCTTCTTTTAAAGTGAAGTTAGGTCGTAATACTAAGATTAAGAGTGTAGACGACAACTCAACCTCCCGCTGCGTCGACTCAACATAGGAAAGAAAGAAAGAAAGAAAGAAAGAAAGAAAGAAAGGAAAGAGTTTCAAGAAATGTGTTCTTCTTTTAAGAAAAATTTTGAATAAGTATTTACCAAGTCAAGAATGGAATGAAAGGTGCCAAGTAAAGAATTGTTTGAAAGTATAAGAATTATACCTTGTTTTGTTTTATTATGTGAATTATGTGAAATTATTTGCGCAATAATTTCTTTTAATTTGAAAAGATTGTTGGCACAAGAACCTAGATTGATTCTAGGGATTTTCCCGGTTCATTGAAGAACATTGACTATGATTCTAAGGACTTTCCGATTCCTTGAGAACATAGATGCTTTAAGAAGTATTGTTTCCAAATGATTTCGAAAGGAGATCGTGAAATGGGAAGGACTTCTATAGACGAATGTCACGTGCGTAGTGACATGAACAAAGACTCGACAAAGTCAATTTTGTTTTTGTAATTAAGAGTCGATAAGAATTTCCTTCGAGGAAATAAAATAAATGATGATAAGGTAAATTAATTATGTACTAAGTGAACGAAAGAAACAAATGGACGTTTGAGGAGTGTTGACTTCGAAATAAGAAAGAAATGATCGAGTCAAGGAAGACAGAATAAAGGGAATCAAAGTGAACGAAAGAAATGAATGTTACTTCCGTACGAGTAACATGAACAAAGTAGACAATAAGTGTAAATCATTAAGAGTTTTCCTTTGAGGAAACTGCAAAGTCGAAAGTTAAGAGTTCGTACTTTGTTTAATAAGTAAAGAATCGTTAAGAAATTTTCTCTAAGGAAGAAATAATGGAAGAAAGAAAGAAATAATAAAGAAAGAAAGTAATGAAGAATAAAGAAAGTAAGTAATAGGAAATAAAGTAAGAATGCAAAAGAATTATAAGATAAATGATGGAAATAAAATCTTGAAATTTTATTTCTATATATTGTTTAAGAGCAATTCTCTGTGAATTGTTAAATGTTTAAGATAAGTGATTGTTTAAGTGTTGGTGACATTACAATTGAATAAGGAAAATTCAATTTGTCATTTAAGATTTTCCTTAAGATAAATTATTATCCTACCCGTTACTGATCCGTGTTTCTTAAAAACTTTGTAGGATGGATACTAGATTTGACACGGCGCAGGAGAGCCAATCCCCGCCACAGTGTACTTGGGCAGATCAGATACTAGATAAGTATCGAGATTTTAAGGCAGACCCGAATCATGATATAGGACAAATAATTAGTAACTTTTCGGCAGTTTACCATGCAGCTCGCCATTCTGTTACAAAGCGTCAGGCTATATTCGACCTAATTATACGACTACCAGAGGAGTGGCGTGGTTGGGCACACGACACGACATGGTACTACCTTGGAGTTTTTGGCGACGACATCGAGCCGACAGGTGACTACTTAGGATTCGCTCTAGCAGTGCACAAGCGTTTCTTTCAGAGCAGACATGTAGCATCATATCCCACTCAGGGACATCCTCCCTACACTCACTTCCCAGCAGATTCAGAGTCAGAGCATGTTGAGATAGATCCGGAGATGGCCACACCGTACCACTAGTCCTTTTCACCCAGTGAGGAGTTAGTTCCAGAGACAGAGTACC
Source organism: Schizonepeta tenuifolia (assembly GCA_029490685.1). Classification (NCBI taxonomy): domain Eukaryota; kingdom Viridiplantae; phylum Streptophyta; class Magnoliopsida; order Lamiales; family Lamiaceae; genus Schizonepeta; species Schizonepeta tenuifolia. The sequence goes on along the minus strand of CM055957.1, from coordinate 79,015,583 downwards.
TGAAGATCGGCACGGAGCTCGCTACTACGATAGAATTTCCATTCCCATTTAGACCACTTGAGAAGATCTGTGCAGAGTTGGCGAGGGTCCGAGGAGAGTTTGAGGCAGGACCATCCAGGGTCCGTTCTACAGAGGAATACGAGTCTAGTTCACCTCCCGAGCACTTGCTGCCTCCAAAGAAGAGGACAGTAGAGACCAGTTTGGACTACTTGGTTTCAGACTCAGGGAAGACAGTTTCAGACGTGCCTTCACAACCACCACTTACACTTTTGGACGGCACTACCTTAAGGGTTGACGAGGCACCTCAGCTCGTCTTTGGTACAGATTCTGAGGAGGATCCGGACGAGGATCCGGAGGAGGACCCCGAGGAGTTTCAGGCCGTAGAGGGCAGTAATGACTCGACCACAGCTAGTTGAGCAGAGCGTCCCAGACGCGTAGTAGTAGTATTAGTAGTACTAGCTCTCTTGGTCTTGTATATAGTCGGATCAGTAACTAGTTTTTGTAGTACTCTATACGGATACGGAGTTTTGGATCGTTTCCATTCTAGTACTTCCAGTGGTACAGTAATGCAACCAGTAGTGCATCCTGTATACAGATAGGCAGTTAGCCTAGCTTAGACTCGTAGTAGTCTAGATTTTCTGTTATATAAGTCCTCATTGGAGGCAAAACTAGTATTCTTTTTTATGTATATATATATATATATACATGACCCGTGAGAGGGTTTTGATCACAAGAAAGTTTCTTATAAATCGTATAATTAAACCAGAATGTCAAATGAACTCGTGTAACGAGAGTTTAGTTACACTTGAGAGTTAAAAGTTTAAAGAACTAGTATCGAAGTTAGTCCTTATTATTCTTTTCCATGAACTTGTTTTTAAGTTGGAAAAAGGGTTAGCAAGTAAATGAAAGCTTAAAAGCCAGTGCTAATAAGAATTCTTGTCTCTTATAGTACCAAAAATGCCGCCGAGAATAGTTAACAACCAAAGAGGATCAGGAGATCCTAGAGGGACTGATAGAGGGCAAGGACAACGTATAAGCGAAGAAGAGCAAAAACATCAAGCAACCCTTTTACCCCTACCACCCTCACAACATCGTAACATCGAGGATATATTCTTCAGTTAAATCCACCGGTTTTTAATGGATCTAGTAACCCAAGCGATGCTGAGCTTTGGGTACAATCTATAGAAAGAATCTTTGAGCTTCTTAGATGTACTGATAAGGAGCGTCTTGCATGTGTTGCGTTTCAACTAGCCGGACCAGCTGACTACTGGTGGAAGACTAGACAGAGGGTCTTACCCGTGGAGCATTTGGCTCAACTTACTTGGGATGAATTTAAGGAGGCTTTTTATGATAAGTATGTATCCGAGCAAGGGGATACCGAAGAAGAAATAGCAAAGAAGTTTCAAGGGGAACTTAAACGTAAACTGGGAGTAGCTTTAGCCAGTCACGAAGGACTGAGCTATACAGAACTACTAGGACGAGTCCTAGAAATAGAGGCAGTAGTGCCAGATAAAGGAAAAATGGTAGTGCCCATACCAACACCAACCCAGACTTCAACTCAAAACCTTCCCAACAATAATATTAATTATAAAAGAAAAAGGAAATGGGAAGGAAGAAGTAGCAGTGACTATTACCAGCGCCACAATGATCAAGGGAAACAGAGTAGAAATCGACAGGGCTTTCAGCAGCCAAATAAAGATAACAACTATGGTAAGAAGTCGTGGCAAAGGAATAAACCACAAGGAAATAAACAATCAGGACAGGGGAAGTGAAATAATCTACAAGGACAGTTGCAAGGGCAGCAAAGGAACAATAACCGAGGAGGAAACGACCAAGGAGAAATCAATGTACCTACCTGTATTAAGTGCAATAGGATGCACTTCGGAAATTGTCTAGCAAACGTTGATGGATGTTTTAACTGTGGTCAGAACGGACATGCGAGAAGAAATTGCTCGAAACCGCTGACAACAAATGGAATTAACCAGCACGACCAGCTCCAAACCCCGAAAAATAACCAAGAAAAGATCACTATTCTAGCTTGCCCTAAGTGTAATAAGGAAGACTACAGTGTTTGTCTAGCGAACTCTAGTGTTTGCTTCAACTGTGGACATAAGGGGCACTTTAAGAGAAATTGCCCAGAACAATTACAAGCAGTAGAACAGAAACAGGATGATCCTACTTGTTCTATTTGTAATAGGAAGCATGTCGGTGTTTGTCAAGCAGACACGGGTAATTGTTTTAAATGTGGGCAAACGGGGCATATAAAGAGGAATTGCCCAATGTTGTTTCAAACGATGGAACCAAACCAGTATGGTCAGCCCCAACCATTGAAAGCAATTCAAGCCCAGTCACAACAACAATTGACACAACCACAACAGAATGCAGGAGTTTATACGATTAGGCAGAAGAAGTATAATGAAGGCAAGGGAAATTTGGCAGGTATTGGACGAACTTCTTAAATTACCCTGTCATAATCTTGCCTCACACTAGAGCTTTATATTCGTTATTGTTAGTACCTGTTGACATTCTAGGAGTAGAATTAGAGCGCACTAAACATGAAATAAGAATAACTATGCCTTAGGGGAGATTATCGCCACTCCCTTAGTTTCGTGTGAGCATAGAATTTGATTTAGGATCTTTTTAGGATCATAGCAAACGATCGGAAAGTAATAATGTTCGACGTAGATATAATCCTAGGAATAGGATGGTTGTCTGAGAATTATGCCACAATTCTCTGCAACGAGAGAAAAATCTCTTTTCAACCCCCGGGTAGAGAACCAACCGAATTCCATGGGATTTCGATGGGCAGGAGGATACCAATAATATCCGCCCTACAAGCCAAGAAGTTGATGAAGAAGAAAGAAGTGCACAACTCGTCGTCTCGTACTCGCGCAACTTATCTTGGAACTGCCACAAGTCGTTTTTCCTTTCCCAAGTTGCCTCGAACTTGGGTAGCCCCTTCCATCGAATTAGGTATTGAGTACGAGGTCGGATGCCTCGCTTGCGAAATACTCTCGACATGAGCACCTCGTCTACTTCTTTATTAAACGATTTGGTCATGACTGGCGGTGCTCGCTGTGATTGTCCACGGCTTTGGTCTTCCTCGTCCCCATGATATGGCTTCAACATACTAACGTGGAAGACATGATGAATCTTCAATGAACTTGGTAGATTGATGCGTCTTCGACTTTTGGGCCGTTTGGCCCTATTTTTCATGTCTTTTTGTGTCGTTAGATTCTGTCCAGGGGAAGGAAATTGTTGTTCGAAGGAAGGAAGCTCAGTCCAGGTCAAACAGAGGAAAGTTGGTCAGAATGAGCAGAACTGGAGTGAATCCGGTCGGTTGCAAGAACTACGCAAAGGAGTATGCAGGGCAGGAGATGAATTGAAGCGAGAAACGAGGTTGAAAGAAGGATTCCATGTGAACCCTGAAGCTAAGTTGTTGTTCATCATTCGCATTCATGGTATTAACGCAATGCACCCAACAACAAAGAAGATTTTGCAGCTGCTTTGCCTACGAGGAATTCAACCATGAAGCAGGCAACCACTTTGACCACTACAAAGATTTCCAGTCTGTCGCCAAAGCTTAAGAAGGAAAGCCGCGTGGAGAGGATTCGCCAATATCTGCCAAGCATCCATGAAAGGAAGAATTTGGAGGTCAGCGCCTACCTTAAATAATCAAATCAATCGGAGATCGCCAATCATCCATCAAACCAATCGCAGATATTCAAAATCTCGCTCAACATGGAAACTGCCAATCATGCCATTTCAATCCACCCGCCTAGGGTTTTGCCACTATCACTGCATGCTATAAAAGTCCAGCCAAGGCGGTTGGCACAATGTTGGGAGAATTTATCAGCCTACAGTTCTTAGTCCGAAAAAACACTTTTATATTTTCTGCTCAAAACAATCTTTACTGGCTTTTATTTACATTCCGCTGTGAAGAACAAATCCAAGGCTGTTGCCTTAGGTACTTTTAATTCGAGTATTTCGTATTTCTTTTATTAATGTGTTCTTTTTCGCTTATCATTATATATTCAATTATGTGTGAGTAGTTTACTTGGTGAGATTTGGGTATGGGAAATGATTGACTGTTGACATGTGAAATATTCGTGAGGCACTTGTGCCATCGGTTGAGTCTAGTAGTTCCGGAAGGACTGGAGCAGAACTCATGGGCAGTTCCAATCTAACGGATGATCTCGTACGGTTGGAGCTGTACCATGTCAAGCAAAGGCAGGGCATGACAAACGGCAGCGTTTGAGGTGTCAGGACCGAGTAGCTAAGCAGCACCTGGCATGGTGCTGTAGATCTGGATGGTGAGGATTGGACAAGGGGATACTGCGTCCTTCTTTAGTCTTGGGCTTCTCTAACAATCACTCGTCAACTGTGACGAGGCATAAAGCCATGGTTATCAACCAAAGGACTCATCTCGCGTATCGTAGGCATTGCAATGACCGGTTGGACGTGGTCCCGGAAATGAGTATCCCGCGAGTGGTGTCTACTCTGTAGGTGCGGACATGGGAAGTTTGGAAGAGAAGGTTGATGAGGGTCATACTTGGAGAGATCGGGTATGACTATTATCTAAGGAGGAGTGAAGCACAGCCTTGTGACCGGGGTGAAGCGTGACCTTCGGACCAAGACGACAACAAGGGATTCAACCATCCCAAGTGTGGAGTATGAACTCTTAAAACGCCCCAATGTCTTTGGGCCACGCCTTGAGTTTATACGAAGCATGGACGGATTCTTAGTGTGCCCATGACCGAATTTACATGTCAACAATGATCACGACCTACCCCAAATCTTACCCCCTTTTTTATATTTGATTTCCGTCTATTTTATTGTGCAGATACACAGATTGAGATAGTGACAACTCGATTTGTATACTGAAGAGTAAGGTGGTTCATCACTCTCCGTGGGATCGACCCTAGCTTGCCGCTAAGACTAACCAGTCCGGTAGTGGGCATAGGAGCGTGTACTGTCCGACTGGGGCATACACAGGTATTTTGATCGTACCATACGACGGGTGCATGTCATAGATCAAGACGATAAGACACCTTGCTTACCCGCGAAACGATTAGAAACGACCCCTCATATCTGCGCACCAAGCCTTTGTGCATGCCCCGTAACGCCTTGAACTGCTAAGGTATTAGCTTCACCAGGACTTGGTCTCCAACACTAAACTTCTTCGGCCGTCTCTTCTCGTCAGCCCACTTTTTCATCCACTTGCGGGCCTTCTCTAAATACGAGCGTGCCAAGTCATTTTGCTCCTCCCACGACTTAGCCATTTTGGTTGCCACAGGGCTTCTCCCTTCCTCAGGTATGGCCAACGTATGTGGTGTAAGTGGTTATTGCCCTGTTGCTAACTTGAACGGACTCCTTTCTGTAGCCTCGCTCTGTTGCAAATTGTATGAGAATTGTGCTACATCAAGGAGCTTGACCCAGTCCCGCTAGTTAGCACTTACAAAGTGCTAAAGGTAACACTCCAACAAAGCGTTCACCCGCTCGATCTGTCCGTCGGTTTGAGGGTGAAAGCTTGTGGAGAAGCACAACTTCGACCCCAAGAGTTTGAAAAGCTCCGTCCATAGGCAATCCCCAATACTTCACGACGTTCTTGAAAAATGCTCGGGCTGCTTCTTCCGTTGTGCAATCCCTCGTGCAGGGTATGAATGTCCCGTACTTGGAGAATCGATCTACTACCACCATGATAGACCCGAACCCTTCAGACTTGGGCAAAACGCAAATGAAGTCCATAGAGATAGACTCCCACAGTCACTCCGGGATGGGTAGCGGTTCGAGTAGTCCTGCCGGTTGTTGGTTCTCCACCTTGTCTTGTTGGCATACAAGACAAGTCTTCACATAGAGCTCCACGATATCTCTCATTTGAGGCCAAAAATACGTCGTCTCGACCAGGGCTAGTGTCCGTCGCTGTCCTGGATATCCTGCCCATTTTGTATCATGGCACTCCCGTATGAGATCCTTTTGCAGGTTGCCATGTTTCGGGACGTATAGTCGTCGTCCCTTGGTATAGAGTATGCTGTCATCTACCCAAAATTGCTTAGTTTTGCCCTCCTCGGCAAGCTTCTTCAGCTCTCTAGCCATTGGGTCGTGTTTTAGGCTTTCCTTAATACGGGTCTCGATGTCCCCTTTTGCTAGTGAGATAGCCGCTAACTCCGCTTTTTGGCTTAATGCGTCGACTACAACATTTGTCTTCCCGGGCTTATATTCCAATGTGTAGTCGAACTCGGTAAGAAAATCCTGCCATCGAGCTTGCTTTGGTGATAACTTCTTCTGGGTCTGGAAATAGCTTGTAGCCACATTATCCGTCTTGATGGTGAAGTGTGACCCAAGAAGGTAGTGTCGCCATACTCTAAGGCAATGGATAATGGCCGTCATCTCCTTCTCTTGTACGGTATAGTGACGTTCGGTATCATTGAGTTTGCGGCTCTCGAATGCTATTGGATGTCCATCTTGCATCAACACTCCTCCGATAGCAAAGTCAGAGGCATCCGTGTGCACCTCGAATGTCTTGGCAAAGTCAGGTAATGCCAAGATAGGCTCTTGACTCACTGCTGCCTTCAAGTCTTCAAAGGCACGTTGGCACTCTACGGACCACTCTCACGCTCTCCCCTTCTTGAGTAGGTCAGTTAATGGCGTCGCTCGAGCTGAGTATCTCTGTATAAATCGACGATAATAGTTAACTAAACTAAGGAATGATCGTACTTCGGTTACCTTGGTTGGAGCCTCTCATTCCACAATGGCTTTAATTTTGGCATTGTCCATCAAGAGTCTCCTGTGTCCAATGATGTGTCCAAGGAAGGACATCTCCTCCTTAGCGAACGAGCACTTCTCCCTCTTGACGTAGAGTTGGTTATCCCGCAACACTTTGAAGATAGTACGTAAATGTTCGGCATGTTCCTCCAACGAGTTGCTATAGACGATGATGTCATCTAAGTAGACCACCACGAACCGGTCCAAGAACGGTTGGAATATCTTGTTCATCAACGTGCAAAATGTTGCGGGTGCGTTAGTCAAGCCAAACGGCATGACCAACCACTCGAACGAACCGTACCGAGTGATGCACGTTGTCTTCGGCTCATCGCCTTCGGCAATGCGGATGATGAACCCATATTTGTGTCCATCTTTTCTTGTGTTTTTAGTCTTTATCGAGTCAAAGTGTGTCTGGGAGGACACAAAGTCGAGAGATGGTGTGCAGGAAAGAACAGGTGGGATGTTGGGCAAATTCGGTGGAAAATCTATTGTTGAGATGTTGAAATGGCGATACGATGCAAATGGGCATAGGGCTGGAGGCTTGTAGTTGGGCAACAACGTTTTATATGCTCTACAAGTCAGGAAGTACCTCCCCATATCCTTGAAGCCAACAGACAGAGTACCCGAAGGAGCCAGGATCTTGGTCAACACAGGAAGCAATCCAGGATGCAGACATCGAGGGCAAGAAGTGAGTCGAGCCAGCAGCAGATTTCTTTTCCTTCAAGGAAGAGGATAAGGATCGGATCTTTCTTTCCTTATCCTAGCCGGACCTAATCAAAGAAGATATCTACCAAGAAAGGAAAGAGAATCGTGGCTGCATGCATGAGAGAGGAAGGCGGATATGCATGGAAGAGTCCTTCATCAACAAGGAAACTTCCCTAAATCCTAATTTCCATCGCCTATATATATGGCTGACTCCCTTATGTAATGGGGCCGTCTTAATTCATGTCCATAGTTAGTTCTACATTCTTAGTTTTGAGAGGAAGTGAGGAAGAAACAAGTCCTACGGGCAATTTACTTTTACGTTCATTTTATATTTTCTGCAGTAGTTTAGTTGTTGGCGTGAAGTCAAGACCTTGGTTGCTGACTACGCTTTTGGGCAGCAACCCGTTTCTAGTTAAACTTCAGTTATGATTTCCTTTATATATTTTGTACTTTCGTTTACTATTATGTCTAGCTAAATTTATCGTTTGGATTGGACATAGATGAAGTGATCGTAAATTACTCGTTCTTAACTCGTGAAGGTCGAATTGTGTTAGTTCGTTAATTGATTTTGTTCCCGAAATACTTAGGATTAATTTTAGACTTAATTGATATTGACATATGATTGATCACCATCTAGATATTGATATTAAGTCATAAACAGGAATTAGGATTTAACTCGAGAGTGTCTTTCGTGCCCAAGAAGGTAAAGAGTGTTGGAGAGTAGTCGGTAGTGACCAACCCCTTGGCTGTCTTGGGTCTGTTTATTCTTAATGCCTGTTGAGCAGCATTGTTACTGAAGTGTCTTCTTGACTTTGTTGATCAAGAGAGGAGATCTTGCCTTCTGATCAAGATCTGTATAATTGGATAGACATAGGCTAAATGTGTTTATATCGTGACTTCGTGACCTTTAGGGTATAAACTAATCTTTTTCTTAAACCAAATAATGAGATCAGTTAATTGAATATCTTTGCACCAATGAACGCGTGATGAGTAATTAGGATCATGGATTCAAAACCCAATCCAAACTCTTTTGTTATTTGATATTGTTACTTGTTGAGTTACATGATATATTGCAGTCAAAACCCCTTTTGTTGAGTTCGACTTGAAGAGCAGATCTACGCCAAGTTCCTTGGCCTCGTTTGATCCCCACTCGGTCGGGTTAATGGCATTAACCATACTCGTCGCCCCTTTCTGCAAGATGCAAACGGTATTGAAAGAGGGCATAGGGATAACGGTTACCTTGCGGAGGAAGTCCATGCCTAGTACAACTTTGAAGTCGTCCATCGGTGCGACGGATAAGTCCACTTGCCCCGTCCAAGTGCCTAGACGTAGCCCCACGCCACGTGCTACGCCATTCATCCGTTGCGCTTGGGCATTGACGGTCTTGGGCCACCCTTGGCCTCTTTCCCAAGTCAACCTAAGACATTTGGCATCCTCTTCAGTGATGAAGTTGTGGGTTGTCTTGGTTGACTTCCCGTTGATGTGTGCCTCGACGTACATCAGCCATTTGTTTGACGTCGTTGGCATCGGTTTGGCCTTGAGAGCATTGAGGAGTTGGAGCGACCCAATGTTGCCCGTCTCCTCCTCTTCGGCACGTTCTGCCTCATGTCGTTCCATGATGGCGGACAGAGAACCAAGCTTGGGACAACTACTCATGGCGTGTGGCCCTTTGCACACGTAGCAGCCCCCTTTAGGCACAAATGCCTTTTTCTTCTCTTCATATTCCTTGCGTGCCTGGTTCTTGTCGCTTCCCTTGGGTGGTGGCCTTCGAAGGTCTCGGTCCTTCATGTCCCGTCTTTCTCCCCCGCCTTTTCCCGAGTTCCATCCATTTTTCTTGTCAGCTGAGGAGTGTGGTTGGAACTCAGTTAGGGACTCGACGGCTGCTATGGCTCCTTCAACCGATCAGATTACCCGTCGTTGCAGTTCTTGTTTTACCCATGCTTGAAGACCGTCTATGAAGTAGAATAGGAGGTCCTCCTCTGCCAGATTGGGAATTTGAAGCATAAGAGTTGTTAACTCATTGGCGTAGTCTGGGATCGTGCCCCGCTGCTTCAACTCTCGTAACTTCTTTCGAGCTTTATAGACAACATTCTCTGGGTAAAGTGTCGCTTGAGCTCCTTCTTGAAGCCGTCCCATGTATCAATCCAACACGAGCCCTTCTCGATGTCGGCATGCTTCCTGTGCCACCACAATGTAGCAGTATCAGTGAGGTAGAGCGTAGCGGTTCTTACTTTTGACCCCTCGTCGGTAAGGTTAAGCGCCTCAAAGTATTGCCCCATCCGCCACAAGTAGTTCTCCACCTATTTGGCGTCCCTTACGCCATTGAACCCCGTTGGTTTGGGACAGTCCACCCTCGGACTATGGACGGAGATGGTCACACCCCCACTAACAGCAGCCTTCTTGCACAGTGCCAAGTCCTCCTTCATCTCCTCGATGCTGGCTTGGAGACCTTACACGATGTCGATCATCCTCACCTCTAGCCGAGCGAAGCGATCCTCCATCTCCGTGTGGGAATCGAGGCAAGATCGGGTGCTTGTCTTGACCGTCTCGAGATGTTCGAGAACATGGTTCTCCAACGTCTCCACGTTGTGCTCGACTTTCTCGATTCGTTCGTCCAATTCACCAATAACGTGGTCCGCGAGAGGAGCCTTGCTACCCCCACGTTTCTTCCTGCCCTCAACAATAGCAGCGTCCCTCCCGCGCTCCACGGTCACATTCGAGCCATCAGTCGCCATCACGTGCACGTTCACAACACAAAGCCAAACCGGGCTCTGATAACACTTGTCACGGACTTGTTCCCTTAACAATGAACCGTGCGGCCTCTGCCCTTATTCTGCCCCTTGCGGCTAGCAAAGTCAGCCTAACTCTCAAAAGATGTTGTGTGTGCGTTGTGTGAGAAAAGTGGCTAAGTAAGGAAACTAAGAGCACAAGAGAACTTTAAGAGAATGTTTGTTACTAATTTGTTTGATGGTTACAAATGAAGGGGTCTCCCCTTTATATACAAGTTCTCTTCCCTAATGTATGGTTGAGATTGATTTAATTCAAGGGTGGAGAGTGGCCTTCTAGAGAATTCTCCTCCCCCTAGAATTAACTACCATGTTCTAGAAATAACTACCATGTTGAGGATTCTCCTCAACCTAGAAGCTCTCCTCAACCTAGAACTAACTACTATGTTCTAGAGAATTCTACTATTCTCTTCTAACTTAAACATAAATGGGCCTATGGGCTTGGACCACAAGTATGTGTTTAATTAATTATGTTAATCTCTTAGCCCAAAATAGTTAAGCAATTTATGCGGGTCGTGACAAGACGTTGATTTCATGGTCAAACTTTTAATAGAAGGAAATTACATCCTATGAGTACTAATTCTGAACAAGGCAAACTTCCATGTATAAATACCAGAGTTTCACTACCATATATATATATTTTAATTTTTAATTTTTTTTCGGTTCCGTCTTCAGCTCCGATTTTACGGTTCCTCATTCGCTTCGATTATTAATATAAGGATAATCGTCGGATAATAATTTGGACTTTTTCGGTTCGCTCCGAAGCCTTCGGTTCCCCTCGCTCGAATCTTGATCAAAGAAGAAGCGGCAAACAAAAAAACGAAGTGACAAACAAAAAAAGGAGGGGAAAAATGTGGAATTAAAAAAAATTGAAATAAAAAACTGAAATTAAAAAAAAAATAAATCGAAAATTAAAGAAAATTGAAATTAAAAAAAAATCAAAAATTAAAAAAAATCGAAAAAAATAAAAAAAATCGAAACAGAATTGCGGGCTCGTGCAGCTCACGCGCCACGCACAATCACAAGTTGTGCGACGTGCCACATGCGAGTTTTTTCCTAAATACCAATCTTATATCGAAAAAGAAAACCAAATACTCCCTCCGTACACGAAATGGTTGCCACATTGTGGACGACACAAGTTTTAAAAAAATGATAGGTAATAATGAATTATAGTAAGTATTGTTATGAATGGAGTAAAGGTCCCACAATAAATGTGAGTGGAGTAGCAAAAGTGACAACCATTTCGTGGACAAACTTAAGTAACAAAAGTGGCTAGCATTTCGTGGACGGATGGAGTATAAACTAGTAAATATAAAATAAACCATATTCCACATAAGATGTGCGCATAATCTCCCATGCATTTTCTTTACGGGTGCGTTTACTTTGATGGAAAAGAGTGAAAAAGGAATAATTTCACTCTTTTTCATCTTTTCACACGTTTACTACGTTGGTTAATTTTCCTCGGATAGGATGGATAACCTTTCCGGGTAGCCCATTTTCCATCCATTTCTCACCAATTGTGGAAAATATTATCATGGGGAGAAGGTGTGATAATATTTTTCGATGGATAAAAGACATAAAAATGGGAAAAGGGTGGGGGAGACCATGTGATAATTTTATTTTCCATTGTAGTAAACATGTGCTAAAAAAAGATGGAAATGTTAATATTTTCTCATCTTTTCTTAACAATTATTTTTTAATGGAATATTTTCATCAAAGTAAACACAATATAGTCTCTTCAGTCATTTTGAAAATTGCAAAACTACTTCTTAGAATTCCCATGAGAGTCGAGAGCTCCGATGCGCGTCGAAAACATGCATGAGCCGAATTTTATGTTATTATAATTTATTTTTTATTGTATTTAAGTTAAATCAAAGAAGAGTCGGGCTAATATTGATAGAGAATTTATTAATTTATACTCCATCTGTCCCGTTCAATTTGTCCCATTTTGCCCTTTTTGGTGTCTCATTCAACTTGTCACATTTACTTTTAAGGAAATAATTAAGATATCACTGTATTCACTTTATATCACTTCAAAACCATTTTATATCACTTTATGTCACTTCAAAAACATTTTATCACTTTATCAATTAAAAAAAATACTTTATATCACTTTATTCACTACACTAAACACACATTTTATCATCTAATACTCTTTTTCTTAGTCTTCGTATCGATCTGAAACGGGACAAGTTCAACAGGATGGAGGAAGTATATTTTAGGATTCATTTAGTATGTTAGGAGGTACAAGAGATATGCAATGCAAAAGGTACTCTCTCCGATTCACTCAAATTGTCATATTACTGTTCGGTAAGAAAATTAAGAATAAGGGTAAAAAGTAAAAAGTGGATAAGCTACATTATTTTTGAAGAATTTTGAAGAGTTAAATTTTTTCTTATTTAAAAAATGACAATATAAGTGAGATACTAAATAAACAAATAATGATAATATGGGTAGTTTACATGCTGTGCCTGTCCACTCACAAGTACAAGAATTTCTTTTTAATAGAATTAGTTTCTCTCTTGGTCATATGGGCCGAGTGCGATAACTATATTGGGCTTAGAGACATAATGGGTATGTAAAATTACGGCCCATATCCCAGAGTATTGGATTTGCCGATTTGGAGGGAAATGGAAAAATAAAAAACAATGAAGTGTATTTATTAACTTCAAAAACAATTGCCAGCAAAAACTTCGAAGAATGGCGAACAAGCTAATCAGCGAGATGGGGCTGCCTAAGTCGATAGCTAACGTATTTTCAGCTCGAAATATCATCACCGCCAAGGTTAAACATTACTTTGTTTCTAGATTTATTGTCTCAATTTTCTGCGAATATAATCGAGGCGAGTCGAGTTTGATATACTGAAATTCGTAGCGCAGAATTCCAGTCAAATTTGATTGATTGAGCTCGACATACGTTGAGCTGACTCGAGTAGATTTGTGTGTCGAGTAACTACGATTGGCTGTAGTTAATATATGTAGATAACTAACATCTACATGTATTAAGGGTAAAATTATGAGTAATTTAGGTTTTATAATCTGAGTATTGTCTGTAGAGTAGCTTTCAAATCGATCTAGATGAATTGTTGAAGTATCAGGTTGCATATCCTGTTCTTGCCTCACGTGACACGTCCTGATTTGTTGATTTTTTGTTTTATTCTCCCACTCTTAATTTGACGTGGGCATGAAACCAAATTGTGTAATTAATGAGCAAATTGATCAAGTGTGGATTGAATGCGCCTTGTTTAGAATTTTGAACAAGGCGTGTGTTTTCATTATGTGGTTTCTAGAATTGCTAATCTTGTAGGTCGTGATTGTTTCTTAATGAAAATTCTAGTAGTATTAAACTCAATAGAATTGAAATTCTTGAAATGAGACGATTTTTATATTTGTTTACTGTAGGATGCATTATCACTAAGTGAGTTTGAGTTGATGGAGTTGATGGATGTTGGATTGGAAGAGGTTATGATGGCAGTTAGACACATTAGTGAAATTGCATGCCCGCCCTATCAAACAGTAAGTTTATGGATGAACTTTTTTTGGAATTTGGTTTTGATAAATTGTTTAGACAGATTCAGTTGTTCTTGGGAAATGTGGTAAATGCATCTTCTTGATGATAGTTTGGACCCTTGAGGCTAGGCTTTGTCATTGCTGGAGCAGCGAAACCACAATGAGTACCTAGCAGGTCATCTTCCCACTCGCTTAAAAGGTCTTGATGCAGCTCTGTGTGGTGGAATACCGTTTGGCGTTGTGACTGAGCTCGTTGGTCCTGCAGGAATTGGCAAAACACAGGTAACTTTTGAAATATATGCGGAGATCATATACAAATGCGAATATCTTCTGCTCATTCTGTGAATTTATCTTTGTGGTACTGGCTTCTGGAATTTGTGAATATTTGTTGGTACTTCCTTCTAGTTGTATTGGTCTTCAATTGTTATGCTGATATTGCCTTGTTCTTTTCTTATTGACTTGCAGTTCTGCCTGAAGCTTGCTTTGCTTGCAGCATTGCCTTCTTCTCATGGAGGCTTAGGTGGCCGTGTAATATACATCGATGTGGAATCCAAATTTAGTTCAAGAAGGTAACCTTTGCATTACGATACTAAATTACCTGATAGTTGCTGAACTCGACTTGTTGCTACACTAATCTTCAGGATTATAGAAATGGGGCTCAGTAGTTTTCCAGAAATATTTAATATGGAAGGCATGGCTCAAGAGGTATGCAATTTGATATGAGCAGTGCTTTGTCTCGTTCCTGTTTCAGATTAGTGATGAGTTGTATATGCTATCATGGATCTTGACCACTTAGTCTTATCATAAGGGAACAAGGCTGTCGTCATGGTACAAATATAAAAGTTTGATACTGCAGGCTTAGTTAGTTACCCTCAAGTTTCAAGCAGTCAAGGGTCATAAAAGACTTACAGAGATATAAGGTTTTGGCAATAGTTGAACAAGCAACTAGAAAATAGAATTGTGCCGTGATATTTCAGCATCGTCAAAATATATTTCCTTGGAATATGTAGCATGCTTTCATACTTGCCACACAATTTTTGTTCTCTTTTCTTTTCCCCTTCCTGTTAACTGTAAGACCAACAGGATATACATTATGTACATCGTAAGATAGGAAGTATCTTAGCTTAGAAAATAATTGCCTGTCAGAATGACCTAGAGATGAGAGTGTTACTGGTTGTAATAAAATTCTGCTGGTGCCAGCATTTCTTGTTTCTAAATCAATATGTTTGCCCTGATTGCAAATATCTTACATGACAATTATGGAAACCATTATTACAAATTCCATGAATTTGCTATTCTACTTGATTAGATTTTTAGCATCCGCGCACTTCTGTTCTAGATTTTATTGATTACTTCATGGAATTGGAAGTTATGTTTTCCTCTGTAACTGTAAGGGGGTGTATACTTTGGGTGATAGGATAGATAGATACAAATAGTATAGGCCAATCTACCATTTACATTGATGGTTTGATTACTTTTTGAACTTGTTTGATCATCTAATCCTTCATATACTCAATCGTATGTTATATCAATCTATCCTATTCCTCAAAGTAAACACCCCACAAGGATGCTGGACCTATGCTTAAGTCTATCTATCCATTAAAGTTTACAGGGCTCTTATATGTGTCACAGATGGCTGGAAGGATTCTGGTTTTGCAGCCGGCATCTTTATCTGAGTTCACTGAAAGGTTAAAAGATCCATCTACATGTTAATATCATCTGTACTCTGTATCACTTAATTCACGTGGTCTGGGAGGAAAATAATATTTCTTAACACATATCTAGATAAGTAGAAAAGTTCATAAAATGATAAGACGACTTCACCTAAGAGCGTTCGTACTTCGTAAATGTTAAGACTAAATATATCTTAATCTAATTACAGTTGATTCTTTGGAAGAATATCAAATTCTATTCATTTACTTTATCAAAGGAACAGCTTGAGATTGCAAATCTCAAGATAGGCTTTTCTGAAGTATCAAATTCTATTCATTTACTTTATCAAAGGAACAGCTTGAGATTGCAAATCTCAAGATAGGCTTTTCTGAAGTATCAAATTCTATTCATTTACTTTATCAAAGGAACAGCTTGAGATTGCAAATCTCAAGATAGGCTTTTCTGAAGAATTGCTTGAACTTGTAAGTTTGTCATAAATGCAAATTTTAATTCATGTGAAAGTTCATGTTCATGTGTTATTTTCATGAATTAACAAGTCATTTATCTCTGTGCCTTACCTTCACTGTGGCATGGTAGTACGTTAGGGAACTTCTTTTTACCTGAATATCCAAAATGTACTTCACTAGTTTGTTAGTAGAGTTTGCTGGCTATAGATCAGAAGCATTCTAGCTTTGTCATATCTATCCTTCTTAAGGCATGAGAAATGGTTTGAACTAGTTATAGCAAGTCGTATCATATGTCATGCAAGTGAGAAAGTTACAGCTGGGATTAAGTAGACCCACATTTGATGTTAGATGCTCTCAAATATTAAAACCATTGTTCTCACTTGTGTTTCTGACATTATGACTTAGAATGATGAATGATGATTTACCTGTTTGGGGACTAACTTTTATTCCACTATTGTATTTGGTTGACAGCTTGCAGAAATTAAAAGTTTCTCTCCTCGAGCATGATGTAAAGTTGCTTATCATTGACAGCATGACAGCTCTTGCTTCTGGGTGATTTACTCTTACAAGTACTTTTTTGTAGTCTTCGGTGAATAAGAGGTTTTGGTTAAACTAAGCTCTTGTGCTTATAGAGGTTTTTGAGATATAATATTTGTCTGCATGTCTTTGTATAAAATGAGTAGACAAAGTAGAAAGCAGAAAAAGAGCTCATATGGGATATTGACTGAAAAATATTAGTACTACTCAGCTCCATATTTCCAATTGAAAAAAATCAGTATGTAAACTTAAATCACGATTACTAAAAGCATCATTTAACGTCTACTTGTGAGTAGTTTATCTCAATATTTCCATGTGAAGTGATGCAATCATGAACTAATTAATGGGGCATGATGGGGATGGACCCTGTAATAATTTATAGCTAATAATCTCTGTAGAGAGAGAGTCGATCGTTTTCAAGTGTGTCCCCAAGTTCTGCTATACATACTTTATTATAGTTTACGGATGGCAACTTTCCTTTCAAGACACATGTCACTCTTGGGCATAGATCTCTGAAAATCTTCATTCTCTGTCATTATTTTCTCACTTATCTTGTCGATTGTAGAAAATTTGTCATCAGGCACTGGTATCTGTTGTTTGGGAAGATGTATAGGATTCAAGTGATAATACTCAACCCAATGACTGCATGTGATATTTAGCAAGCAGCCTAAAGTAGTCACTCTTATAGTCTTATTCTTCCTTAAGGTGCAGACACCTTCATCTCTTTCTTATGTATGAGGGGTAAGTTATAACTTGTAAGGGCACCACAGGAACTGTTACAGTATTGTCTTTGAAATTGAGTTATACAAGTGAAAGCCATACAGACCATTTTATCAGCCAACTTTGAACTCCGAGACTGTCAGTTCTATACTTACTGCAGCAAGCAGGACAACATAATGGAGCTTAGGAAGTTACCTGAAAATGAATGGATCTAAACATATTTTTTATGATGGTATCCCTACATTTGCTTAGTGGATTTGAAATGTGCGAAGCTTATATATTATGCGCTTTATGTTGTTTATACATATAGATAAATAATAAATGTTGAATATATGTATTATATAAATTTATTGTAAGCATTGTCTACTTTAGTCTCGCATAGCGGACCATTTTAGTTGCTCGATAGTGCAAGTACTTAAGGCATATGTGTACTATCTTCTTAAATATTGCTTTTACCAAGTTGGATACATAAAGTGGGTCAAAACTTTATATGTATTGAAACTATTCTCCTGTTTATTGTTAAAAGTGTTCAGCTATCATACACCTCTGCATGTGTGTGCTCAGAATATAGACTGCGAAATTTCAAATTATGCATCACGAACTCTTGAAGTCAGTACTATATCAACTCTGTTGTATTAACTTGCATACATGAAAACAGAACACTTTGGATTTAATGCATCTATGTATCACCTAATGATTGTCTTGTTCAGGAAAGAAAAATCTTGTGATTTATTTCTCTTTCATAACATCGTTTCTTGTTTGCAGAGAATATGGCCAGGGACCTCCTAAACTAGGTTGGCACATCTCTTTCATCAAGTACGACTTTTTACAAGTTGTAAATTTGTTGTATCTTTTCTCCATATAAATATCCATCCTTTTATTTTTTTATATACAGATCCTTAGCAGAATTTTGTCGGATTCCTATAGTGGTGACCAATCAAGTAAGATCTCAAGTACGTGATGAAGCCTCCCGATATATATTCCAAGGTACTTCTTTGTTAATAAGATTAACTAATCTTTAGATTCCTTTCCATTTTCATTTTGTTGAAATTCTTTATAAAATGGTTGAGAAATCCTTCAAATTAGTAAAATTAGATATGTTGTTTCATTTATTTAATCTATAGTAGAAATTAAAGTGTTTTCTAAAGTAGCGGGTTGAAATTAGTATAAAGCACTTGAATTCATTTTGCAATAGCAATTCCAGAAAATGAAAAGAGCAATCACCATTTCAGACTGAAATACAGAAGTGCTAATGGTAAATAGAAATTTATGGAACTAAAGAAGTTTTCTAATCCTATAACGAATGATCATTATCTTCTTTATAATGAATGAGTATATTCTGCCGGTGCAGGGCAGAGCAGAGCCGACCCTGTAGAAGACACTTCAAATTTTGATTATCATCTTGTTGCTGCTCTGGGGATTCACTGGGCTCATGCTGTTAGCATACGTTTAGTTCTTGAATCTAGATCAGGTCTTGTTTCATCCTCTTTTGCTAAAACTAATGTTGAATCTCATGCAAGAAAGACAACAACCTAAGTGCCTGGTTGCTGTTTCTTTCATTCTTTGATGAATCCTCAATTGGAGTAGACTAAGTATTCAAGCCTAAGTTATACTCCCTCCGTCCCCCATTATGCACACTTAAAGTAGGCACGGGGTTTTAAAAATTATAGTTGAATGTATTGTGAGTGGAGAAAAGGTCCCAAATTTTGTGAGAGTGTTTTGTGTGGGGTGCTGTTTATAAATGGAAGATTTTTGGGGGACAGACAAAAAAGGAAAGACGTGCATATTTATGGGGGACGGAGGGAGTATGTGTTAATGTTGCTGCTACTGCCTTATAAGCACAATTGTCACTTAGATGAGGTTATTTCAACTGTGAAGAGCAATACTTTGTTTTGTCTAGATACTATAATGGGGAGAATAGATACTGCCCTAGCATAGTTAGTTTATTTATTGACTGAAAAAATAAATCTTTCAAATGGGAAGTTTTAGGGGCATCTTGTTTCAGAGTCTCGTGTTCTATTTAAATTGTTGAAATTGTTTTTCTGGAACCTCTTTGTACTTTCCTTGATAACATCAATAGAAGATCACAAACAGGTGGTTCTTGGGAGTCTTTAGGTGTGTACTAATACCATGCTGATGCCAATTTCTCTTTTAAGCTATCAGATTAGCGCACGCATATGTTACTTTATAGAAGCCGATTATCACAAAGTATAATATAGTTAGTATTCTCTTTATAATTTAAAAGTTCTTACTCTTACATGCATCAAATTCCCTATAATATTTCTTCATCAGAAGCTAATAAAAATTAGAAGCAATGAAGCATAAATTATCTGCATGACAATGGGTATTAACAAAAATGCGGTATCAAAATCACCTATTTATGATATTGTGCTAAAGTTGGACTAGGAGCACATGTATTCCTGGGAGTTGGCAAAAACTAACCTTATTTTTATATTCTCTATAGTTATGATGAACTTAACTATCTGTTCGCTGCTTTATTCTTCATAATGTGCACCTAAAGAAAAACGAACAGCACAATGACATGCATGTCAGTGTAGGAAGTAATGTTTTCTCCAAAAGAAGATGAACTGTGAGATAGATAGTTCTGGGCAATCAGGCGATGAATGCTAGAAGAGCATCCACTGTCAAACTAGAAGGAAGACGATGTTTAATTTCTTTGGGAAGGAAAATTTAACAATTTTAAGTTCTTATCCGAACCGTATTATGTCTAACCACATAGTAATAATCTATGTCGGCAATAGTGTGGTCCGAAAGACCTGCTTCCTTTGTGCTTCTCAATGTCGAAAGAAATTACCAGACAATTCCTGATGGATCATTCTGTGGGTGTTTTAAGGTCTAGAACTTTGTCCTGAAACTCTGCCCTCTATGCAGTGCACAATGTGCCTTCTGATTTTTCTTTCTTCAGTGGCCAAATGGTTGACGTTTCCATGTCATTTTGTTTGCAGGACAAAGGCTTCTAAAGATAGCCAAATCATCCATATCTCCATCTGTGGGATTTTACTTTATCATAAATGCATCTGGGATTTCATTGCTTAACAATGAAGGAGAGGAAATGACAGGTCCAGAAGCAAACACTATCCGTGGCCATGGTTTGATGTGAACTTTTCTTGCTCCCTGTATATTCTTGAGTTTGGAGGACGGTAGTAAAATAAACAAGAAGTATCTGATAAGGTTCTGAATTATGTTTTCGTGTAATTATGGCGACGGTGTAATGAACAGAATACTTTATATATTTGATTTAAGCGTTGCTTGATTTTCTCATTTTCCTAAGAAAAGAATCAGCTATCTACCTTCCACTTCAGTAATCAAAGCACGGTATTTATGTTCTGAATGTAGGCCGGAGTGGCATAATCAACTACAATCGTGATGCACTTCAATGAGAAACCTTGTACGATGGATGAAAAAGAGACGAAGCGCAGTCAGTTGTTTGACTTCAGTATGGATTGTAATGCTTAATCTTTTGTTTTCTTTTTACTTTTTGTTTGATTCAGATGTTCTTATGATGAATCTTGCTATTACCTTTCACTCTCCCTTAAGTGTGAATGTGGCAAAGAGCATGATGAGAAGATATGACTGTTTATTTGAGTGTCTATACCGCAGCTTGAATATTCAAAGAACAATCAAATTCTCCACTAAATTTGTGATTTCCAATCAGATACATGATAATAACATTGGGAAAATTATATTAAGAATGTGTGCAGTTAGTGGAGAGAGCAGCATATTGTGCTGTCCAAATTATGTATTTTATGAATGTGGTTTAAGACTGGACCTATGGCACTCGTTGGATATTATTTCTTTAGCTAAATTACTTGCAAGTTGCAAGGCATGAAAGAAATTCCAAAATCCTTATGTAACAATCTATCACCTGGTACTGTTGTGTAGGGTCTATGATACTTCAGCTATTTCACACTTTTTACTTGGACAAAAACATGAATCTCAAAGTGTTTTTAACTTTTTCTTTTAAAGATATGGAGCTTGACCTGCTCATAATATATTCCCAACTGACCAATTGCAAAGACTTTTGGCATACAGATGTATGTTTGTAAGCTGTATTTATCATATATTGACCCTTGAATGCAACAGGTGTACACATAATTAATTTGTTGCTTCTGGTCTATTATTTTGGAATTCATTATGCAGGCAGAGGCCAACCAAACTGATGAGGATAACTTTATGCTGAAGAACGTGTTGCTCCTTCGTGAAGTATGCATCATTTCAATAATCGACAACACAACCTAGACCTCAAACATATTGAAGGCAATAAGAAGCACATCTGAGTCGATAATAGTTTCCAACTTTAGCTTATAATTTAAATGTTTTTGAATTGCATAATATGTGATGTAGACGAACCATTTTAATATCGCTGTACGCGATAGATTCAGGTCTCAAAAAACTGTGCTAGAATTCTGCATGCTGGCTGTTTTGATCTAGATCAGGGCCTCAAGTGAAGAGAGGTTAAGCCCTTTGCTGGTCATCTTTGACTAGAGTCGCCGATGATCTTTTGTGTTGAAGGTACTACGTTTTCCTACAATTAGAATTTGCATAGTTTCTTTTTCACTTAATGCGTTAAGGTGATATTGCTGGTTTGCATATGAATCATCTTTTTCTGCTTGCAGCACAGTAAAAATTGTGAGACAAGAGTGATCTTAATTTAACTTGAAGTGGCTTGAGTGTGAAGTGAAACTAGAATCCACTAAGCTGGTGGATCATGATCTTTTTGTCAGTAAGCTTGCTGATTTATCCCTCCTTTATTTTCCAAGTGCACCACTACATATAATGGATTATGCTGTTTATGACTTACTACCATCTTAATAGAATACATTTATATTTTATCTTTAAATGCTTCTTAGTTACTCATTTCCCCCTCATTACTTATCTTCGACAGTGTTTCCTAACTTAAATTAGGTTTTTGACTATTGATATTCTGGTTGCAAAAAATGTGTTAAAACTTTATGACATCGTACTTGTCACGTGGTGTTAACGTTTGCTGATAGATTAGTGTTGCCTACAGAAAGTACAGGAGACGCAACATAGAAGTGTAATTATATAGTTGCTCCTTTCTCGAAGTAGATAGTAGGGCCAGATTCTTTGAGCAGTTTTATATTCTGGGACTTAACATAATGCTACTTGCTTACGGTGTTGTTAGAATCTAGGATAGTTCATAGATCTCATAGAGAATTCAAGCTCCTTGCTTGTTCGAGGCCAGAAGAGGCAATAACCGCCTCGATATTCTTATTTTATGGCAAGACTTGTCAAATGCTGCAAAGAGATGATACGATGATATGCATGCATACATACTATTTTATATGATCACACGCACACACATTCACGTATATCAACGTGCAACTTGTTTTGTTTAGTTCGAGTTCGCCCACTGAGCTAGTTGTTGCCTTATTCTATGGCCGTTTATCATTTAAAAATATCGAAAACTGTGTATTATGGGATGCCTAAATCTGTCCTAGGATCTCCTTGGCTTTCTATAAAAGTAGTATAGTAGTATATGATATAAAATGGCTGTAAAGGAAAAGAGAGATGAATTAAACTAATGTGGTCCATGCTTTGATTTCAGACCGATATGTCGGGCATCGTTTTGTTTATTCCTAGTTTGACATCTTAATCTCCTCGAAGTTTCGACATGTTGTAATATTTTTAATTCTTGTGATTAAAGTAATGCGCAAGTGACAGTTAAGGCATTTATTTAGATGCACTATTGTTTTGTTGGATACTTTTGTTACCTAGTGGAATGTGTATTTCCTGCAGTAGCAAGTTGCGAAATCTTGTTTTCATCAGATTCGACATTATTTTAGATTGCATCTCCTTAGAACTAGCGCAAGAGAATAAAATGGGTTAGTTAGAGCATCTCCAGTCGTTCGCATCAAAATAGAGCAGTTTCAGCATAAATATATAGCAAAATTAACAAGTCATCTCTTGCAGTATTCTTTATATTTTTACACAAAAAATAGAAAATTCTCAAAATCTTATCCTTTTTTTGTTTAGTAATTAAAAATATAAATTTATGTCAAGTAATGAAAAATAATAACAAAAATTCATTCACAAATATATAAAATTACAAATCTAATGAGCCTCATTAAATCCCTCCTCAAATGAGTAGGAAAAAGTACTTGTTAATGATTATTACAAAAAATAAAACATTACATAATAAAATATACTAATTGTATTGATGTACGTAATTGTGTTTGGTTTTAATTAATTTTTAATTTGTCTTGCATATATTATGGAATTGTGTTTTGTTGTTAATATTATGTAATTTATTATTGGTGTAAAATTTTAAAATTTAACTAAATTAAAACATATTGGAACAAATATGTAATTAAATATAACAAGAAAAGGAAAATAAATGACAAAAAGAAAAGCAGCGCATGAATAGTTTGCGCTGAAAATACAGCAGCACTATTCATTTTCATAGAATTAGCGCATGTTTTAGTTCAGGGCTGGAGCAAAATTTGCTCCAAGTTTAGAGATTTAACGCTGCACTGGAGCAAAATTAGCTCCAAGTTTAGAGATTTATACCCAAAGTATACCTTTTTTTAAAAAATCGATAACTTTCGATAGTGATAGATATTAATGCTCAAAAAATTGATTTCATTTTCAAATCTAGCTCACTTTTGCCAGTTCATGTGCACATTTTCTCTTTCTTTGGTCTGGAAACTGAAGATTGTTGTGTACAAATTTGAAAATACTGAGGTAGAGTTTTGAAAAATTGGTCAAAAGTGCAAATTCTTAGGGCCAATGAACAAACCATCATAGAAAAAGTTGCATTTGGGCACGTATTCATAAGTTGAAATGTTCAAAAAAAAATTGTTAGATTTTGTAAAATAAACTAATGCAAAATCATATGTACTGTATATATTGTGTCTTGCTCCTTTGATGCTGTAAGTGATTATTTCACTTAAATTTCAAGTCATCTTTCGGAAATACAATTGTTTAATTCATTTAAACTAGGAAAAAAATATTATACGAGGTAGCTGATAGAATAAATGATAAAAAAAAATAGAAATCTAAAGCTTATCACAGAATTTTTGTAGAAAGATAGCAAGTCACTTGTTATTTATATTATGCTCCACATTATAATCCTATTCTAAGACATTCTTAATTGCAAATTTATGACATTATTGTACTACATAATAGAGAGTTTTGTACTAACCAATTACTATCATAAAAGAAAAATGTGGCATTTGATAAACAAAAATAGAACCAACGTACGTAATGACAAGATCCACATTTTTTTGGCAGGGTTGATTCCCCACTTAACATTTTTTCGCGTTCTCACGACATTAAAAAAAATTCATATATTTTAAGTTTAGTAAAATGCAATCAAATTATACAACTTTATCAGAGAAGGAAAAGATAGGAAAGATCTCTAGCCGGCCATGAGCGACTCGTGGTTGTCCTCACCGCTTTAGTTGTTGAGATGCTAAATAAATACACAATATAATAGTAAAGGATATCAAATGAAAACTCAACAAATAATAGTAGTAATGAATCCGCCTCATTCGTACGGTATAGTAAAAATCGAACATAACATTGTTTATCATGTAAATATGCTTTTTCAAAACAATTTTCAAAATCTGGCATTAACTCGAACTATGTATGTCTTCTCTAAAGAAAAAGGATGAACTCTAAAAACCACAATATCGTCATGGGTATTTTGGGAAAAGACGGCTTCTCTTGCAAAACTTTGATACCTAAAAGAAGCAAATTATGGATGTAAAAAAGAATAAGAAAAAAAAAATTCCAAAGATAAAGCTTAAATAATTGGGGAGGGATCCTGCAGTTTGAGGAACCACCGCAACCCCTGCACACTGCAGTTGGCAAACGCCACCGTTTTGGACATTTTTTTCTTAGTTTTTTTTTTTTTGGGCCTTCTATGTGTTTAGATTTGAAACTTGAATTTTATGGTTTTTTTCTTCTTATACAATTCGATTACGAAACAACTCTTTATTATCATAAGTCTTCAACTATATTTTTCAGATTTTAAAATTTTGATAGTATTCTTCCCTAACTTATAGTGAAGGTTTGTCAATTCTTAATAAAGCTGTATTAATTTTGGTTATGATTTATTAAACTTCAATTAAAATTTATTATTTTATTTAATGTTAATAAATTTTCATGATAATTAAATATTAACAAATTTTTATATTGTTTTGTATTTTATGAGAAGAAAATAAACCATAAGATTGAATTTCAAATCTAAACACATTTAAAGAAAAAGAAAAAGGAAAAAGGAAAAGGAAAAAAGAAAAAATAAAAGAAAGACTGAGAAAGAAATGGAATTTTAGCACCAAAACGGTGCGTTTGCCAACTGTAGGTATTGCAATGGTTCCTCAATTCTCAAACAGTCAAAACTGCAAAGGATCCCTCCCTTAAATAATTAATTGTAGTCTTCAAAAGACAACGACATTCAAAGGTAAAGCCAATCACAATAAAATTGTACATGTACATATTAGTCTTTCCGTCACAAAAAGACTAGACGGGATGATAAAAAATTAGTAGTAAATTATTTATGATATTGTAGTTTTTATTGTTTAAAATTGCAAACTTGTCATGAGACGATATTGTAGTTTTATTTTAAATACGGGACTAATTTTAGTATATTATTATTACTAAATAATGGAATATCGACTAAATTTTTAGGAGAAAATGAGTATAACTGTATTATTTTTATACATGATTAAATAAAGAGAAAAGGGGAACTTATAAAGTCTACGGTATAAAAGGAAAGGTTGACTTAGATAAGATAGATAGATATAGACGAATGGAGAAGCAGCATCCACGTCGCCCCCGTACCTAGGGTGTATACCTCGTACGACCCCCCCCCCCCCCCCCCCCACCCCATCTCCTGCCGACAACACCCACCCCCCACCCCCCACCCAACAAAGAAAAAGAAAAAAAGATTGCTTCAACGGCTTGTACTTTCCTTAAAAAAATGCTTTTCTTTTCAAACATAAGGTACACCTTCCTTTCGAAACGTGGATATTTTAAATTATTGATCGAAAATGACTCCTCATCTAACTTTCACTGTTAATGATAGGTGGTTGGTTTCACACAATAAATTGTTATACAATTAAATTAAATGATGAAATATCATTTTTCTATAACTATAAAAGAATTATAATAGTAGTATCAAACTATGGAAACATTATTTTTTATGGACTTGTAGGAAAAAAAAATATACTATAATTCACATGTCAAATTTATCAAATTAATATTTAATTTATAATAGACACCTTTTGCTACGACTTTATTTTTTATTTTTTATTTTTTATTTTTTTGAAATAACCAAAGAATCGCAACAACGTAGTTAAGAAAATATCTCGTGGATTTCCTATTGCCTTTCCTTTCGGACAAGTTATTAATGTTAACCGAGAAAATGGAAAGAATTAGCTCGGTGAGAAACTAACCGTTGGTGCGGCTGGCCACAAATATTGACCGTATATATGGAGTCCAGGTGGCAGGTAAGGATTGGTAGAAGGGGATATCGAAGAAAAGATACGGTTGCTGTATAAGCCAATCAAAAGGTGACGTGAAATATGTGTTGCCTGATTTGGAAAGTTAGTTTAGTTAAGAAAAGAAAAAAGATGTTTAAGGTTGGCGAATTACCTTATCAGGAAGGCACCCCGTGATTCTCTTCTCATTTTCTTTGTATTATTCTGCTACACTTTATTTTTTGAGTCAATATATATAATTCTTGTAGATCTAACATTATTTGATTATTATATTTATTTTTTATTTTTATTAAAAATTATGTTCCATCGTTTTATGATAAGTAGTATTTATATAAATTCGTTTATCTTGTTTTTTTATGGACTCGATCATTAAATTATCTCCAACAAACATTTGTCATGCCTCAAAGGCAATGTGGAAACTTTTTCATACGAAAGTATATTGTGTAAATGTACATTTGAATTAGTGAGAATTTAACCAAAATTTCTTCTCTTCTTTTTTTAATAACCAATTGTTAACAATCCATAAGTGAATAGGATTTGCGATACTTATATTAGAACTGTCTTGCGCGAAATTATGTGGTGCAATGATTAAAATCGTGTGAATTTTTTTCTTTTGGTGATTGTAATTAGGTGTCTC
The DNA here is from genome assembly GCA_029490685.1 of Schizonepeta tenuifolia. Classification (NCBI taxonomy): domain Eukaryota; kingdom Viridiplantae; phylum Streptophyta; class Magnoliopsida; order Lamiales; family Lamiaceae; genus Schizonepeta; species Schizonepeta tenuifolia. The sequence continues at coordinate 78,988,316 of CM055957.1, read as the reverse complement.
CTCATCTGTACATTTTCATGTGGTTTAGACCATCAAAAGTATAAATCTTGTACAATTAATAACAGAGTTTTATTATGCCAAAACCTTAAAGAATTCAATTAAATTTTGATATAAACAAGAAGGCTCATGGAATCAAGATCACATGATGTCAAATATCATGTAGATGGGGACCACAAAAGGGTGCATCTACAATAATAATCATAATCATAATAATTTTTAAATAATATTCGCAATTTAATTACACATAAATTGATGCTATTATTTACGCATCGACAAAATAAAGGAACAAATCACTGAATAAATAAATAAAGATAGAGAGGAGAGGAGAGGAGAGGAGAGGACTGAGTGGTGCAGTATAGGATATTTGAGATTAAATGTTACGCCACAAGAATGGATAATTAAATACAATTATTGCTCTAGACTGTGCCAACACGACACATATATATTAGTATTACTTTGATAAAAACTTATAAAAATGAGCATAAGATTTTATTGGTCATGAAATCCGAGGAAGAGTCGAGAAAATGAGACTCTGGCAACGTGGGCAGCTAATGTCCGAGGAAAAATATAATTGAATACTAGTACTAGTATAAATAAGTGAGTGTATGTTAGCAGAGTTCTGAGGTTTGGAATTAAACTCGTGCTTAAATAATCAAAACCCCGAAAAAGGCGTGTGGGTCCCCCAAAGTCGCAGCATTCATTACCCTCTTTCCATTAATTATTATTTTAGGAAACATGTTATTTCATTGCTAGAACAATATGGAACTTGTCGGCTGCTTACACATATTTGTATAGTGTGGGCGCCATTTTAGATTAATATTTACTTAATTTTAATTACTATAATTTAAATAAATTTATTATTTTTCATTGTACTCTAATTCACTCGAAAAAAGAAAAACTTGGCTGATTTTTCTTTGTTAAGATTTATTTATTAGACAACTCAAAAAATATTAATTTATTAGTTAAATTTTCAATGAAGGAAACCTTTCATCGTTTAATTAATTATACTATCAGTATAACGGCTACGTTTGGTGGCCCAATTAAACCTTCGACCCCAAAATTTAGGTTTTCTAGGACCAAGTAGTACCCCTATTTGGAATTTATATATTCACACTAGGATTGAAATATTATAGGACAACTAGCGAAATAATTATAAATTGATAGGTACTATTACTATATATTCCCAATTTGTATTTGGACAAAACCCAAGAAGACAACGTCAGAGGCACTTATGGAATCTTTTCCAGCTTCCAACAAATCTTAAGACCAATAAAAATACTCCTACTAGTATTTGATGATATGATTTGGATCCAACTTTTGAACTCTTTATTAGGTGATGAGACGTCTCACAACAATCTTCTTAATTTAATTGGATTAAATTATGAATAAATGGCTTCGATACTTGTAACTCTTCCGATACTTAAACGAAATACGTCAAGTATATATGTCATGTTCAAACTTAACAAGTAGTAACACACTTAAGTAGGTCTAATTATTTTATTAGCGACAGTAATTAGCTTTTATCATCACCTACCATACCAGATTAAATCATATCATGGACCGACATCAATGATAAAATATATTGAATCTAAAAACTTTGTCATGATAACTATATATAATTTGATTTATGGTGGTTCGGAAAGTGATTTGATTAGTTGGTAAATTAAGTAAGTTTATTACTAAAATGTATGTAGACTGGAAATTATTTTTAATTTTAAAGTAAATTGTATTTAATCACACACCAGGATTGCAATTCTAACAAGATTGAAAATTATTAATATCATTTTAATTGAACTCGCTGTATATAGTTTATTGTTAGGAATCGGGTACTTGCTCGTGTAGATAACAATGGATAATACTTTTTTATTGATTTACTTGAACACGAAACTTCTGCCCGCAAGACGAGAATACGCACCGGTAGTGCTCACGGTAAGGCGGCTCGTCCCCAAAGGTTAAAACGATCTTGACGTCTCGGTTGTAGTAGCACCACAAACAGAACCGAGCTCCAGCGAACTGAACTGGAACGAAAACTGAACTAGTGTATGATATGCTATGAAATGCTATAGAGGAGTGCAGATTGCTTGGAATGTGTGAATTCTGCAAATGAGGATGCTCCTATATATAGCAGCTCTCGATCAAGTGAAGGGACTCGTCGCCATCAATTCAGCCATGATGGCCGGCGGTTTCAGACACCAAAGGTTGCCGGATGTGAAGAGTCTCCGGCGGTTACAACAGCCAAGAGTCTCTCTGCCGATGGGCTTTCCATACACTGGGCTTCCGGATTGGGCTCAACATTAATCGAATTGGGCTTGTAATGTTGGTCCAAAAAGATAAGGCCCAAACACCAGCCCAAAGCACCAATTGCCAAGATCCAAGTCCCAGGCTCAAGCCCAGGCCCGAGCCCGAGCCCGCCCGTCCGGACGGACGGCGGCGGCGGCGCGCGTAGGCACCCATACACAACCATACACACCAACCCAACAAGTTATTAAGCCCATACAGACATAGCCTTAAATACTAGTCAAATCATCCACATATAACCGATGTGGGACAACTAACATTTATTATAATCAATAACATGTTAATTACTACTTCAACATCCAACCTTTAGCATACAATATCTCACTCACCAGAAATCGGTTTAGAGATATTAAATATACCACGTTCATCTACCACGGCGTAGATTAACATCCAATAAATATTTTAATTAAATAACAAGTATTTAATCAACAATATTTATCCTCAATCATGGTTAACATTTAAACCATTTCCAACAATCCCCCACATGAGTGAGAATGCCAATGCAAAATGAATGCAAATGCAAAGTTCAGTCCTCAAGAGACAATACTGCATTTGGCTAGGTAGCTTGTGACCTTGAACCTATCCATAGTCAACATTATCGAGTATACCGGCGGCATAGTGGTTATGAAAACCTTGAACTAGTCCTCCATGGTGTATACCGAGACAACAATATTGACACAATATCATCTCAATTCCGTTCGTTCTAACGTTTTGTGTCCTTTTCGGCCTTGGACACCCCTTTGGATTCATAAGTGTATCAATTGAAGCGGCCCTCACTTCACACTTATATAGGTGATTCTTATTTCCAAGTATCCTACTATACTTGACCTCTCCGAGATATCCAAGAATCATTAAAAGTCATAAGACTTAACCTCACCACTTGTAGGTAAACAAACACTCACTGTTCTCAAAGAATAGGTATGTTCGAGTGTTTAACACACGGATTCTTATAACTTCGTTGTCCCATTTAACCAAGCTCTTGGGATCCTCCAATCTGCAAGGTTGGGTATCCGCTATAATCATCCTTAAGATGTGGATTTAACACTCATTCCCTCTAACAGTTTATACATTTGATCTCGATTAATGCTCTTAGTCAGCGGATCCGCTAAATTATCTATTGACCTCACATAGTCAATTGAGATAACTCCACTCAAGATCAAATGTCTTACGGTATTATGTCGTCGACGAATATGTCGAGACTTGCCGTTATAAAACATATTTTGTGCTCGTCCAATAGCAGATTGGCTAACACAATGTATCAACACAGACGACACAGGCCTCGTCCAACATGGAATATCCTCGAGGAAATTTTTAAGCCATTCGGCTTCTTCACCAGCTTTATCCAAAGCTATGAATTTAGATTCCATGGTAGACCTGGCAATACAAGTTTGTTTCTTAGACTTCCAAGATACTGCACCACCCCCAATAGTGAACACGTATCCACTCGTAGAAAACGAGTCTTTGGAGTCAGATATCCAATTAGCATCACTATACCCTTCAAGTACAACAGACTCTCTTGAATAGTGAATCGCAAAGTTTTGAGTATATATTTCAAATAACCCAGTACGCGCTCTAGGGCTCTCCAATGTTCTTTACTTGGATTAGCAGTATAACTACTCAACTTGTGAACCGAGCATGCTATATCAGGTCGGGTACAGTTTGACAAATACATCAAACTCCCAATGATCTTAGCATATTCATCTTAACCCACAGGTTCCCCCTTGTGCTCACTTAGATGAACCTTCAGTTCCCAAGGAGTCTTAGCAATAGGTTTCTCATAAGCGTTGAATCTCCTCAACACTTTCTCAACATAGTGAGATTGCGACAATGCAATTCCATTGGGCGTTCTTAGAATCTTAATTCCAAGAATAACATCAGCTAAGCCCATATCTTTCATGCTAAAATTCATACTTAGCATCCTCTTGGTTTCACCAATCACACGAGAGTTACTACCCATGATTAACATGTCATCTACATAAAGACAAATGATAACATAATCGTCACCCGTTTTCTTAATATAGACACATTTGTCACTCTCGTTGATCTTGAAACCATTTGACAACATCACTTCGTCAAACTTCAAGTGCCAACGCAAAGGCGCTTGTTTCAATCCATATAAAGACCGTTGTAGTTTGCATACCATGTGCTCTTTTCCAGGTACAACAAATCCTTCCGGTTGCTTCATATAGATTTCATCATCTAACTCCCCATACAAGAATGCAGTCTTAACATCCATTTGATGAATCTCAAGATTGCGCAAAGTAGCAATAGCGAGAAGCACCCTAATAGAAGTAAGTCTCGTCACGGGCGAATAGGTATCAAAGAAATTATAACCGGCTTTTTGTCTAAAGCCTTGAACTACAAGTCTGGCCTTATACTTATCAATAGTACCGTCAGACTTGTACTTCTTCTTTAGGATCCACTTGCATCCTAATGCCTTACAGCCTGGTGGTAGTTCAACTAACACCCAAGTGTGATTAAGCATAATAGACTCAATCGCGATGTCTATAGCTTCTTTCCACAAAGCCGCATCCGAACCAGATAAGGCTTCTTTTACGGATACCGGTTCACCGTTTAGCATTAAAACGACGTAGTCCGATCCATAAATTTTTACTTTCCGTACTCTAGTACCACGTCTAGGCTCATTCACAGGCATAGACCTAAGTCGCTTTCTATTCGGCGGTCCATAAAACACCGGATTAGAACTCGATGCAACATTTTCATCTATGGGTTCAGAACTCATAGACTCATCTACAAGTTTAGAGCTCGTAGCTTCATCCTCAACTCTCTTCCTAGAGTTAGGATCAACCTTATCCTTATTAGGATAGATGTTCTCAAAGAATACAGCATTCCTTGATTCCATCGTCGTACCCACATGAATGTCGGGTATATCGGATTTGTGTACAACAAACCGATACGCGCTGCTGTTAAGTGCATAACCAATAAAGATACAATCTACCGTTTTAGGTCCAATTGTAACTTGTTTTGGTAAAGGCACTTCAACCTTAGCTAAACACCCCCACACTTTGAGGTATTTATACGAAGGTTTCCTCCCTTTCCAAAGTTCATAAGGAGTCACGTCCTTCCCTTTGAGTGGAATCTTGTTCAAGATATAGTTAGCTGTCAAAACAGCTTCCCCCCACATGTTCTGGGGTAATCCTGAACTAATCAACAAGGCGTTCATCATCTCTTTAAGAGTACGATTTTTACGTTCAGCAACGCCATTTGATTGTGGTGAATAAGGAGCAGTCGTTTGATGGATTATACCACTTTCGTTGCATAATTCAGCAAACGGAGTAACATACTCTCCACCTCTATCACTTCGAACCATTTTGATTCGGCAACCAAGTTGATTTTCGGCTTCATTCTTGAAATTTCTAAAAGCTTCAATAGCCTCATCTTTACTTCTTAACTAGTAAAGGTAACAATACCTTGTGCAATCGTCAATAAAGGTAATAAAATACCTTTTACCACCTCTAGTTTGCACAAACTTTAAGTCACACACATCGGTGTGAACAAGTTCTAGAGGTTTAGTGCTTCGTTCAACCGACTTAAACGGTAACTTAGCCATTTTTGCTTCAACACAAACTTCACACTTGTCTTGTGTCTTAGATAAATCAATTTTTAACATGTCCATGTTCGCAAGTCTTTTTATAGCATTTAGATTTACGTGACCAAGTCTACAATGCCATAAATCACAACATTCAAGCAAGTAAGCAGAAGTAGTAGCTTTATTATCATTAGCAACTGCCTTAGAAGGCTTACAAGTACGAACACTCAACTTGAACATATCATCAACAATGTGACCTTTTCCAAGAGTCTTATCAAACTTACGTATGATTATAAAATCACTACGAAGATCTATATCAAACTTAGCCCTAACTAGTTTGACGCCTGACACCAAATTCTTGCGGATTGTCGGAGTATGCAACACATCCTTCAAAGTTATCTCCACACCGGAAGTGAATTGGAGTACAACAGTCCCAACTCCAAGAACAGGTGAGGTACGGTCACTCGCCTCAGTGACAAAACGGTCTTGAACTTCCTTGTAGGTATAGAACAAGTCCCGATTCATGCAGATATGAACGGTCGCACCTGTGTCAAGAAACCAAGTAATAGGATTAGGGTCCGAGACATGGTTTACCTCGGTGATCATGGCAACAAGGTCGTCTTTGTCCCAAGTGTCGAAATCCTTTTGGACATGGTTGACCTTGTTCTTTCCCTTCTTCTTCGGCAGACGGCAGTTCTTCGCCATATGTCCGGGCTTATCACAATTGTAGCACGTTCCGGTGAACTTAGTCGGAGGTGCCACTTCTTTTCCTTTGCCTTTGGCAGGGTAAGGACGCTTCTTGGAAGGTCTGCCCCTACCATCGGTCAAGTTTGCCTTAGCCTCCATTGGAGCCTTGGCCTTCATATCTTGATCACAGACTTGAGCTTCGGTTTGAAGCTTAGCCACCAACGTCTCAAGGGTCATCTCCTTTCGCTTGTGCTTAAGATATCCCTTGAACTCCTTCCAACTTGGCGGCAACTTGTCAACCAAGAGCGTCACAGTATACGCCTCGGGAAGAGGCATCCCCTCGGAATGAACATCGTGTATAAGAGTTTGGAACTCTTGTACTTGGGGCATCATAGGACGACTGTCCACCATTTGGAATTCGGTGAGCCTCGTCACTACGAACTTCTTCGTGCTAGCAGGATTAACACGGTACTTCAACTCAAGAGCATCCCAAATTTCTTTGGCGGTCTCCTTGATGTTGAACACATTGAACAGGCCATCATCAAGCCCGTTCAACAACATATTCCGACACAGATAGTCAGAATGCACCCAAGTATCGTAGTCAATACGAACTTGCACATTTGCCTCGTCCTCGGCTGGGACAGTAGGTCTTTCGTCACGCAGGAAGCTAGCAAGCCCCATTGTGGTGATGTAAAACATCATCTTTTGGGACCATCTTTTGAAATCAGTTCCCGAAAAACTGAGAGGTTTCTCGGCGATAGGCATTAGCCGAGCAGCAGGTTGAACAGGAGCCATAGTTGAGCTCGAGGAACCAATGGTTCCAGACATGGTGGAAAAAAGAGTGGAAGCGCCGGTGCTCGAATTGGTAGACATTTTTTTTCAGCAGTGATTCAGGTGAACTTCAGTTTTGAGGAAGCACACGAACAAGTAACTTTGTTATTCTCGTCTTGCGATTGTTAGGAATCGGGTACTTGCTCGTGTAGATAACAATGGACAATACTTCTTTATTGATTTACTTGAACACGAAACTTCTGCCCGCAAGACGAGAATACGCCCCGGTAGTGCTCACGGTAAGGCGGCTCGTCCCCAAAGGTTAAAACGATCTTGACGTCTCGGTTGTAGTAGCACCACAAACAGAACCGAGCTCCGGCGAACTGAACTGGAACGAAAACTGAACTAGTGTATGATATGCTATGAAATGCTATAGAGGAGTGCAGATTGCTTGGAATGTGTGAATTCTGCAAATGAGGATGCTCCTATATATAGCAGCTCTCGATCAAGTGAAGGGACTCGTCGCCATCAATTCAGCCATGATGGCCGGCGGTTTCAGACACCAAAGGTTGCCGGATGTGAAGAGTCTCCGGCGGTTACAGCAGCCAAGAGTCTCTCTGCCGATGGGCTTTCCATACACTGGGCTTCCGGATTGGGCTTGTAATGTTGGTCCAAAAAGATAAGGCCCAAACACCAGCCAACCTTTAGCATACAATATCTCACTCACCAGAAATCGGTTTAGAGATATTAAATATACCACATTCATCTACTCACGGCGTAGATTAACATCCAATAAATATTTTAATTAAATAACAAGTATTTAATCAACAATATTTATCCTCAATCATGGTTAACATTTAAACCATTTCCAACATTTATAATATAATTTCAACTTCGGCTTTCATGTGTAACTGTAGCGTATTACAAAAAAATAGGTTTATTTGAAGTTCATAAATATGTACATGATTGCTTTTTTTTTTTTGAGGGTAACATATGTACATGATTGTTGGTTTCTCCGCTAACCAGAGAATAATATGTACGAAGAAATTTATTTCCAGTGGTCCCACATTTAAACTGTCAGTTTACGTGAATAATAATAGGATTTAATACAGCTGCTATAATCCTTAATTATATTGAATTAATTAATTATTTGAGTTAACGTAGGCAGAGACTTGAAATGTGCTAGCATCGCATATACGCAAATCAAATCTTTCTATAAGAGGTCAGAAATAAACATACATGAATTAAATAAGAGCAATAATTTATATTCGAATGTACACTTGTCAAAAACTAAATATTCGAATTGGAAAAAGAAAGAAAAAAAAAAAACATAGTAGTAGTATTAACTACTATTTGTGAAAAAATATGGAATAACAACAAAATTTAGAGTTAAATTTCAGTTATATGATTCCATATTTCAATTCGATTTGGTTGATTTTGCGATTGTCATATTGATACTGTTTTTTTAGCTTCTTATAAGATCTGTCATTGACCTTTGTGCAATAATTATTATAATCGATGTAGTTAAGATAGTTAAATTTAAAGGAGAAATTTAATTATTAATAATTTAAGCTAATCGATTGCCTCAATATAATACTAACAAATACAGCAAGACAGGACTGACATGTTTTGCCTAATCTGTACATTATGCCTTTCAAACTGATTCGGTATGATAAGTATTTTCTATCTTCTTCATCCTAAATCAAAAATGTGAATAAATATTTGACATTGAAATAAAAAATAAAATAAAAATTTTAAATGTGGACAAGTAAAAGTTTGGAATGACTAAAATATCTTCGTAATAGTCATGCATAAAATACTCGCCTCAATAAGGGAAGATGAAACATAAATTTTAAGTAGTCACCTTATTGGGTTGAATCGGTCAATCGGATTGGACAGTAGTAAGTATTGCAAAACATCAATCATTTTATTCAAGCATAAATTCTACACACAAATCCGATTGACAATTAGATTTATTCGATTTCGGAGAAGCGATACATTTGAGCAGAAATATTAAAAACGTATTGAAATGGACCTAGCAAATGAAAGATCTAACTAAAATTACGTTCTTCCTTTTATAAATATATTTTTAAATAGTAAATTCATTGCCAAAATGTACATACTTATATTGATGAACCTACCTTCTTTAGTCACTTGTATTTCTTACCGTTACTTGTATTTTTTAGATTAATTATTGGTCATAATTGTTAATTATTTTTTTAATGTTTTAGATAAAACAGAAGATTCCGTAATTAGGGATATATAATTTTTATAAATTTATAAATATTAAGTGCTACAGTATAATTCTTTGATTTACAATGTATATTGCGATGATAATAATAATAATAATAATAATAATAATAATAATAATAATAATAATAATAATAATAATAATAATAATAATAATAATAGGCAAAAGGTTTGTAGAATTGCCACATGATAAGACATCTGGAGATGGATTTGCTCAATCCATTTGAGAAACTAAAGATTCGTAAATCGTAGAAAATGGATCGACCTTTTTATTCGAAGGGGTTTTATTGTCCCCAAAAAGAAAAAGAAAAACAGTAAAAATGGAATGAAATTGACAGATGGCATAATTGCTTTTGAGTCATTTCTATCAAACTTTTTGATTAAACGAGAAACAAAATGTATTCGTCTGCCCCTTACTTTCATTTCACAAGCTATCATTCGAGATCCGTAAATAAAATATTTTTTTTCTTTTTCCATAATAATTTATGAAAATTATATAGATACTATGTTTTCGTTTTTCCTTGGACTGAATAACTTTATAACATTGCTGCTTCCGATTAGGAGGATTGAGTTTATTTAGTGTCTTATTGTTTAATTTTGCATGATAACATATCAAATATTTAATATAGTCATGTAGAATGAGGGAACTTTTTTTTTTTTCTTTTCTTTTTTTTCCTAAGCTGAATTGTTTTCTATTTATGATTTTATGTTGGTTTCCGAATAAATTCATTGCAGGACCGGAAATGGAAAATTAAGAAAAGAGGCGGCTTCCATTAAACATTATTGGCTGCAATTCCTATTAAAGGATATTCACCAATTACCAATATTTGTGGTGTCCTATTTTATGGGAAATTCTTGTTATACAAACCACCTCTTACATAACAATATTTTAATATTATAATTTATATTATTAAAATATTAATATGTGAGAAGTAGGTATAGTATATGCACGTCCATATAAGAATTTCTCCTTATTTTTATTCCTTTGCTTCTTTCCTTTTTGTATTCCACTCTATCTGTCCTTTTCGGTAATGGAATATCATTTCAGAGTTTTCCTTAGTATATAATAATATTCTATTGACAATGGTTGATATTTAATCTGAACTATTAATTATAAGCAAAAATGAAGTATTATTAATAGTATATTCTTCTTACAAAATAAATTATTGTATGTATAAAGTTGTATAACTGTATACATACATACATATACAAAACATATTCTTCCGTTCAAACTCTAGGGATGAGTATTACGATATTTATATTCAAGTAGCATATATACTCAGCTCTTATTAAAAGTAACTAGAAAACACTATTCAATAAGCTAAGGGTGTGTTCACTTGAAGATAAAAGAAGACATTTTACTTCCTTATATCTTGTTTGGTTGCGATTTAAGAAAAATTCGGGCAGAAAATATAAATTTTCGGGTAGTCCCTTTTACCTTGCCCGGAGTATAAATTTATACCTCCGAAATAGAGGTATAATATTATACCTCCAATGTGTTTTAGGTATTTCCTCCTTTATCCATCGATTTCATTCCAAGTGAACAACATATTAACATTGTGGTCCCCCTTGAGAGTATAAATAAGTATCGCAAAAACTCAAGTGCGACCTGTCGCACTCCATGCGACCGCGCGTGGGGCCCGTGGGGTGCACGCGCCTTTTTTTTCCAATTTTTTTTCATGTGTTTCCAGTTTCCTGTTTTTTTTTAATTCTACTTTTTTTCCACCTTTTTTTTGTTTGCCTCTTCGTTTTTTTGTTTGCCGCTTCTTCTTTGATCAAGATTCGAGTGAGGGGAGCCGAAGGCCTCGGAGCGAGCCGAAAAAGTCCAAAATGTTGTCCGCCGATTATCCTTATATTAGTAATCGGAGCGAAGGCGAAACCGTAAAATCGGAGCCAAAGAAGGAGACAAAAAAAAAACTGAAAAAAAATGACCAGGTCAACGGGTCAACCCGACCCGACCCGGTCGCATCTGAAATGCAACAGGTCGCATGGGAGTGTTTCCCAATAAGTATATTATCCCTCCAACCAAACAAGATATAAAACTTGTGGTCCCCACAATAAAGTATTTATATCCCTCCATTTAGAGGTATAAATTTATACTTCAAGTGAACACACCCTAAAAATAATTAATTATACTTTTATACCCAAAGTCTGTCCCAATTTTTAGAATTGCCTCATATTTTCGATTTTACACACTAGCACACAATAGATAATTTTTATTTTCAAATGTAGATCGGATCAACTTTTGTAATACTTAGACATGTGAAATTTGTTTTATTGAGTTATTATTTTTTTTAGGGAAATATGTAGTAATACTTTATTAAGAGCAAACACATGGTAAATGGAGAAGACTCTCTCCAAACTATTCGGAAGTTTATTCCAAACATCCATGCAAGGAGAATCTATCACATCCTATCCTAACAAAAGCGCGAGCTATCATATTAGCCTCTCGTCTCTACTTAACCACAAACTGACTTCCATCGCTAACAAGCAACTTACAACTTTCAATCAGTTCGTCCAACTTCGTGTTATCTTTCAGTTAGGTTTAATGAAGCTATTAAAACTAGTGAATAGTGATTAGTGAGTGTTGACTATTATTAATATATGGACGTTGAAAGTATATCATGCTTCTAAAAATTTGTTCAAATATTAGGTATGAAAATGTAACTAGTGCGACAATGTTATTTGAGAAAAGAAAACCTTGGACATATAGAAATAAAGAAATAAAAGTAACAGTCCGACAAAATCAGGAGCAGTGGACAAGTCCAGTTGCCCATCTCTCTTACTAGACATTGGATTGGATTGGACTAAACCAAACATTAAATTTTAATCTTAGGAATAAAAATAAATAATAGTCACTAGTCATAGTCTCTTTCCCTCTGCCTCACTCCTCCCTCCCTCTCTCTCTCTCTCTCTCTCTCTCTCATACATTATTATGTTTAATAGTAGTAATAATATGTATGTGTGCAGGAATGGAATACTACTACTACAAACATTCAAGGCCCGGTGCTGTATATATTGCTTCAAATCCCTCATTTTTTTGCGCCGAATAAATATAAACCTTATAATTTCAGCTTTTGCCTTTGTGAGAAACTTAACTATTTCCATATCTAATCATCTTCTCCTCTAAAATATCAAAGCCCTGTACTCTAAATGCTCATCAGGAAACTGCTCTGTGTGCGTCATTTCTAGAGAGAGAACCGCTTTAAGAAACTCCCATCTTTTAGCGTCGAGGACACAGAGAGAGAGAGAGAGAGAGAGAGAGAGACGCCATGATGTTTGATCTCAATCTGAGCGCGAATTGCAATGGGAAGGCGGATCATACCGTGGGGCAGCAGTCTCCGGCGTCGTCCATTTCGTCGGGGGTGGACGGCCGCGGCGGCGGAGAGACCAGCTCCAGCAACGACGACGCCTCCCCCGGTGATGCAGCCGCCGTCACATTAAACTTCGACATCATCGGAGGCAGCAGAGACAATGATCGCGTTGATCATCGTGGCCGTGAGTTGACTTCAGCGTTGGTGACTCGGGAGCTGTTCCCGGTGAGTGGACTCGGAGAGTTGAACCTGGGGAGGCAGATGAGTGAGCCGGTGAGCCTGCAGTTCGATCACCACCTAGCTCGGATGCCGGTACAACAACCGCAGCAGCAGGTACAACAGGCGCAAGCGAGAAAGAGCCGCAGGGGCCCCAGGTCGAGAAGCTCACAATACAGAGGGGTTACCTTCTATAGGAGAACTGGTAGATGGGAGTCGCATATTTGGTAAGTATATTACATTTTCAATTTTACTTTACTTTTATTTATCAATTTTACCTATTTTTGGCTCGATTTTGATGCAGGGATTGTGGGAAACAAGTTTATTTAGGTATGTCTACTTTTTACCAATTGTCTGCAGTTTTATTGGGTTAAGTTTCAATTTTTTGGTATGCATTTTGGTTGATGCTGATGGCTTTGGTTTCTGTTTAGGTGGATTTGACACTGCTCTCACTGCAGCTAGGTAAATACTTTTCAATATCTTTATGGGTATTTTAAGGTTTGGATTTCGGATTAAAATTTTGATCTTAAATAGTAGTACTATACTTTGCATTTAATTTGATGGAGTTGTGATTTTTTTGTTAATGGCATCAGAGCTTATGATAGAGCTGCAATAAAGTTCAGAGGCGTGGATGCCGACATTAATTTCAACCTCAGTGACTATGATGAAGATATGAAACAGGTCTGAAAAATTATGCATTCACAAAATTAATCATGTGATGTAACAATAAATTCTTTGGAACCTTGATTTGATGAAACAAAGTGTAGTAGAAGTTGACCTACTTTTAAATAATTTGTTTGATGCAGACGGCGAATCTGTCAAAGGAGGAGTTTGTGCATATTCTACGTAGACAGAGCAATGGATTCTCGAGGGGGAGTTCTAAATACAGAGGAGTAACGCTGCACAAATGCGGGCGTTGGGAAGCTCGGATGGGCCAGTTTCTTGGCAAGAAGTAAGGGATTCTTTCTTGCTTGCTCTATAACTCACACTTTGTTGAATGTGATTGGTTTTAAGTGTTATTGTTTTTGTGTTGGAAGCATTTGTTTTGGTACCATGTATGGATGTCGAAAACTGTTGTTGCCTTGTGTAATGTAGGATTAATGAGTGTTGATGACGATGATAAATGATATGAAGTGTAATTAAATTAGGCAAGAAAAATGTTTGGTTTGTTCTTAGTGAGGATTGCAATTGAATGCAGGTATATATATCTTGGGCTTTTCGACACTGAAGTAGAAGCAGCAAGGTCCTAATTGTCATGAATTATATTACTGAATTTTATACCTTTATAAAATACTTCAACCTCAATTGAATTTGTGTGTCATCCAACTCCTCCTCTCTCTCCTTGTCTCTCTCTCTCTCTCTCATTTCTGCAAATTAGGGCTTATGATAAGGCAGCCATCAAGTCTAATGGAAGGGAAGCTGTCACCAACTTCGAGTCAAGCTCATATGACGGGGAGATGATTCAAGAATCACGTAATGAAAACCATGCTCTTCTAAGCTTTTCTTTCTTTCTGCGTTTTTGGAGCATATATGATATTTTAGAGTTTCGAGATCTGAATTCTTGATACCATCGGAGCAGGTAGTGGGAACGGTCTAGATTTGAACTTGGGGATTTCGACGTCGTCCCCCAAGGAGAGTGGAAATGCAGGGCCTTTCCAGTTCCATCCTTATGATGTTCAAAATGCAAATATGTTCAAGGTAATAGGATATATAAATATTGTCTGAAACTGAATTCAACTTTGAATTTCTTGTGTTCTTTCCTTGTGGGGAATCTGTTCAAAAGTGAGATTCGACATTAATTTTTGTTTATGTTTGCAGCTTAATGTGGAAAAGTCTGCTGCTACAAAAGTAGGTAATTCGCCATTGAAGGGACTGCCACTAACATCCCAACGCCCTAATTTATTGCATGCTCTAAATCCTAAAGCCTCTCCAAATTATGAGGTGAACACATTTAATGTTTTTCATTACTCTCGTTCTCGAATAAGTGTCATCTTTCAGTTTCTCATTGTTGTGCTCATGTTATATCTCGTGTTTTACTCCACCAAAATATCAGGAAAGGGCGGCGTCTTCACAAGACGTAGTGAACTGGGCGTGGCGAATGCATGATCAGATTCACGCACCACCAATTACAGCATTGTCAACTGCAGCATCATCAGGATTCTCGTCACCTGCTCCATACCCGGCAGCCCTTAATCTCTGCTTCTCATCGTCATCGTATCCCACCACCAATGCCTCTCAATACTACTCGTCGTCTCCACGCCGTTGATGGCTTCAGTATGGGGGAATTATGTCTTGGTATTTCTTTTCTGCGATTCTTTTCTTCACTGGAAATATTCATACTTGGAGGTGGGAGTAGTCACAACTGTTGCCCCTCTCCTCCACCAAAGAAATTGCTTCTTACACGGTTTTGTAGATATATCGTCCCATGTCATACGTAAAATTGTGATATAGTACAACATTTCATGATTACGTCATAGTAGTTGTGACAGCGCAAATGATGTTTACTCACTCAAGTTTGAATATTATTGTGCTGACAAAATTAATACTAGCATATACTATACTTCTAGGATTTTACTGAATTCTTTTAGATTGTTAAATAGTTTAACTATACTGAAATTAAAATCTTCATTTAAATTAAGTGACTTTATCAACGTAAATGATTGATGTGATGTTTACGGACAGAAATCTATATAATATACTACAACAAAGTAGCTTAATTAAAAATTTTCCCCGCAAAATTGTACTCTAAATTTTATGTATTAATTAATTAGTAATTTTGATCAATTTATTATTCCAAAATCAAGTTGTCAAGTCAAAAATTTCCGCATAAATTAATGTATGTTTAATTTTCCAACTTTTTTCCTTAATGACTCCTCGGTTTCCACTAAAATGCTTGATTAGTTTCTTAACTTTTTAATTTTACTCTAAATAAAGTTTAGTTAGACATCGAATACCGATATATATAGACTAAATATAGATAGGTAGTGTGGGAATGATGTCATTTACTTTACTACTCCATTCGGTTTCAAATATAAGAAGTTTTGGCCTTTTTTTTTATAAGACGTTTTTAATTACCAAAAGTGTTCTCGTGTGTGTGTGTTAGCCTAGTGGTAGTGAGGTTAATGCCCGGGCCAAAGGTCACGGGTTCGAGTCCTCCGTCACGCGCTATTTAAATTTCCTTGTAATATTGTTCAAAAAAAAAAAAAGTGTTCTCTTTCTCCCTTCTATCAATTTTATTTATTTTTCAACTCATTATTAATGATGTGCTCATTTTTCAATGTATGTTGAGTTCCTTTCATTAACTTCGACAATATATTACCCTATCTCATTATCATGAATTGAAAAAACGAACCCAAAAGACAACATTACAATTGATCAAATAAATTTCTTGCATTAAAGTTTAGAGTTAATTACTGTTTCTTAATCGTAGTGCAAAATGCCAAAATATCTTATATTTGAAACCGGAGAGAGTATTATATATTCTTGTTCTTCTCTTCTTTTTGTTGACTATTATTAAGTTTTGTAATTCTATTTTGTTACATTTTTAATGTATATTAAGCCAATTAGATATAATTTTGACCTTTTGCTCCACTTATATGTTTCAAATTTGATTAGGTATAAAATTATTATGCATCTACAAAACGATTTCATTGAGGTTTACATTAATTTCTTTTCCAATTAATTTAAAAGGGTTTTTTTTTATGTATTTGAATAAAACTAATTAACAAATAATGTTAAATGAAAAAAAATCTCATAGTGTCATCAATTATCATATGATTTTTTTTTGGAATAATTGCAGAATTTAACACCATTTTACATCATTTATAATTTTCATACTCCCTCCGTCCACGAAATGGTTGTCACATTATGGACGACACGAGTTTTAAGAAAATAGTAGGTAGTAGTGAGTAGTGTCCGATATGCATCAGGCACATTGTGCCAACGGTCAAGATTTAAAGTAGGTGTTTTATTTTTGTTTCAATTTTTGATAATTTTATTCCCAAAAATCCTGATTTTGATTTTCTTTTTTTTTTCCTTTTTCCAACCATGGTTAGCAACTATTCATTTGTCCTTTTCCTCTACCAACAAATCCAATTTTTGTCCTTTTTGTTCCCCAAATCTTCTATTTTATATTTTAGTGTTGTACTTTTTTTAAATTATTTTGACTTTATTATTAAACTCCTTAATTATATTTGGCTTAATTATTGTTATATATAAATGTTTAATTCTTGTTGACATAATGCACTTTATTTAATACAATTTTTTGAACTCGTTAATTTCGTTATTTTTGTAAATTTTCTTAATTTTGTTAATTTCATTAATTTTTGTTATTTAATGTTAAGGTCTTTATAATTGTTTAGTGTAGTAATATTGGTTAATGTTAATTGTTTTGAATTATTAAATTAATTTAATGACACCAATAATTATATATTAATAGTAAGGAAATAATATTCTAATATTAGAATATTATAATTAATAAAAAAATTGGGCGAATTAGAATTTGTCACCATGACTTTCATTATTGGGTATTGATTTTACCTAATTAATTAAGTAATTTTTTCATGGCCAATAGTTTGTGAAACTTAGTACATGGCAATTAACATTAAAAAATAGGCTAAGTTTATTTAAGTTGTTATAGTATTAATTTTATTTTTTTACTTATTAAGTTGATTTTTTCGTGTGAAAGTACAATGCACATTTTTTGAACCTTGTATTTATTTTTGAGACAATACATTTGAATAAAAAATAGGATAATATTATATTTGGTCAACCCATTAACTATTCCCCTATCACAACACATTTGTAATTAAAATTAAGAGAGAGAGAAAGAAGTTGGAGAGTTCCGCCGGCGACGATACGCACGAGGTTCTTCATATCTCCCTCGCCGACGACGACGAGTAGACAAGAGAGGGGTTGAGTCGGTGACGGAGAAGTTGTTATCTCGTAGTCGAGAGTTGCCATTGTTGTGGGGTTTTCGGTGTGAGAGAGATGGGGTTGAGCGGCGGTGGAGAAGGCTAGTCGGCGACTTTTTTCGACGACGAAGATACCCATTTCGTCGACGACGAGAAGGAGAAGGAGAAAATAGACGACGTGGGTGGGTTATTGAACCATCCTATTTGAAAGTTTTTGGTGATTGTTGGCCGAATTTGCTAGCATGCCCTCCGAAGGTACATTTGCCCACCATTGCAATTTTGTTTCTGTAAAATGGTAGATGACATTGTTAGTTGTTGATTTTTTTTCTTGTTTTGGTTGTATATTGTTGAGTATTAGCTTTGTAGGGTTTATTGGATGTAGTTTTTTTGACCGAATCTGTGACGGTGCTTTTTATTTTGATTTTATCGTAGATTTTTTTTGTAGCATAGTTTTGTTTGAGCATGTCAACTTGTTCGATGTAGTTATTTTGACCATGTTTTGGTTTGAATTTGTGATGGTTGTTATTTTTTTTGTTTTACCGTAGATGATTTTTAGCGTAGTTTGGTTCGAGAGTGTGAACTTGTTCGATATAGTTGTTTTATGCGTGAGGGTGCTTGGAGTCCGAGTTCTTGTATTATTGATTTGGAATATATGATCTGTTGGTTGAGGTGGCTTCGTAGATTTTGTTTGAGCTGTCTTCATGGATTTGATGATATGATCTGTTGGTTTCTTTGTTTGTTAATATTGATGTGGTGTGTTATAGTGCGTTGGTTTCTATTTATCTTTGTCGCAATGTTGGTTAAATAAGTTGGGGATTATAACGTGTGAATGTTGCGCATGCTGGGATTTAAGTGAGATAATTATTTTGTAGGTGCTAACGTAGCGGCCCTAGTGCTGGCAATTGGATCGGGTTGGGTCGTTATCGGGTCGACCTGATAACGACCCGACTTGTTAAGGTCAAACCCGAACCCAACCTATTTAGGGTTTGCCAAACCCGAACACGAACCCGACACGAAAAGTCTAAACCCGAACACGATGCGAACCCGACACGAACCTGAATTGACCTGAATTTATTCGGGTTGACACGACACGATAATGACTCGATTAACATTTTAAATGATTTTAATTAGAGAAAAATAATTTAAAATAAAATTTCAATGCCTTTTGATAAATTTGAAGGAAATATATATGTATAACATCATTTTAAAAGTTGACATAGATAAAATATATATATTACTTAAAAAATTAAATCCTAATTGGGTAACCCGAACCCGACCCAAATCCAACCCAACCCGAACCCGACCTGAATATTTCAGGTCCTTATTGGGTCGACCTAATAAGGATCCGAACCCAATAAGACTCGACCCAAACCCATTAATTTTGTGTCGGTTCGTGTCGGGTTATCGTGTCGTATCGAAAATTGCCAGCCCTAGGCGGCCTGATGCCATTCTGAGGCAGTCATTAAAATGATAAGTGACAACCTAGACGAAGAAAATTTTGATGAGTTTAGAGATGGGCCATTTGGGCAGCTACTCGACTTACAGGATTCTCCTCAAAACTTTCAGTGTCAATTATTCTACCATTGCATGAAGTTATTGAACCGTTCGAAGCGCCGGAAAGGAATTTTGGTGTTTAATTTCAATAACTCCGAGGTAGTGTTCGGTCCTAAGGACTTTTACTTGATATTCAGCTTGAACTTTGGTCCTTTTGAAGAATTTCCCACTACATCTACGTTATGGGAAACTTCTTTCAAGAAGGTTGAAACACTGACTATGAGGCTCATTAAGGCTGCTTTCAAACAAGCCGTTGAAGACAGTGAAGGTGGAGCTGGAGGTGGGGAGACTTGCTTGAAGCTGGTCCATGCCTTATTCATCTACGGGGTTTTATTTCCCCGAGACACTGAGGCAAAGAAGTTAGATATGAAGTTCTTGCATGTCTGTGATGACTTGCAAAAAGTGAAGGATTTTCCTTGGGTTTGTTTAGCTACAAGTACTTTGTGGACGAGTTTGACAAGGCTTTTGATAGGATGAGGCGATTAGTGAAGAAACCGGGCAGTGGAAAACCTAATTTCGAGATCTTTAGCTTCCTATTTGTGTTTCAATGTTGGATCTACGAGATTTTTCCTTCAGTCGGGGTTGTCTGCGCTTCTATTCTCCACGGTTGGGAGAATTTGTATCCGCGAGTTCTCCGTTGGAAGACAGCTTTGGGTCAACGGACATATAAGAATGTGCAGGCGCTCCTTGACGGGGCAAAGTTAGTGGTACAGATTTCTTGAACCCTTGATTATAATTTCTTTTGGTTCTTTATGTTGTTTTGAATTTGATGAACTGTAATGGTTGTTTTTGCATCACCCTCTTGTTGCCTCGAATGAAGAGCAGGTGCGGTTATCCAACATTGAGACATATCTGGATGAGCAAGCAGTGTTGGAGGTGGAGGAGGAGTCGGAGTTGGAGGAGGGGAAGCATGTCATGGATAACGGTATCCATCAACATGTCGTGGATGAGGAAGGCAAGCCTACGGAGAGGAAATCAATGAAGAGGAAGCTGATTCTAGAGACTGCAGAATGCTCTATGAAGCGTCGTCCCGGCTTGCGGTCTGCAACAGTTGGTGTAGGTCAAAACACGCCTCGTAATGCCGAAGACGATCGTCGTTCTGAACAGTCGTTCCTCTCCATTTCAACATCGGAAGCCCATGTGAGATTTGGTCATAATGATATATTTATATTTGATTTGTGTTGAATTTGATTGCTGTTGAATTTCATTGGTTTTTTGTATCTTGAATTTGATTGGGTTTGACATTGATTGGTGGGGAATTTGAATTTGATTGGGGTTTTCATCCACAGGAAAGGCAGTTCATGCATACTATGAGTCTTAGGATGGATAGATTGGAAGCATCTTTGATAAACATCCATTTTATAGCAACTAAATGTATTTTCATAGCACTTATTGCCTTATTTGTCCGCCAAATGTGACTTGTTTTGGATGGTTTTTACTATTTTGGATTGTTTTCACGTTTTGGTGGAGTTTGTGCATGTGTGTAGATCAGTCATGGGGTGCTAGGTTGAAATGGACGGGCTGTCAAAGAACGGAAATGAAGAAACGGGACAGAAAAGTGAAAAACTGAGTGAAGAGGGGAAGAAATCAAGAACCCTCCAGCATTTATTTTCGGCGGTTCAAAGGTGAACCGCCGGCCAAACCGCCGAAAATCTCTGGAATGGAAGTCGTGAAGAAAGTGTAAATCGGCGGTCCACTCGGCGGTTCGGGCCTGAACCACCGATTTTTGGGCTTGGACCGCCAATTTTGGCTCACTGAACTGCCGGTTTTCACTGTTTTGCCCAAAATTGGATGATTTTGCCCCTGACGTGATTTTAACCTCAACTAGCACTTTTTCCCTCCAATAAATACTCTATGTCAGCCCAAAACGTAGGGGATACCTTCCATAGCTTATATTCTTGTTCAAAAAAGTTTCCAAATTAGGGTTCTAAACATTTTTATGGTTGTAATAGTGAATTGAGGTTTGGATTGAAGACTTTGTGAAGATTTCAACAATGGGTTCTTAGTTTTTCATCTATGCAATCATTCCTCCTTTGTTTTGTGTTAATTCTATTTATATCTAGCTAAATTTCTTAGTTGATTCTAGAGAACTTGTGATGCTCATTTGATGATGGATTTCTTTTATTGATATTATTATGCCTTCTAAATTCTTAGTTCTTGCAATTTGGTGTTTGTTTTTATGTTGAAATAGGTGGCCTCTATTTTGGCATGCTAAGTGTTTGTGAAAATTTCTAGCCGGTTTTTATGATCATTGAATTTCAGTTTGCTTGATTTGATTGGTTAAGGGTCCTAGCGGAAGTTAATCTAATCAGAGAAGTTTATGAATCTTGAGTGCTTTTGGGAGTCAATGTTCCGTTTTGAGTCTTAGTCGAGAGAGACGAAAAATTGATCAACGAGTGCTCTCTTCTCGAGAGAGAGTGTGTGCTTATTCTTGTGATTCATTTACTAGATTTAGATATAAATGGTTTAAAGAATCAATAGCTTTGGTCCCCATCATTTTGAGTTGAGCAAGATTCTTAGAGTCAACCCCTTTTTTATATCGTTTCCTTAATTCGTTTATTTAACTATTGCTTCTTGTTTGATCTTTGCTTTTGTGTTTCTTATTTCTTAATTTGTGTTGCCTTCAAGCATGTTGTTTGCAAAGCTTGAATAGTAGGAAGATGTATAAATTTCATTTCCAACGTAAATTCGGTCAATAGTCCTCGAGGATACGATACTCGTTATTTTATACTACAATTGCTCGTTAAAGTGCGGTATAATTGCTTGATAGAAAATTAGCGATCAATCTTGTAGGGAGATGAATCAGAAATGGGGTTATATGAATGAAAAGATGGGTATAATGAATCAAAATATTGTCATTATATTGGAGTTTATTGAGGGTTTTTGTAAGAATCCAAACATGGGTAGCAGTAGGGGTTTTGGGATGAAGGAAATGCGGGTTGGGTTGAATAGTTTAGAAGAAGAAGGCAGGAATTTTGCAGAATGTGAATGTGCACCGAAAGTTGTTGATGACAATGTTAATGGTTGCATTGTAGATGATGAGAAACTAATGAACTGTCCTATTCATTCGATATCATCCAAGCATGCACTTTCTTTGGATGAATTGCGTGCTTCATTTGTTAGGCATACAAGGGATGATTTGGAGGATAAATGTGTGGATGAGAATAGACAAATTACAATGCTCCATGATGATGATGTTGATGCTAGTGATGGTGTAGAGGATGATCAGGATGCGGTAGATGATGATGATGATGCCGTAGAGGATGGAGAGGATGGAGTAGAGGATGATGCTGATCCACCAAATAATGATGAGGCTGCATTTCATGCTGACGGGGCAGTTAATGATGATGGTAAGGATGCAGGTTTTGAGCAGTTGGTGATGGAAGATGATGGAGCACAAGAGGTGGAAGTGGATGAGCAGAAGCTTGCCAATTCAGTGGATGACTTGACCTATGATATCTTAGGCACGGAGAGACCAGTCGTGACTGAGGTGCATGTTGATGATGTGGAGGTTGTTGGTTCAAAGATTAACACTGTGGTTCAAGATGTTGTGAAAGGGGAGCAGGGATTGCCGAAGGTTGTGGAGAAGAAGAAGAGATACAACACTCGGTCAAACCCACTGGTAATATCCTCGAGTAGTGAAGGTTCATTGTCATTGAAGCCTAAGAGGAGTGGCCCGAAGAAGAGGACGTCGAAGACGGTTGCAACCCAATTTGGTCCGACTGACGGATTGTTTGATCCTCTAAAGCAATATGATGATTTATTCGTGGAGCCATTTTTGACATGGCATCGTTCACCACCTAAGCAGGAGAGGTACATTTTGTTTTATTTTTTGTCATTTTAATCTTATGATCTAATTGCTACCACATTCATTGCTTCTTCAATTGTGTCTCAGCTCTTTCAAGCTCTGTAGTGTTTGCCCGTATAAGATTGGGCAATGGTTTTTTGAGACAATGACATCGAAAATCGCATGGTTGTTCACTACGGTATGTTCTGAATTTTGTAGTATATGTATTCACATAAATAATGTTAGGTTGTTGCAATTTATTTTGCATGTCCTCATTTTAAATTTTTTGCAGAATTGTGATGCCTTGCTGAACTTGTTGTTTTACAAAGCAAATCTGCAACTTGAATTATTCCTGCAGCGATGGACCATAGTTGAAAACTGATTTTGGGTAATATTTTGCTCCAAGATTATCTTTTTTTTTTCATGATTTAGTAACAAACTCTCCATTAATTTGTAACTGTGACGTTGTATTTGCAGCTATATATGAGGCAAGTTGATGTAACACCATATCACACTTATTTGATGACATATGCCAATGGCAGGAGGCCTGATCTTCTTGGGAAACCGTGGAGAGATGTAGATCGAGTATTTGGTATTGGACATGTCTTTGACAATCACTTTGTCGCCTACGAGATACGCATCCTAGACCAGGAGATTGTTGTGTATGATTCCATGTACCAAACTGACCGGAGGTGGCGGGCAGTGAAGGATGAGTTTGTACTTATGTCTTTTAGGTTGAATTGGTTGTGTGGTGCGGCTAGTGTGACCCAATATACAGGCCCAAAGAAGGACGTCTGGGATGTCGTTCAAAACCCAAACACTCCACAGCAGCCGAACGGTCACGATTGTGGAATCTATTCGATGAAATTCATCGAGTGTTTGGCTGCAGGGCGTCCGCTCTCGTACCTGTCCTCCGAAGCATTTAGTTCGAAGATGCACAGGGATTTCTACTGTGCCGAGTTCTTCAACTCCAGGGTGAAGAAATGAATGGAGATCACGATGTATATTTTGACGTAATATATTGTAGGTTGCTACTTGTAAACATTATTAGGTAGTAGCTATTTTTGGGTAGTGTGTTGTGTTGTTCATGATCACTCTTTTGACTCTTTTGATGAACACATTAGAAATATTTTGTATGAATTTGGTCGCTGACATGAAGAAATTAATGACAGCTTATTTGCTCCTGTTACAAAATTAAGTCGTCAAAAATAATTATGAGCTCAATGACAGCTTTTTTGCTCGTTGCTAAAAAATATCCAACACGAGCTAATGTGTTGAAGTTGCTTAATTTTTGTATCCTTTAATTGACCCAATTTCAGCATGCGTTGCGTTGAAAACTTGAAATATATGTGTAAACTACAAGTTTTATTTACACCCAAATTACTTAGACTTCCTAAAACAACACTACAAATGATGTACATGAGATGCCACTCGTTGTAGAACTCTCATATAAGATATTTCACAAACACGTTGCATGCGTTAAAAATCCCACCAAAATCGTTGATGATTAACGGATAGAATTTATAGTAGAGGATTCATACAAGACATTTCACAAACACGTTGCATGCGATAAAAACTCCAACAAAATTTGGCCTTATTAATAGATGCCATTGATGGTAGAGGTTTCATACAAGACATTTCACAAACACGTTGCATGCATTCAACTCTCGCTTACAAACATCTTCTTTACATTTAAAATTGAAGTTGAATTTCCATTGCAAAAATATCGAGTTCTTGCGCAATATAGATAGACGGCTTACCCTACATCAATCGACCCATTTGCATTCCACTGAACCGACAAACTTGTCCTCTTCTCGAGAAGATGAGAAATCCAGTCAAGAGCACAAGAAGAACGAAAAGAACTCACACACAGACCTTCAATCTCTTCATCATTTGACCCAAGTGAGCCTTCTCCGCCATGAGATTAGCAACACATTTTTTCTGGTATGGATGCATCTCCGGATCTACAAAATTTTTGAATCCACAAAACGGGCACGCCAAGTACCGGCGGAAGGGATTTTTTACTGTTTTTGAAGGAACGAGTTTAAGCTCGGCGTTGTGGGTGATGTACCGCGTCGGTTGTCCCGTTGAAGGCCAAGTGGTCGTCACATTCGATGAAGAAGACATATTTGACTTTGAGGTGGAAGTGATGCATACAAAAATGAGAATGAGTCTGTTGTTTAAAGTTAAAGTGGTGGAAATAATCTTTGCCTGTAAAAAATTGGCCATTGCAATAATTAAAATGGTAGTCAGTATTTTTGTACATTTTGCAATAATTTTGTTCAATTATATAATATAAAATTGTAACTAGAACTACAAATATTATTTCTAGGATGTGGCCACATCAAATATCTTTCTAATGTATAGAGGCCAATGTTATGTGATCAACAAGAGAGAATACGAGATATTGGCCACTATTAATTCATACCAGTTTGAGAATGGCGTTTACTTTTTCTAGGGAACCATGGTAATTAATTGTAATATTTTGGCCCAAGGTGAATGACTTAATTGCAATTATTATGAAATAGTGTCACTGTCTATTCTCTCGGGCATGTTTTTTTTTTTACGCATCCTCACTTGATATATAATTGGGATGTAAGTGTAATTTTATATTTTTTCGTAGTTATTGTAAGGATTCATTAGGCATTTGATATCTGCCCTCATTAATTAGCACCAATTTCTCAGTAGCCAACGATATATAATAACAATATCACCGAAGACATTGGCCAGTGGCAATGGTTAGGCATTTTACAATGGCGATCCAATTTTTTCGAGTTTAATTATTAGCTAGAGTTAATTATTGCAAGTGTTTTTAGAAGAATGTGAAATACATGCCAACAATTGTACAAACTTCACACTTTAGATTGAAGTTTGACTTAATGATTTTATCATTCAACTACAGCTTTTGGAGAAGCTCGTCTTTGTAAGAAAACATTTATTTTTAATTTGAGATATACCCCACAATTTTATGTGAACATATTAATGTAGTCATATAAATCATAAACAACATTGTCATGGCCAATTAAATTAAAATTGATTGTGGCCAAAATGATCAGTCATAAAATTTATGTCAACTAGATGGCTAGCATGAATTATAGGGTCCACTAAATTACCACATTATATTTAACAATTGTAAGACTGAATATATGTGTCTCTTCAATAAGATAGATTCTCTAGCATTCGTAGTGTTTACTGCAACCATTATTAGTAGACTGCGAAAAGTTAAACGACAGTTTTACCATAAAAACAACTGTAAAAACTAACATTGTAATTAAGTATAAGGAAAACAAGGTTATAGTGAGTGTGGTGAGAAGAATAACTTAACGCCAACACTCAATTTTGGCAATTTCATTGACGCCTTTAAGAATTGAGCCACCAGAATTTTAATTGACATGGTGATTATCATCTATCCAATTAATTAGATTGGCCATTTTGGTACAATGTTTATACGTGTATAATGAATACATCCATGTATTTAGAAGTTTAACAATGTACATTTATAACCAATTGTCAACAACTATGTTAGTATCCTCTAATGTTCAAGTACATTGTTCAATATTGTAAGTCTTCCTTCCCTTGGTATTGAAGAAGAGCTATGTTGATATATTTGAAATGTACATTGTAATCTTACTATTTGGACTAATTACACCTTTTCCACTTAGGAACTCACATTGCCATGGTCAATTGAACTAAAATTGAATGTGGCCAATATGAAGTGTCATAAATATAGAAGAAACTCCATGGCTAGTTAATTTTCAATACTCCACTAAATTGGCCTCATAATATTTAACAATTGTAAGACTCAATATATGTGAATCTTATATACGCGTTGATTCTTTAACATTTGCTACATTTGCAACATGCGTTTTTAGTCGACTACGATTCTTTTACCAAAATAGCAATTGCAAATACGAACATTGCGATTAAGTCTATTGGAAACAAGGTTATAGTGTGTGTGGTGAGACGAATGGTATAACGCCAACACTCAATTTCGCCAAATTAATTGAAGCCTTTAATAATTCGCTCACAACAAACTTGATTGCCATGGCGATTAACATCTATGCAATTATTTAGATTAGCGATTTACATTATTAACAATCAAACTTATAATAAATTGTCAAGTAATATGTTGATATCATCCAATGTTCTAGTACAATGATCCATGTTCTAAGTCTTCCGTCCATTGATATTTAAGAAGTCTTATGTGGAGAATAACATAAGAAATGTGACTTGTATGATAGAATTAATAATAATTTTGTTTAGGACCCAAAAATAAGAAGGTCAATACTAATTGTCACAACATAATGTACGGCCTTTTACAAATTGTATTGGTACGCATCTTTTGAGACATGGCCGACGTACAAGTTCTATGGCCCATTTCAATTTGGACTCTTCTAATTTGGCATTTTCAATACTCTTCTAATTTGGTATTTATTGGAAACAAGCAACACCGGACCCACGAGTCACACCCATTCAATGTTGACCGGTTGGTATTTGCATTATATGGTTGGGACTTTAATGTATTTATATTATTTTAATAAGTGGGTTTCCTATTTTGGGTATAAATGTGGGTTAAGCTAAACTTAAACCTAAACCTAAACTACAAACTAAGAAGGCAAAACACTTACAAGATGGCGACGGCGGCAGCGGCAAGAGGAGAACCACCGCAAAATTCAACTTGGGTCGGCATCAAAGTCGTTTGTGTGGTAAGTTTTTGGTGTCCTCTCCTCCATTTTATTTTCCTTTCGGGCATATTCGACGGGTAGAGGTCAAATTTATTTTGTAAATTTTCGTTTGTGTGATACCTCTTGTAATCGACAAGTTTGGTGTTAATTTTACGTCATATTTATTTGTTGAGCGAGGAAGGAGGCGATCGGTATTTCCAGATACGAATGAACACACAATTTAAGAAGCTTTTTACCGAATTTCATAGGGTTAAGGAGAAGCCCCTGTTCTACTACACGTTTATTTTTCAAGGCCACCAATTATTGTCCGACCAGTGCCCATCTGATGTTGGCATGGATGAACCCTCCACTTATGATTCTGCTAACGAGGAAGGGGTCATCAAGGTGTAGGCAATTCACCACACTCAAGGTGGTTGAGAAGAATAAGCGTGGTTTCGACGAGATATTAATTAGAATATTCGGTGGTGTGTTCTTCGTAGTGGTGTCATATTTCATCTCGTTTCGGCTTTAGTGTAGTTCAGTTT
Organism: Schizonepeta tenuifolia; assembly: GCA_029490685.1. Lineage (NCBI taxonomy): Eukaryota > Viridiplantae > Streptophyta > Magnoliopsida > Lamiales > Lamiaceae > Schizonepeta > Schizonepeta tenuifolia. The sequence goes on along the minus strand of CM055957.1, from coordinate 78,959,767 downwards.
TTAACTATGTAGCGACTTGTTTTTTCGCCGGACCCTTGAGCAGGAGTGTATTAAGTCATTGATGATTTCTTGTTTTTAATGGTAACTATCTAATTTTCAAATAACGTGTGTACGTGCATGGAAACAAACTTCAAATTGCCTCCTTCAACACAAACCAATTAATTAATGCACAGTATTGATAGAAGTCCACTATTTATGATATAACAAGACAAAGCAAAGTAAATAGTGGAGATTCCTTCAAAGTAAAGATGGTCAGAGAGATATGACGAAATAATGCAGAAAAAATCAAAATAGGTGTGCTTGTAGTTCAAATGTAGGCGTGCATTTTGCAGCATGCTTGTGTTTCCAAGACCTACAAGTATTTCGGCGCCTAGTGTGTCATAACAATTATTTATTTGTTGAATGAATAAGATTATATCTTTCATGCATAGACAAAATCTCTAAAAAACAAGGTAAGGAATAATGGAGAACGAATTAGAGCAAAATTTTGGTGTCATTATCCCTGTTTGTCATACGCCTACACCGATGCTTACCACCGGCTGCCCGCGCCTCGATGCGAGCTTTGATGGAGGGATTCTGTGCGGTATGATCACTGAAATAGTTGGTGAAAGCGGGGTGGGGAAGACTCAATTGGCCCTACAATTGTTACTAAATGTGCAACTTCCGGTGAATCAAGGCGGTCTCCAAGGAGCGGGTCTTCATTTGCACACTGACATGCCATTCCCAATGCGGCATCTTCACCAATTAGCATTCCAACGAGGGCTACACGGCGAGAAGGTGTTCGACCAAATTTTTATTGAATCACTTGCAAGTATCGAAACCCTTGAAGACATACTACCACGACTTGAAGGTAACATTCCTAATTCAAATATACGGCTCATAATAATCGACTCTGTTGCTTCGTTGTTTAGAGGAGTGTTCGATAACAATTCAAAGAGGTTGAAGGAGAGAACGCATTTATTTTTCAAAATATCTGCTAAGCTAAGGGAAATAGCATACAAGTTTGGTGTAGCTGTCGTTGTTACAAATCAAGTGACAGACGTTATTTCAAATTCAGATGTATTCCGCATTGGTAAATGGTTAATGACGTCGAGAAGATATGTACAAGCTGCATTAGGTATTTCTTGGGCAAATTGTATGAACACGCGATTGTTCATAAGCTTTATAGAAAAAAATGTTGTAGATTGCAAAAGAAAAATGCGGAAACGAAAATGTCTCGTCGCATCTAAGTTGTATTTGCACCCCATCTTGTAAGTCTTTCGTTAGAATTTGAAATTAATGTAGCCGGTGTGTATGGTGTCGCATAACGCATTTTAATATGCATGTATTAGTGGCAATTGATTTTCCAGATTTATGTTGTAGCTATTCACAGGATTTCATGTTGGAAATGATTCCCATGTTGGAAATGACATCACTGTTTTGTATGATTCCATGCTGGAAAAGTAAAAACTATAACATGCATGCAAAAAACCCAATTTGGGGAGCCTGTCCTTGTCACATGTTGAATAGTCGTTTTTTTCCAAGGGTTCTTACATTATAAATTCATACAACGTGTACATTAGTAAATATTGGAAAAATATGAGTGGCAAAAATTATTGTAAGCAATGGCAGGAGTTTTTCGGCGACGACAATGGGCTATGGACAAAGAAAGTTGAGGCATAATTCCTTCAATTGTTGAAAGAGCAGTGGCTTCAAGGTTTCTGGATTCAAGGGTGCAACAATAACCGCACCGAAATTCAAAGGGTCCAACAAATCATATTTCGAGAAACTGGACAAGAGTTCTTCATTCCTTCATTATGGCAGAAAGTTGAGGAGTTTAGATTAAGGTACAATACATTTAATTAATTGATGATTCACAACGATGTCAACTACAACGACATCACTGAGAAAGTAACACCGAAAAATAAAATGGGCTGGCAGCAGATATTGAATGTAAGTTATACAAATGTCATCATTCTTATAAAATCAAACACATTCTTCAAAATTAATAATTTATTTTTTTATATATCTCAGGAGTGGCCAGTAGCGAGGGTCTATAAAAATCGATCGGAGCCATTCTACAAGGATTTGAAGTTGTTGTTTCGACCATATGGAGGATGAAATTTGTTCCAACATTGTATAATATTTAACTCTGGCCATGACTAAAATTATTGTACTTTTTTCATTGTCAAAACATGTTTCGTATGACCATGAATAAATCTTCTTTATTGTGTCAAGTATTGCAGAATCATTTGACCATGGTAAAACTTTCACTTTACGATAGGTAAAGTGAATTCGTCACAGCCACATACATGTTAAATAATTGAGAAACAAGTGTGGAGGTATAAAAACAAAAAACTTGCTGCAGCTTTCATTGCCTTTGAATAAAAAAAAAATGATTTAGTTATGTGGAGCTATAAAAATGAAAGGATAAGATGTATGCCAATTATCACCACTTTTCATTTCTTTATAAAAAATGACACCCATAAGAGCAATCTCACAAGACGAAGTCTTCTACATGGGTGTATGGTCACGACGCGTGGAGGAGATCACGCTAGGTACTTTTCATTTGGAATAGATTCAAGGTCATACCGAAGAGGAGATGCTTCATGGAGCAAAACACTCAATGGATTACTCGGGGCCAGTCATCTCGATTGGAGAATGGCGTCGTAAGCTTGGAGAGTGGGAACAACGTTACAATAATTTCAACAATCTTTGAAAAAGGGAGGATGTCACCCAAGTTCAATATGGATTGGTCTGGAAAGTGGAAGCCTCAAAAGCTATATGGAAAAAAATCGCAAGGGTAAAAAACTATACCGTTTATATTAAAGGGTGCTATATGTTGTCGAACTAATTTTTTGTTTAAATTATGGTGTAGGAAAATCCAGAGTTAATGTGTTACCGTCAAGAAGGAGAGGAGAATTGGATCTACTTGAGCCGCATCTTCACCGAGTGGAAACCACCAAGCCCAACACCGTCGCCGGATTCTGATTCGGAAGATAGAGCGCTTGCTTTAGAGTGCCCAACAACCGATGATGAGAGTATGAATTACTCCGACTGATTAATGACGAGGATATTTACGACATGTAATGAGCATATCCTCCTCATACTGTGCCATGGGTGTGACTTCAAATTTCTGAATTTTATGCAATTGCTTAATGTAATGTTTTGTATTTCGCATATAATATAAATGCATTTATCGAACATTTGTCGTGCACCACAAAAAACTACTATGAAAGAATGAAACATGTATATTCAATATTCCCATAATCAGCTTACAATCTAAGTACAAGCTGCAAAGAAATAAATGGTAGAATGTGCATTTCATCGAACAACATGCATGCATAAACAAATAAACAAGACAAAACACCTATGCTTATGGCATTTTATCAAACACCATGCATGTACAATTCATTAACTAATGCAAAGGAACTCACCATGTATGGAACAACCAAACCAAAACGAATATACCTGAAATACTCAAGCAATCCAGAAATCTCATGCCCACCAATGACATAAAATTCAAATCACACCAAACTTTGTTCATTTAAAAAAAAATTGTCTTAAAATCAATTTATGCATACAAACTTTCATCCTAAATAAATAGCTACGTCAAAGTGATAAGGACAAAAAATCGTTATCATAGTCATCAATATTAGAATCACCGCCCTTCTCCCTCTCAGTTTTTTCCTCACTGCTTTGTGGCATGAAGTCTTGGATTTTGAGTGGCGAAGTCGGATCCAATTTTGCTTTCCTTGCTGCAATAAGGAAAAAAAGATATACAATCAAAGACATAAAGCATAATATTATATTAAGTAGCAAAACAGAAGCAAGAAAAATTACCCGGCTTGCCTTTTGAAGATTTGCGACCCCTCTTTCGGCCCTTCGATTGGAAAGGATGTGGCTTCCTAACATTAGCAAAACCATGGGGGCAAATCTTTCTCGGATCGCGAAAGAGAAGAACTGTAATAGGGGGTTGATTCACCGGAGCCTTATCGCCAACATGATTCCAGACCATGTTTTTGAATTCTTCAGTCACTTCCTTCATTCTTGCTTCGAATTGCAACCATAGAGGCTCGGTATTCAACCCGGTAGAAACGAGTTTGGACATGTTTCTCAGAAACTCATTATGAATGGTCATGTTCCTAATGATTGCACTCTCTTGCACACTATTATCTTGGTCAGAGATGATCAGATCTTTGGCTCTTTTCGTCCACCTACGGTAAATCATACAATCAGGAATGTCATCAACATTTTCAATGACGAAAATCCTCAAGATGTGCAGACAAATCAGACCCTCAGTCTCCCACTTCCCGCAATCACAGGTGGCAACGTGGGTGACGGAATTAAAAACCACCGTCCGGTCATAATCAGCTATTTCTCGGCATCTAGCTGTGTACTTGCTATTGTTGTCGGGAAGGGCAACTACAGCTTTCACATCAACAACCATAGTGATGCAATCCGCAAGGTCATGCTCAAACTACTTGTATATTGTACGAGTGAAAACTCGAGTAGCTTTTCTAAGAAGTCCACAGTGGGTGATGGCCTGACCCGGCTCCCAAATCCCAAATCCATCTTCAGTACGCTCCATGCTTTGCCATGTATTTAAAATTTCTTCATATTGTTTAACAAACTCGATCAAAGCAACATTGTGGCGCACAACATCTTTCAAAACTTTGTTCGTTAGCTCGCTCCGGAAGGTAGCAAGGAGCCCAGCAGTAAAAATGCCTCGTCAGAAACACGAGGCCCACCGTTCACGGATACTATGCATTCCATCAAACCAGCTTCGGTTCGGAATTTCATAATTCTCCATCATCTTCGTCCACGTAGAGTCGAAATCTTCCACGCTCTCAACTATGTTCATGCATTTGTACCATAACGATTTGAAGGATGAAATCTCATGCAACTTACCAAAATTAGATGCACAATTCTTCATTATGTGCCACTAACACAGACAATGTTTGGAGTTCGGGAACACAACATCGATGGCATTCATCATGGCCCTACACTGATCAGAGAAAATTACCTTTGACTGCTTTCCATGCATTGACTGCAAGAAGGTTTCAAACAGCCACTTGAATGTCACGGTAGTCTCATTTGACAACAGAGCCATACCAAACATCACGTTGCGGGTGTGATGGTTTATCCCTACAAATGGCATACATATCAGATTGTATTTATTCGTCCGGTACATGGTGTCGACGGATAGGACATCACCAAAGGCATTGTAGTCAACAGCAAATCGATTATCCCAAAAAAAAATATTCATCAGCCTCCCATCATCGTCAAGCTGATACTTGCAGGAAAAAAAGGATCCGAATTAGATTTTTCACTGAAATAGTCATACAACTGCCATACATCTCCATCCTCAACCTTCGTTTGCAATCGCGCACGGTCCATGTAATTATATGCATCTCTCTTTGTGAATCCAACATTCTGCACGCCTCCACATTCTTTCGCCATGAAATTGAACGCAGCGGTAACCCTAATACCAGCTGAGTTCAGAGCTTCCATTACGGATTTCTTCGCATAGCTCATGTGACGACTAGAACGCAACATAAATGTCTGATCTAAGTCTACGAGCTCGTGATTGTGCTCCTTCTCAAACCGAGCAACAATAAATTCACCCAAATCATCCCTTGAAACACCTATCCTCGCTTTGCAGTTCGTGCGGACCACAAGCTTCTTGTACACACCTAGCTTGTGCTTCACACTTTGATAATTAGGAAAGCTAGTGCATGAACAGATAAAGTCCTTAGATCTAATATTGGTACTCGTGCCGAAATACCGTTGTTCTCCTTTCCGAACACTAAAACCTTTCAAACGGGCGTATTCACGGTACAACAAATACACTTTCTCCAAATCTGGAAAAGAAGTGCCGAACTTTAATTTCTCCTCAAGATCAAAACAAATTCTTGTAGCAACCATTCGAGCATTAATTCCACCATAGATTCGATCACGCTCTATTTCTTCTACTTTTACATCAGGTTCCTCTTTTTTCGGGTGCTTTTTTGGAGCTTCCCTCTCCCTCTGATTATTGTCAATATCACATTCTTCTGTTTTCAAATCCTTCAGTTCCATCTCCCTCTGATTGTTGTCAAGATCACATTTTTTTCTGTTTTTGGCACCTTCAACTCCTTCATTGAACAAGCCTCCTTAGCATCATCAACAACTACTTCTTCTTTTCTTTTTTACTCCTTTGATGGAATAACATTCTGACCAACAACTTCTTCTTTCGTTTTTGGCACCTTCAACGGATTCTCACTTAGATAAACGTCGCGACCTTCATTTGCAGCATTCTTGAATGGAGCACAATGCAAAATATCCTCTTCATTAAAAAGCTCACTCGGTGTGGCACCCACAATAGCACAATCTGACTCTTCCTCGCCATACGATTGAACATTAAAAACAGACTTAGGCCAATTACCAACAAACTTAGGCCTCACCACTCTATCTGAGGAATCACCATCATCAAATTTCGATGCGAAAACCGCAAAGTTAAAACCAGGAGGGGGGTCTATTAAACCCAACGCCACATTCAAGTCAACATCACCATTGTCCATAACCAAGCCCCCAAAATTAATTAACACAAAAATGTCACCATGTGCAAATGAATAAACAAAACAAGATAAATACATCAACTAAGATGATGCCTCTGTCTTTATGAAGCATAAACTTCCCCATCTTCTTCATTAATGTACTTCGAACTAAGATACAGTTAAACTACTCAATTACACCTACAAAAACGCAATTAAACTACCCAATATAACCTACAACATCCAAAAATAAAGATGCCCATTCGTGCAAAAAATTGGAAAAAATAATTCAAACAAGCCGTCATTAGCATACTTACTTGGCTGAGGTCGTCGACGATTTTCACGCCAAAAGATCAGCTGCGTCGTCTTCAAAAACACAATACAAAGAGAGACACATCCACCCACGGTAGAGAGATAGAGACTCCAATTCAGATTCAGCCTCAAACACCGTCGGAATTGGAAGTAAATGCTCGAAATCGCCGGTCACACCCACCGTATAGAAAGTAGAGAGCTAGCCTCAAACACGGTCGGAATTGGAAGTAAATGCTCGAAATCGCCGGTCACACCCATCGTATAGGAAATAGAGGCCTAGTCTCAAACATCGTCGGCGCCGAAACTAAATGCTTGAAATCGCCGGTCACAACCACCGTATACGAAATACAGAGCCACCCTCTCACATCGTCGGCGCCGGAAATAAGTGCTCGTAATCGCCGGTCGTCGTTGCTCACAAGAAAAAAAGGGAATAAAGGGGTTCGATCGAATGGTTCAAGGAAGGTGGAAATAGGATATTCAAAATTCATTTCAACAAAGGAGAAGAAATGTGTATTTCATCTTGCTTCGATCCATATGTAAATCGGAAACTTTTGTTTTGGCCATCGACAAAAATACAGAACTACACCCTACATAATACCGATCCACTAATCGCCATAACAAATTTTCATCGTTCGAACACATTCCGGGCAATCTCCTCGTCGATGGCCATGGAGTTAAAAATTCAACCATGAAGATAGAGATGGGGACCACAGAATGTTTGACTTACAAATTAATTTTGACTCGAACTAAACTCAAGTTGGTAAATTAACCCATAGTTAAAATATTATATTAATTTATAATATGAATAAAACTTTATTTTTTAAAATATATCTAAACCAAAAAGGTTAAGGTGTCACAATCTTGTTGAGTGTTGCATTGTGCATGTCACATGATATAGGCTGCCAGTAGTATTAAATTATAGTGGATATTGTTGTGAGTGAAGTAAGGATCCCACAATAAATATGAGTAGAGTAGCAAAAGTGAAAATTATTTTGCGGACAAACTTAAGTAGCAAAAATAGCAACCACAACTATTTCGTGGACGGAGACCATTTGTGCAAGTTAATATATCATGTTCATTTTTTTTATATAATTATATCATACCTAATTTTATCCGACGAAAACCATATAGCAAAAACATCAACTGGGTGAAATCGGATCGGACAAAAAACCAAATGGACCAACTCTTCTCAATTTCTTTGTGCTAAGGTAGTCGATTTTCTTCCTCAAGTTCAGAATATATTAATTCGAATGATGCATACTTCTACCGTTCTTTTATTGTCGAATTGATGATACCGAAACTAACAAAAGTGAACAACATTTTTAATACAACTTGCAAACAATCTTAATCTGTGACTTTAACAGCCCTCACGAATCATTTGTATAACGAAAACGAATTAAAAGTGATCACACAGCCATGATAAAAGATTTGTCGCAACTTTTGAAACACTTGATTCTGCGAAGAATGGATAATTAAGCAATTATAGACATACACTTTCTTCTGCCCATTAGATTATCAACACGAGCAGATGATAGCAGTAAAAGCATCGCTTATGTGATAATCATTCATCCGGTTCTCTCTCCGATGGAACAGCAGCCGAGCGACGTTCACAAACTAAAGGATCGCCAAGTACACATCATCACATAGCCATAACACTCCGTCTTATTCTCTCCTTTCAGCTGCAAATAGTCACAAAGCCAAGACAAGATCACAATATACTCACTAAACAAAACAACCAAGCGATGGTAATATAAGACGAAAAATTCTAGAGCAATATCGAATTTTTGGATTATATGACAAGGAAAGACTCGATCACCTAACATTATCAAAAGTTTGAATTTTGACAATGAACACAAGCAGAATGATACAAGGAAAGACTCGGTTACCCAACATTATCTCATTTTCGATTATCATAAACAAAAGCAGGATGATATGAAAAGGGAAGACTATTGCCTAAGATTCTTTTAATTTTTTGATAGAAAAGAACACAAGCAGGCAGAATAAATTCAACAAACACGCTCGATTCAACATCCACCTTAGCATCTAACGTAAAAAGACAATTGAGGGAAAAATTTACCTGTTGGTTTCCAGATCCCCATTTGTGAAGGAGTGATCCTTTTACCAACCAGAAAGTAGCTCTGACAGACTAATCACAACTCACTCTCACTGGCTTACATGGAACATTTCCAATCTTCTTGGCGCGACCTCTAGAGTGAATACAAACTCCAGTTATTCCGTCTTTTGTCTGCGAATTGGTCCGATCAATTTATGCAGAGGTTTGTCAAAGTCACATGTAATAATCCTATGTCATGACTCTGGTCATCACCAACAATGCCCAAAGAAGACACTTTTGTATCAAATCCCGTATGTCCCATTAAATAGATTGCCTGAACTCGGCATCCGAATCTTAGAATCTTCATAACCACCGTAGAATTTATTAAACCCCAGCCTCTCATTCCTTAGCATCTCTGCCATACCCAAATTGTTTCCAGATTGAAGTTCATTCCAGCCGTCCCATTGTCCATTAGAAATTATCCCATTCCTAGACTGAGCAAGGCCAAACTGAGATAATGGAGATATATTATTGGTGGCTACTGATTGCTCCTTAACCCTAGAAGGAATACCATAAGCATCACCAAGAGGAGAAAAACTTTCCCCCAGGTTGGTAACTCTTTGATTCTGATGGGAATGGACTGATTTTTGCAAAATTGACTGGAATTTTGCTTCTTCGTAAGCACTCAACTGGGAAGAATAACGTGTCCTTGCATCGTCTAGGCCTGAGCTATTGACGCTACCTGGAAGTAAACCTTTGCCAACTGCCAGTATCGCAGGATCTATAAATTCAATATCCCCATTACTAATGGTATTGCCAACTGAAGATGTCTGATAATTATGTCTTAACAAAGACGAAGAATCAAGCATATGATTTCCTGAGAAATAACAAAAGTAAGTTCAGATTATGCAGAGGAGAGGAGACTCCAATATATAGCAAAAACACTAAATGTGCCTAGCAAGACAGAACGTGAAACTGACCAGAGCCGTCGAAAAATTGATCAGTTCTATCATGGGAAGAGAAGCCTGGAGGTGGTGTCCTACTAGGCATTGAAAATCCTGGTGGGGCTGAAACCTGAGGTCTTGAAGCTGTTCAAAGAAAAAAGAAAGAGATCAAGGAAGGTGACAGATTGACAAGAGCAATATATAACTAAACAATGAGGAGCACACAAGTTGACAAGTTGAAACAAGTGCTAAAAAAAATACAACGGTGTGCAAAGTAAATTTAAGGAAAACCTATACTGTCAGAACTTATACTGGGCAATCCAAAATAGATTTGTCACTTGGCCTTAAATGATTCAAAAAAGCTAAGTACTAATTTACAAGGAACACCCAAAGAACACCAAAACTCTTTAAAATACTGGTCCAGAAAGATCTTAGAATAGTAAATCCACAGAAAACTTAAAAAGGTGCAGCCATTTAATATCTAAAGACCAAGGCACCAAAAGAACTATTGCATCATGAGGTAGTAGCTCCAATATCACTGACACATGTTCAAGATAACATAATAATAGTTAGAGAAATTTACTATTACAAGAATGACCGAGAATAATTTACCAGAAATTCTGTTTGAAGACATATGAGAATGATTGCCAGTAAAAATCTCTGACTCCACTCCATTGAAAACAGGGAAACCATTGCGACTATCTAACTTCTCAAGCTGAAAGCTATTGCTATTGGAGAATTCATGGCCAGAAGAATGCTGATTAGAACTTTTACTGTAGTAATCAACAGATTGTCCAAAACCAGATGCTTGGTTCCTAGGCTCCTCCTCCCTTGCAAATGAAAACCGTGATTGATTGCTAGTGTGATTTTTCCATGAACTTGTAACCCCATAAGAACCTTGTCGTTTATCATTTTCACCCAACAATTTAGCAAGGTTCTGAGGTGATGTTAGTGACTCATCCCATGGATCAAAATCAATAGACAAAATATTTGATATTATGCTGCTCTCCCCCATATCAAAAGAATCAGTGCCTAATTCACCATCACATCTTCCTAGCAGTGATCTTTTCTCCTTAGAAGGAAACAAGGTAGAATATTCAGCATTATTAACCTCAGGAGTCTTAACTATAGTCTCCGAGTGTCCAATGGGAAAATTGCAAATTTTATCTGCGGCATGCCTATCCAAATGACTGCATTTTGAAGCATCAGTTGGAAGCATTTTACTATGCTGAGTGGAATTGACATCAGCATGGCTTGAAAGAGAGGCATGAGAAAAGTTGATTCTGTTAGGAGCAACCTCAGGATCCTTGAGCCTTTGATTCTCAAAAGACAAAAGATCATCTTCTATAGCACACAAATCAATGTTTGTTACTGGACTTGAGGTTCCCATTCTAAAATTAGATTGGATATCCCAGGAATCCACCTCCTCGCTTGTATTTGTAGTTGTTTCAGGCATCTGAGAAGTCGCCGCTCCTCCAACATAGCCATCCAAAATTTGGCTTTCTTGAATATCAATAGGCATAAAATGAGAAGGTTGCATTTTCTCCATTTTCCCATTGGTGGCACAAGTAGAGTCTCTGCCACCAGAGACAGAAGAAGAATTAACATTGTTAACACTCATGGCTGGCAGCTTGGTAGTAGATGGGCCATGGGGCTGTTTATTTACGGGCGATGTAGCAGGATGTACAGATGTATTTTGATGAGAAAAAGTAGCTTTCTCACCAGTAGTCGAATCTTTTACCACTGGTCTTAAGGCATCTTTTGCACTTTTATCTTGAGAAACTATGTTATCTTTACCAGTAACAAAAATCTTTGCAATATCACTCTGCAATGAAGATAGCTGCCTTTGGCTCACAGCAGCAGTAGAACGAGCCACAGGTCCATCACTCAAATCTTGTTTTTTTAATGACCCTTTGGAACACTGTGTACTGGTATGTAAAGGAAGATTATTGGCAGCACGAGTTCCCCTGGTAATGGAAATCAAATAGTTAAAAACGAGAAGCATAAATAAGGACTAACACATGAGAAAATACCATGAGGCTCCAGCAGGAAGAGCAGCAGATCTTCCAGAGCTGCTATTTGGAGGAGAAACTCTAGCATTGGTTGGAGTATTCTGATGGACAGAGAACAGAAATCGGAGTACCAGAAAAGTTAGTTTGATAATCTCAGTGCAATCACCTATTCACCTCTTAAGTCACCATTACCAAACAAATAATAACATAAAAAAATCTGCTGAGGGGAAGTGACCGATTTATCCTAAACCAATTTATACATAATCCATGAATCCTAAGGCGAGAAATGCAATATAGGATAAAAAGCAAAAAATTGTAATACATCAACCTGCAGACAAGAACTAGTATGGGAAACATATGAATTACATGTCGGCAATCATAAGAAATAAAGAAATCTTACATTAGTATTTACAGCAGTTTTATTTATAGGCTTCCCTGAAGAAGCGCAAGTGTTATTGTAGTACTCATCTGCCGGTGGAGGTAACACATACCCTGAACGTCGTTGTGCACTATTTGTGGAGCCAGTGATTTGTTGAACCCTACTCCTTTCCAACAACAGTTAAGTGGATCAGACGTTTGAGAAACAATTATAGAAACTGCTAAAAGATTACCAGACCGCATAAAAACCAAACAAAGAACATTAATAATTTCTAGGAGGAACTCAGGTAATTATCAACCTAAGCTTGGAAAGCATGAGGTGGCTGGAAGCGTGGTACATACTCATTAAAACGATGACACTTCAACTGTTAGCTCATTTAAAACGGTACAGTTCCATTATGAGAAAAATGAGGGAGGGGGCATGTCATATGAGTTGGAGCGATGCTTTAATAGAAAAAATCGAAGATGGGGCTACTAATGAACCTGATATACATAATTAGTAGGAATGTACGAATTAAGACACTCTGCCAAAAACCCGAATACAAATTTCTAAACCAAATCAGAAGCAGGAGAGGTGAGATATGAAGTTTCATAACTTGGAAGGAAAAGGATGCATAAATAGCTGAATGCCCATGACAAAGAAATAAAATTGACAGAGAGATGAAAATATACAACTGACAATAGACTTGACAAAGAAGTACCTTGTGTACGCAGATATAATTTCATCCTTGGTAAAACTGTCCTCTTGGGAACCAATCTCATGCAGATATAAACAATCAGGATTGCTGCAAGGCTGGGACACAATAGAAATTCAATATTAAGAACCACTACACAAACCACTGTGAATACATATTCGGAGCATGTTAAGATCAGAAATTCAAATAACAACAATATTGCCCATCAATTGATTTCAACAAGCTAAATAGTCATACCGCATTTCTCAGCCATGCATGACAGTATTTGGTGGTCCCGAAACACGCCCTGCGACAGTTTTTTAAAAACCATCAGATAAGACAAACAATATATATTTTTAAGAAAATGAAAGATGACACTTACCTCAAAGGTTTACCATCCAAGATATATCCATGTACTGCTTGTATACAACGAACAGCTTCCTCCTCCTTTGAATAAGTGATATATCTAGGCACAAAAAAATAAATTAAAATAAAAAATCAATATGGATAAGAAAAAACCAGAATGTGAGATAAGATTATAATGGATAATTGACAGCATAGGTTGTATCAAACTTCAGCTGCAAACAGTGTGACCAAAGCATCAGATAATATAATCTGAAAGCATTCTTGAAGTCATACAAACATCAAATCCAACAGAACAAGAATAACACTGGAGATTTTATAATATCATAAGTCATAATTAATAATTTCATCTCAGACATTTGGAACTTACACGCTGCATGTACTATTTGCAAAGTTTTGAATAGCACCAGAAGCTGTCCGGGAGATAGATACCTTCAACACGTTTCCGTACTGACCAAAATATTCTCGGCACTGAAGAACCTGCAACAAAGAAATCAATGTCAATAAGAGAAGAAAGATATGTGAGTGACTGGATAAAAGAAAAAAACAAGAAAGGCACCCACATCCTCATCCGCCAAATTCAGTGGCAAGCCCACAATATAAACAAGATTCCTCTGGATGACTCGCACACTAGCAAGCTGCTTCCTTCCTTCAAAGGATTTGTTCTTCCCCCTGGATGACTTGGGCTTTTTCTCCACATTCATCTCTGAAACCAGCCTGTTACAAACATAGAGTGGATCAAATTTGGAGCAGTAAAAAATGTAAAATACACTAACACATTGAAATTCTTCAAAAGTTCATCAGGTCAACATTGCCAGTTATTCAGTTAAAATACCTTTCACAACTTGCAGTTGTTCCAACAATCTTTTCCTTGTTGTAAGGAGTTCGACATGCTGGACAGCGCCCTTCCGTCTCATCTTTCTCAGCCATATCCATAATGTGATGCCAGCACCAAACACAAATCTAGAAAAAATTAAAACAAATCAGTTCGATATACGAAGAACCCTAAGAAAATCTGATGCTAAAACAGCAACTTCTAAATAGATGGCTATAAAAATAGACTTATCCGCAATTTATGCTAGTAGATAATATTGTTATTGTTATATACTACAGAAAACAAAACATAGTCTTTTCCCATTCTTTTTCAACTCCTATTTATTTTTACTTCTAAGATACAAAAGGAGTAATTGTTAGCTACATTAAAATATAAAAACATGATGCAAATTACAATAAAGAAAATCAAAGAGGGCTGTAGCAGAATAAGCATATTATACGGGTAATAAGAGGCATAAATCTTTCAGACAATACAAAATACACAGAAAAAAAAGAAAAGGATTTACTACCTCATAGCCACACTGGCACGGCTTCAACTGCTGATCAGTCAAATCCATCTCCTCGGCACAGAGAGGGCAAGTTTTCTCTCCTTCGTCACTCATGATGGCCTTAACAAAAAGAAATTAGATTCTGCTAAGAATTTAATATTTCACATTCCACCAAAACCAATTATTGCAACTGGATTGAACTTAATTTTTAAATGCAACACAAATTAAAAGCAGCCAAAATCAAAAAAACCAAAAGGCAGATCAAGATAGACAGAAAGAAAAATTTTGTGAAATCCAACAGCAAACTATTTAAAACTTCAACATCAATTTAAAACTCAACCTAATATAGTCAAACCCGAAACGAATTCACCCACGAAACAGCACAGTTTCTGAACCAAAATTCTGTACCGACGAGTAAATCGTAAAT
Organism: Schizonepeta tenuifolia; assembly: GCA_029490685.1. Classification (NCBI taxonomy): domain Eukaryota; kingdom Viridiplantae; phylum Streptophyta; class Magnoliopsida; order Lamiales; family Lamiaceae; genus Schizonepeta; species Schizonepeta tenuifolia. Next base: position 78,944,767 of record CM055957.1, on the reverse strand, counting down.
AATTTAACTAATTATGCCAATTAAAATTTAAACGATATGAAGTTAACCAACAGAATTGAGTCCCAGACAACACTTGTCCAGATAAATTCCCAAAAAAAAAAAAAAAAAAACTAAGCAGCAGCGATTGAACTCAAGCCGAACAAGGAATCAACCAAATTTATTCCGATTAATAATCAAATTAAATCTTTCCTAATCCTCATTAGAATTAGGGATCTAAAACGATAACGAGATTGAGGACGTGGAGACTTACTGCTGATGTTGGATCGAGAGAGGAAAAAATTATATAACGGGGGTCACGAACTGAATATCAACAATATAGAGGTATAGATGCAGAGAGAGAGAGAGCCACAAGACTGAGAATTTCAGAGAGAAAAATACAGTGAGAAAGAGTAGAAGCGTTGGCTGGGTGATGGGCGTTTTACGGTACTGCCTTCTGGGTCGGGTTCGCGAGTTTAAACTGGGTTGGGTCCGGGCGCCAGATCTCTTGCAGGCGCAACAGCAGTGGGAACTCTAATGGAGCTCCGGTTGAGAAACGGGTGGGCTTTTCAATTTGATAACTGTTTTTATGTTGGGGAATAGGGATTATTTCAAGCCCTAATTTGGGTCTTTCCTCTTTTCTGTGGTTGGTATGCTTGGACCCTCATTAGTTTTATGGGTCAAATACAGACTAAGTTGATTTTTACACATACAATAACAAAAAGAAGAAGATAGTGGTTTAATTTTATTTTATCTCGTCACATGATTTGTTTGCATAAGAATACTTTTTTTAGTTGTTTGAGTAACACCAGCTTATAACCGGTCGTCGAAAATTATATTTAATAAAATTATTAGATAGTAATATGTGATAGATTAAGAAAAATATCATCTGTTATGTTATGCAATCTATTAAACTTGTTGACAATTTGTAAGTCCTTAAACATATCTCAAATTCAATTAAAAAATATTTTTACCACATGTTTACGTCTCAAACTCATATAGTTATGTTTGTTAAAAATTCAAATCTAATCTATCGTCATTCCTTTCAATAATTTTTAAAGCTCTATTCTTCTCCAAAATCGATGTAGGTTAATATATATATATATATATATATATATATAGGAAGATGATCATGTGAAAATTTTTGATTTGGATCTTTGATTTTTGTTGATCAATGGCTCAAATTTAAGGATGCATTATGTTGTAGTGATTTATGCATTATAATGTTTATGCATTAGGTTTCTACAGTTTATGCGTTAGAATGTATATACATTACATTTCTGCAATATATGCATTATGAATATGATAAAAATGCATTAAAATGTACCATTCTCACGTTCTCATATAAAAATCATTTTCACCAGATTATTACCCTATATATATAAATATATATATATATCTTTCAAAAAGATTGTCTCACGTCAATCTATGAAACTCGTTTAAAATTTATATATACCCAAAACTTATATTCGATAATTACAATTATATATTATGCAATGTTGGAAATGTAAAAACTAATTCATCGATGACGATTCTAGATTTTAGAAAATATTGAAAAAATGCATAAAATGAAAAATTTTATGAGTTGAGGTACCGGTTGGAAATTGGCCCGTCAACTACCACGGTTCCGGGTCAAAATTGGTCCATTGACCACGATTTTTGATTTATAAGTGCGTAAGTTATAAAACTCGTTTAGAATTTATATATGCTCAAAATTATTTTCATTGAAAAAGCGATGCGGGATGAAAGATTCAATTATTAATATTTAAAATCTATTTGTGATGTTCATTCGTGCCAAAAATTGGAGAATTTAGATAAATAGGAATAAAGAGATTTGAATAAATTAACCAAATTAAATTAAATTAACTTAAATTGTAAGAAATTCAGCCGACTAATAAATAAATTGGCCAAATAAAACTGGTGATGCAAAAGATGAAAAAATACACGTTGATTATAGGTATTTATAAATTTTTCAATAGATAAAGTTTAATTGGGAAACCAATTTGGGATACAAAATTTTAGTAAATATTTAAAATCTATTGCTTTGTATTCAAAAATTCAACAATTTAATAATTTAGATAAATATGAACCATCCCACATTCAAAATTCTTTGATATTTTAAATAGAGTATAGTAGGGTTTATATATTTAACTTTATTTAAAAAGTAAGTAAAATATGATGTCATTCATCTTAAATTGAACGAAAAGTAGAATATACAAATAAAATTATTTGATTTATCTACTAAACACCCAAACAAAATATATTTGCTTGAAGATAAATTAGCATAGAACCCGTCGAAAATCGACGGGAAATTATATTAATATTTAATAATAAAAAAATTATTAGATAGTATTAATAGTGATATATTACGAAAAATATAATTTTTTAATTATGTAGGGTTAAATAATTCGATTATGCAATCTACTAAACTCGCTTAGAATTTATATGTCCTTACACATATCAATTTCAATTAAAAAGTAATTTTATTACATGTTTACGACTCAAACCATATAGTTATGTTTGTTAAAATTATAATCGAATATATTCTCATTTCTTTCAATTTCTAAAAAAAAAATCGTATATCAATAATCATCGATTGGGAATTGCTCTATCTACTGCCACAGTTCCACGTCGGAATCGGCCCGTGGACCACGGCTCTGATTTATAAGTGTGTAATTTATAAAACTCATTTAGAATACATATAGACCCAAAATTTGATAAGAAAAATTGATTGTATTATTCGTTCACGTCCTTAGCCATACAATAATGTTCGCTAATCATAATTATAGATTATGTAAAGTTGGGAACTCAACTACAAATAACATGAAAATTAATTCATGGATGACTATTTTAGATTTTAGAATTGTTGGGAAATTTATTAGTATGAGTTTTGATGAATTCCAAAACCACCTGACCCCAACCGAGTAGATGTTGTCAGCTCTTAATATTATCAGTTAGGCTCGTTGTTTGAGCAATGTTAAGATTTTATCTTTACAGGTCTCCAGCTGAAGAAGGCAACATAGCAACACTCGGATACAACCCAGGATGGAAGATCGGATGAGGAACATCAGTTGAAACCGAGAGTTCAACTCAAACCGATCAGATGGAACATCAGTTATAAGACTCTGTCTGATGATAGAGTTATGCCAAAAAGGGGAAGACTTTTTTACAACTGAGAGTTCAAGCCAACTGTTCAGTTGGAGCAACAGTTACAGAATGCCATCCGATAAAGAGAATGTTTCAAAAAGGACCATCTTACAAAGAAGTCTCAACATAAAGTTCAAAGTCAGCTGAGAGTTCAACAGTTCACTCAGATAGAACATCAGCTGAAGACCACTCAAATGAAGATCAAGATTTTCAACCGACTAACGAAGGTTGATTGTCAGAAAGGTTTGAATTTGAAATTCAAAAAGGAAATCACGTGAGGGTTTGACCGTTCAGTTATTACCCCATTTGGCCCAACACAAGGTAGTCTCAGATGGAAAGCAGAAGAGCACAGGTGCCATATCGGGAAAGTCTGCAGAGATGAGAGACAAGCCATCGCTATCAAAGAACAGAGATCAACGGCTCCTCCAACGGCTAGTTGATCCTCTCTGCCTATAAATAGAGGCATTCATTCATTCGACAGACAGAAGATAGAGAAAAATTTGAAGTGCACCCACGAGAGAAATAAGAGCAAAGAAAATCTGCAAAATCACATTTTAAGAGCATCAGCAACTGAGAGTTCCGAGTGGTAGAACATTAGTAGCTGAGGGTTCATAGAATTATAATCTGTCTTAGATCTTAGTTTGAGTGTTCATTCGTTCAAGCCATAGATCCAGCTCACATTCGTGTTCGAGCTGTAGTTGGAAAACCCACCCACATACACACCCTAAAAAGTGTTTGTTAGGATCCTACTCTTCCTGTAACTGAGTAGATAGGTTGTTGAATACCCGTAAACTTAGCATAGATTGTCAAATACCCGCAAACTTGACATAGGTTGTTAAGTACCCGTAAACTTAACTGTAAAGGTTGATAAGTACCCGTAAACTTATTGCAACGGTTGCACAGCCCGCGTAAGCTGTGTGGAATTGTCCAGAAGAACTTGGACTGAGGTGTGTGGACTCACATCTCCCCGTGGACGTAGGAGTTCTCTCCGAACCACGTAAATCCTGTGTGTCTGTGTTTATTTCTGTTCAATTACTTTTTGCATATTCAACTGACCAAACTAACCGGCATACAAACTGCATCTTTACATGTCAACTGTCTTGATTATTGACCAACCTAGCACAAAAACGTAAGTTATTTTACGAGTATAATTTCCACCACATTCCGCACGGCATCACTCTCACAGCTGAGTACTCCTACTCAGTTGTGAATCCAGTTGAGACCTTCTTTACTCAGTTGAAGTTTTTCGGGGGTTAAGCTTTCAAAGTTGAAAAATCTTAACTGGTGTATCCCCCCCCCCATACACCAGTAACTCGTATCGGGACCATCAAGAATGTATATGGAAAAAAAATGCATAAAATAGAGAAAAATTTTCCCGAGTTCAGGTACCCGTTGGTTGGGAATTGACCCATTTACCGCTACGGTTCCGGGTCGGAATTGGCTCACTGACCATATTTTTTATTTATAAGTGCATAAGTTATAAAACTCGTTTAAAATTTATATAGACCCAAAAATTAATAAAAAAATAATTGTACTATTTGTTCTCATTTTAATTGTATAGTAATATTTACTAATTACGATTATAAATTATGCAACATTGGAAACTCCACTACAAATAACGTAAAAATCAATTCATAGATGACGTTTCTAAATTTTAGAAAAATACATGGAAAAAATGAATAAAATTTAAAATTTAAAATAAATATGAATAAAGAATGAAAATGTGCCACATGGGATTGCATCGGAATCGGCCCATTAACCACGACTCTTATCTATAAGTGCGTAATTTATAAAATTTGTTTAGAATTTATATAGAGCCAAACTTTAATAAAAAAAAATTGTATATGAATATTCACTAATTACAATTATAAGTTATTCAAAGCTGGAAACTCAACTACAAATCACGTAAAAATTAATTCATAGATGGCGATTCTAGATTTAAGAAAAATATATGGAAAAAATAAATAAAATAATATTTAAAATAAATAAGAATAAATATTAAAAATGTGTCACATGAGATCTCGAGTTGAGATGCATGTCAGTTGGGAATTGACCCGTCCACCTAAATAATTGATAAATTAAAAATTAATTATTTTTTATCAAATCAAATAAAAATTATTAGACTATTTCAAAATTTAATTCGACCAACCAATACATTAGCCAATTATTTTGGAACCATTTATTCTGTCAACTAAAAAAAATGTATAGTATTATTCACTAATTACAATTATAAGTTATGCAAAGCTGGAAACTCAACTACAAATTATGTACAGATCAATTCATAGATGTTGATTCTAGATTTTAGAAAAATACATGGAAAAATGAATAAAATAACATTTAAAATAAATAAGAATAAAGAATGAAAATGTGTCACGTGAGACCTTGAGTTGAGGTGCCCGTCAGTTGGGAATTGACACGTCTACCTAAATAATTGATAAATTATAAATTAAATATTTTTTTATCAAATTAAATAAAAATTATTAGACTATTTCAAAATTCAATTTGACCAACCAATACATTAGCCACATTAAACAATTATTTTGGAACCATTTATTCTTTCAACTAATAAATTGTTTCCCCACAAAAAATAATTTTCTATTGACCAATTAATAAATTGACCAAATTAAATTAAATTAATTATAAAAATATAGTTATTTATTCGGCCGATTAATAAATAAATTGGCCAAATAAAACTGATGGAGCAAAAGATGAGAAAATACACATTAATTCTGTGTATTTATAGGCTTTTCAATAGGTGAAATTTCATTGAATAACCAATGTGGGACACAAGATTTTAGTAGATATTTAAAATCTATTATTTTACATTTAAAAATTCAAAAATTTGAGAATTTAGATAAATAGGAATGAAGAATTAAGAGGGGTGCCACGTAGGATTTTTTCAAAGTAAGAATCGTTTTCTTTTTAGTAATATAATAATAATAATGATTATCTATTCCGCCAATTAATAAATTAACCAAATTAAATTAAATTAAACTATAAAAATATAGCAGTTATTTATTCGGCCGATTAATAAGTAAATTGGCCGAATGTATTTTTAAATACCTTTTTATAAAACATACAAATTTTTTGCACTCATTCATAAGACTATAAGTTTTCTATACCAAAATCACTTAAAAGACTAAAATACCCTTACTTTTGATAAACAAATAAAAAAGGACAAAAAATTGACTTTTTCTTTTCGTATGTTTCTCTCTCTCTTTCTCTTTCTTCTTCCTCTAATAAACCCTAAATCAAAATAATATCACCAACCAACTTTGATGACATTAAATTTTGAACAATGCTCATTTATGTTTTGGAAGAGAGGTTGTTTGCTCTCATTAAATACACAACAACTAATGTAATTGTGTAGTGCAAAATTCTCAAACACACGAACTTGAAACTAACGACATAGAAAAGAAGAGAGAAGTGGGTCTCTAAGAAAAAAATCATGATAGTTAAAAAGAATAAGGAGATAAAGCTCAAACGGAAAGCTTTCGTGTTTCTGGGGTAGAAAGAAGGTATGTAACTATATTCACCACGTTAAATATGATTTTTTTCGACGAGTTTTTATACCCACGATTGACTCATTTTTGCACACGATGGTAGAAAATTTTCATGTACATGAATTATATGTTGATATTTAGTCATAAGAGAGTATATTTGCATGTTTAGGAACATTTTTAGAAGTAAAATAGACGTAAAAAATATATCTCCGTCGTGTGTATGAAAATTCTGCATTTTCTGGGCCCGTTTTTCGCAACCCACGATGGGGATATCCACGATGGCTGAGTGGGTTGCCACCATGTGTTGCCACCGTGGAGACTCACGATGGTTATACACGATGGCAACCCACAATAGGGATACCAACGATGGCCATAGTGGGTTGCCACCGTTTGTTGCCACCGTGGACCATCGTGGGTTGCACCACCGTGGGTTTGCAAAAAAGTGCCCACGGTGGCAACACACGGTGGTTACCACCGTGGCAACCAATGATCGTGTGTGTGTGTATCTATCGTGGGTAGGCAGTAGATGCATTAAAAACGTGTTCGATTGGATTTTTTTATAATTTGTTGGCTATTTTGTATTTTTCAGATGTCGTGGCAACGTGTTTTGATACATCACAGCGGTCGATGGGATCGATCAAGTTATATAGATGGGGATTCTTTTTTTGTCTTCATCGATAGTGCCACAGTGACCCGTTCAAGCCTTGTTGGACTTATTGGAGAAGGGTTGGGAAATATAAATCTGAACGACTACACGTTGTGGTACTTGACACGCATGAGCAACGGAAACAAAGTAAAAGTTTTATTGCGGAGTGATATCGAGTTACTGCGTATGTTAATTGAACAGAAAGACGATCCGGAGGTTTACGTTGATTACGGCGGCTCATCCGCCCCAGGGGTTAACTTTGGTGGTAGCAGCTCCGGATTTGAGCACCACGACATTGACAACCGCATGCCCTACTCACATGAGCAATATAAAAATGATGAGGAAGACGAGAAAGATGAGGATGAAGATGGTGACTACGACGAAAATGAAGAAGATGAGGCGAGTTCCTCCGAAGACGAAGAAGATGATCGTTGTAAAGAATTGCTTGATTCGCTATCTATTGATTTTATTGCTTGGATGCGACAGCCGGCACAAATGGACAGGGTTTTTGGTCATCGGAACTTGACATCGGACCATCAGTCCGAACGCGAGACTGAGCATTTGCGCGCAATGCGCAATTGGATCATTCCATTCCCCGATCCTGACAGCGCATGGAGATTAGGGTGGGTCGAGCAACCACCACTAGTGCGTGGGGAACTCGAAGTGGGGGCCTTATTTAGGTCCAAGAAAGACTTGAGGATCACTGTTGGAATGTATCATCTGGAGAACTTTTTGGAGTGTAGATCGAAACGTTCGGCTCGCAATCGTACGACCTTCCTATGCAAGACTGGCAGAAAGAATTGCAGCTTTAGAATTTGTGCTGTCGAGGGCGGCACCATTTGGAGAATTACTAAGTTATCCCTAGATCACACATGTCACCACGATTTGAATCGTGCTGCTGCACGATCGGTATCTTCTGATGTTGCTGCATTTTATTTTGCCAAGAGATTGACAAGCGAGGCGGTTACGTTGAAGCCAAGAGAGATAATGGAAGAGATGCGTAGAGTGTCTGGTATTAACATTCTATACAGTTTTGCTCTCCGGACGAGAAACATAGCCATAGAAAATACGTATGGCGATCACATCTCGTCGTATCAGAAGATCTCGTCGTATCTATATTTGTTGAAGCAGCATAACCTGGGAACTGTTTATGACTTGGAGATGACCGTCGAGGGCTCGCTATGTCACTTATTTGTGGCGCTCGGACAGAGTATTCGAGCGTTTGATAAGTGTCTACGACCGGTGCTTGTAGTGGACGGGACCCACCTTAAGGGAAAGAACCGAGGAATTTTATTTGTAGCCGTCACGCTGGATGGGAACAACCATGTCTTCCCCCTTGCAATTGGCCTCGGTCCCAAGGAGAATGATGAGTCGTGGGTATATTTTCTCTCCAACCTGCGTAGATGCTACAACCCTCCAGATGATTTACTGATTGTGACTGACCAGGATTTGAGCATTAGGAATGCAGTTCGAGCCGTTTACCCGAATGCATTCCACGGGTTGTGCTACCACCACCTTCAAAAAAATCTCACGCCCTACGGAAAAGCATGTAGCCACTATCTTCCAAGCTGCAGCATATTGTAATCGTCACGAAGAGTTCGAAGATTTGTTCTCAAAAGTGCATCAAGTGAGCCCCAACGGAGCTCACAGACGGCTTTCTGACATTGGACCAGAGAGGTGGGCTAAGTGTAAGTGTCCGGTCCGACGCTATGACTTCTTGACCTCCAATTATGCTGAATGTTTGAACTCTCGTATGTTATGGGCGCAGCGTCTCTCAGTGCACTCGATGATTGAGATGTACCATTTTATTGTAGAGAAATGGACCGATGAGCATCGAGAAGAAGCTGCATCGAGAGATCATGAGTTGACACAGAATGCATTGGAAAAACTTTCTTTATCCATGCAACACGGTACCCATCTTGTAGCTCGAGGTAACACCACCACACATGTTTACAGGGTTGAAGAAAGAAATGTTTCTTATAACGTTGATTTAAGAACCTGGACATGTACGTGCCGAGCGTGGGATTTAGATTTGATTCCATATCGCCATGTTGTTGCCGCTATAAGGTAACATGTTCAATTACTAAATATTGTTTGGTTGCACGAACTTTCATTTAGCTTAGCCTATCCATATGTTGAAATTGTCGTCATTTTCTTATTTAACAGGCGTGCAGGTAACGGTTTGTCTGTGTACGATTTTGTAAGTCGTTATTTCAAACAGGAGACATTTAGAGAGACTTATATGGAGCATATTAACTCAATACCGCATCCAGATGAGTGGGTTGTGCCTCCGGAGATCTCCGCAATTGTTTGTCTTCCTATGGATGAGGTACGTTAGGCTGGACGGCCAAAATGTAGTCGTGCATGATCCGCAGTAGAAAATTTGGTGAGACGTCCCCAAGAATGTGATAGGTGTCATGGAAGGGGCCACAATAAAAAGACATGCACAACATCCATCCCGTTCAGTGGTGTTGACTTGAATAACCCCCCTGAAGATGCAGAAGAGGCCGAAGGAGAACAGGTAAGGCAAAGGCGTCGGCGGAAGAAAAAGTGTAGCATTTGTCGTCTTGATGATCATGATGCGAGAAAATGTCCCTATCGTAAAACGTAAAATATGTTATTTTTTTTGTTGTTTAAGATGAATTTATGATTTGTATTGGGAGAGAAAGAAAAACTAAATTTTAATATATTTGAAATTATTTTAAATATGTGAGTGATACTTGAATGAGGTTTAAAATAGCAAGTGAAAAAACATCACTCCCTGGATACCCACGATGGCCGAACCCACGATAGTGGCCATCGTGGGAAGTCTACAATGGGCAAAACCCACTATGGTGGCCACGATGGGCAAAACCCACTATGGTGACCATCGTGGGAAGCCCACGATGGGTAGCCCACGATGGGAAGCTCATGATGGGCAAAACCCACTATGGTGGCCATCGTGAGCAGTCCACGATGGGCAAAACCCACTATGGTGGCCATCGTGGGCAGCCCACGATGGACAACCACGATGGGTAGCCCACGATGGTAGCCATCGTGAGCACGGTGGTGAGCAGCCACCGTGGGCACAAGAACATGAGTGAATTTCATTTTTTGTTCGATTCCTTCTTCGATTTTGTTGTTTAGTGCTTGTATAATAGTTTATTTTTCAATTTAAAACTACTTTACAACATAATCCAAACACCCACACGTAACCTTCATCTAATTCATTAGTAAATCAGGTACTTCGTACGAACGTTGAAATTAGTGATACATAACCATTATCTGCACATTCATCCTGTATTCTACGTATAATATAAGTTTTTTTGCACAAAATGTAACATAATTGAAATACTAATCATTGAATTAACAAAGTGTATCATATAATTTATAAGGACGGGATTAATGTGCAGATAATGGTTATGTATCAGTAACTTCAACGTTAGTACGAAGTACCTGATTTACTAATGAATTAGATGAAGGTCACGTGTGGGTGTTTGGATTATGTTGTAAAGTAGTTTTAAATTGAAAAATAAGCTATTGTAGAAGCACTAAACAACAAAATCGAAGAAGGAATCGAACAAAAAATGAAATTCACTCATGTTCTTGTGCCCACGGTGGCTGCTCACCACCGTGCTCACGATGGCTACCATCGTGGCTGCCCATCGTGGGCTACCCATCGTGGTTGTCCATCGTGGGCTACCCATCGTGGGTTGCCCACAATAGCCACAATCGTGGGCTGCCAACGATGGCCACCATCGTGGGTTTGCCCATCGTGGGCTGCCAACGATGGCCACCATCGTGGGTTTGCCCATCGTGGGCTTCCTACGATGGCCACAATTGTGGGCAGCCATCGTGGGTTGCCAATCGTGGGCACCCATCATGGGTTCGGCCATCGTGGGTATCCAGGGAGTCCCTTTTTCACCTGCTATTTTTAACATCATTCTCACATCTTAAACAAGCAAAATGAAATATTTACAAAAATGACAAGCAAGTTCAAATATCATATAAAATAAGTTCAAATATTTACAAAAATGATATTTTAGTTATGTCTTTTCTCCCATAACGAACCCTCTACTCCTAACCAAAATATTCTAGTTCCAACAAAATACCTATACTTCTCAATGTATCTATCATCAATTGACACATTACGATGTGTCGATGTTAAATTGATGAGGCAATCAACATACTTAAGAGAGTATGGGCCACAATTTGTCCCGTCGGTCTGGATGAATTGCTCCTCCCCACGCATCTTAATCAAGAGCGGAGGGTTTTTTAACCTTTGTCTGTGGGAATTTTGCTCCCAGTATCTTGATGCAAGTAACAGTCGAGGTAAGAGATCGATTACACACTATAATTGCTCCTCGCGCACGTTCGTTTCCCTATGATGGATCATGGTCGAGTCATACAGCTCGACAGTCCAATCCTTCAGACAAATGCGTATGGTGACCCAATGATTCCCCCCGACATTGCACACTGTTATGACCTGTACACGACAAGAAATTATTTAACAATTTAACTACATTAAAAAAATAAATTATAGTAAACTACAAATATGAAATTATTTTAAAATATAATAACTTACATGGTTAGCTTGCCACCAAGCCGTTGCTAATTCACTTTCTGTGCCATCAACTATATGTATAAGAGCATCAGGTACGCGCCAATTAGTATGTAGTCTAAGCCCTGGAGGAATTTTCTTTCTCTCTCCTCGCGCATTAATAGGGAACAACTTATTCCACTCATTTCGCAAACCATTTTAGTAATACAACCAAAAATTACATAAATAAAAAAGAATATTAATATAATCAAGAAATCAAGATTTACATAAATCGAAGAGAAATACTTACATATAAGTCAGTGCCGACTATAATGGTGGTTGCCTCACATACTCCATCAGATGTCAACCTATCTAAATGTCTCACCTTGAATTTCATATAGTTTAGGTACAGCTCTATCTTCTGCAATGTTATTTAATTTTGTTAGTTATAATATACAAATAAGTTTGAATTATTGTAATTTAAGATAGAATTGTACCTCTGCCCATATCATTTGTCGAGGATCCTCCAAACGATCAAAAACAGATTGCACCACAACATGGCCAAGCATCGAAATTGTGATCACAGCATGGCGGCCTCTTCACGGCCTGCTGAGTCGTGGCTTGGTAAGGCGTCTGCATGGCGGCAAACGGTCTCGTCTTACGACGACCTTGCACCTTCTCTCGCTCCGCCAATTCGTAATCTTGCTCTGCAGACTCCTCATCAGATGATGACGACCACTGAATATTAACAGGTGAAACCTGCCGTCTGGGCTGCTCGGGTGTGGTGTCCTCCACAGTAGGAAAAAACAACTGCTCCTGCTAGTACTCAGATTGGTAGGAAATCTGCTGCTCATGTGGGGTGAACTCGGTAGTAGGAAAATGGTGACTGCTGCTGACGTCGCCTGGAAACACTGACTGCTGCTGTCAGATAGGAGGTCGAAACATCGGAGGCTGCCACGTCGGAGGGTCGTACTGATGCAGCGGTCTACTGTTGTAGCCGAAGAACATCGGCGGCTGCTGCTGCTGGGCAGGCTGATACCCCCACGACTGCTCAGGTGGCTCGCTTTGGTGGGGTATAAGATCAAAGGATTGCCCTAACAGGTGGTGCATCGGCTGCTCGGTACGCTCGGGGATGTGAGGAGAGTGGTGACTGTGCTGTCCCTGTAGAGTTGCAGCTGCAGAGTGACGAGGCGGGTCCGGAAACCTCCGGTGTGTGCTAGAAACCTCTGCAGAGTGACGGTGTGGCTCAAGGCTCCTCCTGTGGCTCCCAACAGGCGGCTGTGGAGGGCTCCTAGACCGTGTGTGTCTCGGACCGAAATACTCCTTCACCTGAGCAAAGAGCTTCCGGGAAAAGGTAGCAAAGAAGCCCTTGTCAGACTCGTCCATCAAGACCGCCCTCAGCCGGCGATCGAAGTAGTCGTCTGTGTCGTCCTTCGCGTGGTCAAGACAAGGACGTCCGTGGACACAACACACTCTATCTTCGGGTCTCTCCTGATAGACCGGCTCTGCTGTCTCAGCTGTCTCAGCTGTGCCGATGAGGTCGGTTTAATTATCTTCCCCACCACCTCCGCAGCCTTCGCCAATTTTCCCTTCTTTTTCACCTTTTTTTGGGGAAACATTTTCTGTATTCTTCTCTGTTAATTTTCTTGGAGGTTCCCAGTGTACATGATACTTCGAGTCAAGACTGAACCAATACAGCTCGTCCATGTCTTCCGCAAGAATAGACATCGTGTTATGTATGACAAGACCCTAAACAAGTTATGTAAAATTATTATTAGAACACAAATTAAACATGTAATATAAATGATAAAATATTATAAAAATAAAGGCAAGACACGTACCTCTCTCTCGAAGAAGTTGCTGAAATCTGCTTTAAGACATCTCGTAGTCCACATAAAACATCGAGGAACTCTAATGGTGGCTGATCGGGTTCCACAGTTCCGTCCCAACAGTGGAATACACTCGTAAGACCAAACTTGTAAAACCCAAATCGGTCCGTAAAAGTGATAAGTTCCAATATCGCATTGGTTGGGATTCTTGGCGGTGTTGTTGATGTAGTAAGTCAATGCCTGATATGTGTAATCACTCCACGGAAACTGTTCCCAACTTTCCGGATCCTCAACTAATGCCCATGCCCATTCCTCTACATCCATATTATGGTCCCGACACAGGAGAAACCGGTAGTAAAGTAAAAGCTTAGCTACCTTCACATAGTCTTCGAGGTTGTCTCCCAACTCTAAATCTTTAAACCTATTATGCATTTCTATAACTTTAGTTTTGCGGCCTTTGAATACTCTATGGAAAAGACTGTCAGGCCGGAGAAGATGTCTCGCATTTGGATCAAAATTTGTCTTCCCAAAATTCAATCCAGTAATGCACGTAAAGTTGCGTGCTGTGAAACGGAGGGTTCTCCCGAAAATTTGGAACCACGTCTCATTCGCGGGGATCTCTCAACCACTCAACTGACGGGCCAACACATGATGCAGGGCACTATTTGTACTTTCATGCCTCTTATGTTTAATCAAACGGCCAAAAATTCCCGCCGTAAATTCATCATACACTTCTTGATACCGTCGAGGATTGTGTGTGAAGTGCCGAAATACCTTCGGTATTTCTTTAAATAGGATCTCACGACAATATATATTTATTAATTTGTTATGATGACGCAATCCAGGTCTCATCCAATCACAATCGGGCTGCAATATAAACACATAAAGTATAAGGATAGAAGTTCGATCACTCAAACAAACAAAATCACAAAACCCAAAGCCTATAAAACAGTTCCTGGACACCCACGATGGGGCTGCCCACGACGGGGTGCCCACGATGGGGCTTCCCACGATGGCACCCATCGTGGGTACATAAACACCCACCGTGGGCAGCCCGCTTTTCAATTAAAATCCCAATTTTTATCAACAAATCTTAGATATAACACTTCTAATGCTCATAAATTCAAGTACATTGTTCTCATATTCAATAAATCGAACATAAACACACACTTAGAAGCATATATTTTTGCAAATCCAAAATTCAATTTCGTGTGGAATTTTAGCACTAACCGGTGGTTCGTTTACGACGAGTCGTACTTCCTCCTCGCCGGAGGTAGATGCCGACGCCCTTGACTCCCCATCGTGGTCGGAGTGTTCACTCATATTGCCGTCGTGTGTGTGTTTTTTTCCGTTGGCCGTGTGTGTATGTCGTGGGTTGAGAGGGAGAGAGAGAGAAAGTGATGTGTGGTGGGGGAAGTGGGGGACCGCATAGATTTTAGGGTTTTTTAATTTTTTTTTGTCTTTTCTTATTTCTTTATTAAAAGTAAGGGTATTTTAGTCTTTTAAGTGATTTTGGTATAGAAAACTTATACTCTTATAAAAGAGTGTAAAAAACTTCTACCTTTTATAAAAAGGTATTTAAAAAGAGTTTGCCCAATAAAATTCCTACAAAAAATAATTATCTATTCGGCCAATTAATAGATAGACCAAATTAAACTATAAAATATAGTTATTTATTCGGCCGATTAATAAATAAATTGGCCAAATAAAATTGGTGGAGCAAAAGATGAGAAAATACACATTGATTCTAGGTATTTATAGGTTTTTCAATAGGTGAAGTTTAATTGAGAAACCGATGTGGGACACAAGATTTTAGTATAGATATTTAAAATCTATTATTTTACATTTAAAAATTCAAAAATTTGAGAATTTAGATAAATATGAATGAAGGAATATAAGGGATGCCACGTAGGATTTTTTAAAAGTAAGAATCGTTTTCCTTTTAGTAATATAATATAATGATGGTTGTGGACGTATATCTACAAATAAATTTGAAGATTTGATTTTGTTAATCTATACCGGGTCTATATATATTTTAAGATAATAAAATATAATAAATATTAATTTTAAATTCAAAAAATTTAAAAATTTAGATAAATAGGAATGAAGGGAATCATTTTTCTTTTAGTAATCTAATAATGATAATGATAATGATATATGATATTGATTTTGAAGATTTGATCTTGTTAAGATTTTGTTTCCATTTTATATATATTATAGAATATAAATATGATAAATATTGATTTTAAATTCAGAAAATTTGAGAATTTAGATACATAGAAACGGAGGAATATGAGGGGTGCCACATAGGAATGGCAATGAGTCGGGTACCCACCCATTAAGCATTTTCCAAATCCAAATCTATGAGAATTTTCAACACCCAAATCCATCCCAAACCCGATTAAAAAATAATTTTAAAATTCATACCGACCCGAACTCATTGGGTATTATCCGTTTATTACCCGCTAAAAACCTGAATACTAAAAAGTAAACATCAAATAACGAAATATTATAAATATGATTAAAACATAAACATCAGCAGAAAATTTCACTAAAATTAATCTAAAAGCAAATTACTACGAACTTAATTACAAAATCTTAAAATATAACTAGAAGTATAAATTATTGATGTTGTCGTTGTGTCGTCATATTTCGAAAGTAGATTTACAAAAGTAGAGGAGAAACATTAAAGACTTGACTCTTACGGAATGTGTGTGTGGGTTAAGAAAATTAGATAAAACCCTAAATCTACTAATATTTATAATTATATAATAAATTATACATATAATAATATCTTTTATCTTATATATATAAATGAGTTTTGGTAGCGGGTATCCGAAGATAATTGCCCAAATCCGACCCAAACTCGTGACGGGTTTGCATATTTCGTCCCAAACTAGTCACAAAACCATTTAATATTTTTCAAATCCGTCCTATCAGGGTTTGGAAAGTGCGGGTACCCATGAAAATTTGACTCATTGCCATCCTTAGTGCCACATAAGATATTTTTTTTGCGTAGAGTCATTTTCGTTTAGATAGATAGATAGATAGATTAAATTAATTATTTGTAGATATAACTACAGCATATTCCATGTTCTAATAATAATAATTGGATTGATTTATCCAAGCGGTACAAATCCCATCACTCTCCCCTTTTCCCCAAGTAAAAATAAATAAATTGATTAATTTTTATTTTTTAGTCTTTAGTTTTCTTAAAACCTAATGTCATGTAGATACGTGTAACGTGTATATGAGAAATATTTTTTTTTCAGTTTTTTCAAATAATGTATCTGAGAAATATTAAAACACGTTAACATTTCAATTTGGTTCCATTATTTTTTAAAAAAAAAGGTGCATACATAACAACCGAAATATAGATAACGGAGAACGTGCTAAATCTTCAATTAGATTGGAATATTTGTTTCTTTTAGAATGATTTGGATAATTATTTTTTTTTAAAAGTGATTTAGGATTTATTTTCGTTATCATTTAGCATAGTGGTGTGTTTTTAATAAATCAGTGCCATCCCCCGGTTATCCATATGTGTTGCTTTCCAAATAAAAAATAATAGAAAGATCACCCCTTCTTCCAAAGTTATGGGCTCATTTGCCAAGTTCCTTCGACAAAATTCTATCAAGCGCACTAGTATACACTGTTTTGTGATGGTTGGAATTATGATCAGTTCATCGGGAGAATTGCCCTCCCAATTCGAAGTTTTTTCTCGAGTTTTCAACCTTGTTCGACTATGACAAGAGTCGTGAATGTAAAGAGACTCGTGACTACGGCAGGGAGGTACGCTCTGATTTCTCACGACCCTACATGTAAATGGAGCGAGTTTCTTCTAAAAAGGAGCAAATTAAACCCGACCATTTTATGTCAAAAATAGAGAAAAGTGTTTGGAAATTTGAATAACACCTCATGCTTTTTCTGCAGGAAAAAAAAAAAATACCTCGTCCGTTTGGGTGGAACCGTGGAATTGATGAGGCTGATTGATGAAACCAAAATCTTGTTTATAGAATGGGCCGTACTCACTGAAGTTACTAGCGAGATTAAGAAGTGAAGAACTATTACTAACGGCCCAACACTTCAAACAAATTGTAAGTATTGACAAGATCGGCAAATAACAAATTTTGGTGTTCTTTTTCTTTCTTTTCTTGAGGGGAATTTTGGTGTTATTTTGGGTACAAGATGTTTGCAGCTTAATAACTTGAGGGCAAAAAATCATTTCTCTTTATAACTTGGAGTTTTTGTAACTTTTTATTTATATCACTTTAAAAGTTGAAATAAAGTTTCTAACATGTAATATAAATTTTAACATAATTTACTTGATTTTTTTGTTTATATAGATAACAATTTTCGTGCTTTTTTAACTCCAGAAAAGTATCACTTAGAATATATGAAAACCAACTTATCAATAAAAAAAAAAAATAGAACATTGAATAAAGTACTTCTAGTTGATTTAAAAAATTATGATAGGTGCTAACAAAAATGAAGACTAAACCAAATAAATAATATGAAATGTAATGTGAAAGTTGTAATATATAACTTCAAAGTAAGGGTTGCTCTTTCTCTAACTCGTGTCAATCTCTAACAATGCTCATCTCCATCGTTTTCATAGTATCAAAGTCAAAAATCATTCAATTCATGACAAAATACCTAAAGATAATTGAGGGGATGAAGAAAAGAATAACAAGCTAATAATGCGAATGCAAAATATCTTAAAGTGTTTATTTTATAAAGAAAAGATAACAGAAATAACAATATATTGATTCCAGATTGCCTTTGCTTCGTATAGATAGACAAAGTGAAAGGAAATAAATAAGTAATTAATTATTTGCGTGATACAGCTTTCCACACGAAGGGAAAAAAAATGAAAATTCAAAATTTTGACAGGAAAATTTTCAAAACTCATTTGTTTTAGTATAATTATATAGATGTTTGTTAAACGTAAGATATGTAACTTAGACTGCTTAACTACATCGAAATATTGAATTGGCTCAACAGTTATGCTTGGACGATGCCTTGGATTGAAAGGAAAATAAAATTTAATACTGCTTATTTGGATCGTTACATTTGACCGTAAAAAGAAAAGGAAATATAGATATACGTCGGGATGAATCGTGTAGAAATCAGCACTAGCGTAGATAATCTTTGTATATTGCAATATCCTTATTTTTATGAAAATCGTAGAAGTAAAATAGTTCAAAAATTATTTCACAAGCTATCTGCATCTCTTGGAGACCACAACACTAGAGATTCATATCCCTGCAACCCAACAGTCTCTAAGGGGTCTCCAACACCATATTAAATAATTCTCAATTTTCATTAAATTAATTCATAAAATTCCATTAATAAAAATAACATAAAAACATTTCATTAATTCAAATAAAAAAATACATTAATTGAAATAAAAAAAATACATTAATTGAAATAAAAAAAATTACTACATTAATTAAAATTTGGACTATTCCGGTAGAGGTCTAAATCTGCGCCAAATGTGCTCGGTGAGATCATTGGTAAGCCGAACGTGCTTTCGTTGATCTCTCAAGTCGGCTTCCCGAGCGAGATAGGTCTTAAAGGCGATCAGAGTGGGCCGATGGGATATCCCGCTAGTGGACGGAGAATCTGAGCCGTCTCTCCAATTCTCCACATCCTCCTGCTCGTCTTCGATGATCATGTTGTGCAATAAAAAAAAAACAAAATCGGCAATTGCCGTTGAGGACGAAAACGTTCGATTTTTTAAAATTTTAACCGTTGGGCGCGTGCCCACGCCCCTTTGAGACCCTGAAAAGTAGACAAATTACTTTTCTTAAGTCTTAAGAACACATACAAGATTCGTCACTACAAAAAGGATAATGGTAACGCCACCATTAACTACTTCATTTATGAATTTCATAGTAATAGAAATACATGTCCTACTCAGACAAAATTTGTAATTTGCTAGCCTCTTGCCCAGCAGGCAAATATTTACCTACGCGGAAAGGATGATTCATTCGGATCGACATGAGAGTCCAACTGCATTGCATTGGCAGAATCCATGTTGTATATTTTATATTTGAAAGAGGTTGACCTCCTTGCTTCTCTCGTGTACACGCCGAGCCCCTTTTCTCCTCGGGCCACGGAGACAAAATGTAACTTTTTTTATTCGAATTCCTAGCGCGTGCAAGCCACGCGCTGTGCTCGAGCCGGTCTCGTGCATTCGAGCCGGTCTCGAGCCGCCGTGGCTTGCAATGCCACCGCCTCGATGCCGCGTCGTCTCGAGCTCATCTTCGAGATCAGTTGGAGGGACGCGATGCAGGTAGTCTAACAAATGCATGCCCACCATTTAATTTTCTATATATATACATGAGAACACCGGGAGGTTTATATGAGCTTCAAACAGTTATTATTCATAGGGGTTGGATATTAGTGCATGTTTTCGATCAGAAATTCTTGTCGTGCTAATTTATAAATCGTCACATTGCAAAGATGGGTGGCTCAAATTTTCCACAAAGACAACATACAATTCATTACCAGATCGACACGTGAGAATGAGCACCATAAGGGCGTCGCATCTCCAATGCAAAGAGGGTGTAACTTCCCATATCGAGTGAATAATGTCAAGAGTTTACATGCCTGCGGTGGACTTAATTATCAATATGTTAGCCATTAAGCAATTTCAAATGATGGAGGCCAAATAATTTATTAGGTCTTAATCAACCTTATAGTACTTTCCCAATAATGAGTCACGATTCCTATAAAAACTCTCCTTTTTTTAGTGCTTACGATTGAGCCACGATAGGCATGCCATCCATCAATAAAATTCAATCAAGAATGAAATTACTATGCGTAACTTAATTAGAAAAACAAAAATTAAAAGTTGACTATTAAATAACTCGACTTGAAAATGGTGAAAGCAGGCTCAATAACTTGGGCATGGATATTTTTGAAAAGTCACAACATCATATTATATATATATATATATATACACACACGATTTTCTCCATTTATTTGTTACTTAAAAAAAACTTTAAAAATTAGACCTTCTAGATTGAGAGTGGATATGAATTTAAGATTCATATCTAAAGTGACATTGAGAGTGGATATGAACTTTAAATTAGTGTCATCTAAATTAGTTTTTTTTAATTAGTGACATCTAAATTATTATTATTATTATTATTATTATTATTATTATTATTACCATCTAAATTAGTTTTTTTTTAATTAGTGACATCTAAATTATTATTATTATTATTATTATTATTATTATTATTATTATTATTATTATTATTATTATTATTATTATGAGATCACAACTATATTAGATATGGGCACAATCGTGCAGCTATTTTATTTTTACATGTTAGATTAACAATAGTATTCATTAAAAATAATATACGGTCCTCAAGAGAAACATTCAAAAGATACGACAGTTTATAAACAGTGAAATCTAGATATCAAATTCCACCGTTTCTCCTATTTCCAAGTCAAAAATTTAAAACATATTAAAGAAAAGTTCAAGACCATTCAAGAAAATCTGAAAACTCATTCCAAATTCCTTTCCCATGTAGTAGTTTTTGACCCATAAACTTATAATAGTTTATTTTGGACACAGAGCTCATTCCGAATTCTTTTCCCACTTAGTAGTATTTGACCCATAAAGCTTAGAACAAATTTTATTACAAATTATTGTGCATACAGAAAATCGCAATGCAATGATGCTGACCCAGCTGTCTCCACATGTTAATTTATCCGTTCAAGAAAAACATTTTTTGTTTTTTATTTTCTATTTCATCCGTCCATTAAAAATGTTCTCATTCTTTTTTATATACTATTTCATAAAAAAAATATTTTATTTAACTCACAATATACTATACTACACTATATGAAACTTTTCTCTATTAACAATCCAATCACCCTACTTTCATTAATTTATATACGTGAGATTAAATAAAATATTTTTTTTATGAAATAGAGGAAAGTTTCAGTAGTATTATAATCATAATCATAATCATAATCTAGTAGTAGTAAAATAACCTTATAGAGATTTGTGCCTGTACGTGTGGACTTATAAGTAATAAAATAATTTGGCCCATAAAACGCCCACTTAGTAAACGTCGTATAAATGAAATTAATGCGGCACGAGTGGGACAGCAGGGCCGGACGCCTTTCTTTATATACCCTCACGATTTCACCAGTTTCTAACGGAATCTTCTTGCGTTCACACCATGCTCTAATATATTACCAAGAGAATTTCCTATTTTGCCCATTTCTCATATTAGTGTGACGCTAATTAAAAGTGAAATAAGAGATGGAGTGCCACTGCCCGATATCCACTGTTCCAAGTTCCAAGCTATCAGCAAAGACTGCAATCTTTGTAGATCATTAATAGTTTTCAAAGAGTTTTCAATATCCACTTTTTTACTACAGATTTTTTAAAGATACTTATTACTATAACACAACTATCTTCAAATGTCTCTATCTTTAATATTAAACAATTCCTCATTTCCATTAAATTAATTCATAAAATTCCATTAATAAAAATAGCATAAAACATTACATTAATTCAAATAAAATAAAATATTACATTAATTGAAATAAAATAAAATTATATTAATTAAAATAAAATAAAATATTACATCCGCATAAATAAAAAAGAATTACATAATTAAAATTAAAACTACTCCGGTAGAGCTCCAAATTTGCGCCAAAGGTGCTCGGTGAGATCATGGTAAGCCGATGGTGCATTCGTTGATCTCTGAGGTCGGCTTCCCGAGCGAGATATTCCTGAAAGGCGATCGGTGTGGCCCTCCGGGATATCCCGCTAGTGGACGGCGAATCGGAGTCGTCTCTCCAATTCTCCACATCCTCCCGCTCATCTTCGATGATCATGTTGTGCAAAATAATGCACGCATACATGATATCTCGGAGATGCCTCGTGTACCAGCACCGACCCGGAGCTCGGATTATTCCCCATCGGGCTTAGAGCACTCTAAAGGCCTGCTCTATGTCCTTTCTGGCCGACTCCTGCATCTTCTTGAACCTCGCCGTCTTTGGGTCAGTTTCAACCTTCGGCGCTTTGATCAATGTCGGCCAAGAAGGGTAGATTCCGTCGGTCAAGTAATATCTTTTGTCGTATCGATTTCCCATGACGGTGAAGTTACACGGCGAAGCTCTATCCTCAAGCACATCGGTGAACAAGGACGACTGATTGAGGACGTTGATATCGTTATTAGAGTCAGCACACCCAAAAAAGGCATGTCAGATCCACAAATTACACGACGCCACCGCCTCCAAGATTAAGGTAGGCACGCTTTGATCGCCGTGAGTGTACGCACCTGCCCACCCTTTTGAGCAGTTCCTCCAAGCCTAGTGCATGCAATCTAGGCTCCCGAGCATCCCTGGAAACCCATGCCGCGCCTCGTGCATTTGGAGCAGACGTGCGGTGTGGATGATGTTTGGCTTCCTCAGGTATCGCTCGCCGAAGAGGTTGATTATTGTTCGGCAAAATTTTTTTAGGCATTGCCGGCCCGTGCTATCTCCGATATTCAGGTACTTGTCGAACACATCGGCAGCACCACCGGTGACCAGTTGTCGCACCGTCATCGTGCATTTTTGCTCCGACGTCAGCCCCATCCGCCAAGTGCATCTTGTCGATGCGTGAAGTAGTGGACGTTGTCCTCCAACGTCTTGCACATGCGCAAGAACAAATGTTTATGCATTCGGAAACAGCGTCGGAAAAAGTGCTCGCAGTAGGTGGGGTTGTAGGCGAAGTAGTCGGCGTGTAAGAGCGCACACGCCGCTTCACGGTCGCGGTCGACGAACGACCTCGCCCTCTTCTTCTTCTTTTTCTGCGCCGCTAAGTGTGCACGGATGTGTCGATCTACGTCCGCCATCATCTCCACTACCTCGTCGTCGGTGTCGGTCTCGACATATTCAACCGACGAAGATGAAAAACTCGATGAAGACATTTTTTTAGAGTAGAATTTGAGAGAGAAATAAGTTGTATTTTTGTTTGTGAGATGAATGAGGGATGAGGTTGAATTTATAGTGGAGGAAAAGAATATATATATATATATATATATATATCAACATTTTAGCCGTTGAAAGCCACAACGCTCGATTTTTACATTTTTTTTCCGTTGGGCGCGTGTAAAACACGCGCTCTTAATTTTTTTTATTTCGAAATTAGCGCGCGTGCAAGCTACACGGGCTTGCAACGCGGGGGCCTCGATGTCGCGCCGTCTCGAGCCCCCTTCAAGACGCCTCCTCAAGCCCACGATGCAGGCAGCCTAAGAGCATCTGCACCGCAGGCTCCATCGCCTGTCTCGAGACAGGTTTTTGTCGAGCCCGCTGCGGTACAATTTTACCTCCTCGAGCTCGTCTCTTTCCATTGAACCCATTTCGATCGAATCGAAGGATGCACGGATGCACGCTCAACTTAATCGAGATTTGATTAAGCTCATTTAGAGGCAGTTTGGACATCTAGAATCGGAGTAGTAATTTTTAAATTTTTTTATTATGTAATTTTTATTTTTTAATTCGTTTATGTAATCTTTTTTATTTTATTTATATTATTGTAATTTTTGAATTTCAATTTCAGAAATTAAATTTATTGAGACAACTTAGAAACATGTTGGAGTGCATGTAGTTGTCTCGTTCAGAGACCCACATGAGATTGAGAGAACTTGGTGTCTTAAGAGCATGTACTACGGTGAAGAGATAGATAGACCCCGGGTCTATCGCCGGAAAGTATAATTTTGGTGGGGTCCTAATAATTGAATAGACCCCGGTAGAAAATTCAGATAATACATCTGCTTCTCGTAGTTGTAGATATCTCATATCATTGCCATTTTTACGGCACAATTGTCTAATTCTTGCAAGAAGTTGGCCTTTGCATCTAAAATTCTAATCAAGATGTCAGTTTCGACAATGTCGTGTCGTGGCCGACGAGAATGAAGTTGTTGATAATGTCTCGAGGAAACGAGAGTTAGCTCATGTGATATATGAATCCTGATAGCAAGTCTTCTTCGTCCACTTTTTTTTCTATTCTAGAGGTCGCCTTTGGTGTTAAATATTCTGGCGATGAGGAAGTATTGTAGAATGACGTCTTGCGTAGAAAATTATGAGTTTGGGGTTTTAGGGGTTATGCTATTCAAATTGCAAAATTGTGTGTTTTGTTGGGCTATGAAATTCATTCACCTTTTAATTTTTCAAATCTTCATGGTTTGAAATTTTGGTAATTAATTAACCATGGAGATAGTGAGAATATCAGAACAGTTATAGCTTCAAAAGTTTTTTCATAAGGAAGAAAGTGATTACCGGTGGTTGTTAGGTGAGAGTTGTAATGGTATTATAGTCTATTTAAAATTTAATTTATTATTATTTTTTATTGGAGACTACGTAGAGTAAAACGGGGATTGTGTTTAAAATTTTCCATATTAAAAATTAAAAACTCATTACCCTTAAAGCCCACTATCCTTTTAAACCCAAAATATGCCACCACTACCTTATCTTCTCTACCTACCCCCGTTTCTTCTTCTTCTTCTTCTTCTTCTTCTTCTTCTTCTTCTTCTTCTTCTTCTCACCTCCAATTGCAACCTGCAACTCAAAATAAAAAAAATAAAAGAAAGAAAGAAAGAAAGAAATCAACCTCCTATCGCCGCGTATCCCCTTCTATGGCAAAGAGGGAGTCGAGCACGGTGTCTAAATATCGACACACCCATCGACACCGACGCTCGACCCCTTGGTGTCGAGGGAGGCACTACGGCGCTCGACCCCGACGTGTCAAGGGAGCGGTGTCGAGCGGGGATCAACACCAGCAACGACTCCAACGCTCGATCCCCGTAGTACATGCTCTAAGTGGTGTGAATGCTCTAGTAATTAACAAACTAATAAAATTGTTTTTCATATTGCATTGGGCTATACAAGTATTGTTTTTAAATGGGGCTATTAAATTAGTTGATTGTGTTAATGTAACAAGTAATACTTATTTTTTAAGAATATAACATTTAATAAAATTTATGAATATTCTTTTTCATATAATAACTTTTTAAGTTAACTTTTGAAATAACTACAATGGGGATTAAAACAAAAATATTTGGCTCATCCTTTTTAAAAACATAAATTTTGGCCATTATTTATAATTTGGGGCAAAGATACCATTAATAAAGGGCGCGTGAGTTGGATTAGGACGCGGGCGGGTATCAGGATTGTGGTACTATTAGTTCAAATTTAGTCATTAGTCTCATATGTTCCAATGTGTTAGTACATTTGGTACGAACAAAATCTCATTTGTAGTAGTAGTACCAAGTTGCGAACACCAAACCGAAAATATACATTGAGAATAACTCCGGCGAACAACGGCGAGGCTTGACCACCACCACCAACATAATCGAAATATCATCTCGACCTCAATTGTGGCATCAGAAATAAAAAATAACCGGTTACGGCACCGGAAAAACGAGAATAACAGCTCGGCGATGGAAAACCCCCTAAAATTAAACAACCGTCTGATTTTTCCCAAAATCCAAGCGATTTAAATGAAATTTGGGATAAAATTGATCGAAATTAACTTCCTAAAGTGATGAATGGAACAAAAAATGATTAGATCATTAAAAATGAAGAATTGATAGATGGAAAGAGAAAAATAGCATCAGAAAATTTTCTACTGCAAGTTGGTACAAACGACCATATTTGTACCAAATGTACCAAATTGACTTGAACCCGCCTGTACCTTGACCCGCGACCTGCACCCTCCTTATTAAGGGTAAATTCATCCCAAATTGATAATAATGACCAGAATTTGTGTTTTTGAGGTGGGTTGACCAAATATTGTGTTTTAATGCTCATTATGACTATATGACATAATATTCTCTAATTTTTTTTTGTAAGTATTAACAAAATATCTTGTATATAATTTATATTATGATAAATTACGGATTTAGTGCGAGTTAGATTTATGAGGCAAATTCTTGGGTGAGACCGGGTCTACCCGGGTTAACCCGACAAATCCGTTGACTTTTCAATTTTGTAGTATTTTTTTTATTTTTCGATATTTTTACGGATATATGATATGCACCACCACAATGTGTAGTGAGATGCACCACTGAGTGTATTAAGAATGCACCATTTTTAAATTTTATTAATAGTCCTTTTCACTAATATTTTGAGATGCACCACCATGCATTTTGAGATGCGTCACATAATGTATGCAGATGCACCGCCATTTATTATGAGATGTACCTACATGTGATAATGCACCACAACGTGTAATGAGATGCAACACACTTTATTATTAAAAAAATTCTAAAATGAAAAATAAGAAATAGAATGCATGCACAATATATGCCGCACATAGAGGCACGCACGTACCGTGCACGCGTCACGCCGTTTCAATGTAAGACCGACTGCACAAGAGAGTGACTCATTTATAAAAGTGATAAAGATAGAATCAAGTTATTCGATTTACCAATTAAACAAAAGTTAAAATACAATTCTCAAATTCGATACAACTTTAAAAACACTTAAATAATAATATACTCCCTCCAACCCCAATATTTATGCATAGTTTTGGTAGGCACGAGTTTTAAGAAAATTATGAAAAGTGAGATGTAAGTGGAGAAAAGTGAATGTAAGTGGTTGAGATCTCACATTATTTAGGTAATAAGTGGAAAAGTTATTTTCTAAAATGTACTATACATAACTTTGGGGGGATGACGAAAAAGGAAAACTATGCATAATTTTGGGGGTTAGAGGGAGTATATTGTTCCAAAAAATTATGTAGAGTGGAAAAATTTATCGTT
This sequence comes from Schizonepeta tenuifolia, assembly GCA_029490685.1. Taxonomy (NCBI): domain Eukaryota; kingdom Viridiplantae; phylum Streptophyta; class Magnoliopsida; order Lamiales; family Lamiaceae; genus Schizonepeta; species Schizonepeta tenuifolia. The sequence goes on along the minus strand of CM055957.1, from coordinate 78,917,363 downwards.
TTAAATCATGCAAGTATATAATAACTGTAATGCTAATATTCATATGATAAATTCATTCACGATCATTGATTTTCTCTTATTTGTCAGAACTATACAAATGATAAAAAACTTTTTAAGTATCACAAAGGTACTTTAAAATTTATTTGATATTGTTAAAAACATAAGTAACATGTGGAGAAACCAACATGACAAATTTCCATTCGAAAAGAAGAAACATCGACTAATTTGGAACCTTACACAAAATTGGTAATTTTCGCACCGCAAGTTATGCGTGCTAATTAAACTTAAAATTTAATGGAATTAAAATTGAATTAGTAACAAAATCTTGTTGGCTTACAACCATAAAATTAAACAATAATTCTATTCGAACACACTTTAATCGGCCACACACGTAAAAAAATAATTATAAAAATAGAAATAATTATATTTTCGATTCCCAATTAAAGTATATTTTCTTTTTTCAGAGTTTATATTATTTTTTTTAGTTAGTATCACTGCCAATAATGTGCCAAAATAGCTTGTGAATTTCCATATAAAAATACACTAATTCTATTCGACATACTATGTCTGGACATACGTGCTTGAAATATGAAAAAATTGTCCGATTGCCTTCAAAATTTCTTTCCTACTCAGATCCCTTTCCGAAATATCGATCTCACGCACACCGGCTCCCAAATTTTACTCTAATCCATACTCAACTTCTAAAGTTGTGAATTTAAATTGGGATGAAACTTTATAATTAAAATTTAAAAGTTGATGTTTATTAATAACCAAGCTGTCGAGACTATGATATTAAATTATTAGTTAATTTTTTTTGTCAAATCTCTATTTTTAACACTGTATATCTATAGATATAATGTGTCCAAATAGTATTACCCATAAAAATATAGCAATTTTTGTAGCGTTTTTCATTTATTACTATTCCCTTTGTACACGAAAAAATGCCCTACTTACCATATTTAAAGTGTACACCAAAAAATGCCTCATTTCACTTTATGAACTTATATACCTTAAAGAATCTTATTTATTTACACTTATTTGTCACTACATTTTGTCAATACCACTATCTTTTTGTCAATACCACCTCACTCACAATAACTTTAACAGCTTTCTTAATCTCTGTGCCCAACCGTCATTGGGACATTTTTTCGCGTACGGAGGGAGTATTAGTATTTCAAGTCAAAAGGGCCATTTGTGTCATTTCACTGAAAGCTAGAATAACACCAAAAAGTCCGTCTTCATGCCTTCCCGCTTTCCACCCCTCTAACATCACTCAATTTGCTGATTTTCTCACCTACCAATTAAAACACAAACAGTCTATTTAGACCGATCTCAGCCGTTCGTTTGGAAACGCAACCTAAGCCTTACGATCGGCCCAATCCAACGTTCACAAATAGATCTTCTGGAAACTTCTCTCTTCGCATCCCCTATATCTTATATTAGTCCTACTCTTGCCATTCTTAAGCTCAGTACTCTCTGCTTGTGTTGTCCACGCTCTCTCCATCGTTAGGGTTTATACATTTTCTCTCTCTACTTTTCAATTCCTTCTGTTCTTTCAGGTACCTAGATTTCCGATCGCAATACTCAAGTGTTGTTTTTTGCACAGATTGATGTCTGTTTCTTTTCCTGCTTTTGACGACGTTGACTCTTGATTGTGCTTTTATTTTTGTCAATTTTCTTGTTCGTGAACGATATTTTCGCATTTATCTTTGTTTTCCATTTTGAAGTGCCATAATCGTAATGTGTTTGTTTGTGCGTGTTAGTTTTTCACTTGAAATTTTTCGTGTGCTGATGTGAAGTGAAATCTGATTTGCAGCTACCGGTGAAAATGGTTAAGAACTATCCAGTTGTGAGTGAGGAGTACTTGAAGGCCGTTGACAAATGCAAGAGGAAGATGAGGGGTCTCATCGCTGAGAAGAACTGCGCTCCTATCATGCTCCGTCTCGCGTAACTTTTACTCTCTTCTACTTCAATATATCCCTCTTACGTTGTAGTATAGATTGATTCAGTATGATTTCTGTTATCTAATGGTATAGTTCGGATTACGATTTAAGCAGATTTTGTATCGATTAGGACCGCATTAGGTAGTAAATCCTTTCGTATACCAAGTGCATACGTACACGCACGGTAAATAGATCTGTGTGAATATATTTTACTAGTATGTTTTATTGTTTTAACCTCCTATAATAATAGATTAATTGATGATATATCAACTAATACACTATTTGCTTATCCATCGTAATTATTAAGCCGAATCAGTTGTATCGCTAATTTCTTTTCTCAACATAATTTGGTAATTATTTTTTCCTCTCAATCTGAAAGTTAAATGAGATTTTTTATTTCGCGAATCAAGTAAATGTTTATATGTTATCGTCTTCAAGTAAAAAAAAAAAAATTACTGATTTAAATTTACTTCGCTGACCACTATTGTTATAAGTTATTTGGTTTTCTGATAAATAATTGTACATTTGTTAGTGAAAAAAATTATTTAATTAATGCCAAATATATACAGTAAGCTCTGATTTATTTACCTACATGTGTTCTCAACAGTTGAACGTGGAAATAAAAACTTAGGTTGGCGAATAACTCGGGACTTTCTTTTCAATTCATAAATTTAAATTCATTTTTTACGACTGAAGTTGTAGGCAGTCTAGAAGCAATTTGACTACCCATCTGCTTAAACTCTTTATTACTCCGTCCTGCGAGTATTTGTTCTGTGAATATGGGATGAAATTTTTGTAGCTTTCATAATATTAGTCTTTCTTCACGGCAGTGTAGTTACAAGAGAGTGTCAGGTGTTCTGGTGGTTGAGTGTTTTTTCTAGTCTCTGGTTATTAAAGTTAAATGTATCATCATACTTCAGATGACTATTGATGAGCATGCTTGTGCTTGTGCAGTTCTCTTTCGTCTTCTCATCATCTATGTCATTTATAGAACTGTTTTTATTGGTATAAACCTGTTTCTGTATGATGTTGTAGTTGGCACTCTGCTGGTACATTTGACCAGTGCTCTAAAACTGGAGGTCCATTTGGAACCATGAGATTCCCGGCTGAGCTAGCACATGGTGCTAATAATGGTCTTGATATTGCTCTAAGGCTCTTGGAGCCCATCAGGGAGCAGTTCCCCTCCATTTCTTTTGCTGACTTCTATCAGGTACCTTTCTTGAGTACTTGGTTGTACATCTTCAGAAAATTTCAGCATTTATATGACTTTTTTTTTCTTTGGGTATCCAGTTGGCTGGAGTTGTGGCTGTTGAAGTTACTGGAGGACCTGATGTTCCATTCCACCCTGGAAGGCCGGTTAGTGATATCTCCCTCACTGGCTGGACATTTTAACGCATTTTTTGTGATGAATTCAATAAAATTTTCAGTGTTACAAATCAGTGCCTTTAATTGATGAATATCTGGACCTATGTTGTTATTCAGAACATCTTAAATTCTTCTGTTGTTGACTTTCACTCTGATTCATTGTGAAGTTTTGTTATGTTGATATGTGTTTAAATCATTAGGACAAGGCAGAACCACCTGTTGAAGGCCGCTTGCCCAATGCTACCAAGGGTAAGCTGAGCATATACTCTTTGTACATTTCCTTTAGATATATTGGAAACAAGATGAGAATGTATTAAGGTAGTATAAGCATTTCTTGGAAATGTCGCAATATTATTTTGTGTGAAATTTATGGTCCCTTTTGTTGCAGGATCTGACCACCTGAGGGATGTCTTTACCAAACAGATGGGTTTGAGCGATCAAGATATTGTTGCACTCTCTGGTGGCCATACTCTGGTTTGTAACTGCTACTTTTTGCTTCCCCAGTCATGACAGGAAAAATCGTTAGTTGATTATTTTCTATTCTATGCAGGGAAGATGCCACAAAGAGCGATCTGGATTTGAGGGACCATGGACTTCAAACCCTCTCATCTTCGACAACTCCTACTTTAAGTATGGCAGCACCACTCGTGAATATGTACATGAGACTTATGTGTACCAAAATATGTTGCTAACATGTAATTTGAATATCTTGTGATTCGTAACAGGGAGCTTCTGAGTGGAGAGAAAGAAGGGCTTTTGCAGTTGCCAACAGACAAGGCTCTTCTTACTGACCCTTGCTTCCGCCCATTTGTTGAGAAATATGCTGCGGTACGTTGATTCTCATCCTTATTTTCCCCACATGTGAACATTATAATTATACATCTTCAACTTAGTAATTTCTTATTTTTTGGGTTGTAGGATGAAGATGCATTCTTTGCGGATTATGCCGAGGCTCACATGAAGCTATCTGAGCTGGGGTGAGATCTTTTTATCCTTCAATTTTGCTCTTCTACTATTTTGATTAATTTTTTTACCTTTTCTCATTTTGCAATTGATCGTTGCTGCAGATTCGCTGAAGCCTAAGCTAGACGGTATTGAGCTCCAAGGAGGGATGACCTATTTTGTTCAGATTTCTGTTATAATTTTGGGAAAAACTTTTTGGATCTGTTGATCTCTTTTGTGCTTATTTCGTGGCTGTATTGGATTTGACATTATTGCTACCAGTAAATGATATACGGTCATCTCCCTCTGTTGGAATAATATGACGTGTCGATGACTTTTCTTTTTATTTGGTTTAAATTCATTTCCAGATTATTCACATAAGTTGTTATATATGTTAAGTGTGTGCTTATATATTTAGTGCAAGACGATACTCTCAACCTATATGCATGGGCATATTCTTTTTTTTGAGTCATATGCATGGGCATATTTATTTTAGAATAAAGATATCCAAGTGTGGCCGGCCACACGCGTAAAGAAAGAAAAGTTGACTATAAAAATGGAAATAATTATATTTTTTCTTTAGGGTTTATGCTTTTCAATTAGGGTATATTTCCATTTTAAAAACATATATTACTATTTTTAGCTCGTGTGGCTGATCACAGTGTGGTCGAATATCATTACCCTTTATTTTAATATATATTGGGTGAGAAACTTTTGCATGGGCCTCTATATCTATTACTCTCACATGATAATATTTTAATTATATTTTATATTATTAAATTATTATTATATGTATACCTCTGCAATCATGCACCCGACATCACGAATTTGTTCATTTAATAAATGGCCGGTCATCTTCCCATCTTCGTTGATAAAACAGTTGCATTCGGCCCATTTATTATTAGATGGGCCTTTCAACAAGTTAATAAATGGACCCTTTTTCTGTTATTGGGCTACAGCTTCCAGCTCCTAGTTACTATTACTTCCTAAAATTTCCCATCTCCCTTATTACTCCTATTGCCCCTTGATTGTTCGGAAGGTTGATTGTATCCGAACTTTTGCCTTGCAGTTATATTATATAATATGTGAAATAATAGTAACTTCACTGTATATGTGTTGTACTCCCTATCTCCGTCTCGTTCAACTTGTCCCATTTTGCGTGTTTCATTCAACTTGTTCAATTTTCTTTTAAGGAAATAATTAAGAACTCACTTCATTTACTTTATATCACTTCAAAACCACTCTATATCATTTTATGTTACTTCAAAAATACTTTATATCATTTTATCAATTGAAAAATATTTTATACTGTATCACTTTATTCATTATATTAAACACACTCTTTATCATTTAATACTTTTGTTCTTAGTCTCTGTGTCAACCCTAAATGAGACAAGTTCAACGGGACGGAGGGAGTAATAAATAAAAAAAGAAAAGCAATAAATTTTTTTCATAAGGGGGTGGACGGCTTGGCTTCTCTTGAAATGATGGTGTAAAGAAAGAGCTAGTGAACAACTATTTTTGTAAGAAAAATAAATAAGAATAAACCAACATATTTCTACAAAACTTTTTTCAAGGTTATGTAAAAAGATTTGACGACTAGGTTTACAACCATTCCACAAACCTGCAAAAGAATGGCATAACTTTAGATGGCGCAAAATGTAGAGGTTAGATTAGCGCTCTGTGTTTCAAGTAAGTAGTAGGTCATTTACGAATTCATTTCAATATATTTGGGCCGAATTAATTTGGTTACGGAGCACTTTCTTTTAATTGATAGAATAGTATAAATATCAAATCATGATTTACATTACATTAATTGTGTTGCATGAAAAAAAAAAAAAAAAACATTTCTTTACTTGCATTATTCTCCCCGACCCCCTTCTTTATTTAATTACAGAAAGTTTAATTTTAATATTTCTTGAATATAATGCAGGCCTTGGAAATAATAAATTTATTTTAATATTTTAAAGTATGTATAATTACTTCTCTAGAAAAGGGTATGTATGTATGTATGTATGTATGTATGTATGTATGTATGTATGTATGTATTATTATTATTAATAATATTAATATTATTATTATTATTTATTATTATTATTATTATTATTATTATTATTATTATTATTATTATTATTATTATTATTATTATTATTATGGGGGTAAAGAAGTTGGTATTTTTCGCCTTTTATAGTTTTCAGTGTGAGACATTTACATCTATTAGTATGTAATATTTACGTTAAAAATTTCCAAATACGTGTTTCTTACTTTATCTTTTATGCAATACTTGTTTTTTAAGGTACTACAAAGAATGTGAAACATAAGTTTTCATGCTAACAAACAAGTGAAACTGATTTAATTGCTTATAATATTTATTATAAAATGTCTGATAAAAGGTAAATAAAAAGGATTTGATGAAATTAAAATTCGTTCAAACAAAAACGACAATGAAACCAGTGAAAGAATGTTGAGTTTTTCCGAAGACATGCAAAAACAAAAGAATCTTGGTTTTTACTTATCATCTTACACACACATAATACATCTTACTAACTTAATTTTTCAACGTTTTTTTTATACCTATGCAATACAATTATTAATTATTATGTTAGATTAGTTATAATTTCTACAGTTCATAAACTTTACAAATTACATGCTCCCTCTATCGCACAATAGAGCTAATTGTTAAAATAGGATAGTAACTTTCAGTATTTTCACAAAGAGAACTATATGTTACGAAATTGGAAAATGAGGATTATATGTTATAAAATTTGAATATGCGGACTATAACTTCTATATTTGCATTTACACTCCTATTTCGGGCAAAAAATCAATTATTTGGGTTTTTTAGTGACACCTAAAGCTCTTTGCTGATGTGGTCGTGTCATGCTCATTTTTGGCAAATAATTTTCCCTTTTTTTTGTTATTATCGATATTTTTGAGCATAAGAAACCAATTATTTGCCACATTTGCAACCTAAAATAAAAATAAGAAAATAACGAGTATTTTTTGTATGGGCGGAAATAACAAGTTTCTTTCATTTTAAGTTTTTATGTTTATTTTAGACTGCAAATGTGGTAAATAATTGGTTTATTTGTTTCTTTCAATAATAACAAATATACTAAAAATAAATCGATAATAACAAATAAGGGGAAAACGAAATTTATCAATAAGGTGATATTGCGCGACCACGTCAGCAACGGGTAGGTGGCACCAAAAAGCCCAAATAATTAGTTTTGGGCCCGAAATAAGAGTGCAAATGCAAAAAATGGAAGTTATAGACCTAATTTTCAAATTTCGTAACATATAGTCCTCATTTTCAAATTTCGTAACATATAGTCCTTGTTGAGAAAATTAGTAAAGGTTTTGATTTATCCCAAAATCCAACTGACCCCAACCGAGTAGATGAAGCCATCAGTTTGAACTTAGCTAGAGTTCACTGTTTGAGTTTAGGGATTTTTTATCTTTACAGGATTTAGGCAGAAGAAGTCAGCCAAACTGAAGAAGGCAGTTCATGATCGAGACAATCAGTCGAACTAGAACTCGACTGACTCCAGAACTTATCTATGCAGTTCATGCATGTCGAGAAGTTGCGTTGAAGTTGGACGTTCTAAAAGTTAGAAGAGAGAACTTAGAAGACGTTGAAGTTCACATTCAAATTCAAATCTACTCAGTAGTACAAGACAACGTGTAACTTTCCATAAATGGACTGACCACGAGGACTTAAGGGTTGTTGTTACCATTTTAGAAAAGATTGCAGTGAAGTAGGTGGAGTGCCATGCTTTATGGCAGAGGTCAAATGGTCCTTTCCAACGGCTAATTGATCTCACTCTCTATAAATAGAGGTCTCCCCATTGCGAGAAAGTGAGAGCACACACTCGTAAAGAAGCAGATAAGAATTCAAGCAGAATCACTCTCTCGAAGCAAGAACAAGTGAGCTGAAGAGCCAGTAGAAGTAAAGAGTCCATTCCTCCTCATGTTCTTCCTTCTAGCGTCTCAGAATCTCCATTCTTTGATCGAGTCTAGAATCTTAGGTTCTTGCATAGTTTCTAAGCAGACTCTCTCTTGTCTATTTGAGTCTCTAAGTCTTAGGAAGAAGCCTCCACTTTTCTTAGTGTAGAAGGTTTCATAGTTGGAAAAACCACCAACCCCCAAAACTTCAGGTCTTTCTTTGAACCCGTAATCAAAGAAACTAAGTTCCTTAGAACCCATAATCTAAGATAGGCTGTACACTTGCCCGCAAAAGTGTTGTAAGATTTCCTTCGAACCCGTAATCGAACTAATTAGGCTGTTTGGTGTCTGCAAACCAAACTGATCGTTTGATAAGCACGCGTAAGCTTATCTAGTGGATTACTTCCTCGAAAAGAAAATCGTGGACGTAGAAGGTTAATCTCCGAACCACGCGTAAAAATACTGTGTTATTTATTTTTTGTATTCACATTCAGTAACCAACTGACCCTGCATATAAAACTGTGTTTAAGAAAATTGCACCAAGTATTTGGGAACTCGACCTTCCGTTTTTCAAAGATTTCAGTTTAAGTAACGAGCTTTAATTCCACCAACTTCCGCATTGCTTAAATCTTTAAAACCTTAGTTGGAATCACACAACTGATCTTCAGTCAAAGAAGTCAGTTGTGCACCTGACAGTGTGATCAGCTCCGACTAACCTTCTTAGTCGTCGAGCAACTCAAACTGAACAGTTTAGGTTATAGAAAAAGTTTAAGTTAAAAAATCGCTACTGGTGTATTCCCCCCATACACCAGTTACTCGTTACCAGGACCATCAGTCAGTCCCCTTTTTGAAAAACACTGAAAGTTATGGTTTTGTTTTAACAGTTAGCTCGTCCACGATATTGTTGTCACTTTTTCCAATTAGTTTCGTCCACGATATGATTGTCACTTCCATTTATAATAAGGTACACATAATACATTATATTTTTAATTTTATATTTCCCACTAGTCCACTTACATTTATAGCGAGACCCTTAGTTACTGACAATAATACCACTGCTATTCATTACTACCCACAATTTTTTTTAAAACTCGTGTCATCTACAATATGACAACGATATCGTAGACAGATAAGTAGTTGTAATTTATTTACTTTTAGTTATCAATAAGAGCATGCACTATGGGGATCGAGCACCGGGGTCGAAGCCGGTGTCGATCTCCCTTCGATACTGCCTCCCTTCGACCCTGCGAGGTGTAAGCTATAGTGGCTTTTATCGACACCAGGGTCAATCATGCAGGATTGAGAGTGGTGTCGATTTATCAACACTGATCTCGATCTCACTCTCTCCCTTCTTCGGTCCACGTGGCTTCACACCATTGGTCCGTTTTTTTTTTTTTAGGAAATTATAAAAAAAAATCAATCATTGAAATTACGCTTTCCTGACGACAGACCCGGGGTCTTCCTCATCCCCACCATAATAAAAATTTTTACCAAGGTCTTACTCAACCCCACCAATCATTGAAATTACGTTTCTCGGTGATAGACCCGGGGTTTAACTAGACAGCCGTAGTGGATGCTCTAATTAATCTAATTAATCAATCCGACGCACCGGACAAAAGTAAAAAAAACACTGCAGAGTATTAAAAAACGACCATTATTTCCAGGCTTATCTATATAATTAAATCCATCCTGTATATTATCGAACAACCGGAAGAAAGTTGGCACAAAAAAGAAGCAACTTTCTAATTCAAAATAATATGGCATCTTTGCATGCTGGTGGCAACACTTCACTCTCCGGTAATGGAGAAGCCCCTGCCCCGCCACCCACCGCCACACCCCGCCGTCGAGGCGGCTGGGTCACCACCCCCTTCATCATAGGTCTTTTTTTTTTCCTTTCTATATTCGTTCAAATTTTATTGATTTTATATTGTCTATTTATGATATTCAAACAAATAATTCATAATAGTAAAATTTTCTGCCTCCACTACTGATAAATGATAATGAATGCAGCGACGGTATTCGGGATGACGGTGGCAGGTGGCGCGTGGTCCGCAAACCTAATCGTATTCCTGATCACCGAATTCAACGTGAAACGCATCGACGCCGCCCAGATCAGCAACATCGTCAACGGCTGCGTCAACTTCTTCCCACTCGCCGCCGCCGTCGCCGCCGACTCCCACCTCGGCTGCTTCTCCGTCATCTTGATCTCCTCTGTCATCTCTCTAGTTGGCATCCTCCTCCTCCTCCTCACCGTGACGGTAGCCACCTTGAAACCCCCTCCCTCCGAGCCGGCGTCGAGAATTCAATACGCAGTGTTGTATTCCGCCATAGCTCTGACCACCATTGGCATGGGCGGCTCAAGGTTCACCTTAGCAACAATGGGAGCGAACCAGCTGGGTAAAACCAGACAGCAGGCTACTTTTTTCAACTGGTATTTCTGCAGTTTCTATTTAGCTTCATTTATATCGTCGACAGGAATTGTGTATGTGGAAGACAATGTGGGGTGGCGATGGGGTTATGGGATAGGAATGGCGGCCAATGCCCTCGGATTAGCCCTCTTCCTCGTCGGCTCTCCTTACTACTCTCGCGACGACCCACGCGCTTCCCCCTTTACCGGGTTGCTGCGCGTGCCTGTCGCCGCCATTAGGAAGAGGAAGACAGTCGACGTCTCCTCCGCCGGAGCTGCAGATTATTACTATGGAGATGATGGAGTTAAAGGGGTCGATGCAGATGCACCAACTAACTGGTTCAGGTAAACTAATTATTGCTAAATTGTCATACTTCATGGATTTTTTTTTTTTAAATATTAGATTATTCGGCAACTTGTTATTAAATGAATTCTAATTATGTGCGAATATGTTTAGTTGGGCCCCAAAAAAAATTGGGGCCTGTCACTGTGCGTGGAACCTGCAAATCCATCTCTCTTAGTAGCAAATTTTCATTTTCCTTTTTCGTCTGCCCAATAGTATTGTCCATATTAAAAATAGAAATAATTAATCTTCCAAAAGCTATATGATCCACTATTTTCTATATTTTTACTTTTGTTTTTTAATAGCTGCGCTCAAAGTAAGTAAGACCTTACTATTAAGATAGATGGAGTATTAATTTCGACCTTTATTTATTTATTTATCGTTGAAATATGTTGAAAGGAAATTTTCCTGTAAAAGTAGTTGTTTTAGATTAGTCTCAAAAGCGTATAATGATCACAATGCTGCATACTTTGCTTGAAAAAAATCTATTGATTTGACTTGAAGCAATATGGAAAAGACTGGTCCATAAATCGGCTGATGTGACAATTACACTTTGTTGAATTATTCATGTCGCGCGGTAGGGTTTGCTTAATTACCGACACAAAAATTTCCAGCCTTTCCATAATCCACCAAGGTGTTTGTTTATATTTTATTTTAATTGTGGCTTGGAGGGTATTTGGCTTTCGCACCTCTATACTGTTTGAGTGAGGTCCATTTTGTAATTGGATTGAACTTATCCCTCTTTTTAAAGAAATTATCACTTTTTTTCCTAAAAAAATACTTGCTCCGTTCCCAATAAAAAAAAAAATGAGAATATTATGTCATATAGTCATAATGAATATTAAAATATAAATTTTGATTCACCATCTTCATAAACATAAATTACGGTCATTTTTTGAACCTAGGACCTAAATACTCATTTTCCTTTACTATTTTTGATTCATCACTCATTGACCTATTTTATTGACACTTGTTTCCCTTTTCAAGTTTTTTTTTTCTTTTTTTGTCTATATATATATTTTTAATTTTCCAGTTTTTCTTTTCTTTTTTTTTCTGTTTCTTTTCTTATTTTCCATATTTCTTTTTTTCTTTTTTTTTTTATTTTTTCTTTTTTTCTTCTGTTTTTTGTTTCCAGATTTCTTTTTGACCTGTGCACATTTTATTTTATTTTTTTATCAAATTTATTTACAGTAATAGATCTCACACTATTCACTTACTTATTAACCCTCATACCTCATTAAAATGAGATCGTTATTCTACTTACAATTACTTAATTTTAAAATTACTTTACAAGTGAAACCCTTACTTCACTTATAATTTGGTACTCCCTCCTATCCTTTTTCTTTGACGTTTTAGGCTTTTAATTTTTTACTTAATGATTGTTGTTTTATAAAATTTTCTCCATCTTACCCTTCTATAATTCATCTCTCATTAATTACTTCAAAATGACTTTTTATTACTTCTACCTTTCCAATGCTACTCTATTTACATTTTATTTATTTTCTCCATTCTACTATGCATTGTACTTTCAAATTTTTAGATTAATTTTTTTTTAACATTTAGTGGATGTATTCGTGAATTCCATTTTTTTTTATATTTTGGTTTCACAAGGAAAGTCACAAGTCAAAAAATGCTCTTGTTATTATTTTTATTTTTAGAGCGCATCTTGTTATCCACCAAATAAGACTTATTACTAATAGACTATCATTAATTAAGGTTATATTGGGGTAAATTTTTTTTTTAATAAGTGTGCTGCAACATTCCACCAAATAAGACTTATTACTAATAGACTATCATTAGTTAAGGTTATATTAGGGTAATTTCTTTTTTAATAAGTGTGCTGCAACTTAGGATGACAAGAAAAAGAATAGAAGGAAGTAACTTTTTTTCCGGACGAAAAGAGTATACTTTTCTGTGAGATAATTGTTACTGTTTATTGAACCCCACCAAAGTCTTTGTGATATTTAATTAAAGGTATTCCACTCATGTCTCATACAGTATGTTTTAATTAGTTTTTGTCTCATTTTTCTCTTTAATTTAATTTCAATTGTACCTAAGTTTAATATTGTACTTATTAGAGTTGATTATATTCAATCATGGGATATATATAAATCTGATTTCAATCTTTAGTCATCAATTAGTTTTTAGGATTGAAAATTCTATAGTTAGGGTACATATATGATTTAAACAAATATAGAATTCAATTTTAAACGAAAACCGACCGAAATCGAAACCACAATTCGATTTCGGTTTGGGTTAGGTGAAATATATACACTTTTTTAGTCAGTTTAGTCAAAATTACAATAACAAAACCGATTTATCAATTTTTAACCGAACCGACCGTATGCTCACCCCTAACCGAAACGTGCGCAGGACACTAAACCGGGCGGCCCTCAGAACCGAGGGCGACATCCTCCGAGATGGGTCGATCGCCACACCGTGGAGACTATGCACAGTCCAACAAGTGGAAGACCTAAAATCTCTGATCCGAGTCCTCCCCTTGTGGTCCTCCAGCATCTTCCTCGGCACCCCCATCGGCGTCCAGATCAGCCTCACCATCCTCCAATCGCTCGCCTCCGACCGCCACCTCAGCAACACCTTCCAGTTCCCAGCAAGCTCCATCATAGTCTTCTCCTTCCTCTCCACCGCCGCAGGCGTCGTCCTCATCGACACCTGTCTCAGGCCAATGTGGAAGCGGACAACCGGAAAGAACCCTACGCCACTGCAGCAAATCGGGATCGGCCACGTGTTCAACGTGGCCAGCATGGCGGTCTCCGCCGTCGTGGAGTCGAGGAGGCGGGGGAGCTCCGCCCCGCCCCGACACCTGATGTCGGTGATGTGGCTGGTCCCACAGATGGTTATAGTAGGGTTTGGGGAGGCATTCCATTTTCCTGGACAGGTGGGATTGTATTATCGAGAGTTTCCTGCTTGCTTGAAGAGCCTCGCAACCGCCATGGTTGCAATGCTTGTTGGTGTTGCTTTTTATCTAAGCACTGCTGTGGTGGATTTCATTAGAAGAATTACGGATTGGTTGCCTGATAATATTGATCATGGGAGGGTTGATAATTTGTATTGGGTGATGGTGGTGATTGGGATTCTCAATTTTGGATATTTTCTTGTCATTTCTTGGTTGTATCAGTACAAGAAAGGGGGTGTTGTTGTGGACTAGGATGGGTTTGGTTCTAGTGATGAAGCATGAGAGAGAGAGAGAGAGAGAGAGAGAGAGAGAGAGAGAGAGAGAGAGAGAGAGAGGGTGTGTGTGTGATCAAATGTTGCGTGTTTTGTTTTGTAGGGTGAGTTTAAGATGAGTACGTAGTTATAAGAAATGGTGGTTTAGTGTCTTATCAATGTAAGATAATTTGTGTTTTGAGATCCGTGTTTGATCTTCTAGCAATATATTTCAATCCATTAACTTTGTTGATCTTGATAGTGTTTATTTATATATATATATATATATATTTTTTTTTTTTTTTTGTGTTCACAAATGAAATTCATGTGATGGCTTGTTTTGTAGTCAAACTCATCGTGTGTATATAGGGGAGTGAATTATATTATATACAAACATTTCCTAGTGTAAAATTAGGAATTAATTTTGACCATTGATTTTTGTATATATAGGTTGTTATAAAGAGAACAAATATTAAGTGTATTTGTTTAAAAAAGATATCGTCAAGCAATATTATTGTGAAAAGTTTTTTATTTCGTTGGAAGAGTACAATTTAAAATTCCTGTTTCTACTTGAGAAAATCTTGATGCACTAGGATGTGATTCGACACGTCAATTTAAGACGACTGTAAGGATAGGATATGTTGCTCCACTCCATGAATTCATTATTTGTTTGGGCACATTTTTTAAATTTTGTCTTTTAATTACTTATTTTCTTCTTCACCTGACTTTAAGTGCACACTGTCACATCATTCGTAGAGGTGCAAACTGTAGATTATATTCATGATCAATAATTTCAAATGTAAGGTCAAAATTTAAATAATTAATGGAGCGGTTGAATTCCTCCACTCAAGAATTTTGTGAAGGTGGTGATATTATTAACGCAATCGTCCATTACACATGTTACGCAATACGTCAACGGAGGAGATGAATTCAAATTATTTCCTTTTTATTTTTAGTTTTGATTTATTTTTAATACTAAAAGTACTATTTTTGCTTTTCTTTTATTGTATTTTCTGACCATGATTTGACATGATCTTAGGCGATTTTTATTACATTTTTCCTTTAATTTTAATTTATAAAATATACATTTATTTTTTTCTTCCTACTAGGTAAGTTAAATAATTAGTAATTAATATTAATTTTTTTTTCCTTCTTCCAGTTAATTAAAATTAATTCATATAAAATCGTTAAATTACGTCAGCATGTTATGGAACTTAGTTTAATAAAATGTAAATGAAGTACAATTACCTTTTTAATGTTAATTTTGTAATTTAAATCTAATTTAAATTCATAAATTGAATTTAGTGAATATTTATATCTTTTTTTCAAGTAATAATTAATTACTATAAAATAGGTAAAACACCATAGCAGGTTATTCAACTTAGTTTAATAAAAGCTAAATAAAGTATAATTATTTTTTTATTACTAAATTTGATAAGTTAAATCCATAAATCGAATTTAGCAATTTGTTTTCTTTATTAAATTATTTTCTGTACTTTTTGAAAATATCACTATATTCCTGTAAATTAATGAAATATTAATTATATTTATTCACTTCCGAACTAACCATTATTCCTGTAAATTTATTTCCTGTATTCTGTACTTTTTTCACCATTTTATTGTATTAATTATATTTTCAAAAAATTATCCATTAATAAAAAAATTATAATTTGTTCGACATAATTGAGTATAGTTCTCATTAAAAAGAATACATAAGCATAATTCGATTAAAGTGAAATATTTTTCAGTTATTGAATAACGTGAAGTCCAATTTATTAATTATTTTTTAAACAATTTTTATATTTCAGTGAATGACCAATTTCATATTGATCACCTAATTATCTAAGCAATTTATCTGCACTTTAATCGGGTTATTGAAGCAATAGGGATCGAGTATCGTATCCACGAGGACTATTTTATCGAATTTTTAGTGAAAATAAAATTCATACATCTTCCTACTATTCAAGCTTTGTAAACAACATGATTTGAGTTTCATTCAAACACTTAAATAAAAGATTAAAGCTAATTAAGCAAGCAAATGACAAGATCATGCAATTTAAAGAAATAAACTATTAAGAAACAATTAAGAGACAATTTAAACGAAGGTTGGTTCTAGGGATTCAATCCGATTCTATTTAGCTTGATCAAGTCTTCCTAATTCATGCAAACCAATTTAATCTTCTAATTAAGAAGCAATTCACCAAATTATTCACTAATCTCTCTCGATAATTAGTAAACGGGGATCATTCAATCGACTCTATCGGCTAAGACTCGAGACGACCAAATAACTCCAAATAGCACAAGAATTATACACTTCGAAACATTAGATCATCACCTTCTAAGTCTCAAATCAATGCAAGTTGTGCAATTTAAAATCAATGCAAGTAAAAACCTATCAAGAATTTCTACAAGCACTTGACATGCAAGAAAGGTGATCAACAATTCCCACATGAAATTTAGCACCAAATCCACAATTAATTAGAAGAGGGGAGGAAGAATCAACAAGCTATGATCAATCTATCATCAAATCTTCATAAATCCCCAAAACCAACAAGAAATTTAGCTAGACATAAATGAGATCAACACAAAACAAAGGGAAAATGATTGCATAATTAAGAAACTAAGAACCCAATGATCAATTCTTCAACAAATCTTCAAATCCAAACTTCATCCACTAATACAATAATTGAAATGTGTTTAGAACCCTAAATGGAAACTTTTTGAACAAGAATCTAAGCTAAGGGGGGTAGGATCCACGTTTTGGGGCTACCAAGTAGTATATATAGGGAGGAAAAAGTGCTACTCCAAGTTAAAATCGCAAAAAGAGGAAGAAAACCCGTTTTTAGGCTAAAACAGTAAAAACCGGCGGATCAGGGGCATTTTTCGGCGGTTTGGCTCCCAAAATCGGCGGTCTGGACCCAACCCGCCGAGTGGACCGCCGATTTCAAGTTTCTTCTACGGAGCGAATACAGTAACTTTCGGCGGTGGCTTCGGCAGTCCGGACCTCTTTTTCGGCGGTTTGGCTACAAACCGCTGGTTTTCTTCTTCCAACCGTCGGTTTTTTTCTGATTTGTGCCTTCACGTCCCGTTTTCCACTTTTCCTTCTCGTTTCTTCATCTCCGCCCTTCTATGGCCTTCCATCTCGACTTCAAGTCCCTAGCTCACCCTACACAAATGCATAAACTCCACCAAAACGTGAAACTAAACCAAAATAGTGAAAACAATACAAAACCAAACACATTTAAAGGTAAAGTCATGAAATTAGCGACATTAAAACATGTTTAGTTGCTACAAAATGGATGTTTATCACATATTAGCTACCATGGCGAAGGCATAATTCCTGACTAGCGTTTATGGCAAATACTTACGTTGATGAAATCTGACCTACTTAATCTAAAATTCTAAAAGCCTAATGATAAAGTTATATAATTTGACTCATTGTAGTAGTTGACTAGTTATTGAAATTTAGCCATGTGTTTACTGTTCAGTGGCCAATTTTAATTCTATATGATTTGTTCCTTAATGATCATTTTTTTGGGCTTACATTGTGATTGTCCATATTGTTGTACAAGTAATTTGACCTATATATTAAATTTAAATTAGTAAGAAGCTAAATTTGATATAGTTAGTTCGAGAGAATTTTTATTTCTTGTAAATAATGGTTTTTTTTTTATTTTTTATGTAGAGGTACTGTAAAGTTCATTTAATGCTTAGCAAAGGTATTACTTTTCAGTTTCAAATTGTTAGCTTTCAATAATTCACTATCTTTTCTTCCTTTGAAATGAATGAGGCACAAGCACTACATTTGTCTGTAAGAAAATTTTTCCTACGAAGATAGCGCCTTGGTGAACTTCGACGAAGGAAGCAACAACAGTAGGCGAGAATTATTGCTTATAAAAGGTATAATTTCTTTTTTGGTCCATTTATCCTTTTTCTTTGTTGCTTGTTTTCTATTTTGCTCTTTTTGGAAAGTAGAAGGCTTTTACATTTTTTTCTTTGTGCAGATTTCGTGCGAAACATTTACGAAAGTGTTGTTGGTTGGTGAGTGCAAGCGGTGGAAGGAAGGATTTTGCAAAAATATGAAATCCACGGAGGGTATTTTTCTACTTAGTTTGCTTTTAAATTTAATTTCTTCATGTTTGTTGTTAGTTGAAAAGATGAACTTTTTTTTTCGAAAAGTTTAAATTTAAAAATTAGGGTTTTATTTTGGTTTATTTATTTATTGTGTATATGTGCCAATGTATCAGCTAGATGCCACACTCTGGATGAGGATAACCTCAACTAATTTAGAAACGGTCCGGTCATCTGCTAAGGCTACAAAATGCTACCCAGAATTTCCAGTGTCAATTGTGGTACTATTGCATGAAATTGTTGAACCAGTCGAAGCGGATGAAAGGTGTATTGGTGTTCAATTTCAATAACACTGAGGTTCACTTCGGACGTCGTGATTGGTACTTGATGTCTGGTTTGAAGTTTGGCCCTATAGATAAAGCCCCCTTGACTTCTACTCTGCATGAAAAGTCTTTTGGCTTAACCAGAAGTTTGAATATGGAGAAGATTAAGGAACAATTGGCATCAGCGAAAAATTATAGTCCAGGTGGTCGTGGAGGTGGGGAGCATTGTTTAAAGCTTGCGAATGTGTTATTTGTTTACGGTGTTCTATTGACTTGTGATACTCAGAAGAAGAAATTGGATATTTGATATTTGCATATATGCGATGATATTGAGAAATTCAATGAATATCCTTGGGGGTTGGTTAGCCATAATTACTTCGTGAATAAGTTTATCGTGGCTTGTGATAGGATGAATAATCATGTGAGGACTGTGGATGAGAGCCCGAATTATGAAATATTTGGATTGTGTTTCAGTACTGGATCTATGAAATTTTCCCCTTGCTTGGTTCAAATTGTGGGGAGATTATTGAAGGTTGGGAAAACACTTACCCCCGAATGTTGAGATGGAAGGCCGTTCGGGGATTATGGACCTTTGCGAAAGTGAAAGATTTGTTTGCATATTCAACAAACAGTCTTGTGGTAATCCTCCTTTTTTTATCAATTCAGAAAAATTTGTAAATTTATGCACTGAGTTATGTTTAGCATTTGCAACATCCTCTCCTCCTGTCTGCTGAAGAGCAGATTGAAGTAACAACAATTGAGGAGGAATTTCTGCAGGCAGACATAGATGCAATGGAGGAAGAGTCTTCCCTAACAAAGACAAAGACTTCAACGCGAAAGAGGAAGAGAAAACTTTGTGATGAGACTGGTGAATGTTCCAAAATTTCTCTTCCAAATCGGCGTTATCCACTGCGTTCTTCAACCAAGGAGACTCATCTCAAAACTCCCAATGAAATTGAGGAGGATGCTACATCTGAATCTGTAGAATCCATTTCTACCCCTAATCAGAGGGTAAGAAGTAATTACTTGTACTTATGTGAGGCTGTAATTTTCCAGTGTTAATTATTTTTTCCCCTTTGTAGTCACGGGATTACAAAATCATCCCAAGGCTTGACAAGTTGGAAGCCATCTGCAGCACTTTGCATGATAAACTGACCATTGTCAGTGACTTTGTTGAGTTTATGCGCAAGAAGGAGGATACGAGGACATATTTTCATACTTCTACAAAGACTACTGGGACTGCACGGGGTCCCAGTGGATTGGATTTTGAGGATGGAGGCAAGCCAAGGCCTGAATTTTGAAAGTGCAGAAGAAAGGTATCATCCTCAAACTGGTATGGAATGAATGATGCCTTTTTGACCGTCGAAGACACCACTCATATCCCAATTTTGGAGATATCCTCGTCAGACACCACTCATATCGACGATCTGCGCGATGGAGTTAAGGAAGGAGGTGGTGGGGATGATTTGGACGATGAATGCGTTGATGAAAACGGACAAATTAGAGTAGTTCATCCATCAGTAGATGATGATGTTGAAGGTGATGCTAATATTGATGCTGAGGGTGATGGTGATGCTGATACTTATGTTGATGGTCAGGGTGATGGTGATGCTGCTGATTGTGATGCTGATGATGATGTTGTCGAGGTGTTAGTGGTTAATCATCAAAATGATGGGGATGGTGATATAATCGGCGGAGATGGTCTAGTGGTTAAGATTGACAATCCTCTTTCTCCCTTATCTGAGGGTGAAGTTGATTTGAAACATCTTGATGGTTTAGTGAATTGTCTTACCGATGAAATCTTACATGTGGAGAAGCTGGTGGAGTCTGCTACTGACCAAGAGAGGAAAAATAAGGCATTGGGTGTTGAAATAGATGAGAATGATGTATTGGCTAAGGTTGAAGTAGTTAAAATACATGAGAATGATGTTGTCGAGCTTCCACAGAAGTCTACTACTAAAGAATCTCTTCCATTCCATAGATGTAATACTCGTTCTATCATTCGGTCTAACCCTTATGCATAAGCTCGAGCAGTGAAGGTTCATCTTCCTTCGATGAATACATGCGTGTTGAGGCAAAGCGTTTGTGGAATACGTCCAGAAGATTCGCTGCAGCCAATGCTGCCCCCCTCGATGGAAAGTTTGATCCAATAAAAAGATATCAGTCTGCATTCATCAAACCATTCAATGATTGGTATGCAAACCCACCTCCACATGAGCTGTAAGTAAAGTTTTGTGTTTATTTATTTACTAAAATTTTCCCATCTGTTTAAATTGGTTTGTTATGAGTTATCTTTTTGAGTAATGATCATTTCCCACAATTTTTTTCCCTCCGCGTTACAATGCCAACAAAGGTGGGCAAATGATTTTTTGAGACCTTGACTAGGAAATCAAGATGGATGAGTTCTCTGGTAATTTTTATTTGCATTGTTGAATTTGTTGCATTTGAAACACAATCAAACATACTAGACATTCTGACTTACATATTTCCTTATTTCCATAATTCCATTTGAATTACTCTAGAACTGTGATGCAATCCTGAAGCTGCTGTTGTTCAAAGCAAATCTCAAACCCAACCTATTCACTGAGCGATGGACTCTTTTGTCAAGTCATGCTTGGGTATTAATTCTGTCTCTTCACTAGTTTGATTAGTTGTAATGTGTGATTTCTTACTTTGTTTAGTAGTTCATCTAGCAAGTGAGGAGTATTATTGCTTATTATTATTTCTGTTGAATGTGAAGTTGAATTTGAAATAACCATGAAGCATGAACCCTAATTTCTTCACTTACCCTAATTTAACTGAGGACAGACTTATTTCAAAGTATTTGACATAACCCCACGCAAGCATGTTCTGTTGAGCTATGCCACGGGTAAAGCATTTGAGCGTTTGACCAAACCGTGGAGCGAGGTTGATTAGGTTTGCGGCATATCTTGGGTTGACACGAATCACTTTGTAGCGTACCAAATTCGAATTCCAAAATAGGAGATTGTGGTCTATGATTCCCTGTGCAACTCTCAACGTAGGTGGATTGATGTGAATGAGCACTTCTAACTCATGTCATTTAGACTCAATTGGCTCTGCCATGATGCCAGCGTGACTCACTTCAAGGGCCCTCCGAAACAAGCGTGGGATGTCATCGAAAATCCAGATACGCCTCAACAGTCGAACTATCACGATTGTGGTATCTATCCTTTGAAGTTCATCGAATGTTTAGTATTTGGGCATCCGGTGTAATACTTGACAGGCAAATCATTTTCGACTAATACTGCACAGAGTTGTTGAACTCGAGGGTGAAAACATGACACGTCGATAAATTCAGTCAAAGACTTCATTTATTGGGCAATTATATTTTGGCATGTGTTAGGTTTTCCTAAAACACTTCATTTTTTGGCTATTTCTGCTGGATAGATTATGAATTCAGTAGCTATAGCAATTTGTGTTCGTGCTACTGTACTTTGTAAACAACTATGCTTAATCAATGCTATTGCAATGATGCTATTTGAGTGATGGTTCTGCTGATTTTAGGAAAGAAATAACTTTTCTTCAGTTATGAAACTCCTGTTTTTTTGGGTCATGGAATACTCATGTCTTGTGTTTTGCATTTAACGTTGATGCATTTAAAGTATGACATTACGATGTAAAACAAAATTTTACAGCATTTGTTTTACTATAAAATAGAGTATGACATAATATATATGTAATGGGCTGATCTATGCAGTGGTTGCACTGGGCTGAAACCCAGTACAAGACCAAAATTTCTTCTTACACCTATGTATTAGATTAAGCCCATCCTCCTAAATAAGCTAATCCCAAAATGTTAAAGTAAATTAAAATAAAACTGGTGTGCATGTGTGCAAGGCGAGAATTTGAGAGAATTATAAATAAATTAAACAATGAAATTCTTCCAAAAATCTCCTCAAACTCTGAAAACTATTCATGGTGCACTCTATTATTCATATATGGACCATATTCTTGAGTCCCTTTTTTTTAATATTTTTATTTATTATCTGAAACCCTAAAAAACACAAATTAGTTATAGATAATGCTGAGAATACCAATATTCCGGACAAGAGAAAGAAGAAAAGATCGAAGTTGCAACAGGATTAAATCAGGCTCTCGATGGAGAAGCTAAAAAAATTAATGAAAACCAGTAATATGCATCTTAAACTATTAATAACCCTAAATCTAATAAATAGTCTATTACGCAGATACAAATTTATAGATTTTGAATCAATTGCAATCAATTTGAACTCAATGTCACAAACTAAAAAGATAAAACTTTCGAAACTACATCAAACAACATTATTAATTTAAAAAAAACCCTCACAATATGGCAAAAGCTATACCGAGAGCTGGTTTACGTAGAAATGTACGTATTGATAAATATCCTTATTAGATGGCTACAGATAGAGCTAATAACTACATATAAGAAGGATTAGAAGAAGAAAGAATAGGATATATAGCGTAGGATAGAATTTGATTCCAAAACAAAATTATTAAAGAATAAAAAAACTCATCGCATACAAACTAATAGAATTTGATTGCAATCAATTAATGATACTACATCAAACAAAAACTCATGACCAAGCATCTGTCAAAAAGTTTATAGAATTTGATTACAATTAATACTGCAGCAAACAAAATTATTAAAAAATATGAACAATACAAGGAAACAAAAGGAAAATGGGTACTAACAAAGTGAAAACTCACGGCCAAGGATCTGTTGTCCAAGTTGTCCAAGTGAATCAAAATAATGCCACTGACAAATAAGCTTAGGGTAGATGTCGCATGGTGAAGTAGAAGAATATATAAGAATGTCAGCTGCTAAAAACCTAATTGTAAATTATAAATATAAAACCCTAAACGTGAATTAATATAAAATTAAAGAATATAAATATATTAATTCAAAAAAAATTGAAAATTTAAATAAATTGGAATGAAGAATTAAGAGGGTGTCACATGGAATTTTTTCAAAATAAGAATTATTTTTCTTTTAGTAACACAATATTATATTGGAGATCAATATTGGATTGAGGGAATTAGGGGGAGACATGGAGATACCTTGACTTAGGCATTTTATGAGTTAAAAAGGATTGGGCTTTTGTTCAAGAAAGAAGAAAGAGAAAATGTGGGCCGGGCTGACCCAGTGGAAGGAGTGTTTGATTAATCATTTTTCATGCATTAAATTATTATTATTATTATTATTATTATTATTATTATTATTAATAAATGTGTGCTAATTATAACTAAATTTTGTCATATATTTTTCTCTTTTCGTACTATAGGTTTTGTAAAATTATATCTTATATTTTTCGTAAAGTTGATGACATGCACGAAATGATTTTAAATCAAGTTTAAATTCTTTTCAGATTTTGATTGTCCACGTGACTATCTAGTATTGAAAAAAGTCGAACATGTCTAAATTGGATAACATAATTAACTTATTTGATTGCATTATTTTAAATTGCCTAAAAATTTCACTTGGTTTTCGAATCGAACGTGATTATCTAGTACTAGTACTATCGAACAAATCAACACTGATCAAAAACCAATTCGCTGTATACATTTTTTTTTTTGATATCGTGGGAACCCGCAGTCTTTACCTTCGGTGCGCACTGGATAAACCTCCGTCCCTTGTGCAGTAGCCTGCAAATCACACATGACAGATAAACCACACTTTCCAACTACAGGTGTGACAGGCTCGACTTATAAAGGCGCTTCATGAGGTTCGAATCTGAGACCTCTCAATCTCAGACACTCACTTTTACCACTAGGTCATCCCCAATGGAACCGTTGTATACATTTGTATGTACGGAAAGTGTGTGATTAAGTTAATTCTGAAAATGATGCCATACTTTGTTCTCATCCACACAAACTGATGATATTTAAAACATTGAATACAGTCCAATCTATATTCATATATTTCATATAATCTATTATATATTAAAAAGAGAGTTTTCAATCCTCAATCAACTTCAAATTGATTCGAAATCAATTTTAATGGTGATTTTATAATTAAGATAAATTCAAGGGCAAGAACTCTACCAATAAGTGTGAACACAAAATATCATACGGTTATTTGAAGTTTGATTATTGAAATTTATTTCAATTAATAGCACACAAATTATAACGCCACGATACGTGTGTCCCCCCACTACTTCTTTCTTATCATCTCAAAACAAATATTTAAAATTGTTATAATATATTAAATTAATAAATCCTAAAAATCCATACTTTATCAATCATAATTTTTGTGCTCCTTCACAAAAAAGAAAATATAACATAAAGAGTATTATTCAATTGATGTTTTGCTAAACAGAGAAATAATATTATTTCGTTCATTCTAAACAATTAACTTTCCCAATGTTATATTAGTATTATCTACTAATATTCATATTGAAATGATAAATTTTGTTAAAATAATTCGTGCATAAAATTAATATATAAAATAATTAATATAATCTGACACAATATTATAAGCAAAATATTACGAAGTTGCGTGTCCACAATCCACCTTTCATTTACTTAACTGAATGGTTCTAAAAAAACATATACTACCATGGAATAAGAAAAGAAGTTAATTATATATTTATAAACAAATAAAAGAATTTATTAAAATTTAAAATCATATTGTATAATAGAGTGTGTGCATTTACTTTGGTTATAAAGTTATCATTGTTTAGAATGATTGTAAATTTATCATTGGGAAATGAGTAAAAAGAAAAAGTATGAGAATATTATCATTTTCATCCTTCTTTTTATCACATGTCTATTGTCCATTGAAAAATATTATCACACACATCTTCTATGTTAATGTTTTCCACAATTTGAGTGAAAAATGATGGAAAAGAGGCTGCCCGAGAAGATTATCCATCCTACCCTGGAAAAATTAACAACCATAGTAAACGTGTGAAGAGAATGGAAAAATAATGTAAATATTTGTTTTTCACTTTTTCCATCAAAGTAAAGACACCCTCATGATATTTTTAAAACTCTACACTCAAAGCAAAAAAATTTAACATAAAACAAATAAAATGAAATATAAAAAAATCAAATTTCCTTTAACCAATAGAGGAAGTACAGCACTAGGGAATTTTTTTTTGAGCAAATACAGTACTAGGGATTTAGTTCAAGATGAAGTAATATACAAAAGTCGAAAACTTGTACTAACATTTTTCAAATTAAACAAAATTAAAATATTTTTAATGAACGAACTGAAAAAAAAACACTAATAAGTCCACAAATATACTGTATATAAAAGAGAATTTTTTCTATTAAAAATAAAAAATAAACGTTTTATACTAAAAAATAGAGAAGTTTTATGAAATATGAAAAATGAAACTCATATTGTCATTATATTGTTAAAAATCCAACAATAGGATGCTGACTGGGGTTTCAAAAAAAAAAGGAATTTATATGCCAAAATGATAATTTGAATTTAAAATCACAATCAAAATAAAGTTTGTGAAAGAATAATTCGTCCTTATAATTATGATCAGATATATTTCAAGCTAATTTAAGCAAAATAAAATTTTATTGTTATACATATGAATAAAAGGTGGTTTTCTTTTTTCAAATTTCTTTGGATGAATTACAAATTATAAAAATTGTGTTTCAAAATCACATGTATCTACTTGCTTAATATTTCAAATTTAGATTGCGCATATTTATCAACTCTTATAAAAATATCTTTTAATTTGTTATTTCTTTTAAAATAGTGACAGAGAAAATGGAAACTAAGAGAAATAAAAAGAAAATCTTCTTACTTCATTTTTATTACTATACTTCCTTCATCTCCAATAAGTGGCTCAAAACTTTTGAGCATATATATTTTGGTGTAGAGTAAAAAGTGGTTAAAGTAATAGTTATCTCCAACAACCTTTAAAGGAATAATTATTTACTTATTTGAAAACAAGCTAATTATAATAGGACAACCCAAGGATTCCGAGTAACTTAATTAGTGGAGGATTTTGAGCTATTATTGGGAATGTACGGGTTTTAACAAAATTAAGGAAAATGTCATTTGAGTGGAGAAAGAGACCATTATTTCGAAGAGAAAATTTTAAGAATAACACTTCTAACATAGTTTTTTTAAAATCTAGCACTCTTTATAAATCCTTAAAAATATAGCACTTTTTGACAATTATACTCTTACTCTACAATTAACCTAATTGATTGGAGAGTAACAAAAGGATTTACGCATTTTTTTCTTGCCATTTCAAATTCTGTCTGCTATTTTCAATTTCTCTCTCTAGAACTTCTGTTCTTCTTCTTCGACGACGATTTCTGACTGAAATCTCATTTTCCTAGAGGAGTTCGTTGATAACAGGTATAGTATACATACGTTTTTCTAGTGGGAGTCGTTTTATAATTGATTTGTTCTTCTTCGTCGATTTCAGTATGAAATTTCAATTTATTCATGTTTTTTTGGTTGTCGGAGCAGGTCCTGTTCGGCGAGATGTCGGCGATGGTGACGGCACTGACTGTCACAGCTCCAAATCCAGAGGGACGGTAAAGCCGGGGTGCGACTAGGGGTTGGATTAAAGAAGCGGGGAAGAAGGAGGAATGAATGAGAATGAATGAATAAACAGATATTAATAACAGAATAAACTCTATGAACAAGACTTCATTAAAATGAAAGAGTTGATCTCGAAAGATCACTCGACATGGTTCTCAAAAAGAAACTGAGTTAATTGTACGGGGTTTAGACCCAACAGAAAGATACATTAACTTCAAAAAGAGATTGGCAGCGGAAAGCGTAAAGCTGAATACAAGTTCTTATTCTAATTACGACTTCTTAACTCAACATCAACCACCGCCGCTCCCGTCGCTCAACCTGCACATTTTATAAAACATATGCAGGGCTAAGTACAAAAGCACTTAGTGGGCACATTGCCGAAAATATATAATAAGTATAGATAAATCAGGCATCTCATTTCTGTAGCACACCGGGGTTTTTCAATAAAGGCCCGTGTCTACTAAACATTTTCTTTTCTCATAAATCACTCGGCCGAGCATTTTCTGACAGATGTTACGTTCAATCTTGCCCAATAATTATCACCGTGGCTGGCCGCCCCTCAACAGGGTTCCACACACAACGGCTACTGTGTACACTAACTTTGGATAGCAGGTCGGCTAACTCAAACTCCGATCGTTTTAGTTAGCAAGTCGGCTAACTAATAAATCTGGATAGCAGGTCGGCTAACTCAGAAGGGTACAAGAGAACTCACATAAACAAATCATTTCATGCTCTGATTATCACGTTGAAAACACAATTATCAAAGCTGTAAATAAAGATTTTCGAGCATCGCTCATTTTATTTCATATATAGAAAAGCCCACCTGACTGATTACAGAACTACTAATCGAGCTTCCGTCTCTGGTCTTCCGTCCTATCCTCGGTGCTGACTTCCTCCTTTTATCGTAAATAAACAGACTTAAGCAACTTGAACGCAATCGATAAAAGAAACAGGAAATCGAAACGGTTTTTAGTTTTTTAGGCGTTTGCACTTTACTACTTTCTTTTGATTAACTAATAAACGAGACTTCGATCAATTCTCGTCTACAAACTGACTCGGCTCAATACTCGACACCTAGGTCAGTAGGTAATGAATGTCGATAACTTATAACAACTTAAAAGTTCACAAGGAACGAAGTTGAAAATGATTCAACTTAAGAAACTTAAGCTTTGGAAATTTCTGCACAGATCAGTAAGTTCATACAGAACAGAGCATACAAAAATAGGGATTGAATCTTATACTAAAAGAAAGGTACGGGTGTCTAGTTTACTCTCCAATTTACGGATCTCGATTTTGTTAAGCGAGCTAAAAGTTATGATAGTTTCCGTGAAACGTCGCAAAACAGTCGCGCAAAACCCTAATGCTCGACAAATCTCGACGCACGATTCCCTAGGTTCGATCAATACTATTCCACTTTTATTTTCACGAAATTTTCATCTTAAGACAGTCTACATACAGTATCCAATAATCGGGTTCATATTCACGACTTTTGATTATCAAACGACGAGCATTTCCTCGTCATTTCCAACTAACCATTTACTATACCAAAACAAACTTCAATTTCTATTTCGTTCAACAACTTCTCGATTCTTAACTATATCTCATAACGTCTCGTTTCTCGGATGGAAAAGTCGTTAACTACAATATCATTCGTTTATCAACAACAAACATTATTATTTAAAGGGATTTCCTTATTCGACTTTTCTATCGGCTTTTAATCTCGTTTATTCGTCTCTTATTCAAAATTTCAAACTTCTCAGAATTTGTTCAAACTTTACGGTTACGATCATTAACTAACAAGATTATCATAGGTTCGAATCATAATCCTAAATCATTATCTATTCTCGACTTATTGTCGATTGTTCGTCTCTTAATGAAAAATCTTACGTTCTCCATTTTCGTTCAAATTTTACAACAACGATTATCATCTAACAAGCATCACTAATATGCAAACCATATTCTAAAAACATTATCGGGCTTCAACTTATCGACACGTTTCCGTCTCTTACATTTTCAATTTATTTTTAGAAAAATCCCAAATAAATATATAATCATCCTCATACATCTTATATCTCATTTTCATAAACAAGACATGAATATCATATCATTTACTACATCGAATCAACCATTCTTCATCTCTTATCCTTCAACTTTTATTTTTACAAAAACCTAAATTAATTCATATAGTCAATTAACAACATGTAGAACACTAATCTATTAATCAAACAACAAAGAAATCGAACTACGAAAAACCCCTAAAACTACAAAAATTTTCGGTAATGACCTAAATGAAAGGGGAGTGATTTTCTTCATGATTCGATCAGTAGAACCCGATTCTAAACATACTAGAACATGAATCTAACAAGAATCAACATGCTTGTTCATCTCTTAAGTTTCGAAAAAAATGAAATGGATGGAATCAAGACTTTGTTCGGTTCATTACGTAGGAGATGTTCTTACCTTGCGGAATACGAACTCGGAAATGGAATTGAGCAGTGGATGAGAGACTTGAGAGCTTTGAGAAAGCTTGGATGATGAGTTTCAATGGAGGAAAATAGAAGAGAAAATGAGAGAGAGAGAGATATGGGGGCGGTAAAGAGGGGAGGAGAAGATGGAGAGATGACTCACCTATACATACATAAAGGTGCGATAAAAATCTAACTAAAGTGATGGTGAGTCGCTAAGGGACGTTTGGCGAGGATTTATTAGACGAAAATATCTCGTTTCCGGCTTTAAACGACGATTAAAAAGTCGAAAAATAATTTCTTAGGTAGTTTTGAATTTGACTAAATCTAATTCGTCCGTTAGATTAGAAATAAATCACGTACTAGGAAAACCTAATTCATATTTCAAAATCCGAGAAAAATTCGGGATTAGACAGTCTAAAATTCGCCCGGAAAATCATAAAAACTAACTTTCTCCGGTGAACTCGTATCGAAGAAAAAGTGAATGTAAATTTTGACGGTTTTTAATTCTGAGTTTTCGGACGAAAAATCTATCGGATGCGAAAATCCTAATACAGTAGTCGTTCGACCGATTTCTGGAATTTATTTTCTGAAACGGATTTCACAGTAAATCTTAGAATCGAAAATCCTTAACTTAGGCGTGCAAAGCCTTAATTATTAATTAACTTTTTATTTTTCGTCGGAAGGAAATATCCAGGGTATTACACTGACTCACGTGGTCTCGGGCCAGCGGAGAGGCGCCGGTGGGTCCAGAAGCTTTACCTCTCCACCGTTGATTCGCAGACCTCCGCTTATTCGTCGTCTAGATCCGGCTCGTGGGCGGGGCAGAAGCGGTGGCATATTATATTTCCAGCACCACTGCCTCCAATCCATCAACAAAGCGCATGATGACGCC
The DNA here is from genome assembly GCA_029490685.1 of Schizonepeta tenuifolia. Taxonomy (NCBI): domain Eukaryota; kingdom Viridiplantae; phylum Streptophyta; class Magnoliopsida; order Lamiales; family Lamiaceae; genus Schizonepeta; species Schizonepeta tenuifolia. The sequence goes on along the minus strand of CM055957.1, from coordinate 78,886,978 downwards.
ATCAACGCCGTCGCGATATCGAGCGACGGACTGATCTATACCGGCTCCGTCGACCGGAAAATCAAAGAAGAAGAAACCATTCTTTTAGAGAGAGAAATCCAAAGGAGAGAGAATGAGATGAAAATGAAAAGGTGGGGATGTGATGGGAAATACAAATTGTAAAGGACGGTAAAAAAGAGAGAAAGTGCTAAATTTTTAAATTTTTATAAGGAGTGCTAGAATTTGAAAAAACTATCTAAGATGTGCTAGATTTGGGGATTTTCTCTATTTCGAATATGTGAGGTATAAACTATAATGGAATGGTAGAGCCATGTACTAAAATGGCACACATTCTTTATGGATGTACCAAAATAGAATTATTACTACACTCTTCATGGAGGAGTGTAATTTACTTTACTTCAGAAATATGAAGTATGAAGTGGATAGAATAACAATTTTGTATATATAAAATTTGTCATATCATAGATGGTGATAGAAATTATTTGGTCTATTTAATTAAGTTCTATTTTTTATTTACTTTAACAAGCAAATTGACATCATAGAGAGTTAAAAATTAGATTTTCCTCTTTTATTTATATAATTTTGAATTTGTAATTGAATTATTAATTTCCTATTAATTTATAATTGAATCTATTATACATATTAAAAAGCGAGTTTTCAATCTCAAATCAATTGCAAAATAGATTGCAAATTGCGGGGACAAATTTTGTAATTATAGATTGTTAATTGAGGTATAATTATAGGCTATTGCATATTAGAGGAGAAATATAGGAAAGTGTAAATATTTTTATGGGACCTATCCAATTTATCTATTGAATGAACATTTTTTATCACACTTTTTATTATTTTAACATAACTAAAGTTAAAATTAATTTTAAAGATAACTATTGTGAGTGCTTTAACACTATCAAAATAGTATTAATTAGATTTATAAACATGTTCCGCAAAGTAATGATATTTTCACTATATACATAGTAAGGAGAAATATTACCGGTGAATACTAATTAAAATAAATGCTTGTGTGTTTATAAAGCGAACCGTACATAATTAGTTAGTTATTAGTATCAGTGTGTTTGTTATTTATAAATTAGTTTTAATTGTCTTTACTTATTTTGGTTAATTACATAGCTCTATAAGTTGAGATTATAAGTGTATCTACACTGGATCTTTTAAAATATCAATTTGGATTATATTTATTCTATTTAGAAAATGTGTGTTTTGAGGAACTATATGTAGAATAATTCGGCAAAAATTGGTACCAATTCTTCGGAGTTTAGTAACTTCAACTCTACAATATTAAATACAATATATTTATCCGTGCATCGCACGGGAGCGAATACTAGTATATATAAAAAGGGAGTTTCCAATTGATATCCAATTGAGAATCAATTGTAAAATTGATTTGAATGGCAATTTTGCAAATAATTCTTAAATTCAGGAATACTTATGTAAGCATATTTCAAACGAAATTAATCTTAATTATTTCTACGTAATGGAGCAGTTTTTCTAACTTGCACGATCTCCATATACCCCTACGAATTTCTCCTTTCTCTTCCCATATTAATAAAATTTGGAACCGCAAAATTGTTCAGAAATCCAATCCTAGAATATACCACTCCAATTGTGGTGGTGTAATAATGGAGAATTTAGGTAATTGGGGACAATCCTTTTTATTTTGTGACGGAAGGAAATATGGGAAACTAGAATGAATTGTTATAGCACAAATTTTTTAAGGAGATATATCAAAAATACAGAAATCTAGATGGATTGTACATTTTAATTTTGTTTCTGATTGGTTAGAATTGTGTTACATGTTTGCAATCCTAAGTTAAATGATATAGATGAAAAAAATAAATTAAATCACTCTTTTCCAATAACCCTAAACCTTAGAAAGTTTCTTAAACTTTTGGATTGTTGTGTTGCTGATTTTTATAACTTGGGCTGATGATAGCTTTTCACCATCCAAAACAATCCAGAATTTTCAGCAACTATGTGGCTTGACGGGGAGATCGGGTAGACTGGCTATACACATAGAATATGGATGTGATTTTTAAAGTTATTAACTTTTGATTTATTTTTTAATTTTAGAACTTTTTATTTATTTTAAATGAAAATATTTTCATATTACTTGAAAATACTCGCAAAAATCAAAACGATTAGTGAAATTAGTATATGGTATCTCATTTTGATCCGGTCATACATTTTCTCCAACATTGTGAGATTTTTGGAAAAAGTAAATTGTCAAAAATAGCTGCTACGATTTGGGTTGGGGTGGTGTGGTCTATTTGGAAGATTAGAAATAAAATGGTCTTTGAGGGATGTGAGTTTGAGCTCGGCAAGGCGGTTGACGAGATTAAGATTAGAGTTTGGTCATGGATTTTTTTAAAAGATCGGAACTTGTTTGATGTTTCTATTGCTAGTTGGATTTCGGACCCTAGATCTTGTTTGGGATTGTAATGGTGTTGATGTTTTGGGAGTTGTAATGTAGGTGTTCTCGTCATTGAGGCGACCTTCGTGTAAGGGTTGAAGTACCCCTTGTACTCTATTATTGCTTTTAATTCATTACTTTTTCTGATAAAAAAAAAATCAGTGTAACTGTGAGCCAAAAAACACGAAAATAATTTTCTGAATAAAAAAATTTGTCTCAAAGTAAGAAGAAAACTATTTTCTAATTTTTTTCTTTTTTCTTTAACATATGATGTGGCGTTGATTTTAGATTTGATTTTTTATCTAGAATCAAAATGACATCATTTTAATATCACCGAATGTTATTATTATTATTATTATTATTATTATTATTATCCACATCAACTTTGGGTGTCGTGCAATATATTCGTCGCCAAAAACTTGAGACTGGAATATTTGTAAATTATTTGAAAAAAGTTTACTTATTTAAGTGCACATTACCCAATTAACAAATACACCATTTGTGTTGTAGCCTTTTTTTTTCTTTCTAAATTTACATACGCACACATGAACATCCGACCTCTTAGTTGGAGGAGAAACATTTTACCACTAGGATGTGCTTCGTTATCGTGTTTTAGCTTATTATTGTTTTGATTTTTCTAATCAAATCAATGTGTTATTCTCCTTTAGATTTGCTTATAATATTAATTCTTTTTCACTACAAATAAACTATTTTATTATTAATAAATTGTAACACACTGTTGGTGTGCGAATACTAGTTGTTTCTTTACAGATCAAACCATCGTGAATGTAGACCACAACAAAACATACAGCATGTATATATAGTTATATACAAACACACAATCGATCATTGATTGTTTGTGCTAAAAATGAATTGAAAACCACTTCGATCTACACATAGGCGAACAATGCTGCTGAATTGTAAAGCACGAGTCGCAACCACTCAAGTAGCTCCACAAATTAACCACAAATCAACGTGCATGCAAGATTTGCAGCCTATCACACAATAATCAAATTTACACATAACACATATCTCAGATAGATAGCTACGGTCCGGACTTCTCTCGTCATCCAAACATTAATATGTAATTATAATCTTCAAAACAGAAATATCAAAAGGGAATTGAAGGAGAAATATATAAGAGAAAAATTAAAACAAATACTAAATGTGTGATCTACACGTCGTTGACTGAAAAAATATATATAATTAATTACCTAAACCTCTTCGTCGGAGCCTCCGCAACAACGTTAACCCCATCATCTCCATAGTAATAATCTTTAGCTTGAGAAGAGATGGCAGCTTTCCTCTTCCTAAAACTTGCAACGACGACACGAAGAAAGCCGCTGAAGGGGGTAGATTCCGGCTTATCATGGCAATACTATGGACTCCCGATCAAGAAAAATCCTAATCCGATCACATTAGCAGCAATGCATATTCCGAAACCCCAACTCCAGCTCACATTATCTTTAACATAAACAATGGCCGCAGCTGATATGAAAGAAGAAGCATATAAGCTGAAGAAATACCAGTTAAAATAAGTTGATTGGTAGTGGAGTTTTGTGAACTGGTTGGCTCCCATCGTTGCAAGAGTGAATCTCGAGCCGATCGAAACCAGAGCTAAAGCTGAGTATATATAATGCTGTATATTGAGTTGTTGATGGTGTGGGATGCAAATATTTGAGGTGTTTTTGCATGAAGGAGGGCTTAGGTTATCTATTGTTCCAGTGAGAAGAAGTAGCCCTGCAGCAAGGATATTTATGGACTAGTAAGTTCAATTCGTTTATACATACTAATATAATTAATGTGCATTCGCACGTTAAAAATAATGATTATATTAAATAAAGTTTTGATGAGTCAATTTATATTTCATTCTATTTTTATATTAATATTTATAATTTTTATTATCTTTTTTGATTAAGTTTTGCAAATTTTATATATTCTATCATTAATAAAAATAATAATAATAAAAAAATATTTAGTTATGAATATCGCTCTCATTTTTCTTGTAATATTCATCTTTCAAAAATTACAAAAGTATTTTTAAGTAAGAGAGTACTATGTATGTCAAAATTTGGTAACTAATATTTACGTTTTAATTTAGTTATTATTCTCTTATAAAAATGACAATAATTGTCATTAAATAAATAAGTGAATATAATTTTTCTGAAGTCTCCTAAAATAGAAATTATTTTTCTATATTTTCCACGAAATGCTTGTGATACATATGACATGATTTTTTTTAAAAATCATTAACGTTTTTTTTTTTCATTTATAGAAGATTTTTTGTCATTTATATAAACCTATATAGGTTGACATTATAAATATCATAAATATTTATATTAGCTTTTAGCAAGTACAAAATATAATAAATATTCTACTAATGATTGAGTAATAAAAATGACTTGAAGACGAGTTTGGACTTAAGTAATACACCACACATATGCTCCTATTTTGTTTTGAAAAAGCAAAATAGTACTAAACCTTCAACTATTTGTTATTTAATCGAAACTATGATAGTGATGCATGAAATGGAAGAGGTAATGAAAGTTATAGTACAAAGCAACTTTATTGTGTCTTTGATACAAGAATACTAATATGCGCTTAGACGTTCTTGTATGTGTTTAATTGACGAATCCTTCTGCTATATCAAAAGAACCATAGAATTCTATCGTTCTCATCTTTAATTTAATTATAATTGAAATTTTAATCATTCTTTTATTCTTACAAAATGATGAAGTTTATCGTAAATAAAAATCTGTATTTTGAAAATAAAACTCTTTTTATATAAGTATAGATAAATTTTTGTCCAACTCCCTCAATTTTTTATTCTAATTAAAAAACAAATTAATGGAATGAAATTCATATAGCCAATAACATTTACATCAATCACATTAGTTAATAAACAAATTTATCTAAAGGTAATTTCGTGATTGCCCAATCATTTAATTTTTATTTTATATGTGCCAATAATACCTCAATTTTTTTTCTAAAATTGAATGTGATTCATCTATAGATGAGCACTAAACTTTTACGTCAATTATATAAGATGAAAAATAAGTATTACTTATAAGGCAAGTTTGCTTCTCATGAATAAATATATCTATCATAACTAAAATATATTATATTATATTTGTATTATTAAAACTAATGTTGATTCAAATCCTCCACTTAATTTCAGGTACTACGTGGCGCTCTCTCCATTCGGTATACCTATTTATCTTAAATCCTTATTTTATGCTTTTTAATTCATAGATTAATAACCAAAAAAATCAATTTATTTCTCATATATAGATTTATTTGTTTAGATAGCAAGAATATCTTATAGATTGCGATATAGATAGATTTCTTTGTCTAGATGACAAGAAATATCTAAAAGATTGTTATATATATTACTCTTACATTGTGCATACGCATATTGTATTTTAATGGCAAGAATAAAATATAATATCTATTAATATATACCATTATGTTAATAATGGCCTTAAAAAAATTATATATAGTTTATTTGTGTGACAAGAAATCTCTATTTTATTATTATTGTATTTATTAGTATGGAAAAGAAACAAATAGTATCATATTTGTGTCTTCTTCTATATAAGTTTAAATCGTAGGTCAATCTCTTAATTCGATTGTTTGTTTGGGAGCGCAAGAATTTTGCAATCAAGTGAAGGAAGCATTTGCTTTGAACTTTAGAGGTAATCGTGTTATTTTCTCTAGATTGTTTAGCTATTTCATGTTGGTTTATGGATGACTGATTTCGAAGCTTTTTTAATCTGAAAATTATTGTTACTTTCTCCAGATTGTTTAGCTATTTCGAGTTGATTTATGGATGATTAAAGCCTTTTGAATCTGAAAATTTCTATTTTGATTTCACTGCATTGTTTTCTATGACCCAACATGTATAAATTGTTCTTATATTTAAATTATGCTACTCATGCACGTGGTCACTTTCAATGGAATATATAGTTGGATTTTGAATAACTACAATTGAATCCTTCTATAAATTTTGATATGTTAAGTAAATATAAACATTAATATTTGGGCGATTTTAAACGAAATTGATATTAATTAGTTAATTTTGTTTAGTATCGATTTGTCTATATTCTACATCTGATTAGCTTTTTTTTTCTCTTATTCTTAAGAAAAGAATCATGATGTTCGGAACCCAGCACCCCTACCACCAATTACCAGCTGCATTTATGTCACAACCCCAAATTCCGAAGGACGGCAAAGCCGGGGTGCGACTAGGGGTTGGATTAAAGAAGCGGGGAAGAAGGAGGATAAATGAATAAACAGACAACGATTAAACGACAACTGATATCTATGAACAGATTTTATATTAAAAGAAAGAGAGAGTCGACCATGAAGAGTCGCTCGACAAGTTGTTCAAAAGTTAACTAAGTTCATTGTACGGGACTTAGACCAAAAAGGTTTACATTAACTCAAAAGATTGGCAGCGGAAAGCGTAAAGCTAGATACAAGTTCTTCTTCCTAACTACAACTCTTTACTCAACCTGCACATTTATAAAACATATGCAGGGCTAAGTATAAACATACTTAGTGGGCACGTTGCCGAAAACATATCATAAGTATAGATTAAATAGCGCATCGGGGTTTTTCAACAAATACCCGAGCCTACTAAACATTTTCTTTCACTTTCACAATATAGCTTGGCCAAGCCTTTACTTGATGTTACGTTCAAACTTGCCCAACTTCTGTTTCAACGCCGGGGGAGAGTATACTTCTCCCGAGCACGTTCTATTCACCGTGGCTGGCTACCCCTCAACAGGGTACCACACATACCGGCTACCGTATACACTTAAACCCTGGAAAACCCTTACTGGTTAGCTCAGCGGTCCGATCGATTAGTTAACCCCTTTTGGCTAACTCAGAAAGACACAAGACTTGATAAGTAAACATTTTCTTGCATCGCTCATTTGATTTGATATATAGAAAAGACCACCTTACTGATTACAGAACTACTATAGCTTCCGTCTTCTGTCTTCCGTCCTATCCTTGGCACTGACTTTCTCATTTTATCGTAAATAAACAAACTTAAATAACTTGATCGCAACGATAAAAGAAACAGGAAATCGAAATCGGTTTTAGTCTTTTAGGCCGTTGCACATTACTACTTTCTTTTAATTAACGAATAAACGAGACTCGATCAATTCTCGTTTATAAACTGACTCAGCTCATTACTTCGACACTTAGTTCAGTAGATAAGTGGATGTCGATAACTTATAACGACTTAGAAGTTCGCAAGGAACGAAGTTGAAACGGATTCAACTTAAGAAATTAGGTTTTCAATAGTTTCTGCACAAAGCAGAGGTTCTGAGTTCATACAGAACAGGTTCCTTCGAAACAGGGGGTGTAATTTATACCAAAAGAAAGCCACGGGTGTCTAGTTTACTCTTCAATTTACGGATCTCGATTTCGTTAAGTAAGTTAA